>CM038678.1:64532573-65132573 GCA_021605205.1 Aegilops longissima | reverse complement strand
GACACCACTGGATTACAGATCGAGAACTCATAAGTATCAATGGTTAGTGTCTGTCAATTTATCCCATTTCAGATTGGCAAATAAAGAGACGGTTTAAATAATAGTAGAATGATATGACATTGTTCATATTTAAGACATTGCAGAATATGACATTGTGTTGTAGTGGGTAGGTTCACCACACCCTTGGATTACGGATCAAGACGAAGCATACATGCAAAGTGCAAAATAAGATCACTTGCTCAGATAGTTTAATTTACATGGTATGAAGAAGGAACTTGGTTGTACAACTGAAAACTTAAATTGAGAAGGACAAACTTTTGTTTATGAACTACATAATAAACTTTAAACATGCAATTTGATGCAAACACCAAAAATAAATAGCTGTTGCAGTCATGCCTAACCAAATATACACAACAAAGATTGAAGGCTTGAGAAGGACAAACTTACATTATTGGTGAAGATAGGCTCTATAAAGCCCTTGTCCATGCTGATGGGGGGCAATTCAAGAAGTTTACCACAGAATCTTCTTCATAAGCATTGCCTTTATTCTACATTTTGTTAAGAGTAAATATAGATGTGATAATATAATAAAAAATGGAGAATATTTAAGATAAGATGAAGAGTGATGCTACATAACCAAGTAGCTATAAATGTAAGTACAACGATACAGGCAAAAGGTACAGCCAAGAGCAATGCACAGCTAGACTTCTTCAGTACCATCGGTGTTATCTAACCTTATGGTAAGAGTAAATATAGATCTGATGTGTAGAAAATGGAGGGCAAAGGAAAATAAGCTGCAGAGCGATGGTACATGAACAACTACCTGTCAATATAAGTACACTGATAAAGGACAACAAGTACTTACAAGAACAATGCAGAGCTAAAAAAATTCATTGGCATTGGATATATTCTACACTAATGTAACCATTTATACAGATCAGATAATTTGGAGCGAACAATTGATAAGCAAGCTATCATGCATACTGCCACATAATGAACTAGGTATGTATGCAAGTACAGTGATACATGACAACAGGTACTAACAAGAGCAAAGCAGCGGGCAGCATATTTGCAATATCATGTCGTTCTTTTCAAACCGGAATTCTTCTTCGAGCAGATTTCCTGCAAAAAAGATCCGTAAAGCACATGCGGAAAAGTAGAAGTTCAAATTGTCATGTGATTTTGTAGACAGTACCTCATCCTGGGAATGAGGCCAGTGCATAACAAGGTTTTTCCATTCAATGTCTTCTAAATTTAGCATAGGAGACTTCACCAGAAATTTGTTTATAGACTTGCCATCAAAGTATGATTTCCCTCAGGTAACACCGATACTACTGCAATGCTTCCTTGAAAAGCACAAGTAAGCTTTGCTCGTCATGACTATCCAGATTGACCCTCGCCCACTTACAACAATGTAATGTAAATCATTGATGTGTTCAATCAGCAGAAAACAGGAAAATAATCACCATGAATAATAGCACTTACACGTAAGTGGGACAGGAAGATGTGAAAATGGTGTTTGTCTTCACTATAATCTTTCCATGATGGGAATATATGCATGTAGTCCCTAAAAACATTGAAAGCATTGTCTTTTAAACTGGGAATAACTGGAATGGGTTTCCAATCTATAGGAATTGGTCGTCTCTGCCGTTGGGATAGGTCTTCGGCTAGTGGACTTGCTCTACTTTTTGCTGGAGTGGGATTTTTCTGTGGTACGGCTGGTGCTATGGCAACTGAAATCGGCGTACCTTTTGCTGGAGTGCAGGTCCTATGTGGTGGGGCTAGTGGTGTGGCCAATGAAGTATGGGTACAGTCTGTTGGAGTCGGTCCTACATTTTGTATCAATGGTTGTACAACAATATAAGTGGGGTGCTATCTGATTTCGCCGGCACAACCACATTTTTCAAGGACTTTGCTGGTGCTCCTTCAGGTTCGGCAATCACCCTCTTCCTTTTTGATGTCTGATGCACAAGAATAGCATTTGAGTGGAAAAACATGGTATGATGACAGATGGAATATGTATTGATAATGGATGGGCATGGCATATCGACATATATGATGAGTAAACTAAGCAGATGGCGGTGCAACAAAGTAGAAGAAATGCAAGACAACATATGCAAGATACGCGCAATCAATAAAACATTGCCAAATTAGAACAGGCACCTTGATGGGTGAACAGGACATGCCATCTGCCTTTGACTCCTCGAGGTTAGAATAGTCATTAGGATCATATTCTGAACAAGAATCAACAGGTGGGGAGCGTATGAGTTTCATTACATCCAGAATGGCACTCAATGCCTTGGTGCCAATTTTTTAAGTCATTGCAGTGTTTAGCTTCAAGAGTGGACTGCTGCTAGTGCGACACAAAGCAGCTACACAGATCATAGTGTAGATATAACGGGAAAACCATAAGCATCCGAGTAAAATCAACAAAGTGGAACTTGATGGAATATATGTGCTAGTATTGCTGGTACAGCTAGAAAGGCTTCGAATACCAGCTCTCTTCAACTGAAGGTGTGGTACTGTTAATATCAGTGTAACTCTCAAAGGTGACACAGCTCCCCGCATTTCCTTGCTATTCTTATAGGATTCAAGTGGGCAGGCCACTACAAATCCTATTCCCATGTTTACAAAATCCTACGAATCAAAGAGCGCATTAAGAAAGCAACTCCCTGCTGTCTCTCTATATGTAGTACATGGTGGAATCCATACAAAGACTTGTATTTTGGAACGGAGAGAGTACTTATTAAAGAAGAACGGAAGGGGAACATGCTAAAGAAGAGCAAGCAGATTTTGGATAATAAAATGTTATATTCTTGCAGTGCCACACATGATGAACCAGGCGCATTAAGAAAGCAACTCCCTGCTGTCTCTCTATATGTGGTGCACGTGCTTTTCGAAAGTAAAGTAGGAACATTAGCTGACCAATTAAATGTTATCTATTTTAGTAATATCAGCATCATTTCAGATTCGTACTAGAGCAACAAGTTTGGAATTATGAGTGGCACGTTGTTTAGCTTGCTGGATTAGGGAGCGATTATAAGCGTGTGCGATGATGATCTGAATATAAAGGCATGTCTGCATGCAAGTCGCGTGACTTTTGTCATTTGGGTCGGTCGACCATTTCAAAGCGGTTGGATGAAGATCCTCGTCTCCTAACCCTTATTCTTCCTCGTCTCGATTCTTCCCATCTGAGAACACTTGCACGGGCGCCCGGCCGGACCACCGCCCCCACCGCTGTGTTCCTCCGCCACCCCCACCCCCACCCCGCCCTCACCGGGTCGAGTTTTCTTTGTTCGTGAGGCCCCACCACCCCCCGCACAACCACCGTCCCCACCCGAGCCCCTTCGTTCAGACCGCAAACTCCGGTGAGTTCTGAAAAATCGACTGACCCAATTTTGAAATTTAGTCTACTGTGATTTAACTAGTGTGGAATATAAAAGGGGAAACCCATAAGCATTGGGAGTATAGTGTTGGGCGTGCCATGGCGGATCTGAAGGTGCAAACCGGACAAAGGCAACTTCGCAACCAATGTTTGCTTTCAACTAGCAAGTAAGTGATGGACAAGAAATCAGAGTAAAGAAGTGGCGATCTATTTTTTTGCTGCGATAAATAAGTTGAGCGGATATGAAAGAGTGCCGCCTCTGGTGCGACGCCATGTATGCATCTGCTGAGAATTTGACGGAGCTGTGGTAGCGATGGCTGTCGGCAGCGTGGAAGCCGATCTAGGAGGGTAGACGGTGGCGGCGGGGCGCGGTGGATGAGACGGTCATTGGAGCGGCGCCGACAAGGTGGACGACGGCGGGGATGAAGCGAGAGGACGGGATGCAAGGATCCCGGTCCGAAGTCGTGGATGAGAGAGGTCGATCTCTTATAATGGACGACGGCGTCGGGGTATCAGCTCCGGTATGGTGGAGGAGGACGGCGGTGGATGGGGTGGCGGACGGAGGAGGCTGGGGTGGAGAGGGTGTTTTGGCGCCCACGGAGTACAAATGGGGAAATGGAGGTAGAGAGGAAGGGGGAACCATGTCTTCAGGGCGCGCTTGTCTCAAATGCGAGGAAATTTACAAACTTAGCCCCCGTTTCAAATTTCCTACATCACAACAATATTAGTCGGTTGGGGATAGGACGGTAATCTCGCATACACTGAATATTTGTCGAGGAGAGTTTGTTTTTGGTGCCCACCGTGTATGAATCGGGGAGGGAGTCGATTTCGGCCGAGGACACACTGTGTTTTGGTGCCCACCGTGTATGAATCCGGGTGAGAGGCAGTTATGTCACGCTTGAGTGAAATTACAAACCTACCCCTATCGAAACCTATAGAAATCGAGCAGATAGGCTTTGTGTGGCACGGATAGGCGGTAGTAATTTCCATCTCGCAGATTTTGGTTTCGGGCGGTTACTGCGACTTTCCCCGTTTCATTCCAATTTTGCAGAATGCACGTTTACCGTGCCAACTCAATTCGGATCTCGTTTGTATTCTATTTTTTCGGGCAGGATCCATTTTCGATTGGAATAAGATTATATATACATCATTTTTTATATATACTTTCAAAAGCACAACACCCTTTATACACAAATATGGTTTACAAATGGCATGATCTCAGATTCATAAGGTTGTATCCATCAATTTGGATTTTCAAATATTTGAAACCACTTTATGTCGAAATTCGATGTATGCATTCCTTGCTAACTGTCTCCAATTAATGTGTGTTTCATGCGGGGTTTTTTTACTTCTCAAACATGTATAATGTGTTTCACACACGCAACATATAGTGTAATCCCGTTTAGACATTAATTGCATATAAACCATGCATTGTTTCTAATTAAAGAATCTATGGATCACCAATATTGATAAACTATATAACATTACACGTGTCCCCAAATTCAAATGAATGTTTGATACACCAATTTGCGTTATGATATTATCGATGTTGTGGTCTCCAGTTTAAATATTTGAATCCCATTTAATCCAGATATTCGTCTCATATAACTATCACTCATTCTTATATAGGACTATCTCTCTAGACCTACACGCGTTCATCGTCTCTCGGGTATCTCTAGTGCTACCTGTATGTCGACAATGATCTTTTATCTTCGTAACACACTGACGGTACTCTCTCCCTCGACCTTCATCACTCTATCTCTCTCTAAGTATATCTCGCACCCTGCTATGTGTCTCTAACTATGATTCTCCATGTGGAATCTCTTTCTCTCACACAAACACAAAACTTTGTCTCCCGGGGTCTCATTTCTCTCTACTATTCCCCTGTGTGCCACTCGCACACCCCTCATACAAAGATGTATTTCGCTCCTTAGGTATGAGAACCTACGACTCTTCCTCTTAAATATCTCTTTCTCACACACAAACACAAACTCTGTCTCCCAGGGTCTCATATTTCTCCATTGTTCTCTTGTATGTCGCTCACACACACTCTCTCTCCCTAGAGATATCTTGCGTTTCCTCATATGTCTCTCTAGCTATCACTCTCGTTTCGAAATATCTTTCTCTCTCGCAGACACAAAACTCCGTCTCTCGGGATCTCATTTCTCTCTGATATTTGTTTGTATGTGAGTCACATGCACCCTTTCTTCATCTCTCTCACACCCACACCCATAACTCAGCCTTCTGATCCACTCGACTCCTATCCCTAACACACACTAGCTAGCATCTTTATCTTTCTATTTATCTGTTTCTCCATCAACCTTCTTCCATTTATAGGTTGATCTCTTTTGCACAATCGTTGTGCCTCTCCCTCTGCTCGCCATAGATGCATGCTCCAGCCCACACCACTGTCTCTTAAAGACAAAAACACATTCTCAGTTGTCGGGCCTTCTTCCCTGCATTCTCACATGCATGCATATTGTCATACCGATCCGTCTCTCCCATGTCGTTGATCTTATGACTTATGTCTTCTTTCTTTTATCTCGATCATGCGCACGCACACACACACACATCCCACGTATACATGTATACCTCTCACACATGCACGTTCAAGGTCTCTATGTCTCCATAAGTAGTTAATTACCCTCAACCCTAATGCCACATCGAATCGTTCTCTTTTTGTGTGCACATAACTTCTGCCTGGATGGGTAAAACACACAATATCCTTCTAGCTACCCCCCCCCCCCCCGCCCTCTCACTCTTCCCCTATATCCCCGAAACCAATAAGACCATCCCTTCGTTTAATTCCCGCCTACATGCACCATCGATAAATAGTAGTCTTCCTCGGTGTCTCTCGAACAAACACGCTCTCTCAATGTCGACTCCTCTCACGCGCATACACCTTATCTTCCCTCTCTACGGGCATTTTCTCTCTCGCACCCCATCGTTGGTGGCCTCTGCCATACACATCATCTCTCTATGATGAAGCCATGCACACTTAATTAAATTACATCCGCCGTCGAGGACATCGCGACACACACACACACACACACACACACACCCCCATACACACACACGCACCCACCCACCCACACACACACAAACACTAAGACTCCATCACACACACACGCACACACACACACACACTAAGACTCCATCTCTCTCTCTCTCTCTCTCTCTCACCCACACCAACACACACACACACACAATAAGACTCCATCTCACACACACATGCTCTAGGCGGAGCATTTGTTCCTACCACCCTTCATCCAACCTTACCCGTATGATAAACAATCACCTTAATTTACTTGTATAACATGGACAAATTCCACTTTACTTTAGTGGTTAGCAAACTTATCATCTGTACCCTTACAAAAAACCGAGTTGGCGATGATGGTGTGCCTGCCATCTTGTAATATAGACCGTCTGATCTATATCATACGGATAGAAAGCAAACTATGATAATTTTACAAAAGATACCCGCACCTCTCTCCACATCCTTATCTTCCACAACCTCATTGCTGAGCAATTAAAAAAGAAAGTCTCTGGAACAATCTAGCATGGTGGCCACTGCCGCCTGCCGGCGCCGTCCATCCCCATGCCTCCGCCCATTCCGACCACCAATCACCACCACACTCAACTCCTCCTCACCTTATCTCTCATCTTTCATTTTTTCGATGACATTCTCGAGATACCAGTTTTCCAATAAAATTCTCAAAATATCATTAGTTTTTACACATGGGATTACTCCTGCATGGGTAAATCACAACAGGTGTTTTGTAAAAAAAATGCATATTGATGTTCCGTGCAATGCATGAGCATCTTGCTTGTAATTATATAACGCAAATCACGAGCAGAAAGTGACATTTTTTTACACAACCACGTTAACATGGCCACGTAAATCACTAGCTAAAGTAAATACCATTATACTTATATCCCGATGCAAAAGGTTGAGTACATGTCCGAAGAGTAGAGTCGCCCACACGCACTCTATCTCTCAGAATCACACACACACACACACACACACACACACACACACACACACACACGCACACCGGTTACGTGACACCCACTTAAGCAGACAACGTATGTTACAATTTGTGCACCCGCGGGTACACGTGATGTTGTGCATTTATTTAAGCCGGACAGCGAACCCAAATAGTAGTTGCATTCATTCCCCTCCCGCCGCCTCTTCTCTGGTCACCGTCGCCCGGTAGCCATGGCCCGGCCGAAGGTAACAACATACGCCATACTCCCGCCGGAGCGGCGCTTTAATCTGGAAATTTTAGTGGTCATGCATGCATCTTTTTGTGCTAGCACTCCTATATAAGGGTTGACCGGTCGCTTCCCGCGGACGTGCGTGGGTAGTGGAAGAGGAAGGAGAAGGGAAGCGGGATGTGGAGTAACATTTCTTACCATAGTTTCTTAGGAAACTGAGTGCAATAATTGAGTGTTTTGCAAACTACCAGTACTACACCTGAAACGGTTCAAAACCTATACTCCCTTGCCAGCGCGCGCTTCCCGTGTGAAATGGTCAGCGTCGCCCTGGAGCGTCAGTGCCGCATTAATGCCCGGCTAGAGCGGAGGTGACCTCTCACTGGCGCCGGCTTTGAAGCGGCACGACTGCCGAGAGAGTGCCTCTTCCCGGTGCACGGGACTGCTCCGCGTCGAGGCTGGCCATAGGCCCTGTTTGGATCCATGGGTTAGAGTTAGTTTGAGCTAGTTGGGGCTCAAATAGCCCTAAAGTATCGAAGCATGAGGGTTTAAATTGGAGCAAGTTGCACCGAACCCACCAAAAAAACTATCCCACCCAAGAGGTGCTAACTGGACATAGTTCTCATTGGGACCACTGAAAAATCACTTTTCTCTCTCCATCAAGTGCATTTATTGTCAATCTAAGCCTGTCACCCAAACACCTCTTTGGCTACAGTTAGTTCAGGGTTAGTCATGAGTTTGTCTAAACTCTAGCTAAGTTAGAGTATCCAAACAGGAGCAGTATAGGACATGCAAGTTGCTCAAAGCATACAGTCAAATTCGTACTTGAAAGGATTTTTTTTCTTTTTGAAAACGGAACGTGAAACGAAGTTTTTTTAGA
Organism: Aegilops longissima; assembly: GCA_021605205.1. NCBI lineage: Eukaryota > Viridiplantae > Streptophyta > Magnoliopsida > Poales > Poaceae > Aegilops > Aegilops longissima. The sequence continues at coordinate 65,124,093 of CM038678.1, read as the reverse complement.
ATGCTCTTGGCATGTCGCTAACATGTGATGAGTTAACCGACCTCAATAGACGGCAAAAACGCCAGCGCGCCGCACTTTGAGAGAGACGAGGAGGGAGAAGCGATACGGGTTGCTGGATTACTAGAGATAGGTGTCGCACGAAAGCCAAGAAATATGGTGATAGCGTGGGTTAGCCATGTACTAGTATGATGTAACTACACTGGGCTGCCATGTTTCGTACTCTTCCAGTCCACTGTGGAGATGATTGGTTGATTTTATATCGCTGAATAATATAAAATATTATGAGTGCAGATGCTCCACCACGAGGTTCCTTGCTCCTTCTCAGTCGTCGGGAATCTATGTTCTTCCACTCTATTTTTTTACGTGAGCTTTGTTCGTCCTTTTGCCAAGACATCTAGCATCAAGGTGCACGTGTCATGCAAGGATCGTTCCATCTATATGAAGAACACGTGGGACTGGAACTATGAGACGGACATGTACCCACTAGTGGACGTGCGAACCTATGTAATGTAGCGTCGTAAGTGAAGTAGAAAGGCAGAAATAGTATGAACATGTGTGGCATATAGGCATTTGTCTCTTACTACCACTAAATGTTGTACGTGCAATGCCCGGTGATGTTATGGAGTACGTGACTAAGTACTCTACTGCTACTATATTAATTGGAGGCACATATTAGGAATGTGCAATCATCTTGGCATAGTAGTATGTATAACCGAGTACTACTAATACGCTCCTAAGTGGGAAATCGTCTAGGTTGTGATCGGTGTGAACAGGTTTGCAATTAAATATAGCGTGGTACTACCTCCATCCTAGTTTATTAGTCCCCTTTGTAATTTGTGCCAAATTTTGACTAAATATTTAACTTAAAAAATATTAGTGCATGTCAACAAAAATTATACTATCGCCGTTCCATTTAAAAAAAACATATAAGCTGTTACTTCTTACCCAAAGGATCTTTATATCCAACAGACACAAAATATCCATTCGACTGTTCGAAATTACTTTCACTGCTGATCTGATGTCGAGGTAATTGCCGCATCGCCACCAAAACCCACCATCTCTTAAGCTAAAGTAGAGCGAGCTAACCCCTATATTAGCATATTACTAAGATACAGAAGGCACTGTAGAATCATTTAGGACGTGAGCTTGTCAATCTGAATGTGGAGGGACACCAGCTTAGCCCCGGCCAGTAGCTTGGGCGGAACTATGAAGAAGTTCAGCTCCTGCACGGCGATGTCGCCGGGATCCCTGCTGCTTGTCACCTCCAATTCCACCTTGACGGTGTCGGTCCTGCCTTTGGGCTCCCCCGGCGGGCCGTTCGCCCACAGCTTGGCCACGTAGTGCGGCAGTGTGGACGCCCCCGCTCTGATGTAGATGACCGACATGGCGATAGGCGTGTCGATGTCGAGCACGCCGCCGAGCAAGAAAAATGCACGGCCGTCCTCCTCCGCGAACAGCAAGAGCCGTGGCTCCGACAATGGCACTTGCAGCTGGAGCGCCTTGCCGTACTGGATCATGTGCACGGGCATGGGATGCACGGTACTGATGTGGTGGGAGAGCACCGGCGGCGGGCCTTCGTAGCCGCAGACGAGCACGGGGCATTTGCACGGCGCGAGCGGACACACGCTCTGGTGATTGGCGAGCTTGTGGTAAGTGACTGATAAGTATCCTACGTATCTATAATTTTTGATTGCTCCATGCTATATTATCTTCTGTTTTGGACATTATTGGGCTTTATTATTCACTATTATATTATTTTGGGACTAATTAACCGGAGGCCCAGCCAAGAATTGCTGTTTTTTGCCTATTTCAGAGTTTCGCAAAAAGGGAATATCAAACGGAGTCCAAACAGAATGAAACCTTCGGGAACGTGATTTTCGGAACGAACATGATCCAGGAGACTTGGACCCCAAGTTGAAGAAGCTTCCAGGAAGCCACGAGGTAGGGGGTGTGCCTACCCCCCTAGGGCGTGCCCTCCACCCTCATGGGGCCCCTGTTGCTCCACCGACGTACTCCTTCCTCCTATATATACCTACGTACCCCCAAACGATCAGATACGGAGCCAAAAACCTAATTCCACCGCCGCAACCTTCTGTACCCACGAGATCCCATCTTGGGGCCTATTCCGGAGCTCCGCCGAAAGGGGAATCGATCACGGAGGGCTTCGACATCAACACCACAGCCTCTCCGATGAAGTGTGAGTAGTTTACCTCAGACCTTCGGGTCCATAGTTATTAGCTAGATGGCTTCTTCTCTCTTTTTGGATCTCAAAATACAATGTTCTCCCCCTCTCTCGTGGAGATCTATTCGATGTAATCTTCTTTTGCGGTGTGTTTCTTGAGACCGATGAATTGTGGGTTTATGATCAAGTTTATCTATGAACAATATTTGAATCTTCTGAATTCTTTTATGTATGATTGGTTATCTTTGCAAGTCTCTTCGAATTATCAGTTTGGTTTGGCCTACTAGATTGATCTTTCTTGCAATGGGAGAAGTGCTTAGCTTTGGGTTCAATCTTGCGGTGTCCTTTCCCGGTGTGATGGGGAAGCAAGGCACGTATTGTATTGTTGCCATCGAGGATAACAAGATGGGGTTTTTGTCATATTGCATGAATTTATCCTCTACATCATGTCATCTTGCTTAGGCGTTACTCTGTTCTTATGAACTTAATACTCTAGATGCATCTTTGGATAGCGGTCGATGTGTGGAGTAATAGTAGTAGATGCAGGTAGGAGTCGGTCTACTTGTCTCGGACATGATGCCTATATACATGATCATACCTAGATATTCTCATAACTATGCTCAATTCTGTCAATTTCTCAACAGTAATTCATTCACCCACCGTAAAATACTTATGCTCTTGAGAGAAGCCACTAGTGAAACCTATGGCCCCCGGGTCTATCTTCATCATATTAATCTTCCAATACTTAGTTATTTCCTTTGCTTTTATTTTACTTTGCATCTTTATCATAAAATACCAAAAATATTATCCTATCAGATCTCACTCTCGTAAGTGACCGTGTAGGGATTGACAACCCCTTATCGCGTTGGTTGTGAGGATTTATTTGTTTTGTGTAGGTGAGAGGGACTCGCGCGTAACCTCCTACTGGATTGATACCTTGGTTCTCAAAAACTGAGGGAAATACTTACGCTACTTTGCTGCATCACCCTTTCCTCTTCAAGGGAAAACCAACGCAGTGCTCAAGAGGTAGCAAGAAAGATTTCTGGCACCGTTGCCGGGGAGGTCTACACAAAAGTGAACATACCAAGTACCCATCACAAACCCTTATCTCCTTCATTACATTATTTTCCATTTGCCTCTCGTTTTCCTCTCCCCCACTTCACCCTTGCCGTTTTATTCGCCCTCTCTTTTCTGTTTGCCTCTCTTTGCCCGTCTCTCATTTGCTCGTGTGTTGGATTGCTTGTTTGTCACGATGGCTCAAGATAATACCAAATTGTGTGACTTTACCAATACCAACAATAATGATTTCCGTAGCACTCCGATTGCTCCTCTTACCGATACTGAATCTTGTGAAATCAATGCTGCTTTGTTGAATCTTGTCATGAAAGATCAATTCGACGGCCTTCCGAGTGAAGATGGCGCTACTCATCTAAATAGCTTCGTTGATTTGTGTGATATGCAAAAGAAGAAATATGTGGACAATGATATTGTTAAATTGAAACTATTTGCTTTTTCGCTTAGAGATCGTGCTAAAGCTTGGTTTTCGTCTTTGCCTAAAAATAGTATTGATTCTTGGAATAAGTGCAAAGATGCTTTTATCTCTAAGTATTTTCCTCCCGCTAAGATTATCTCTCTTAGAAACGATATTATGAATTTTAAGCAACTTGATCATGAACATGTTGCACAAGCTTGGGAGAGGATGAAATAAATGATACGTAATTGCCCTACTCATGGTTTGAATTTGTGGATGATTATACAAAAAATTTATGCCGAATTGAATTTTGCTTCTATAAATCTTTTAGATTCGGCGCGGGAGGCACTTTTATGGAAATCACTTTAGGAGAAGCTACTAAACTCCTAGATAATATTATGGTTAATTATTCGCAATGGCACACTGAGAGATCTACTAATAAAAAAGTGCATGCGATAGAAGAAATTAATGTTTTGAGTGGAAAGATGGATGAACTTATGAAATTATTTGCTAGTAAAATTGTTTCTTCTGATCCTAATGATATGCCTTTGTCTACTTTGATTGATAATAATAATGAATCTATGGATGTGAATTTTGTTGGTAGGAATAGTTTTGGTAACAACGCGTATAGAGGAAACTTTAATCCTAGGCCGTATCCTAGCAATTCCTCTAATAATTATGGTAATTCCTACAACAATTCTTATGGAAATTTTAATAAGATGCCCTCTGAATTTGAGACTAGTTTTAAAGAGTTTATGAATTCACAAAAGAATTTCAATGCTTTGCTTGAAGAAAAAATTCCTAAAGTTGATGAATTGGCTAGGAACGTTGATATAATTTCTCTTGATGTTGATTCTTTGAAACTTAAATCTATTCCTCCTAAGCATGATACCAATGAGTCTCTCAAAGCCATGAGAATTTCCATTGATGAGTGCAAAGAAAGAACCGCTAGGATGCGTGCTAAGAAATATTGTTTTATCAAAGCGTGTTCTTCAAATTTCTATGAAAATAAAGATGAAGATCTAAAAGTTATTGATGTGTCCCCCATTAAATCTTTGTTTTGCAATATGAATCTTGATAATGATGGGACTGAATATGATCCACCTTTACCTAGAAGGCGTTCCAAAATTTCGGAGTTTTTAGATCTTGATGCTAAATTAGATAAAAGTGGGATTGAAGAAAACAAAATTCTAGATATTAATGAACCCACTATTTTGGATTTCAAGGAATTTAATTATGATAATTGCTCTTTGATAGATTGTATTTCCTTGTTGCAATCCGTGCTAAATTCTCCTCATGCTTATAGTCAAAATAAAGCTTTTACCAAACATATCGTTGATGCTTTGATGCAATCTTATGAAGGGTTGGAAGTTTCTATCCCTAGAAAACTTTATGATGAGTGGGAACCTACTATTAAAATTAATATTAAAGATCATGAATGCTATGCTTTGTGTGATTTGGGTGCTAGTGTTTCCACGATCCCAAAAACTTTGTGCGATTTGCTAGGTTTCTGTGATTTTGATGATTGCTCTTTAAACTTGCACCTTGCGGATTCCACTATTAAGAAACCTACGGGAAAAATTAATGATCTTCTTATTGTTGCAAATAGGAACTATGTGCCCGTAGATTTTATCGTTCTTGATATAGATTGCAATCCTTCATGTCCTATTATTCTTGGTAGACCTTTCCTTAGAACGATTGGTGCAATTATTGATATGAAGGAAGGGAATATTAGATTCCAATTTCCATTAAAGAAAGGCATGGAACACTTCCCTAGTAAGAAAAAAATTACCATATGAATCTATCATGAGAGCCACTTATGGATTGCCTACCAAAGATGGCAATACCTAGATCTATCCTTGCTTTTATGCCTAGCTAAGGGCGTTAAACGATAGCGCTTGTTGGGAGGCAACCCAATTTTATTTTTTGTTTTTTTGTTTTCTTGCTTTTTTTTAGGAATAAATAATTGATCTAGCCTTTGGTTAGATGTGTTTTTATGTTTTAATTAGTGTTTGTGCCAAGTTAAACCTATAGGATCTTCTTGGATGATAGTTATTTGATCTTGCTGTACTTTCCAGAAACTTTCTGTTGACGAAAACAATTGTTAAAAATCACCAGAACGTGATAAAATATTGATTCCAATTGCTTCTGATCAATAAACAAATTGCCTAGGTCTTCATATTTTGGATGATTTTTTGTAGTTCCAGAAGTTTGCGTTAGTTACAGATTACTACAGACTGTTCTGTTTTTGACAGATTCTGTTTTTCGTGTGTTGTTTGCTTATTTTGATGAATCTATGGCTAATAAAACAGCTTATAAACCATAGAGAAGTTGGAATAAAGTAGGTTTAACACCAATAAAAATGAATAATGAGTTCATTACAGTACCTTGAAGTGGTCTTTTGTTTTCTTTCGCTAACGGAGCTCACGAGATTTTCTGCTGAGTTTTGTGTTGTGAAGTTTTCAAGTTTTGGGTAGGAGATTTTGATGGATTATGGAACAAGGAGTAGCAAGAGCCTAATCTTGGGGATGCCCATGGCACCCCCAAGATAATCTAAGGACACCAAAAAGCCAAAGCTTGGGGATGCCCCGGAAGGCATCCCCTCTTTCGTCTACTTCCATCGGTAACTTTACTTGGAGCGATATTTTTATTCACCACATGATATGTGTTTTGCTTGGAGCGTATTGTATGATTTGAGTCTTTGCTTTTTAGTTTACCACAATCATCCTTCCTGTACACACCTTTTGAGAGAGACACACATGATTCGGAAATTATTAGAATACTCTATGTGCTTCACTTATATCTTTTGAGTTATATAGTTTTGCTCTAGTACTTCACTTATATCTTGTAGAGCACGGTGGTGGATTTGTTTTATAGAAACTTTTGATATATCATGCTTCACTTAGGTTATTTTGAGAGTCTTAAATAGCATGGTAATTTTCTTAAATAATCTTAATATGCTAGGTATTCAAGAATAGTAAAAACTTTCTTATGAGTGTTTTGAATACTAAGAGAAGTTTGATGCTTGATGATTGTTTTGAGATATGGAGGTAGTAATATCAAAGTCGTGCTAGTTGAGTAGTTGTGAATTTGAGGAATACTTGTGTTGAAGTTTGCAAGTCCCGTAGCATGCACGTATGGTAAACGTTATGTAACAAATTTGAAACATGAGGTGTTCTTTGATTGTCCTCCTTATGAGTGGCGGTCGGGGACGAGAGATGGTCTTTTCCTACCAATCTATCCCCCTAGGAGCATGCGCGTAGTGCTTGGTTTTTGATGACTTGTAGATTTTTGCAATAAGTATGTGAGTTCTTTATGACTAATGTTGAGTCCATGGATTATCGCACTCTCACCCTTCCATCATTGCTAGCCTCTTGATTGCCGTGCATTGCCCTTTCTCACATTGAGAGTTGGTACAAACTTCGCCAGTGCATCCAAACCCCGTGATATGATACACTCTTTCACACATAAACCACCTTATATCTTCCTCAAAACAGCCACCATACCTACCTATTATGGCATTTCCATAGCCATTCCGAGATATATTGCCATGCAACTTTCCACCATTCCGTTTATCATGACACGTTCATCATTGTCATATTACTTAGCATGATCATGTAGTTGACATAGTATTTGTGGCAAAGCCACCATTCATAATTCTTTCATACATGTCACTCTTGGTTCATTGCATATACCGGTACACCGCCGGAGGCGTTCATATAGAGTCATACTTTGTTCTAGTATCGAGTTGTAATCATTGAGTTGTAAATAAATAGAAGTGTGATGATCATCATTCTCTAGAGCATTGTCCCAAGTGAGGAATCAAAAAAAAGAGAAAGGCCATAAAAAAAAGAGAAAAGGCCCAAAAAATGAGAGAAAAAGAGAGAAGGGACAATGTTACTATCCTTTACCACACTTGTGCTTCAAAGTAGCACCATAATCTTCATGATAGAGAGTCTCTTGTTTTGTCACTTTCATATACTAGTGGGAATTTTTCATTATAGAACTTGGCTTGTATATTCCAACAATGGGCCTCCTCAAGTGCCCTAGGTCTTCGTGAGCAAGCAAGTTGGATGCACACCCACTTAGTTTCTTTTGTTGAGCTTTCATACATTTATAGCTCTAGTGCATCCGTTGCATGGAAATCCCTACTCCTTGCATTAACATCAATCGATGGGCATCTCCATAGCCCATTGATTAGCCTCGTTGATGTGAGACTTTCTCCTTTTTTGTCTTCTCCACATAACCCCCATCATCATATTCTATTCCACCCATAGTGCTATGTCCATGGCTCGCGCTCATGTATTACGTGAGGGTTTATAAGTTTGAGATTACTAAAGTATGAAACAATTGTTTGGCTTGTCATCGGGGTTGTGCATGATGAGAGCATTCTTGTGTGACGAAAATGGAGCATGACTAAACTATATGATTTTGTAGGGATAAGCGTTCTTTGGCCATGTTATTTTGAGAGGACATAATTGCTTAGTTAGTATGCTTGAAGTATTATTATTTTTATGTCAATATTGAACTTTTATCTTGAATCTTTCGGATCTGAATATTCATACCACAATTAAGAAGAATTACAATGAAATTATGCCAAGTAGCATTCCACATCAAAAATTATCTTTTTTATCATTTACCTACTCGAGGACGAGCAGGAATTAAGCTTGGGGATGCTTGATACGTCTCCAGGGTATCTATAATTTTTTATTGCTCCATGCTATATTATCTTCTGTTTTGGACATTATTGGGCTTTATTATTCACATTTATATTATTTTTGGGACTAACCTATTAACCGGAGGCCCAGTCCAGAATTGATGTTTTTTGCCTATTTCAGAGTTTCGCAAAAATGGAATATCAAACGGAGTCCAAACGGAATGAAACCTTCGGGAACGTGATTTTCGGAACGAACATGATCCAGGAGACTTGGACACCAAGTTGAAGAAGCTTCCAGGAATCCACGAGGTAGGGGGGCGTGCCTACCCCCCTAGGGCGCGCCCTCCACCCTTGTGGGCCCTCTGTTGCTCCACCGATGTACCCCTTCCTCCTATATATACCTAAGTACCCCCAAACTATCATATACGGAGCCAAAAACCTAATTCCACCGCCGCAACCTTCTGTACCCACGAGATCCCATCTTGGGGCCTGTTCCGGAGCTCCGCCGAAAGGGAAATTGATTACGGAGGGCTTCTACATCAACACCATAGCCTCTCCGATGAAGTGTGAGTAGTTTACCTCAGACCTTCGGGTCCATAGTTATTAGCTAGATGGCTTCTTCTCTCTTTTTGGATCTCAATACAAAGTTCTCCCCCTCTCTCGTGGAGATCTATTCAATGTAATCTTCTTTTGTCGTGTTTTTGTTGAGACCGATGAATTGTGGGTTTATGATCAAGTTTATCTATGAACAATATTTGAATCTTCTGAATTCTTTTATGTATGATTGGTTATTGAGGGAGTCCTGGATTAGGGGGTGTCCGGATGGCCGGACTATAACCTTTGGTCGGACTCCTGGACTATGAAGATACAAGATTGAAGACTTCGTCCCGTGTCCGGATGGGACTTTCCTTGGCGTGGAAGGCAAGCTTGGCGATACGGATATGTAGATCTCCTCCCATTGTAACCGACTCTATGTAACCCTAGCCCTCTCCGGTGTCTATATAAACCGGAGGGTTTTAGTCCGTAGGACGAACAACAATCGTACCATAGGCTAGCTTCTAGGGTTTAGCCTCTCTGATCTCGTGGTAGATCTACTCTTGTACTACCCATATCATCAATATTAATCAAGCGGAGTAGGGTATTACCTCCATCGAGAGGGCCGGACCTGGGTAAAACATCGTGTCCCTTGTCTCCTGTTACTATCCGCCTAGCGCACAGTTCGGGACCCCCTACCCAAGATCCGCGGTTTTGACACCGACATTGGTGCTTTCATTGAGAGTTCCTCTATGTCGTCATCTTTAGGCCCGATGGCTCCTCCGATCTTCAACAACGAAGCGGTCCAGGGTGAGACTTTTCTCCCGAATAGATCTTCGATTCGGGCGGCTTTTGCATCATGGGCCAATTAAGCAGCCATCTGGAGCAGATCGAAGCTTCGCCCCCAGCCATCAGTCGATTTGGAAGTTTGAACTACACGGCTGACGTCCGCAGAGACTTGATCTTCAACGGGTTCGAGCCTCAGCCGAGCGCGCTGCACTATCACGATGGGCATGATCTAGCTCTGCCGCCGAACAGTGCCCTGAAGGCTGCACCAGTGTCTGCTCCGACCCTTAGCTCGGAGCCGACTGCGCCAATCGAGGACCGGTGGCTGGACACCGCCTCGGCGGCTGCAATCTCTACGACGATCGAGCCGAACACCAGCCTTGTCCTTTGCGAATCTCGTGACTCCAAGGTGCCGGACTCCTCTCCGGACTCCAACCTTCAGCGCCCTGCCAATCAAATCCGATTAGGCGCCGATCATGGAGTTCGCCGCGCGGACATCTTTTCAGCATTAAGCCCTTGGCGACATCCTGAATTCACTAAAGTCTCTCTCTTTATCAGGAGAGCCCTGGCCGGACTATGGTCAGCAAGGTTCGGATGCGGACGACGAAGAAATTCAAAAACCCACCCACCACCGTAGCCACTGTCGATGATTTAACCGACATACTCGAATTCGACTCCGAAGACATCGACGGTATGGACGACGATGTAGGAGACAAACAGGAACCATCGCCTATAGGGCACTGGACAACCACCTCATCTCACGATGTATACATGGTGGACACACCTAAAAGAAACGATGACGAGGAACAAAGGGACACAACGAGGGATCATTCCCTCGAAAAGCAGTCAAAGCGGCGGCGTAAGCGCCGCTCCAAACCCCACCTCGACAGAGACAGCAGCCATGCAGACCCAGCCATAGAGCAGGGCGAACCGGCGGACGACGAACATGCCATCGAGCAACCGTCCGAACAGGGAAACTTGGATGAACAAACCGAACAACCCGTCCCCAGCAAAAATAACAGTCCGGACGACCTCATGCGGACAAGTTCTTCGGAGCGAAGAACCTCCACAAAAGGCTAAATGCGCCGCTGCGCGTAGCCTGAAAAAGCGAAGCGGAAGCTCAAAACAGCGGAAGATGCACTCAGAATTAGATGGAGCAAAGTACTCAACACCGCAGACAAATATGGCGACAGTCGCCACACAAAGAGCTATCCGAAGCGAAAATTACTGCCGGAATTTGACGAGGAGGCCTTAGAGCCCCCGCAATCAAAAAATAAGGAAGCCACCCGGTCGGCTGAACAACCCCATGGCCAACATAGAGCGGCAAAGGGCGCCGCACACAAGCCGGCACGCGATCCGCACAAGGATTCGCATCAAAAAGATGGCCCAGCCAGATCTATCTACGGGCCAAGAAAGCAAGCTCCAATAAGCAATGCAACACATCAAGTATCCGAACATCACGGTACACCCAAATACAGGGGTGCCGCACACCCCCTATGTTTCACCGATGAGGTGCTGGATCATGAATTTCCAGCGGGATTCAAGCCCGTAAACATAGAGGCATACGACGGAACAACAGACCCTGGAGTCTGGATTGAGGATTACATCCTCCACATACACATGGCTAGAAGAGACGACCTCCACGCCATAAAATACTTACTCCTCAAGCTCAAAGGACCAGCCCGGCATTGGCTTAAAAGCCTTCCCGAAAACACCATTGGAAGTTGGGAAGAGCTCGAGGATGCTTTTCGGGCAAAATTTCAAGGGACCTATGTCTGACCTCCGGATGCAGACAATTTAAGTCACATAACTCAACAACCCGGAGAGTCAGCCCGGAAATTCTGGAACAGATTCCTTACTAAAAAGAACCAGATAGTCGACTGTCCGGATGCCGAAGCCTTAGCAGCTTTCAAACACAACGTCCGAGACGAATGGCTCGCCAGACACCTCGGCCAAGAAAAGCCAAGAACAATGGCCGCATTAACAAGCCTCATGACCTACTTTTGCGCAGGAGAGGATAGCTAGTTGGCAAGATGCAGTACTAGCGACCCAGGGAAACCGCGACGCAGCAAGGACCAGCGCCGGACCAAGGGAAACAGCCCGGAGAGCACGGCAGTCAACGCCGGATTCAAAAGCTCTCGGCAGAATCAGAAAAAGCTGCCCCTCAAGGATAACAGGGACGAGCTATCTAACCTAAACAAAATCTTGGACAAGATATGCCAAATCCACAGATACTCGGGAAGCACGCAAATCATACCCACAGAGATTGTTGGGTCTTCAAGCAATCCGGCAAACTCAATGCCGAACACAAGGGGCTCGACACACCAACCGAGGACGATGACGAACCCCACAAGCAGAGCACCGGAAAACAAAAGAATTTCCCACAAGAAGTCAAAATAGTAAACTCACTTCACGTGACAAAAGGAAAAACAGAGTGGCGCCCATAGAGATACGCGCCATACGGCCTATCCTAGAGGAGTCCCGCCACTGGTTGTTAAAACCAATCACCTTCGACCATGAGGATTACTCTAGAAGTATCCGGAATGCAGGCTGGACTGCCTTGATATTAGATCCGATAATTGACGGACTCCACTTTACACAAGTCCTAATGGACGGCGGAAGTGATCTAAACCTGCTATATCAGGACACAATCCGCAAGATGGGGATAGACCCAACAAAAATTCGCCATAGCAACACTTCCTTTTAAGGGGTAACGCCAGGTCCAGATGCCCATTGTACGGGCTCTCTCCTGCTAGAAGTTATGTTCGGCTCCCCCGACAACTTCCACCGCGAAAAGCTAACCTTCCACATCGCCCCATTTACATGTAGCTATCAAGCACTACTAGGACGCGAAGCTTTCGCCCGCTTTAATGAAATACCGCATTATGCATCTCTTACACTTAAAATGCCCGGTCCACGAGGCATCATCTCATTAAAGGGAAATATCGAGTGTTCCTCGAGCGCAGAAGATTGTGCGGCTGCCTCGACAGCCACACACTAAACCGGCTTCACTAATCAAAGCACCTAAACAGGTCGTTCAGACCCCGGACATGGCTAGACGAGTCTGGCATAAACGTACAAGGGCTTACTAGCCGCATACCCCCGTACAAGGGGCTCCGCGCATATGAACACCGTGCTACACCGGTCCAGGATACGGCACAACGGAGACACAGGCGCAGACGTGCAGTAGGGACCCGTTCCAAGGATTCTAGATTAAGACCCTGCGTAAACCTTTTTTACTGTCTCTTGTTGATACACATCCCCCGGTTTCATGATATAACTAAGGAGGAGGCTGGCGTCTTGGCATGTGGCCACGTCAGAATTTTGCGCGTACCTGGACACCAGGGGCTTATTACCAAGGGCGTTGTTCAGCCCATTTTCATAAAGACCGAATACCTTAGGGAGTGTTCAGCGTCGCGAGTTTGGCCTTATATGCATCGGCTCCGAATCATGTCTTTGGTCAAATGTTGGGTTTGCCCGGCTCATGTGTTTTGCTGCCTTACGTTCCACTCTATCGGCTAAAGCGGCACCGGAGAACTCTGCGATTGTGCCCGGTTCGCCGGCGAGCACCTCGATGAAAGCGGCCGCTGTCATGATATAGCGTGAGACTGGTCAAACACTCGATGACCCGCCGGAATCTTTAGGATTCCTCCGCATTAACGAAGGGCCGTTTCCCAGCAAGGCACACACGCGCCCCGAATTCGTGTGAGCGCGGTGCCCCTAGGGGCTATATAGTAGCCCCACTGTCAAACTCCTATGGCTAAGTGAAAGTGATAAAGAATTATAGTCCGGTTTCCTAGTTCGCTGCGCTATCATCTCCTTAATAGGACCAAGACGTTGGATCAAGTGTGAAAATGCGCCTTTTGCGAACACCCCCGCATTATATGCGTGGGGGCTGAAGCCGAAGACTGTCATCTTTCAGGTTATATACACATATACATTAACGGCTGCACAGGAGGTATTTTAATTCTTGAAGGCACAAGTATAAAAAGCTTTTATATTCCCTCGAAATATTGTTTTACAATAATACATGTTATTCGAACATAATGTCCTTCGAGCACTGCATCTCTATTAAACGAGCGCCTTGCAGAACTTCCTGAAAATAGTGCTCGGCAGGTACTCGGCTCCCGTTCGAATCAGGGGACGCAACAGCAATGGCATTCATCTCCGCCTAGTATGTTTTGACACGGGCAAGAGCCATTCGCGCACCCTCTATGCACGCTGACCTTTTCATTGCATTGATATGCAGCACCGCACCAAGGAACTGCTGCACCAAGCTAAAATAACTCCTCGGCTCGGGCCTTTCTGGCCACAGACGACTCACGACATACTTCATGGCGAGTCCGGATAACCTATTCAGCTCCGCCCATGCGGCCAAACAATCGGCTAATGGAAGTGGGCGCTCCGGATTGTGGAACTGCGACCAAAAAAGCTTTTCCACTTCGTGATCCTTTTGATCTCGGAAGTGTTCGGCCGCGTCCGTGGCACTCGCCGCCAAGTCCAGATAAGTGTCCTCCGCACTCCACAGCCGGTCCAACGGAGCATATTTAGGATCCCCGAACTTCATCCGCAGCATAAAGGGCTTTCCAGCCGCGATATCTCCGGCCTGACGTAGCTCCTCCTTCATAACTCTCATCGCAGAGCGAGCATCCTTGGCCTCGGTAGTGACCTTCTTTAGGTCCTTCTGTTCCGCCCAATCTTCTTTTTCAAGAAGCTTCCAGCGGTCGGCAGCATTCTTCAACTTCACAGCCATCTCGGCCATTTCCTTCTTGCTTTGGCAGTGAGCAGCCTGCTCGGCTTTCAGCTCTTCAGCCGCCTTTAAGGCAGCCGCATCGCTTTTCCTGGCCTGCTCCTTGGCTCGGGCAAGTTCCGCCCGAAGGTTCTCCATGGCAGCGGCACCATCTGCATCAAGCACACATGTTGTAAGATATGGGCATCAAGCCCCTCTTACCAGGTGTCTTCGGAGAAATTACATACCTTGTGCCTTGTCAAGCCGCTTATTGACAAGCGCGATGTCGGCATCTGCCACGTCAAGTTGCCGCTTTAGCTCGGCAAATCCATCAGTCCGGCTAGCCACTGGACACTTCACCACCTACACAGGAAGGGCGACATATTATACCTGGGATTATGATCCTCTGCGCGCCATCATTTTTTGACAACGCATAGAGTCTCAGGGGCTACTATCTACAAATGACGCATCTTATATATGTGGAACTGTCAAAAGGTACATCATTTCGTGTACCTAAAAACCTGTCAGTAAACTCCTGACGGCCTCGTGCAACCCGCTCTCTGCGGATGAAATCCTTTCAATCACCGTGCCCATCAATGCACGGTGCTCTTCTGAGATAGACGCTTGCCCGAGCAGATCCTTCAGCTCCTCCGACCGTGCATCGGACGGTGCCGGACTCGTCCGATGGCCCTTTTCGAAGGCCGGACACGGAGGGCTTTGGGGAGCCATACGACTCCCTTCCGGCCCTGCCGGATTCGGAGAAACCCTCCATGACAACACCTCAGGGTCGCCCGCCTCGCAAGGCGGTATGGCAGGGGGAGGCGTTCCGCTCTCCATCATCTCCGGACGAAGATCCCCTGAAGATGAGCTCTGCTGAGAAGGGCTACTACAAGGTAAAATTTAGGTTATCTTCCTCAGAAATAGAACAGGGATGTCTCTTATTTTAAAACTCCCCTCTCTACTTACGGCTCGGTGGAGGGCTGATCCCCTTGGGGGCATAGTGCGACATGGCATCCCCAGTGCAGGATCCTCGGCGAAGATTTCTTCCCCGCTTTGAGACCATGGTCTCCGGGTCTTCAGAGGCGGTCCTCTTCTTCCCCTCGATAGAGGAATTCTCGATTCCTCCGTTCCTGACAGCCTCCTTCGGGGAGGCTGTAGCTTCCTTGTTCCCCCTTCGCCTTCTTCCAAAGGCGCAACCTCCAGCATCATGGTTAACACGGGCTCCGGCGTGGTCTCAGGGAGGGGGGCCGGACACCTGATTAACTTTGCTTTCGCTATCCACTCCTGTTTAAGGGACAACTCTTTTAAGGGCAATTTCATGATAAATATACGGATAGTGTGTCCTGGTACAGGGCTACTTACTTGAGTATCCGGGTGATTGCAGCTTAGACCTGCGTCCTCGGTCGAGTCCGGACACATTGCTTGTGATCCGAAGAACAATTTGTACATCTCCATGGGCGTCGCGCCCGTAAAATGTTGGAGAGCTCATGGTCCCTCCGGATTAAACTCCCACAGGCGGAGGGGGCGACGTTTGCAGTGCTAGGTGCGGTGAATCAACATGACCTGCGTCACTACGACCAGATTGATGTCTCTTTCTAAGAGATCTCGAATGCGGCCCTGCAACAAGGGCACGTCCTTGGACGGCCCCCAGTCAAACCCTTTATTGACCCATGACACTAGCTGTGGTGGGGGACCCGAGCGAAACGCAGGTGGCGCCACCCACTTGGTACTTGTCGTGGAATTGTCACGGCAGATGTCCTTAGTGTCAGGACTTAGTCGCGAGGCAAACGCATCTATGTGGTAGCTTGAGAGGGGTTGAGCGGAATCGAGAGACGCAACACAAGACAGGGATTTAGACAGCTTGGCCCCGGAAACATCATCCGTAATAGCCCTACATGCTGTTTGAGGCTAGGTCTCATTATGATCATGAGGGAGTCGTCGTAAACGGCTCTCCTCTAGTTGTGTCTAGCCCTAGATATTGTTGTTTGCTTGTAGCTTGTCCCTCTTTGGGAGCCCTGCCCTCCTTATATAAGTTGAAGGCGGGTTACATGTGGAGTCCTTCTAGGATTAGGACAAACCTATCTCTAATACAAACCGGATACAAGTCCAGGTCTTAACTCCTTGTAAGACAAATATTCCTTATGCCTTTCCTTATAAACCGCCCACCGTAGTTGAACGGCCTTCATGAACCGCCCGATCGAGCCCACGGTCTTATCGCTCCTCTCGCCACACTGCGGATCACCAATGAACCGTAAACCGCCGGGTCGCCGATGAACCGCCAAGTGTCGGCGGGTTCTTGAGTAAACCGCCAAGTCCGGCGGGTTATACTTCCGGCGGTTTACGCCAAGGGTATATCCCGACATTAGCCCCAGTTTAATTTGGATTTATCCATGTTAAACTGATCCTGTGAAATAAACACAAGAACAAACTTGACAGATTATGCACCGGGTTAATTATTCTTGTAAACCGGCATCTGATCATCCTTAAATCCTTGTCATTTCCTCCTTCTAGAAAATCCGGTTTAATAGGCCAGCTTCATAATCAACTTGCTGACATTGGTTTCTCATAGAAAAAATATTGTGAAGAATAATCCACTTGAGTCGGCTTCCAAAGCGCCGGTTTAGGAAATATTGGTCTTGAAATACTCATCTGATATTCAACCGGTTTGAAGATGCAGAACTTGCCGGCTTTATCATTGCCAAAGACTGTCGGGTTATAAGAACTTGATAATTTTGAGTCATGATTATTGCAGACACGGTTCTTGATTATTTAACGCCGGTTCATGATTTTAATGGCGGGTTGCAGCCACGTGGTCATAATGATTGGTGGCCGGGTCAACCTAGTTTGCTCAATCGAGAATTTGACAATATTTCTTCGATAATAATATAATATCTGTAGCCCCAAGTCTTTGAGCAGAACAAAGTGGTGGCTTAAGACTTTGCTTCAATATAAATCTGCCACTTTCAAAGAAATCCATGTTGTTCATCGGTGACTAGTAAAAATTGAATACTCCATACTATGTAGCCCCAAGTACCGGATTGTCATGCTTGGCAACCTCGGGACTTATAATTATCTTATACTCATAAAAACTTCAACCAGCGTAGCCCCCAGGGCCGGGTCATTATGCAATAATGAGCAGGGACTTTGTAGGTATAATCATGTAGATTTGAGCAATGATGTGTAGCCCCCAAGGGCCGCTCGAGAAGATAATATTGAGCTGGGACTTAATATATACTTCAATGAAAATAACATCATATGATGTAACCCCATCATGGAACTTGAATCCACGTCCACAAGGTTAAGAGCCTTGTGCTTTACCAATGAGCGGTGGACTCTTCAATATAATGAATAAAAGCTTTATACCTTCAGCTGTTGAGGAGCAATTGGTAGGCCCCAAGGGCCGACTCATTATAATGTGATGAGTCGGGTCTTCAATAATATGAGCAAAAAATTACTTTGCATTAGCCCCCAAGTGTCATGGTGCATGCTTGCAGCGACATGAGACTTGCATATTTGATATAATCTCAACTTAAATAATGTAGCCCCCAAGTGCCGGGTCGTAAGCCTGCAGCGACTCGGGACTATTCCCTCCATTGTAGAATAAATCGTACCCATTGATGAAATAATAGCCATTGCGCTGAAGCGACTTTGAAAATCTCAATCATAATATTGGTTATTGATAACCATAATAAAAATCTAGCCATGTTGGCTTATTCAAGATAATATAATCTGGTATGAAAAACCTTATTCATTCAATATCATAATGGAAATTCAGCCAAGTTTGGCTATTTGAATAATATAACCCAATGATTTATAAGCGCATGATTCCAATGGCGCAATCCAAATATGTCTTGGCGACTTATAGTCCAAAGCCGGCCGGGTTAACAAACACGGATAATTTCTCATCATATCTTGGCGACTTATCATCTTAAAGCCAGGCGGTTTAATAAACACCGGATAATTTATCATCATTCTTTATTCGACCTGTCTCTGCATACAACAAGTTTAAAGTGTCTGGCGGTTTACGCGGACGAATGATCATAATGCCCAACATATAACCCAGGTTTATAACCAAGGCTGCACTTAAGAATGATCAATGAAATATATCATACCTCTGACATTGAATCACATCATTGGTTTACCAATTTTTTGTAGTAAGGGTAATAACCCAAATTTTGAGTACTGAACTCCTTCCATATTTTGCCGGTTTATGATAAAACCGTACCGGGTTGTGATAAACACCGGATTAACCATATATAATGCTGGCGACTCGTAGTCAAACCAGACCGGGCGGATAGTCTCCGGATTATGATTTGATCATGTACTGACAACTTGTAATTGAAAGTCAAGCCAGGTTAATGAACACCGGTTTACTCCATAATAAGATGGTAACATAAAATCAAACCGGGCAGATAGTCTCCGGATTATGATTTGACCGTGTTCCGCCAATTTGTAATTGACAGTCGAACCGGATTAACAATGTCGGTTTAAAAAACGCAACAAAAATCAAATAACAGTTATGAAAAAATATGGAAGCAAAGGCAATGATAAAACCGTTTGCAAAAAGAGGCTTTACTGAGCCGATCAGATGGTGTTACCATGGTCGGACACGACCAAGCTCCCGATAAGGTGTAGCTATGGTTCAAGTCAGCCGGGTCCCCAAGCGAAACCGTGGCATTATGCCGATCAAGTGGTGTGGCAATGGTTGGGTTCGACCAAGCCCCAAGTGACTCTATGGCCTTAGGACGATCAAGAGGCATGGTGGTTCAGACTTGACCATGTCCCCAAGTGATCTGGTGGCTTTTGCCTATCAAAAGGTGTTGCATTGGTTCGGACACGACCAAGCCCCAAGTGATATTGTGGCACTAGGCGATCAAGAGGCGTGGCTATGGTTGGATCGACCAAGCCCCAAGTGACCAATAATATGATAAGCCAATAAGGCATGATACCCATGTTTGGACCGCGCATCATGGCAGCAAGTCCTCTTTGGCACCCTTTAACTTTTTGCAAGAGATAAATCCTTCTTGAACCGGGATTTTGAACCGGATATTGAGAGCTTCAAAGCTTTGTGGGAGACATCTTTCCCTTGAACCAGATTATAAACCGGAATCTTCATTTTCAGTCGGAAATTTTCTGATGGCCTTTCAACTCGAACTTGCGAGAAATTAATTCCTTTCTGAACCGGACATTTTTAAACCGGATTTGAGCGCTTGAGAGCTTTGTGGGAGAACATATTTCCCTTGAACCGGATTTTAAACCGGAAGCATCACTGTGAGCCGGAATATTTCTGACGGCCTTTAAATTTTCATTAATGTAACAGTAGCCTCCGGGACCGGGTTATCTTCCCTCCAATGATCCGGAGTTCTTGAGCCTGCTGAAACTGGCAAGAATTGTTGAGTCATGTAATTGTAGCCCCCGAGTCTTAAGATGACTCAAGGAGTTGTCTTGAGATTCTCCGTTCTTAACCATAGTAGAAGGTGTATATCATTGGCATTGATAACGTGATGTGAATCCATAGAATGTTGAGGTGACTGCGACGGGTTATAAATAACCCCGTATGATCCATGTCATCAACTCGGCCAATGGCTCATCGCAGCTGGTTGTTGATGTTTAAACAAACTCCAGTGGCGTCCGGTATAAACGGGAGCTGATATCATTAATTGCTCCAGATTTTGTTGGAATAAACCGGACCGCAGGGCGGCGGTCTACAAACGTCCATTGGGCAGCTTGTATGAGCGGGTGCGACCCTGATATGCCGATATGGATTTGGTCTGCAAGGGCAGCAGCTTGGGTGCTTCTATTGAGTGTACGACAAGGACAAATTTCAGCGATATAATCGTCATTTGAAATAAATAATTGCCCTGCATACAAAAAAGATACAGACCAAAGTAATTGTTTCTTTGACGAAAACAATATTGCGCTAATAAAATAGATTTAGACGGATATCACCTGATTTTTTACGATGGATCATCTGTCCGTAGATAACTTTTGCAGTACTGTTACTGAATTCCCTTTGATCCATATATGTATCCAAAGCACATTTATGTTGATGTTGCCGATCTTCTTTTTCATTTGACCTCCACATGGGTCGTAGTAGTACTCTGTAATACTAACTGATTTTGCTTCCATGCATGTGTATGGGAGTCAAACAAGTAGTTTGACCCTCTCTCTTCAAACAATGTATTCACGTTTCCTTTCAATGGTGTCAACTTATGTCTGAAACTTGACAAACGGATTCAGACTGCAGGCGTCTGGTGTTGGGGTCTCTGCGGTAAAGCGCCTGCAGCACTTTCTTCCGAAGCAAATAGAACAACCTAAACCACCGGCTCTGATCGGCAAAGGTAAAACTGTTGGCGAGTCAGCAGCACAATGCGAGGCTACGGCGGTTCAAGACCAGGTTGAAGAGGCGTGGTCGTGGCCCGGAGCAGAGGTGAAGCGGCTGCGGACATGAAGCAGGGGGGCGAGCGCGTGGTGGCGTAGAGCGGTGGGTTGAGGCCAGCACGGCGGCTCCAGGCTACTTGCAGTGGTAGACCGAACCACCAGCAGCAGGGTGAGTCTGTGGTGACCCGGCAGGAAGCCGTAGTGAGGCGGATTACAGCAGCGGCGAGTTGGAGGCGCGGCGTGACCAGTTCAGCGCGAACGTGTAGAGCAAGAAGAGGTGAATTGGGGCGCGGGCAAAACAACGCAGCCATGGCGGAGCGATCACGGAGGTGGCTTGAGACTCTGAGCGCGGCCATGGTGACTAAAACAGCGCGCCATGGCGACTTCGGAGATGGCAGCTCGGGCGGCGTATGGTGAAAGCGAAGTTAGGCGCCGGACAGGGCAAACCGCACGGCGCCGGCGCAAAACCGGAATTCGCGTGGCGTGGTCGGCGAAGCGGCAAGCGGGGCGGGCGTAGCCGGTCGCGGGACGCCGAAAAGGCCGGCGGACTGCGGAAACAGCGTGGAACGAGCAGCGCCAGACCAGCGGCAGGGCGGAAGGGACGACGGACGCGCAGGAGGCCGGTGGCTTGAGAAGGAGCGACGGAGCGCCTCGGTGATTTGGAGGCCGGAGCGCCTCGGGGCCGCGGGGGTAGCAGCTCGGAGTGGAGGACAGGGTCCAGCGGCCGGACAGGACGGCGCTGGGCGACACAACGGC
Organism: Aegilops longissima; assembly: GCA_021605205.1. NCBI lineage: Eukaryota > Viridiplantae > Streptophyta > Magnoliopsida > Poales > Poaceae > Aegilops > Aegilops longissima. The sequence continues at coordinate 65,102,597 of CM038678.1, read as the reverse complement.
GATTCAGAAGAAAGGTGATTTCGTGACCGTGACTCGAACAGATGCCGCGGCGTGACGATGATTTGGACAGGAGGCAAGGCGCTTCGCGTGGTAGCCGAGGAGTCCGGGTCGTGGCCGTTCTGCCTTTGGTTTAACATGGAGGATATTCTCAATTAACAGTGGGAACTCGGCGAATCCGTGACTCTGTCCGTTTAAGGTCATAATTGCCTTCGGTGAAAAACTTAAGCGCCGTGACTCAAAGTGACTCGTTCACGGCACTTGATGTCTCGGCGGATTTTGTGATTGGTCTGACCATCGGATACGGCGCACAACAAGCCGTCGAAATTCCTTTTAACCTCTGTTGATCTCGGCGGATCGTCCAACGCGACGGCGGTTCACACAGATAACCCTAAAAGAGTCTTAATCTCATGCCCGCCACCACCGAACCCTTCATTAATCTTGACTGATGAACTTCGAGCTGATGCAAAGCCCTTCCAAACCGGCTTATTCGGACAATTGCCAACTTCTCGATCCCTGGAGAGATCCCTTCAAGAACTCAACACCACCGTGCGCCGGCCCCATGGTGGGCGCCAACTGTCGTGGAATTGTCACGGCAGATGTCCTTAGTGTCAGGACTTAGTCGCGAGGCCAACGCATCTATGTGGTAGCTTGAGAGGGGTTGAGCGGAATCGAGAGACGCAACACAAGACAGGGATTTAGACAGCTTGGGCCCCGGAAACATCATCCGTAATAGCCCTACATGCTGTTTGAGGCTAGGTCTCATTATGATCATGAGGGAGTCGCCGTAAACCGGCTCTCCTCTAGTTGTGTCTAGCCCTAGATATTGTTGTTTGCTTGTAGCTTGTCCCTCTTTGGGGAGCCCTGCCCCTCCTTATATAAGTTGAAGGGGCGGGTTACATGTGGAGTCCTTCTAGGATTAGGACAAACCTATCTCTAATACAAACCGGATACAAGTCCAGGTCTTAACTCCTTGTAAGACAAATATTCCTTATGCCTTTCCTTATAAACCGGCCCACCGTAGTTGAACCGGCCTTCATGAACCGCCAGTCGGGCCACCGGGTCTTGTCGCTCCTCTGCCCTGCCTGCCGGATCACCAATGAACCGTAAACCGCCGGGTCGCCAGTGAACCGCCAAGTGTCAGCGGGTTCTTCAGGTAAACCGCCAAGTCCGGCCGGTTTACGCCGTGGGGTATATCCCCGACAGTACCCCTGGGAGCTGTGATATAAAACCACTCTCGTTGCCATAAGCTGAACTCCTCTTGAAAAGAGCCTTCGGGCCATGGAGCGTCGGCATTCTTGCTTATAACAGCACCTCCGCACTCCGTGTGCTGCCCCTTGATCGTCTTTGGCTCTACTTTGAAAGTCTTAAGCCACAATCCGAAGTGAGAAGTAATACGGAGGAACGCTTCGCACGCGACAATGAACGATGAGATGTGGAGGATGGACTCCAGAGCCAAGTCGTGAAATTCCAGCCCATAATAAAACAGGAGCCCCCTCACGAAGGAGTCCGTCGGGAAGCCTAGCCCCCGAAGGAAGCGAGACGCGAACACCACGCTCTCACCAGGCTGGGGAGTGGGAATAACCTGCCCTTGAGAAGGCAGCCTATGCGAGATTTCGCCGGTTAGATACCTGGCATCTCTTAACTTTAGCACGTCTTCTTCCGTAACGGAGGAAGGCATCCACCGGCCTTGAAGGTCGGAACCGGACATCATCGAAGGTCCGAAGCGCCTGAATCTGGAGCTTTGGGTATTGGAACTCAGGGCAAGAGGCGGATTCGATTGAGATTGAAAGAAAGGGGTCGAGCCTTGGTCTCTTTATAAAGAGGTTGGATACAAAGAGCCCTCCCCATGACCGTTTGGGACTCACCTTCGATAGAGGAGACATACCAACGGGCACGATTGGGTTACCCATGCCCGTTGAGGGAGTCTCGGATTAGGGGGTGTCTGGATAGCCGAACTATCACCTTTGGCCAGACTCCTGGACTATGAATATACAAGATTGAAGACTTCGTCCCGTGTCCGGATGGGACTTTCCTTGGCGTGGAAGGCATGCTTGGCGATACGGATATGTAGATCTCCTACCATTGTAACCGACTCTGTGTAACTCTAACCCTATCCGGTGTCTATATAAACCGGAGGGTTTTAGCCCGTAGGACGGACAACAATCATACCATAGGCTAGCTTCTAGGGTTTAGCCTCTCTAATCTCGTGGTAGATCTACTCTTGTACTACCCATATCATCAATATTAATCAAGCAGGAGTAGGGTTTTACCTCCATCGAGAGGGCCCGATCCTGGCTAAAAACATCGTGTCCCTTGTCTCCTGTTACCATCCGCCTAGGCGCACGATTCGGGACCCCCTACCGAGATCCGCGGTTTTGACACCAACATTGGTGCTTTCATTTAGAGTTCCTGCGTGTCGTCATCTTTAGGCCCGATGGCTCCTTGATCATCTACAATGATGCGGTCCAGGTGAGATTTTTCTCCCGGACAGATCTTAGATTCGGCGGCTTTGCTGCGGGCAATTCGCTAGGCCATCTGGAGCAGATCGAAGCTACGCCCTGGCCATCAGGTCAGATTTGGGAGTTTGAACTACGGCCGGCGTCGCGGAGACTTGATCTTGACGGATTCGAGCCACAACCAAGCGCACCGCCTTTGTATTGATGGGCACGATCTAGCTCTGCCGCGAGCAACTGGAGGCGCGCCGATGTCCGCCCCAACCCTTAGCTCGGGCTGACTTCGCGATCGAGGGCGAGTGGCTGGACACCGCCTCGGGGCTGCGATCTCTGGCGATTGAGCGAACACCATCCTGTCCCTTGCGGCTCGTGACTCCAAAGTGCGGACTCCTATCCGGACTCCGAACCTTCCGCCCCTTAATCGGACCCGATTGGCGCCCGATCATAAATTCATTGCCGCGGACATCTTTCAGCACTCACCCTTTGGCGACATCCTGAATTCACTAAATCTCTCTCTTTATTAGGAGAGCCTGGCGGACTATGGTCAGCAAGGTTGGGATGCGACGACGAAGAAATTCGACGCCCACCCACCACCCACTTCAGAGCCAGCGCCGAAAGTTTAAACGACGTGCTCGATTTCGACTCCGAAGACATCGACGGTATGGAAGACGATGCAGGAGATAATTATGAGCCAGCACCTATAAGGTACCGGACAGCCACCTCATCTCACGATGTATATATGGTGGATACACCTAAAGGAAGCGACGACGAGGAACAACGGGACGCTACGAAGGATAATTCCCTCGAAAAGCCGTCAAAACGGCGACGTAAGCGCCGCTCAAAGTCCCGCCTCGACAAAGACAGCATCCATACAGACCCAACCATACAGCAGGGCGAACTGGTGGACAACGAAGATGCCATCGAGTAACCATCCGAACAGGATAACTTGGATAAACAATCCGTCCCCGGCGAAGATAATAGTCCGGACGATCTCACGCCGGACAAATTGTTGGAGTAGAAGAACCTCCACAAAAGGCTCGTCGCCACTGCACGTAGCCTGAAAAAGCAGAAGCGGAAGCTCAAAACAGCGGAAGATACACTCAGAATCAGATGGAGCAAAGTACTCAACACCGCAGACAAATGTGGCGATAGTCGCCAAACAAAGAGCTACCCGAAGCGCAAACTACTGCCCGAATTCGATGAGGAGGCCGTAGAGCCCCCACAATCAAAGAACAAAGGGGCCGCCCGGTCGGATAGACGACCACATGGCAAACATAGAACGGCAAGCGGCGCCGCACACAAGCTGGCATGCGATCCGCATAAGGATTCGCACCAAAAGGATGGCCCAGTCAGGTCTATCTATGGGCCAAGAAAACAAGCTCTAGAAAGCAATGCAAGACGTCGAGTATTCGAACATCACGGCACACCCAAATACAGGGGCGCCGCACACCCCCTATGTTTCACCGATGAGGTGCTGGATTATGAATTTCCAGCGGGATTCAAGCCCGTAAACATAGAGGCATACGACGGAACAACAGACCACAGAGTGCGGATTGAGGATTACATCCTCCACATACACATGGCTAGAGGAGATGACCTCCACGCCATAAAATACTTACCCTCAAGCTCAAAGGGCCAGCCCGGCATTGGCTCAAAAGCCTCCCGAAAATACCATTGGAAGTTGGGAAGAGCTCGAGGGCGCGTTTGGGCAAATTTTCGGGGACTTATGTCCGCCCTCCGGATGAGACGATTTAAGTCACATAACTCAACAGCCGGAGAGTCAGCCGCAAATTTCTGTAATAGGTTCCTCACCAAAAGAACCAAATAGTCGGTGTCCAGACGTGAAGCCTTAGCGACTTTCAAACACAACGTCCGAGACGAATGGCTCGCCAGACACCTTGGCCAGGAAAAGCCGAGAACAATGGCCGCATTAACAAGCCTCATGACCCGCTTTTGCGCAGGAGAGGATAGCTGGCTGGCAAGATGCAATACCAGCGACCCAAGTACATCCGAAGTCGGGGATGGAAATGGGAAACCACGACGCAGCAAGGACCAGCGCCGGACCAAGGGAAACAACCCGAAGAGCACGACAGTCAACACCGGATTCAAAAGCTCTCGGCAGAATAATAAAAAACTGCCCCTTAAGGATAACAGCGACGAGCTATCCAACTTAAACAAAATTTTGGACAAGATATGCCAAATCCACAAGTACTCACAGGAAGCACGCACACCATACCCACGAGATTGTTGGGTCTTCAAGCAGTCCGGCAGACTCAACGCCGAACACAAGGGGCTCGACACACCAAGTGAGGACGATGACGAACCCCACAAGCAGAGCACCGGAAAACAAAAGAATTTCCCACAAGAGGTCAAAACAGTAAACTCACTTCAAGTGACAAAAGGGAAAACAGAGCGGCGCCCATTGAAATACGTGCCGCACGGTCTATCCCAGCGGAGTCCCAACACTGGTTGTCAAAACCAATCACCTTCGACCATCAGGATTACTCCAGATGTATCTGGAACATAGGATGGACTGCCTTGATATTAGATACTATAATCGACGGACTCCAATTTACACAAGTCCTAATGGACGGCGGCAGTGATCTAAACCTGCTATATCAGGACACAATCCGCATAAAGGGGATAGACCCAGCCAAAATTCGCCATAGCAGCACCTCCTTTCAAGGGGTAATGCCAGGCCCATATGCCCATTGTACGGGCTCCCTACGGCTAGAAGTTGTGTTCGGATCATCTAACAACTTCCGTCATGAAAAGTTAACCTTCCACATCGCCCCATTTAAAAGTAGCTATCAAGCACTGCTGGGACGTGAAGCTTTCGCCCGCTTTAACGCAATACCGCATTATGCATCTCTTACACTTAAAATGCCCGGTCCACGTGGCATCATCTCACTAAAAGGAAATATTGAGCGTTCCTCGAGCACGGAAGAATGTGAGACTGCCTTGACAGCCACACATTAATCCGGCTTCGCTAATCAAAGCACTCAAACAGGTCGTCCAGACCTCGGACACGGTTAGACGAGTTCGGCGTAAACATACAAGAGCTTACTAGCCGCATACCCCTGTACAAGGGGCTACACGCATGTACAACAAGAGACCATAAAGCTCAGTTTTATTCATTTTTTGAATCACACTCTATTTATTTAATATAAAGTACACTTTTCACACGATCTTTTTTCAACTAAGTTCCTCTCTTTTACAGATGAACATCGTGCTACACCCGTCCAGGATACGGCACAACGGAGACACAGGCGCAGACGTGCAGTAGGGACCCGTTGCAAGGATTCTTTTATGATTAAGACCCTGCGTAAACCTTTCTTACTGTCTCTTGTTGATACACATCCCCCGGTTTCTTGATGTAACCGAGGAGGAGGCTGGCGTTTTGGCATCGGCCGCGTCAGAATTTTGCGCGTACCTGGACACCAGGGGCTTGTTACCAAGGGCGTTGTTCAGCCCGCTTTCATAAAGACCAAATACCTTAGGGAGTGTTTGGCGTCTCGAGTTAGGCCTTATATGCATCAGCTCCGAATCATGTCTTTGGTCAAATGTTGGGTTTGCCCGGCTCCTGTGTTTTGCTGCCTTACGCCCGTTCTATCGGCTAACGGCACCGGAGAACTCTCGCGATTGTGCCCGGTTCGGCCAGGTGAGCACCTCAGTAGAGAAAGCCGAAAACTGACTATCATGACATAGCGTGAGACTGGTCAACCACTCGATGACCCACCGGAATGTTTAGAATTCCTCCGCATTAACGAAGGACCGTTTTTCGGTCAGGCACATACGCGCCCTGAATTCGGGAGAGCACGGTGCCCCTAGGGGCTATATAGTAGCCCCACCATCGAACTCCTATGGCTAAGTGGAAGTGATAAAGAATTATAGTCCGGTTGCCTAGTTTGCTACGCTATCACCTCCTTCATAGGACTAAGACGTTCGATTAAGTGTGAAAATGCGCCTTTTTTTGCAAACACCCCCGCATTATGTGCGTGGGGGCTGAAGCCGAAGACTGCCATCTTTCAGGTTTTATACACATATACATTAACGGCCGCACATGAGGTATTTTACTACTTGAATGCACAAGTATAAAAAGCTCTTATATTATTTTGAAACATTGTCTCACAAATCATACATGTCAGTAGAACATAATATCCTTCGAGCACTGCGTCTCTATTAAACGAGCGCCGTGCAGGACTTCCTCAAAATAGTGCTCGACTGGCATTCGGCTTCCGTCCGAATTCGGGGATGCAACATCGGTGGCCCTCATCTCCGCCCAGTATGTCTTGACACGGGCAAGAGCCATACGCGCACCCTCTATGCATGCTGACCGCTTCATTGCATCGATATGCGGCACCGCACCAAGGAACGGCTGCACCAAGCCAAAATAACTCTTCAGCTTGGGCCTTTTCGGCCACAAATGAGTCACGACATCCTTCATGGAAAGTCCGGACAACCTATTCAGCTCAGCCCATTCGGCTAACCGATCGGTTAAGGGAAGTGGACGCTCTGGATTACGGAACTGCGACCAAAACAGCTCTTCCATTCCGTGATCCTTTTGACCTCGGAAGTGCTCGACCGTGTCTGTGGCACTCGCCGCTAAGTCTAGATAAGCATCCTCCGCACCCCACAGCCGGTCCAACTGAGCATATTTCGGATCCGTGAACTTCCTCCGCAGCAGAAAGGGCTTTCCAGCCGCGATATCCCCGGTTTGACGTAGCTCCTCCTTTATAGCTGTCATCGCGGAGCGAGCATCCTTGGCCCCGGTGGTGGCCTTTTTCAGGTCCTCTTGCTCCACCTGACCTTATTTTTCAAGAAACTCGTAGCGGTCGGTAGCATTCTTCAATTTCACGGCCATCTCGGCCATTTCCTTCTTGCTTCGGCAGTGAGCAGCATGTTCGGCTTTTAGCTCTTCGGCTGCCTTTAAGGCAGCCGCATCACTTTTTCTAGCTTGCTCCTTGGCTCGGGCAAGCTCCGCCCGAAGGTTCTCCATACCAGCGGCACCATCTGCATTAAGCATACATGTTGTAAGGCATGGGCGTCAAGCTTACTTACCAGGCGTCCGCGGAGAAACCACATACCTTGTGACTCGTCAAGCCGCTTATTGACAAGCGCGATATCAGCATCCGCCACATCAAGTTGCCGCTTTAGTTCGGCAAATTCATCAGTCCAGCTAGCCACCGGACGCTTCGCCACCTACATAGGAAGGGCGACATGTTATACCCGGGGTTATGATCCTCGACGCGCCGTCACTTTTGACAACGCACCGAGTCTCAGGGGCTACTATCTACACATGGCGCATTTTATGTGCAGAACTGTTAGAAGGTACATCATTTTGCGTACCTCAAAACCCGTCAGTAAGCTTCTGAAGGCTTCGTGCAATCCGCTCTCAGCGGATGAAATCCTTTCAATCACCGTACCCATTAACGCATGGTGATCTTCTGCGATAGACGCTCGCCCAAGCAGATCCTTCAGCTCCTCCGACCATGCACCAGTTGGTGCCGGACTCGTTCGACGGCCTTTTTCGAAGGCCGGACGCGGAGGGCTTCGAGGGGACATACGACTGCCTTCCGGCCCCGCCGGATTCGGAGAAACCCTCCGCGACGACACCTCAGGGTCGCCGGCCTCGCATGACGGTACGACAGGCGGAGGCCTTTCGATCTCCATCATCTCGGGACGAAGATCCCCTGAAGATGAGCTCTGCCGAGAAGGGCTGAGATCCGAACTACAAGGTAAAATCTCGGTTATCTTCAGAAATAAAAATTGGGGTGTCCCTTGTTACAAAACTCCCGTCTCTACTTACGGCTCGCTGGAGGGCTGATCCCCTTGGGGAAATAGTGCGGCCGGGGCATCTCCCGGCGCAGGACTCTCTGGCGAAGATTTCTTCCCCCGCTTTGAGGCCTTGGTCTCCGGATCTTCAGAAGCGGTCCTCTTCTCCCCCTGGATGGAGGGATTCTCGATCCCTCCTTTCTGTTGGAAATATGCCCTAGAGGTAATAATAAAAGTATTATTATTATATTTCCTTGTTCATGATAATTGTCTTTTATTCATGCTATAATTGTATTATCCGGAAATCGTAATACACGTGTGAATACATAGACCACAATATGTCCCTAGTGAGCCTCTAGTTGACTAGCTAGTTGATCAACTGATAGTCATGGTTTCCTGACTATGGACATTGGATGTCGTTGATAACGGGATCACATCATTAGGAGAATGATGTGATGGACAAGACCCAATCCTAAGCATAGCACAAGATCGTGTAGTTCGTTTTGCTAGAGCTTTTCCAATGTCAAGTATCTTTCCTTTGACCATGAGATCGTGTAACTCCGGATACCGTAAGAGTGCTTTGGGTGTACCAAGCGTCACAACGTAATCTGGGTGACTATAAAGGTGCACTACAGGTATCTCGAAAGTCTCATTGGGTTGACACGGATCGAGGCTGGGATTTGTCACTCCGTATGACGGAGAGGTATCTCTGGGCCCACTCGGTAATGCATCATCATAATGAGCTCAAAGTGACCAAGTGTCTGGTCACGGGATCATGCATTCTGATGCGAGTAAAGTGACTTGCGATAACGAGATTGAGCGAGGTATTGGGATACCGACGATCGAATCTCGGGCAAGTAAAATACCGATTGACAAAGGGAATAGTATACGGGTTGATTGAATCCTCGACATCGTGGTTCATCCGATGATATCATCGAGGAGCATGTGGGAGCCAACATGGGTATCCATATCCGGTGTTGGTTATTGCCCGAGAGCCGTCTCGGTCATGTTCGCATGTCTCCGAACCCGTAGGGTCTACACATAAGGTTCGGTGGCGCTAGGGTTGTATGAATATGAGTATGCAGCAAACCGAATGTTGTTCGGAGTCCCGGATGAGATCCCGGACGTCACGAGGAGTTCCGGAATGGTCCGGAGGTAAAGATTTATATATGGGAGGTCTTATTTTGGTCGCCGGAAAAGTTTCGCACATTATCGGTATTGTACCGGGAGTGCCGAAAGGGGTCCGGGGGTCCACCTGCCCCGGGGGGCCACATGGGCTGTATGGGGTGCACCTTGGCCTATATGGGCCAAGGGCACCAGCCCCAGGAGGCCCATGCGCCAAGGAGACTTGGGGAGGGGAGAGTCCTAAAGGGGGAAGGCACCTCCGAGGTGCCTTGGGGAGGATGGACTCCTCCCCCCCTTGGCCGCAACCCTTCCTTGGACGAAGGGGCAAGGCTGCGCCCTCCCCCCTCTCTCTTGCACCTATATAAAGGGAGGGGAGGGAGGGTGGCGCAACCTAAAAGCCCCTGGCGCCTCCTCCTCCTCGCAACACCTCCTCCTCCTCCCGTAGTTGCTTAGCGAAGCTCTGCCGGAGTTCTACTGCATCCACCACCACGCCGTCGTGCTGCTGGATCATCATCAACCTCTCCTTCCCCCTTCCTAGATCAATAAGAAGGAGATGTCATCCGCTCTGTACGTGTGTTGAACGCAGAGGTGCTGTCCGTTCAGCACTAGGTCATCGGTGATCTGAATCACGGCGAGTACGACTCCATCATCCCCGTTCCATTGAACGCTTCCGCACGCGATCTACAAGTGGTATGTAGATGCAATCACTCTCCCATGACTCGTTGCTTAGATGAACTCATAGATGGATCTTGGTGAAACCGTAGGAAAAATTTTAATTTTCTGCAACGTTCCCCAACAGTGGCATCATGAGCTAGGTCTATGCGTAGTTCTCTATTGCACGAGTAGAACACAATTTGTTGTGGGCATACATGTTGTCAACTTTCTTGCCGCTACTAGTCTTATCTTGCTTCAGCGGCATTGTGGGATGAAGCGGCCCGGACCGACCTTACGTGACGCTTACGTGAGACTGGTTCCACCGGTGACATGCACTAGTTGCATAAGGTGGCTAGCGGGTGTTTGTCTCTCCCACTTTAGTTGGGCGGATTCGATGAAAAGGGTCCTTATGAAGGGTAAATAGAAGTTGACAAATCACGTTGTGGCTTTCACGTAGGTAAGAAAACATTCTTGCTAGAACCCTATTGCAGCCACGTAAAACTTGCAACAACAATTAGAGGACGTCTAACTTGTTTTTGCAGCAAGTGTTTTGTGATATGATATGGCCAAAGTTGTGATGAATGATGAATGATATATGTGATGTATGAGATCATGTTCTTGTAATAGGAATCACGACTTGCATGTCGATGAGTATGACAACCGGCAGGAGCCATAGGAGTTGTCTTTATTTTTTGTATGACCTGCGTGTCATTGAAGAACGCCATGTAAATTACTTTACTTTATTGCTAACCGCGTTAGCCATAGAAGTAGAAGTAGTTGTTGGCGTGACAACTTCATGAAGACACGATGATGGAGATCATGATGATGGAGATCATGGTGTCATGCCGGTGACAGGATGATCATGGAGCCCCGAAGATGGAGATGAAAGGAGCTATGTGATATTGGCCATATCATGTCACTATTATATATAATTGCATGTGATGTTTATAATGTCTATGCATCTTGTTTACTTAGAACGACGGTAGTAAATAAGATGATCCCTCATAACAATTTCAACAAAGTGTTCTCCCTAACTGTGCACCGTTGCTAAAGTTAAATGCTTCAAGCACCACGTGATGATCGGTGTGATAGATCCTTACGTTCACATACAACGGGTGTAAGATAGTTTTACACATGCAATACACTTAGGTTAACTTGATGAGCCTAGCATGTACAGACATGGCCTCGGAACACAAGAGACCGAAAGGTCGAACATGAGTCGTATGGAAGATATGATCAACATGGAGATGTTCACCGACGATGACTAGTCCGTCTCACGTGATGATCGGACACAGCCTAGTCGACTCGGATCATGTATCACTTAGATGACTAGAGGGATGTCAAATCTGAGTGGGAGTTCGTTAAATAATTTGATTAGATGAACTTTATTATCATGAACAATAGTCTAAAATCTTTGCAAAATGTCTTGTAGATCAAATGGCCAACGCTCATGTCACCATGAACTTCAACGTTCCTAGAAAACCAAGCTGAAAGATGATGGCAGCAACTATTCGGACTGGGTCCGGAACACGAGATTATCCTCATAGCTGCCAAGAAACAATATGTCCTAGAAGCACCGCTAGGTGATGCACCCATCGAGAGAACCAAGACGTTATGAACGCTTGGCAGTCTCGTCTTGATGATTACTCCCTCGTTCGGTGCGGCATGCTTTACAGAGTTAGAACCGGGGCTCCAAAAGCGTTTTGAGCAACACGGAGCATATGAGATGTTCGAGGAGCTGAAAATGGTTTTCCAAGCTCATGCCCGGTCGAGAGATATGAAGTCTCCGACAAGTTCTATAGTTGTAAGATGGAGGAAAACAGTTACATCGGTGAGCACATACTCAAAATGTCAGGTTGCACAACCGCTTTGTCCCAGTGGACATTAACCTCCGGATGAGGCGGTCATTGACAGAATCCTTGATCGCTCCCACCAAGCTACAAGAGCTTTGTGATGAACTACAATATGCAGGGGATGGTGAAGACCATTCCGAAGTATTTTCAATCTGAAGTCAGCAGAGGTTGAAATCAAGAAGAACATCAAGTGTTGATAAAACCACTAAGTTCAAGAAGGGCAAGGGAAAGAAGAACTTCAAGAAGGACGGCAAGGATGTTGCCGCGCCCGGTAAGCCAGTTGCCGGGAAGAAGTCAAAGAATGGACCCAAGCCTGAGACTGAGTGCTTTTATTGCAAAGGGAAGGGTCACCGAAGCGGAACTGCCCCAAATACTTAGCGACAAGAAGGCGGCAACACTAAAGGTATATTTGATATACATGTAATTGATGTGTACCTTACCAGTACTCGTAGTAACTCCTGGGTATTTGATACCGGTGTCGTTGCTCATATATGTAACTCACAGCAGGAGCTGCGGAATAAACGGAGACTGGCGAAGGACGAGGTGACGATGCGCGTCGGGAATGGTTCCAAGGTCGATGTGATCGCCGTCAGCACGCTACCTCTACATTTACCTACGGGATTAGTTTTAAACCTCAATAATTGTTATTTAGTGCCAAGTTTGAGCATGAACATTGTATCAGGATCTCGTTTAATATGAGATGGCTACTCATTTAAATCCGAGAATAATGGTTGTTCTATTTATATGAGAGAAATGTTTTATGGTCATGCTCCGATGGTCAATGGTTTATTCTTAATGAATCTCGAACGTAATGTTACACATGTTCATAGTGTGAATACCAAAAGATGTAAAGTTGATAACGATAGTCCCACATACTTGTGGCATCGCCGCCTTGGTCACATTGGTGTCAAGCGCATGAAGAAGCTCCATCTGATGGACTTTTAGAGTCTCTTGATTATGAATCATTTGACACATGCGAACCATGCCTCATGGGCAAGATGACCAAGACTCCGTTCTCCGGAACAATGGAGCGAGCAACCAACTTATTGGAAATCATACATACCGATGTATGCGGTCCAATGAGTGTTGAGGCTCGTGGAGGATATCGTTATGTTCTCACTTCACTGATGACTTGAGTAGATATGGGTATGTCTACTTGATGAAACACAAGTCTGAGACCTTTGAAAAGTTCAAGGAATTTCAGAATGAAGTAGAGAATCAACGTGACCGAAAGATAAAATTCTTGCGATCAGATCGTGGAGGAGAATATTTAAGTCACGAATTTGGTACACACTTAAGGAAATGTGGAATCGTTTCACAACTCACGCCGCTGGAACACCTCGGCATAACGGTGTGTCGAGCGTCGAATCGCACTCTATTGGATATGGTGCGATCTATGATGTCTCTTACTGATTTACCGCTATCATTTTGGGGATACGCTCTAGAGACAGCTACATTCACTTTAAATAGGGCACCGTCTAAATCCGTTGAGACGACACCGTATGAATTATGGTTTGGGAAGAAACCTAAGCTGTCGTTTCTAAAAGTTTGGGGATGCGATGCTTATGTCAAGAAACTTCAACCTGAAAATCTCGAACCCAAGTCGGAAAAATGCGTCTTCATAGGATACCCTAAGGAAACCATTGGGTATACCTTCTACCTTAGATCCGAAGGCAAGATCTTTGTTGCCAAGAACGGATCCTTTCTGGAAAAAGAGTTTCTCTCGAAAGGAGTAAGTGGGAGGAAAGTAGAACTCGATGAAGTACTACCTCTTGAACCGGAAAGTAGTGCAGCTCAGGAAAATGTTCCTGTGGTGCCTACACCGACTAGAGAGGAAATTAATGATGATGATCAAGGTACTTCGGATCAAGTTGCTACTGAACTTCGTAGGTCCACTAGGACACGTTCCGCACCAGAGTGGTACGGCAACCCTGTCCTGGAAATCATGTTGTTAGACAACGGTGAACCTTCGAACTATGAAGAAGCGATGGCGGGCCCAGATTCCAACAAATGGCTTGAAGCCATGCAATCCGAGATAGGATCCATGTATGAAAACAAAGTATGGACTTTGACAGACTTGCCCGATGATCGATGAGCGATAGAAAACAAATGGATCTTTAAGAAGAAGACGGACGCGGATGGTAATGTTACCATCTATAAAGCTCGACTTGTCGCTAAGGGTTATCGACAAGTTCAAGGGATTGACTACGATGAGACTTTCTCTCCCGTAGCGAAGCTTAAGTCCGTCCGAATCATGTTAGCAATTGCCGCATACTATGATTATGAGATATGGAAGATGGACGTCAAAAGCGGCATTCCTTAGCGGTTATCTTAAGGAAGAGCTGTATATGATGCAGCCGGAAGGTTTTGTCGATCCTAAGAATGCTAACAAGGTATGCAAGCTCCAGCGATCCATTTATGGGCTGGTGCAAGCATCTCGGAGTTGGAACATTCGCTTTGATGAGATGATCAAAGCGTTTGGGTTTATGAGACTTATGGAGAAGCCTGAGTTTACAAGAAAGTGAGTGGGAGCTCAGTAGCATTTCTCATATTATATGTAGATGACATACTTTTGATGGGAAATGATATAGAACTCTTGGACAACATTAAGGCCTACTTGAATAAGAGTTTTTCAATGAAGGACCTTGGAGAAGCTGCTTACATATTAGGCATCAAAATCTATAGGATAGATCGAGGCGCCTCATAGGTCTTTCACAAAGCACATACCTTGATAAGATTTTGAAGAAGTTCAAAATGGATCAGTCAAGAAAGGGTTCTTGCCTGTTTTGCAAGGTGTGAAATTGAGCTCGGCTCAATGCCCGACCACGACAAAAGATAAAGAAGAGATGAGTGTCATCCCTATGCCTCAGCCATAGGATCTATTATGTATGCCATGCTGTGTACGGACCTGATGTAAACCTTGCCGTAAGTTTGGTAGGAAGGTACCAAAGTAATCCCGACAAGGAACTTTGGACAGCGGTCAAGAATATCCTGAAGTACCGAAAAGGACAAAGGACATGTTTCTCGTTTATGGAGGTGACTAAGAGCTCGTCGTAAAGGGTTACGTCGATGCTAGCTTCGACACAGATCTGGATGACTCAAAGTCACAAACCGGATACGTGTATATGTTGAATGGTGGAGCAGTAAGCTGGTGCAGCTGCAAGCAAAGCGTCATGGCAGGATCTACATGTGAAGTGGAGTACTTGGCAGCCTCGGAGGCAGCACATGAAGCAATTTTGGTGAAGGAGTTCATCACCGACCTAGGAGTCATACCCAATGCGTCGGAGCCGATCAAACTCTTCTGTGACAACACTGGAGCTATTACACTTGCCAAGGAGCCCAGGTTTCACAAGAAGACCAGGCACATCAAGCGTCGCTTCAACTCCATTCGTGAAAATGTTCAAGATGGGGACATAGAAATTTGCAAAGTGCATACGGATCTGAATGTCGCAGATCCGTTGACTAAACCTCTTCATGGGCAAAACATGATCAACACGAGAACTCTATGGGTGTTCGATTCATCACAATGTAACTAGATTATTGACTCTAGTGCAAGTGGGAGACTGTTGGAAATATGCCCTAGAGGCAATAATAAAAGTATTATTATTATATTTCCTTGTTCATGATAATTGTCCTTTATTCATGCTATAATTGTATTATCCGGAAATCGTAATACACGTGTGAATACATAGACCACAATATGTCCCTAGTGAGCCTCTAGTTGACTAGCTCGTTGATCAACCGATAGTCATGGTTTCGACTATGGACATTGGATGTCATTGATAACGGGATCACATCATTAGGAGAATGATGTGATGGACAAGACCCAATCCTAAGCATAGCACAAGATCGTGTAGTTCGTTTTGCTAGAGCTTTTCCAATGTCAAGTATCTTTCCTTAGACCATGAGATCGTGTAACTCCCGGATACCGTAAGAGTGCTTTGGGTGTACCAAACGTCGCAACGTAATTGGGTGACTATAAAGGTGCACTACAGGTATCTCCCAAAGTATCTGTTGGGTTGACACGGATCGAGACTGGGATTTGTCACTCCGTATGACGGAGAGGTATCTCTGGGCCCACTCGGTAATGCATCATCATAATGAGCTCAAAGTGACCAAGTGTATGGTCACGGGATCATGCATTCTGATGCAGTAAAGTGACTTGCGTGTAACGAGATTGAGCGAGGTATTGGGATACCGACGATCGAATCTCGGGCAAGTAAAATACCGATTGACAAAGGGAATAGTATCTGGGGTTGATTGAATCCTCGACATCGTGGTTCATCCGATGATATCATCGAGGAGCATGTGGGAGCCAACATGGGTATCTAGATCCGCTGTTGGTTATTGCCCGAAAGCCATCTCGGTCATGTCTGCATGTCTCCCGAACCGTAGGGTCTACACATAAGGTTCGGTGGCGCTAGGGTTGTATGAATATGAGTATGCAGCAAACTGAATGTTGTTGAGTCCGGATGAGATCCGGACATCACGAGGAGTTCGGAATGGTCCGGAGGTAAAGATTTATATATGGAAGTCTTATTTTGGTCGCCGGAAAAGTTTAGCAGACTTTATCGGTATTGTGCAGGGAGTGCGAAGGGGTCCGGGGACCACTGGGGTCCACATGCCCGGGGGCCACATGGGCTGTGGGGGTGCTCCTTGGCCTATATGGGCCAAGGGCACCAGCCCCAAGAGGCCCATGCGCCAAGGAGACTTGGGGAGGGGAGAGTCCTAAAGGGGGAAGGCACCTCCGAGGTGCCTTGGGGAGGATGGACTCCTCCCCCCTTGGTCGCACCCCTTCCTTGGAGGAAGGGGCAAGGCTGCACCCTCCCCCCTCTCTCTTGCACCTATATAAAGGGAGGGGAGGGAGGGGTGGCCGCAACCTAAAAGCCTGGCGCCTCCCTCCTCCCTGCAACACCTCCTCCTCCTCTCGTAGTTGCTTAGCGAAGCTCTGCCGGAGTTCTGCTGCATCCACCACCATGCCGTCGTGCTGCTGGATCATCATCAACCTCTCCTTCCCCCTTGCTAGATCAAGAAGGAGGAGACGTCATCCGCTCTGTACGTGTGTTGAACGCAGAGGTGTTGTCCGTTCAGCACTAGGTCATCGGTGATCTGAATCACGGCGAGTACGACTCCATCATCCCCGTTCCATTGAACGCTTCCGCACGCGATCTACAAGTGGTATGTAGATGCAATCACTCTCCCATGACTCGTTGCTTAGATGAACTCATAGATGGATCTTGGTGAAACCGTAGAAAAAATTTTAATTTTCTGCAACGTTCCCCAACACTTTCTTGGTAGCCTCCTTCGCGGAGGCAGTAGCTTCCCTGTTCCCCCCTTCGCCATCTTCCAAAGGCGCAGCCTCCAGCACCCTGGTCAACACGGGATCCGGCGTGGTCTCACAGAGGGGGGCTGAACACCTTATCAGTTTTGCTTTCGCTATCCACTCCTGTTCGAGGAACAGCTCTTTTAAGGGCAAGTTTATGATAAATGTACGGATAGCGTGTCCGGGTACAGGACTACTTACTTGAGTATCCGGGCGATCGCAGCTTAGACCTGCGTCCTCGGTCAAGTCCGGACACATCCCTTGTGATCCGAATAATAGTTTATACATCTCCACGGGTGTCGCGCCCATAAAATGTTGGAGAGCTCGTGGTCCCTCCGGATTAAACTCCCACAAAGCGGAGGCGGCGTTTGCGAGGCGGGAGGCGCCCGAATCAACATGACCTGCGCTACTACGACCAGATTGATCTCTCTCTAAGAGGTCTCGAATACGGCCCTGCAACAGAGGTACGTCCTTGGACGGCCCCCAGTCAAGCCCTTTATTGACCCATGACGCCTGCCGCAGTGGAGGACCCGAGAGGAAGGTAGGCAGCGCCACCCATTTGGTGCCCCTGGGAGCGGTGATATAAAACCACTCCTGTTGCCATAAACGGAGCTCATCTTATAACAGCCCCTCCGCACTCTGCCTGCGGCCCCTTGATTATCTTCGGCTCCACTTTGAAGGTCTTGAGCCACAATCCGAAGTGAGGGGTAATGCGGAGGAAGGCTTCACATACGACAATGAACGATGAGATGTGGAGGATGGACTCCGGATCCAAGTCATGGAATTCCAGCCCATAATAAAACATGAGCCCCCTCACGAAAGGGTCCGTCGGGAAGCCTAAACCCCGAAGGAAGTGAGACACGAAAACCACGCTCTCACCAGGCTCGGGAGTGGGAATAACCTGCCCTTGGGCAGGCAGCCTATGCGAAATTTCGCCGGTTAGATACCTGGCGTCTCTCAGCTTTAGCACATCTTCTTCCGTGATGGAGGAAGGCATCCATCGGCCGTACAGGTCGGAGCCGGACATCGTCGAAGGTCCGAAGCGCCTGAACTTGGAGCTTTGGGTGTTGGAACCCGAGGCGAGGGGCGGATTCGATTGAGATTGAAAGAAAGGAGCGGGCCTTGGTCTCGTTATAAAGAGGTTGAATACCAAGAGCCCTCCCGTGACCGATTGGGACTCGCCCGATAGAGGCGTGCCGTAGCGAGCACGGTTGGGTTACCTACGCCCGTATTGATGAGAATCCGGAATAAGGGGCACGATCTCGCTTTGATAAGGCGTGCCAAGAAACCGCCTCGCTAAACGCTGAGGTGGGACGATAAAACGATTGAATAAAAGCCTGGCCATGGTGTGATGTCACGCCGCAGAATACGTCAGCAGATCCGTGTAAAGATTATTCTCTCTACGGTGGTATGTGGAACTTGTTTTGCAGAGCCGGACACTATCCTTGTGTTCAAAATCTTCTATGAAGAATTCGGAGGAGGAACCCGCCTTGCAATGCCGAAGACAATATGCGCGCCGGACTCGTCGTCATTGAATCCTGGTTCAGGGGCTACTGAGGGAGTCCCGGATTAGGGGGTGTCCGGATAGCCGAACTATCACCTTTGGTCGGACTCCTGGACTATGAGGATACAAGATTGAAGACTTCGTCCCGTGTCCGGATGGGACTTTCCTTGGCGTGGAAGGCAAGCTTGGCGATACGGATATGTAGATCTCCTACCATTATAACTGACTCTGTGTAACTCTAACCCTATCCGGTGTCTATATAAACCGGAGGGTTTTAGTCCATAGGACGGACAACAATCATACCATAGGCTAGCTTCTAGGGTTTAGCCTCTCTGATCTCGTGGTAGATCTACTCTTGTACTACCCATATCATCAATATTAATCAAGCAGGAGTAGGGTTTTACCCCCATCGAGAGGGCCCGAACCTGGGTAAATACATCGTGTCCCTTGTCTCCTGTTACCATCCGCCTAGACGCACAGTTCGGGACCCCCTACCCGAGATCCGCCGGTTTTGACACCGACACCCGTATTGATGAGAATCCTGGAATAAGGGGACACGATCTCTGCTTCGACAAGACGTGCCAAGGAAACCACCTCGCTAAACGCGCTAAGGTGGGACAGTAAAAACGATTCGAATAAAGGCTTGGCCGTGGTGTGATGTCACGCCGCAGAATACGTCGGCACATTGGATTTGTGTAAATATTATTCTCTCTACGGTGGTATGTGGAACTTATTTTGTAGAGCCGGACACTATCCTTGTGTTCAAAATCTTCTATGAAGTGTTCGGAGGAGGAACCCGCCTTGCAATGCCGAAGACAATCTGTGCGCCGGACTCGTCGTCATTGAAGCCTGGTTCAGGGCTACTCTTGAGGAGTCTGGATTAGGGGTGTCCGGATGGCGGACTATAACATTTGGCGGACTCTGGACTATGAAGATACAAGATTGAAGACTTCGCCCCGTGTCGGATGGGACTTTCCTTGGCGTGGAAGGCAAGCTTGGCGATCGGATATGTAGATCTCCTCCCATTGTAACCGACTACTGTGTAACCCTAGCCCTCTCCGGTGTCTATATAAACCGGAGGGTTTTGGTCCGTGGGGCGAACAACAATCATACCATAGGCTTGCTTCTAGGGTTTAGCCTCTCTCGATCTCGTGGTAGATCTACTCTTGTACTACCCATATCATCAATATTAATCAAGCGGGAGTAGGGTTTTACCTCCATCGAGAGGGCCCGAACCTGGGTAAAACATCGTGTCCCTTGTCTCCGTTACCATCCGCCTAGGCGCACTGATTCGGGACCCCCTACCGAGATCCGCCGGTTTTGACACCGGCAGATTATCTTTGCAAGTCTCTTGAATTATCAGTTTGGTTTGGCCTACTAGATTGATCTTTCTTGCAATGGGAGAAGTGCTTAGCTTTGGGTTCAATCTTGCGGTGTCCTTTCCCGGTGTGATGAGGGGTAGCAAGGCACGATTGTATTGTTGCCATCGAGGATAACAAGATGGGGTTTTATCATATTGCATGAATTTATCCCTCTACATCATGTCATCTTGCTTAAGGCGTTACTCTGTTCTTATGAACTTAATACTCTAGATGCATGCTGGATAGCGGTCGATGTGTGGATTAATAGTAGTAGATGCAGGCAGGAGTCGGTCTACTTGTCTCGGGCGTGATGCCTATATACATGATCATACCTAGATATTCTCATAACTATGCTTAATTCTGTCAATTGCTCAACAGTAATTCGTTCACCCACCGTAAAATACTTATGCTCTTGAGAGAAGCCACTAGTGAAACCTATGGCCCCCGGGTCTATCTTCATCATATTAATCTTCCAATACTTAGTAATTTCCTTTGCTTTTATTTTACTTTGCATCTTTATATCATAAAAATACCAAAAATATTATCCTATCAGATCTCACTCTCGTAAGTGACCGTGTAGGGATTGAAAACCCCTTATCGCGTTGGTTGAGAGGGTTTATTTGTTTTGTGTAGGTGCGAGGGACTCGCGCGTAGCCTCCTACTAGATTGGTACCTTGGTTCTCAAAAACTGAGGGAAATACTTACGCTACTTTGCTGTATTACCCTTTCCTCTTCAAGGGAAAACCAACGCAGTGCTCAAGAAGTAGCAGTGACGTAGAGCCCACAGCCTTCGTGCGGGCACTCCACCCTCACCGAGGAGAGGACGGCGTCCACTGCCGTGTTCCGCACGTCGAAGCCACTGCCACGCTTGCACTTCTGGCACTGCCGCTGGTTCCCAGGGCGCTCGACGTGGTAGTCCGCGCAAGCCAAGTGCCCTCCCTTGCACTTCACAAATTAATTGAACAACACATCAATCAAGAAACCTGCACCTTGCTCGATCAGCCGAACGGACGAGGTGTATTCGAACCTCATCACGGGAGGCTTCAAGGGGCGGAGGCACAAGGGGCAGTGGAGCAAGGTGAGGTCCATCGAGACCATAGAGAGCTCCATCGTCGGGTCCTGTTCCGTCTGCATGATCTCGCCCTCCTCGTGCACAACCATCTCTCGCTTTATTAGGGCCGGGGCATTACAAAGCTTTACGGTCACATATTCATACTACTTCAATGTGCATTAAATCAACACATGCGAGTATCAAAAGGAGAGTCACAGCATGCATGCATGCGTTGTAATTAATGCATCGGCAAATGCAAATTATTGAAATATATCGAGTGCAGTGCTTTGATGTGTCGCGTCAACTCGTACAAGACCGAGAAGTTTGATTACTACAACGCCCTCTCGCCTTAACCGCACCTGCCTTTGGCTGCTTGATAGGTGGGACACCGACCTGTTAGGCCCACCTGTCATAGACGCAAAGGCAGGAGCAGTAAGTCAATGAAGCTGCGTCCCTCCCTCGCCCATGAGCGTGGTGGCTGGTAGGACTAGGAGAAGCTTTCGTTCGCTACACTCTCTCCCTCCCGCACGCGGTGGACATGCAGCAGTTCAATCGGTGTCAGATTGCCAGAAGCATACTGTAGTACTCCTCCACTGCAGTAGTACTCCATCATTGTTCGACTTCCCGAAGAGGCGAAGAGCCAAGCGCAGCCCGGACGCTCGTGTGGCAGTTTCGTGTGTAGAGTAGTCTAGGATAGCGTGTACCATGCATGTAAGCTTAAAATTGTTGGGGTCGGCTCCATGCTATATTTTTTTGATTAAAATAATCTTCTGGCCCTACCTGTCATCCTGGTGATTCTAGTTTGCACGCTCATCTGGTCAAGACAGGAATATATATTTTAATTTGTGGTGGGGTAAATGTTAGAGGTTGCAGCAAATGGAGTATTGTACACTGCGGGTCTTTCAGCCAAGTTTAGAGGCAACCATGTGGGGCCAGTGTTATGATGTGTCACGTCAACTCGTACAACGAGGAGAAGCTTGATTTTACTACTACACGGCTTCTCCCTCGCCCATGCGCGCGGTGGCTCGCAGACGAGGACAGGCTTTTGCTTATAGTACTACAACAAGCTATCCCTCCCGCTCGCGGTGGATGGACATGCAGCAGTGGATTCGATACTATAGAAGTAGTAGTAGTAACATCATTGTTCGTCTTCTCGAAGAGGCGAAGAGCCAAGTGCAACCCGAACGTGGCGATTTATGAACCTTGAGCACGATATAGCCGAGCTCTTGCATGAGACAAAATTGCTATGTGAGCCCACTATTGTAGTACTTGCTAGTATAGCCCTGTAAACCAGAAAGGAGTATTTGCCTTTCTAGAGATTTCAACAAGTCACTAGACTACACCGAGACGGAGTACATATGGAGCAAAATGAGTGAATCTACACTGTAAATAAATACGTAGTTCTCTCGTTTTCCTCTCGGCCTTGGTCGTGGTGCACAATATTGAGTATACTAGTACTCAATATCATCTTGAAATTTACGAAGTCACCATAGGCGCCTCGTCGTCAACGGGAACGTCTCCTGACACGCGATAGACGCGAGCGGCAGTCGCCTCCATAGGTGCTTGAATGCCAAGGAGGGAGAGGGTAGCGGTTCCCGAGACGTTGAACGGTCAATGATGCATCCTCAAATTACATGCAGAGAAAATTAATTGGAGAAGCAGAATAGAGCCAGCACGATGTGAATGCAACAGAGTTTGGATTCTCATATAAAGGCGCCCCACCACTCCAATCCATCTACTCCTTAGTCTCTGCTGCCTTTGCCACCCAATCCAAGACCAAGTGACCGAAGCGAAGCACCTATGGAGGCGATGGGCGCGAGCGACGATCGGCTGTGCCAAATCATCCAAAGCGCGCCTGAGGCCCCGCACCACCACAGCGCTTCAGGGCGGTCTTTGGCGACCGCCAGCGTCGTAGCCCTCGCCTCGCCGGCCGCCTCTCGCATGGACGACATGATGGTCAACTCCATCCGCAAGTTCGCCGCCAAGAAGCGTGTAGCGAAAGCTCCTACTAGTCCTGCCACCACCACGCTCATGCGCAAGGGAGGGACGCGGCTTCATTGACTTACTGCTCCTGCCTTTGCGTCTATGACAGGTGGGCCAAGGTGGTTGGTCCACCTGTCATGCAGCCAAAGGCAGGTGCAGTTAAGGCACCGGAGCTCAGTCTGCGAGGGAGAGGTGTTGTAGTAATCAAACTTCTCGGTCTTGTACGAGTTGTGCGACACATCAAAGCCTTTTCGATATAAGTCTTTTTACACATTTCAAATGGACTACAACATATGGATGTATGTAGACATATTTTGCTCCGTATGTAGTCACTTGTTGCAATCTCTAAAAAGACTTATATTTGGAAACGGAGGGAGTACAACGCATGCATGCATGCCGTGAATTCCCCTTTTGATACTTGCATGTGTTGATTTGATGCACCTTGCCAAATTTTGACTATAAATTTAACTAACCAAATTTTGATGCATGTCACAAAAAATTGCGGGGCTGTTTGGATTGTGACTATGTTTGTCTTATGTTGCCACATTATTTTTCCCACACTTGCCACACTTGCCTAACTTGAGTTGCTCAAATTGTTAGACACACTTTGGCTTACCTAAGGGAATCTTTCCACACTTTTTATGTCTATGACATGTGGGGTTCACTGCTAATAAAAAAATTCTTGTCTTAGGTGTGGCTAATAAAAAAGACTTATATTTGGGAACAGAGGGAGTAGAAAATATAAATAATAATGCATGTTGGGGCAACCCACGTTTCTAATAATTTTAGCCGTCGGCTTGTTCGCAATTTTTACGAGGGGTGGTTGTTCATTTAATGGAGGGACTTGTACCAGACTTCAACGATGCAAAGTGCAACCTGGCACACCGTAATACCACTTGTAACAAGCGGGTAGCTATCTCAAAAAACAATCAACAACTAAAAAAACGGCGACCTGGCACGTAGTACACCACTTGGAACAAGCGGGTAGCTATCTCAAAAAACAGCGAGGGACGAGACCCACTGCCGGCTGCACCGTTATCTCTGGCCGAGCGCCGGTGCGGGAGGTCCTCCGATCCCTTCGTCGTTGCCCTAGTGTGGGCGGATCCAGCCTCCCGCCGCCCACCTATCCACATCCTGACGACCTTCAGGTATATCTTCCTTCAAAACCTCCTTAGCTCTACTTCCCCAGCTCGCTACGTAGCTGTATGTGCATCATTTTCTACCTCTCAGCCCCTCTTGATCGGATGGTCCAACGTCACCTTTTTTTTCTTCTATTGTTAGAGGTAAAGCTACTTCATGGAGTCGAATCTTGTACTTGGTTCAAACAAGAAATAAAGTGGGGGTGGGGGAATTTAGTATGTAGTACATCGGACTTGGTACAAACAGGAAGGAAAGGGGGTGAAAGTAGTACAGACTGGTCATCCAACCGGTCTCTTGGTCGAAAAGGGAAATATAGGGGTAACGTTGTACACAGTTGTATGACCAGGACTAGATTTGCTATCCACACATAGGATTAGGTGGCTAGAGTGAACAAAAATGGGACCAACCCAGATATGTTTCTTGCATGTTTGTTTCTCAGGGCAACAAACTATGAATCACCACTTCAATTATGCCCCTGTTTAGGTACATGGTGCTGGACTGATGGTGCACCCACTGTCCCATGCCCTTATAACAAATATTTAGTTGTTCTTAATCTAATGCCCCTGGTAAAAATGAAGCCACTCCACTGTTATACGCCATGACAAGTTTAGCCAAATGTTTTTGCATGTAATTGTTTGAGACTCGATTGTTTCCTCTCAGAGCATTTTGTGCAAACAGGATATCCATTTCACTGGTTCTTTGTTGTGACCTTTTGGTGCCTGCACAAAACTCTTCTTAAAAGAAGTGACTTTTGTGCTGTTTAGCTGGAATGTCGAATGGAGCAGTTGGTTCATTTTGGTGGAACTGCACAAAGGGAGATCTGTGTTCCAATCCTCATCATCCATATTGGCACCATAACCTTCCTTTAGGTAAGAATGATATTTAATGCATGTGTTCATCTCTATTTTGCGACTGCCATGAGAAAATAATGCTATTTTTACTAGTACACTACACCTGTACTCCCTCACTAACAAAACCAATTCTGAAATAGAAGGCCAATCATGCAGTTGGTTTCACCAACTGGTGAGGAGAATGAGAAACAGAGCATGAAGGGGAAGAAGAAGAAGAGTAAACGGTGCCAAGGCGATCTTGCTGAAGCCAGAGGCCTCAGTCGAGGCCATTCAAGGGCTCCCGCAATGACTACCTTACATGTGATACGGTCCTCCAGGGAGCCCTTCCACTTCTGTTGTCTCACTTAATTAATTAGGAGTACTTAAGTACCACTAATTTATTGCTGCCTAATTTTCCTGTCGG
This sequence comes from Aegilops longissima, assembly GCA_021605205.1. Taxonomy (NCBI): domain Eukaryota; kingdom Viridiplantae; phylum Streptophyta; class Magnoliopsida; order Poales; family Poaceae; genus Aegilops; species Aegilops longissima. Next base: position 65,077,121 of record CM038678.1, on the reverse strand, counting down.
AGTTAAACAAATCTTTAGTATCACCCTATGCTGAATCATGTACGTGTGTATGTTTGTCTATGGAGGTGAATCATGTGGTGGAGCAGGGAGGGAATGCTAACTTTACCCATTAAGATAATGAGGGTGCTTCTATTTGTTAGTGTATGTTTCATCAACTAGTCGAACTATTACAGTAATCTCACTCTCTCAATATATGTGCCAACAGGGATTCTCGATTTTGGTGGAACTGCACAAAAACTTTGGGTGCTTCATTGCCTCGACAGCTTCCTTCCTTTCCTGTTAGTCGCTAATCTCGGCTTGCATTCTTCCTTTGCTTTCAGTCGCTTGGCTTATCTCGGCTTCCAATCAAAGGAAATAGTAATTGATATGCTACCTCACATAGGTTGGTACTGGTCTTTATCCTGATTATTGTGCTTGTCATATGTATTGGTAATTTGGTATTGTGCTACTGTTTGCCGATTTCATAAAGGAGTAACTTGGAGCCTGAACTCGCAGGCAAATCATTACATCGGGTGATTTCAGTAGAACTGCACAAAAAGATCAGATGGACAGGTACTTATGCTACTGCTATGTACTCCAAAGTTCACTCAGACAAGCATCGATGTTGACAAGTGAAGGAAATATGCCCTAGAGGCAATAATAAAGTTATTATTTATTTCCTTATATCATGATAAATGTTTATTATTCATGCTAGAATTGTATTAACCGGAAACATAATACATGTGTGAATACATAGACAAACAGATAGTCACTAGTATGCCTCTACTAGACTAGCTCATTAATCAAAGATGGTTGTGTTTCCTAACCATAGACATGTGTTGTCATTTGATTAATGGGATCACCTCATTAGGAGAATGATGTGATTGACATGACCCATTCCGTTAGCTTAGCACTTGATCGCTTAGTATGTTGCTAATGCTTTCTTCATGACCCATACATGTTCTGTAACTATGAGATTATGCAACTCCGTTTACCGGAGGAACACTTTGGTACTACCAAACGTCACAACGAATCGGGTGATTATAAAGGAGTACTACAGGTGTCTCCAAAGGTACTTGTTGGGTTGGCGTATTTCGAGATTAGGTTTTGTCACTCCGATTGTCGGAGAGGTATCTCTGGGCCTTCTCGGTAATACACATCACTTAAGCCTTGCAAGCATTACAACTAATGAGTTAGTTGTGAGATGATGTATTACGGAACGAGTAAAGAGACTTACCTGTAACTAGATTGAACTAGGTATTGATACCGACGATCGAATCTCGGGTAAGTAACATACCGAGGACAAAGGGAACAACGATGTCGTTATGCGGTTTGACCGATAAAGATCTTAAGTAGAATATGTAGGAACCAATATGGGCATCCAGGTTCCGCTATTGGTTATTGACCGAGAATGGTTCTAGGTCATGTCTACATAGTTCTCGAACCCGTAGGGTCCGTGACGCTTAACGCTTCGATGACGAGTTCATAATGAGTTTATAAGTTTTGATGCACGAAGGTTGTTCGAGTCCGGATGTGATCACGGACATGACGAGGAGTCTCGAAATGGTCGAGACATAAAGATTGATATATTGAAGCCTATGTTTGGACTTGGAAGGGTTCGAATGAAAGCAGAAGTTACGGAACACGGGGTTACGGAACCCCGGGGGTATATGGGCCTTAATGGGCCACAAGGGAGAAGAGGAAGGGCCGGCCAGGGCAGGCCGCGCGCCCCCCTCCCCCCTCTAGTCCGAATAGGACAAGGAGAGGGGGGGCGGCGCCCCCTTCCCTCTTCCCCCTCCCCAATCCTACTCCAACTAGGAGAAGTTGATCTACAGATCGTTCCTTAGCCGTGTGCGGTGCCCCCCTCCACCATATTCCACTTCGGTCATATCGTCGTAGAGCTTAGGCGAAGCCCTGCGCCGGAGAAGTCATATCGTCGCGGATCTTAGGCGAAGCCCTGCGTCGGTGGAGCATCAACATCGTCACCACGCCGTCGCGGTCGACGGAACTCATCCCCGACACTTTGCTTTGGATCGAGTCCCGGATCGCCATCGAGCTGAACGTGTGCGTAACTCGGAGGTGCCGTGACGTTCGGTGCTTGGATCGGTCGGATCGTGAAGACGTCGACTACATCAACCGCGTTGTTATAACGCTTCCGCTTCGGTCTCGAGGGTGCGTGGACGGACACTCTCCCCTCTCGTTGCTATGCCATCACCATGGTCTTGCGTGTTCGTAGGAAATTTTTTGAAATTACTACGTTCCCCAACAACAAGAAGAAGTGCCTATATTCATTCGAGTATCAACCGGCGTCAACCAATTGTGAAACTCCAAGTATTAGGAGAGTGAACGCCAAAAATATTGCTTGGCGCATAGCCCAGAAAAACGCAGTCCAGTCTTTGGTCCCAACTTGTGCCTTTTGGTTATCAGCACATATGGTAGCGAACTGTATGGCATGGAGTCTAAAGATTCCAGACAAGTTGGTTGACGCGTATATTCATCTGGCACTTAATCAGTCTGCACGCCAGGATGCTCCATTTCAGTTGAACTGCACAAAAATTTGGGTGGTTCATTTTCTCAACCGCCTCCTTTCTAAATGCGCAATGTAGAATTTTGGCGAGCTACATGACCAAGATGAGCCAGTAAACTAGTTGGATGAAAGTAGTGGCCAAGTTACTCAAACCTCCCTCGGCATGAGGCCACTATTTGAGGATAAACCTACAAGCAAAGTTCAGATTGTCTGTGTTGCCTCTTATGTACTCAAAAGTTTACTCGCACCATTTACCAGTATGTACCCTAGGTAATTAAAGTTCGTCCATGGATCATATTGGTTATGATCTCAATCATTTGGATGCATAAACATACTGAACATGTGTATATCTAAATCTTTTTGTGAATTATCTATGAATATTGTTGTGTATATATATGAATCTTTTGAGTTGTTGATAGTGAATGTTGGCTATGAATAAGAACGTGTCCTGTGAACCTGAGTTTGATACGAATGTTTACCTTTTCTATTGTACTTGTGTGTGAACTTGTTAGTATGCCTACTGTGGGGTATGTGACGTGTGGGTGTAACGGCACACCTTCTTCCCAAGAAGAATCACACCTGCTTTGTTAGGGTAGCAACGGCGCATCAGCTCTTTTTAATCTTTTTGCTCTATCTTGCCCCCTCCCCCGCTCAACCCCTGCTGTAATGTTTTCGGCCTCAAAACAAACATAGTAATGCGTTGTTTTGGGGCTTAATGAAAAATTGAGTGCTGGTTTCTATAGGTTGGCCCGCCCAGCAAATGGGCTGCTGGTCCACCACGGACTGGGAGGCTAAAAATACAAGTTGTATGGTGCAGAGGCAAGTAAAAAAACGCCATCGAGAGCCATCCACTGAAGAAAAAAAATCGCTCCTGATGTGCTTCTTCAGTCGTGCCGCCGGCCCCCTCTTTAATCCAGTTCGCTCAGGGATCTGGTATCATTTTTTTCCAGAGGGCGAACAAGTATCAGCTAGGCCTAGGTTTTGTATTTTAACGTGTGTAGCCCACGACATACGGTGACAGTGGTTTCAACTTATTTTTTGAGGTCCGTACTGGGCTATGGGCTTTTTCTTAAAGATCGTAGTCCAGTGTATTTTTTAACCACATTATATATATTTATATTATTACTTTTATCGTATATTTTATAGAGACTTATATATACATTATAAAAACATCCCACGTGCTATTAACTTATAAACGTAAATGTTTAACAGAAGTTGGCAAGGAAAATCCTGGTTGTTTTTGACTGAGAGGCAAGGAAAATCCTGGTGATTGCGTACAAAAGCTTGCGAAGATTTTAAGGACCAATGTAATAATAGCGCACTCATTTTTATTTTGAGCAATAACTCGCTAATTTGTTAATTATGTATATAAAAAATGTGCCTCTCTGGTTTATTTTTTGATATTAATTGCTCCTTCTAACATAACATTATATATATATAACGAGCCCAGCTAATTCGTGTATTTGAAGGAAGTGCAAATGGGCTGGGATTTCTTAGAAAATATAAATGGGCCGCATTGACGCGAAATTATTTGTTCACCCAGCCCAGCAAATGGACTGTACATTCTAGAAAACATGGGTTAAATATATGCCACATTTTTGCAGGCTGACATGTGGGCCAATAGGTCGAAGCCTACGCAGGGCGTTGTCAACTTGGTCGGCATGCACCTTCAATCTCTCGTCTTCTTCCTCCAGCGTCGCCGGGACCGCCTGGTCCGGCCTCCGACGGCTAGCGGCTCTGCTTAGCACGCATCACTGCGAAGCGCTACCCCACCACCGGCCAGGCTACCCCTCCACACCTCCTGTTATTCTCCACCGACTGCAGCCCCACGCCGCACCAGAACCAGTTATAACCCTTCTCCTCCACTCAATCTATGAATCCACTGCCGCGTCTTCCCATCAACAAGTCATTCCCATCCGGGGCCTCGCCGTCGTCCACCGCCTCGCTGCGCTCGGTGCGGCGTGTCAACAAACGAGAGTCATCGGAAGAGGACTGTACGTGGAGAGCCTGACGGTTGGGAGCCACGAGGTCCATGGTCGCACGCAAGGAAAGTTCCTCCTTATTAAGCTGAAAAAAATGTTTCCTCCACCTGACAGCTGGGACCCACCGGCTGTATCTTTGCACGGAAGGAAGTGCCTCCTTGTTATGCGAAAAAAATTATTCCTCCCGTTGACAGCTGGGACCCGTCAGATTTGGTGGCTGACTTGTGGGCCTACTAAGAGGACATGTACGCAGGGCTTTGTCAACTTAATCAAAAAATGATTCTAGCAGCTGGACTGTTGGATGTTAATCCAACAGGCGTGCTCCTTCTTCAACCTCTGTTCTTGCTCCTGTCTCCCGTGGGCGGCACCGCGGCTGTGCTTGCCGCAAGACCAACCATCAAGTTTCCCACTCCTCTCCATCTGCGGCTCCACTGCCCCGTCTTCCCCATCTCCGGCTTGTTCCAATCTGGGGCCTCGCCGTCATCCACCGGCCTTGGTGCGCTCGGCACGGTGTGGTCAACATGGTCAACAATCGAGAGTCATCGGAAGATGACTGTACATGAGAGGCTGACAATGGGGACGCACCACGCCCATGGACGCATGCATGCAACGGAACGCGGCGTGGTCAACGTGGTCAAGGAAAGACTTCCATCGGAAGTGTACTGTACGTGGAGAGGCTGACAGCTGGGTCCATGGCCGCAGCAAGGAAGTGCCTCCTTATTACGCGGAAAATAATTATTCCTCCACCTGACAGCAGGGAACCATCGGACGGGCCACCGTATTTTGTAAAAAAAACGTTTCCCCCCTGACTGCTGGGACCTACCGGACGGGCCACCGTATTTGCGAAAAAAACATTCCCCCCGCTGTCAGCTCGGACCCACCGAAAGTGCCTCCTTATTACGCAGAAAAAATGAATACTCCCCCTGCTAGCTAGGACCCACCTTGGTGGGAGGCTAACTTGTGGGCCCACTAAGTTGACGGGGACGGAGGGCTTTGTCAACTTAGTCAATATGAACAATTCTAGCTCCAGTGATCGTACGATGTCCATCCAATGGCCGTAGTGTGTAACACCCCAAAAATTTAACCAGGTTTTAGTTATTAAAATTTTGCCAAGAGTTTAAAATTTTTGCCTGCAAGAATATCTCTGTGGATTTCAAAACTTTTCTTTTAATATTAAGGAGTTTTTCCCAAGTGGGTCCTTCCAAACATTTTGGACTTATATGCCCTCCCTTTAAAAACATCTCTCAATCAGTAGATTTATTTATTAAATTATTTCACCCTGAGCTTTATTCATTAAAATGGCTTGTTATAAGTTTTGGAGCTCCTTTTTGTACTACAACCAGTTGATAAACTTAACTAAAAATCCAACCAAGATTTGGAGATGTCATGTGATGTCTCTAAATCACTTTTGTGCAATAATATATTTCATTCATTGCATATTTTGAGTGCTACAAATGTTTTTCTTCTCTGGTCCAGGGGTCAATTTTACACTACAACCCTTTTAAATACCTCTTTCTAGCCTCCACCAAAATTATGGGATGTTGGTAGTATCATATTATTCAACTTTATGCAAAAACTCAGTGGTGTTATTTGAAATTTTTGAGTGAATCAACTTCATCTCCATTCTAGTCCAACATGATGATTTGTACAGCAACCATAGTCTTGCTTGCTCTTTGGCCCTAGATTCTTTCTCCTACTTGTAGTCCTCCATGCAAAAACCCTAAGCCCAGGATCTTGCACTCATTTGATCATTTTTGGTTCAAGTTATAATGCCACCCACCTCCTGTCCAGATTTGAAGTTCTGCAAAACTTGCACTAGCAAGTTTGTGCTTTTCACAAACTAACCTCACCACCCTCTCTTTCACCTAAAGAGACCCCACTCTGGAAGTTTTGGTCACTCCAAGAAAATGCCTAAGTGCCTCTGGCATTTTGTCAAACACACAATGGGCATGAACAGTTTTGGCATGATTGTAAGTTTGTGTTGTGAACTTCCCCATCTGTCCAAACCAAGTTGTCTAGTAGCTCGCTAATGGTCTCTAACCCTGACACTGTGGATTTGCATTTGATCTCTAGCAGTTTTGGCCATCCCGGCATTTCGTCGAGCAGATGCCGCACGCATCGCCGTGAGCGCGAAAGCAGAGCACGCGTTTTGCGTGGCGCGCCGAGCAAGCGCCCTGGATAAACCTCCCGAGCTCATCTGATCCTTTTCCCTCGCGCGTCGCGCCAAGAGCCCCGATCGCCCCTGGCTCGCTTCTGGTGGCGCAAGAAGAAGCTTCTTTGCGGCACGCTTGCGGCCACATCCATGGACGGCGCTGCCCAAACCTCCTCCGCCGCCAGCTGCCCCCTTAGCATCTCGGCTCAGCCGCAACCGTCCTCTAGCGTTGCCCACGTCGCCATTGCTACAGAAAGACGGTTCGCCGTCATCCTTATCGCCGGCCACCATGGGACCGACCTCCACCGCGTATATAAGGGCCCTGGAGACCAATCAAGTTCTCGGGCAACCTCTTCTGATCCCCCTAGAGCTACCACGGCCAGCAGTCGAGGAGGGGAAGGCCTTCTTCCCGAGTCCGCCGGTTCGGTCGCTGCCTCGTTCCGGCCGATTCCGTCGCCACCAGTGCCCCTTCCTCTCCATGTTCTCCACCAAAAACTCCCCCTTCCTCTCATGAGTGCAACCCCGCGCTCAATTTTGGTCGGAGACCACCGTAGCCCCAAACCCACTATCCACCCGAACGCCTGCTCCGCCGCGAAGCTCGTCGCCGGTGACTCCGTCCATGTCGGCGACCATGGCGGGTACCCACATACTCGTCTCGACCCCCTGAGCACACCCATATCCTCATATCACCAAGAGACGCCCCCGTTCGCCGGCAAAACCTCGCCGGAGCTCCGCCTCCGTTCGGTCAGAGGGGAACGGCGCGCACGTGGCTGGTCAAACCTGACCAGTGGGCCAGGCGGGCCCACCGTCAGTGACCCAGCGCATGTCCACGCAGGAGTAAGTGGAAGCGCCTTTTCCGAATACGCCTTCGACGTGTTTTTCTTTTCTGTTTTATTTAAAAAAACAGATTTTGACCAAATTTTGACCTGCTGTATCTTTTAAAATACAACTCCAATTAAATTGATTCTTTTTCCTACCTCTTTCAAATATTGTCTAGTTTATTTTAAGATTTATTTGAAAAAATTTCAAAAACAACTTTTGTGCTGTTTTTAATTTTGTGTGTTAATTCTTTTATATTTTCAAAATAGGATTTTTGATGAGAAGAGAATTATTTCAAGAGTTTGAAATGCACCCTGCCTTCCCGTGACCTGAAGGCAAGCATTCTGAACCCCGTCATAATATTTTTGTGTATTCGTTGGCACGTTTATAACATCACCTCATTTCGGAGGACTCGTTATTTCATGTGATATGATCATGTGCATGGATGCATATTAATGATTTCCATGTTGTTGGGAATGAACACACTTGTGATGATAATCATCCTCATGTGCCTTGCATGCATGTCGGAAGAAGTCCAGGAAAAACCTCTGCCTTGGGTAGGCATGAGTTTGTCACCGGTCTCCGTCGGGACGGTTATGTCCGGTATGGCATGGTAAGGTATAGTGAGCGGTGATTCTGTTGGTTGAATTATTTTCATCATACATGTCATGCAGGAAATTTATAAACCTCTGAGTCGACCCTAGCTCGAGTCTTGTTCCAAAGAACCCCATACTTGTTTCAGATTACCACTGTCTCTACAACAAGTAGAGTACGGTTCGATAAGTTGTCAACCTCTTTCTAGCACACACCGCATAAAGAGGCTGTGGTGGAAGATACGGTTGTAGCTGGTAGGCGAGACCACCGGTCCGGGGCATGGGTGTTTCGGTTGAGACCGAGAGGGAGGCCACCCTTAGAGCGCGCAATATAAATTTGATCCCATGCTACGCGAGGTTGTAGCCTCCCACTTAGAGTTTGCTTGACAGTGTCGTGGGTGATTCGCACACGTGTGATTTAAGCTGGTGTGTGCAAGTTAGGTGTGTTTTCAACAAAAAGGCCGTAGACGGAATTAGTCCCGATGGACTAAAGGAATCCGTTGCTCGTGGGTAAAGAGTACATCCTCTGCAGAGGTTAAACCTATTCGAATAGTCGTGTCCATGGTTAAGGATTACAGTCTGGGATGGGTCAAGTGTCGGTCTTAGTGTCGGTCTTCGGAGGTGAAACTGTTAAATCAAAACTGATATTACGACTTGCGACATGTGGTAATGATGATTATTATTTTGTTGTGGACTAACCCGTGATATTATTATATTATCGAATATCCACAGGATGGTTCTACCTCTGGATATTCACTATGATTGTTTTTCTTTTAAAGCCCTTTATGTGGTGTCGCTCGACGCCCGACCGTGGCATTTCTTTTAAAAGCCCTTTATGTGGTGTCGCTCGACGCCCGACCGTGGCATTTCTTTTAAAGCCCTTTAGGTGGTGTCGCCGACGCCTTGATTGTGGCATTTCTTTTAAAGCCCTTTATGTGGTGTCGCCGACGCCCGATCGTGGCATTTCTTTTAAAAGCCCTTTATGTGGTGTCGCCGACGCCGATCGTGGCATTTCTTTTAAAGCCCTTTAGGTGGTGTCGCCGACGCCCGACTGTGGCATTTCTTTTAAAGCCCTTTATGTGGTGTCGCTCAGACGCCCGACTGTGGCAATTCTTTTAAAGCCCTTTATGTGGTGTCGCTCAGACGCCCGACCGTGGCATTTCTTTCATAAGTCTTTTATGTGGCATCGCTTCAGACGCTCGCTCGGTGCCTTTTATTATCACTATGTTATTACATTTTCATAAATAACCTGCTTACATGCATCAGAAATCCATTTACCTTTTGTGACTGACGTCATGAGCATAAATATTTCGGAACATCGTTATTATATTATTCCCGTGTTCATAATGTTTGCGAGTACATTCAAAGTACTCACCGGCTTGTCCTCGCTATTGTCTTGGCCAGATTTCTTGCGCGGAAAGGAGCGACCGTGTTGGCAGCCCCGGAACCTAAGCAACGGTGATAGCAGCCTCGCGAAGATAGGAGTAACCTGGTCAGCTGTTCCCGTGGGAAATGGAGTCCCATAGACACTGATGATTTACAACCCGCTTCCGCCATCAACCGCTAGAAACCATTTGTTGTACTCGCAGACCAGAATGGTCTTGTACCACATATTTTGTGTTTTGCTTGGAGTTTCTGTATCAAGTTGGTGTCTCATCAGCTAACAGTAATCCTGGGGCTGATGAGCACAAGGGCCATTTTCTGGGAATTAATACCCAGAGAATCGGTCGCCACATAGTGCTTCTTCAACCTCTGGTCTTCTTGCTCCAGCCGCCCAAACTAGCGCCGGTCGTGCCGCGTGCTCCTGCCTCCCGTGGCCGGCTGTGATGCCGCTGGAGGCCTCACCACCCCTACTACTCCCACCGCTGGCCGACCATCCTCTACTCACTTGCACCTTTGTTATTCTCATGGGCGACGGCAGCCTCACAACGCAGCCAACCAGTGAACCTCGTACTCCTCTCCGCTGGCTTCCATCGTCGCGTCTTCCCCGGCTCCTCGTCGTCCCCTTCCTAGGCCTCGCCGTCGTCCACCGCCCTGGTTCTCTCGGCGCGGCGTGGTCAACGTGGTCAAGGAACGAATTCCATCGGAAGAGTACTGTACGTGGAGAGGCTGATAGCTGGGTCCACGGTGGCCGCAAGGAAGTGCCTCCTTATTACGCGCAAAATAATTATTCCTCCACCTGACAGCAGGGACCCACCGGACGGGCCACCATATTTCATGAAAAAAAAAATCTTTCCCCCTGACTATTGGGACCCACCAGCTACATATTCCCACGCAAGGAAGTGCGTCCGGGCAAAAAAAATGATTCGCCCCCCTGACTGCTGGGACCCACTAGCTACATCTTCGCACAGAAGGAAGTGCCTGACAGTCGGGACCCACCTGGTCGAAGCGTACGTAGGGTTGTCATTTTGGTCGCGAACGTGTACGTACATATTGGTCGATGTAGAGGCGCGCACATACGGGCGGGGTCTCGAACGCCTACTCGCGCATACGTATGGCCAAGGCTCATGTACATGGCTGGGTCAGAACGGAGAACCTGCGTCGTCGTCGTGTTCATGGGGAGGCAAACAGATAGACAAAGATAACCGGAAACATAATACATGTGTGAATACATAGACAAACAGATAGTCACTAGTATGCCTCTACTAGACTAGCTCATTAATCAAAGATGGTTGTGTTTCCTAACCATAGACATGTGTTGTCATTTGATTAATGGGATCACCTCATTAGGAGAATGATGTGATTGACATGACCCATTCCGTTAGCTTAGCACTTGATCGTTTAGTATGTTGCTAATGCTTTCTTCATGACCCATACATGTTCCTGTAACTATGAGATTATGCAACTCCGTTTACGGAGGAACACTTTTGGTACTACCAAACGCCACAACGAATCGGGTGATTATAAAGGAGTACTACAGGTGTCTCCAAAGGTACTTGTTGGGTTGGCGATTTGAGATTAGGTTTTGTCACTCCGATTGTGGAGAGGTATCTCTGGGCCTTCTCGGTAATACACATCACTTAAGCCTTGCAAGCATTACGACTAATGAGTTAGTTGTGAGATGATGTATTACGGAACGAGTAAAGAGACTTACCGTAACGAGATTGAACTAGGTATTGGATACGACGATCAAATCTCGGGTAAGTAACATACCGAGGACAAAGGAACAACGTATGTCGTTATGCGGTTTGACCGATAAAGATCTTCAGTAGAATATGTAGGAACCAATATGGGCATCCAGGTTCCGCTATTGGTTATTGACCGAGAATGGTTCTAGGTCATGTCTACATAGTTCTCGAACCCGTAGGGTCCGCACGCTTAACGCTTCGATGACAGTTCATTATGAGTTTATAAGTATTGATGCACGAAGGTTGTTCGAGTCCCGGATGTGATCACGGACATGACGAGGAGTCTCAAATGGTCGAGACATAAAGATTGATATATTGAAGCCTACATTTGGACATCGGAAGTGTTCCGAGTGAAATCGAATTTATCGGAGTACCGGAGGTTACGGAACCCCCGGGAACTACATGGGCCATAGTGGGCCTTGGTGGAAAGGAGAAAGGGCCAGCCCTAGGTGGCCGCGCCCCCCTTACCCTAGTCCTATTAGGACTAGGAAGGTGGGCCGCCCCCTCTCTCTTTCCCCTCAGGAATCCTAATCCAACTAGGATTGGAGGGAGTCCTACTCCGGAGGAGTAGGACTCCCCGGCCCCCTCTTGGCCGGCCAGCCCCCTTCCCCTTGGCTCCTTTATATACGGGGGCAGGGGCACCCTAGAACACACAAGTTGATCTACGGATCGTTCCTTAGCCGTGTGCGGTGCCCCCTTCCACCATATTCCACTTCGGTCATATCGTCGTAGAGCTTAGGCGAAGCCTCGCGCGGAGAAGTCATATCGTCGCGGAGCTTAGGCGAAGCCCTGCGTCGGTGGAGCATCAACATCGTCACCACGCCGTCGTCGACGGAACTCATCCCGACACTTTGCTGGATCGGAGTCCGGGATCGTCATCGAGCTGAGCGTGTGCGAGAACTCGGAGGTGCCGACGTTCGGTGCTTGGATCGGTCGGATCGTGAAGACGTCGACTACATCAACAGCGTTTTATAACGCTTCGCTTTCGGTCTCACAGTGCGTACGGGCGGACACTCTTCCCTCTCGTTGCTATGCCATCACCATGGTCTTGCGTGTGCGTAGGGAAATTTTTGAAATTACTCGTTCCCCAACGATGGCATCCGAGCCTGGTTTTATGCGTTGATGTCATATGCACGAGTAGAACACAAGTGAGTTGTGGGCGATATAAGTCATACCGCTTACCAGCATGTCATACTTTGGTTGGCGGTATTGTGAGATGAAGCGGCCGGACCGACATTACGCAGACGCTTACGCGAGACTGGTTTCACCGCTCGAGCACTAGTTGCTTAAAGGTGACCGCGGGTGTCTCTCTCTCACTTTAGTTGAACCGAGTGTGGCTACGCCCGGTCCTTGCGAAGGTTAAAACAGCACCAACTTGACAAACTATCGTTGTGGTTTTGATGCGAGGTAAGAACGGTTCTTGCTCAGCCCGTAGCAGCCACGTAAAACTTGCAACAACAAAGTAGAGGACGTCTAACTTGTTTTTGCAGGGCATGATGTGATGTGATGTGGTCAAGACGTGATGCTATATTTTATTGTATGAGATGATCATGTTTTGTAACCGAGTTATCGGCAATCGGCAGGAGCCATATGGTTGTCTCTTTATTGTATGAAATGCAAGCGCCATGTAATTGCTTTACTTTATCACTAAGCGATAGCGATAGTCGTAGAAGCAATAGTTGGCGAGACGACAACGATGCTACGATGGAGATCAAGGTGTCGCTACCGGTGACGATGGTGATCATGATTGCTTGGCGATGGAGATCACAAGCACAAGATGATGATGACCATATCATATCACTTATATTGATTGCATGTGATGTTTATCCTTTATGCATCTTATCTTGCTTTGATTGACGGTAGCATTATAAGATGATCTCTCACTAAAATTATCAAGAAGTGTTCTCCGAGTATGCACCGTTGCCAAAGTTCGTAGTACCCGGACACCACGTGATGATCGGGTGTGATAAGTTCTCGTCCATCTACAACGGTGCAAAACAGTTGCACGCGCGAATACTCAGTTAAACTTGACGAGCCTAGCATATAACAGATATGGCCTCGGAACACGGAGACCGAAAGGTCGAACGTGAATCATATAGTAGATATGATCAACATAGTGATGTTCACCATTGAAACTACTCCATCTCACGTGATGATCGGACATGGTTTAGTTGATTTGGATCACGTGATCACTTAGATGACTAGAGAGATGTCTGTCTAAGTGGGAGTTTTTAATATGATTAATTGAACTTAAATTTATCATGAACTTAGTACCGATAGTATTTTGCTTGTCTATGTTTCTTGTAGATAGATGGCTCGTCTTTGTTGTTCCGTTGAATTTTAATGCGTTCCTTGAGAAAGCAAAGTTGAAAGATGATGGTAGCAATTACACGGACTGGGTCCGTAATTTGAGGATTATCCTCATTGCTGCACGTAAGAATTACGCCCTGGAAGCACCGCTGGGTGCCGTGCCTGTCGCAGAGCTGCACGAAGTTGTGAGCGTCGGCAAAGCAAAGCTGATGACTACTCTATAGTTCGATGTGCCATGCTTTACGGCTTAGAACCGGGTCTTCAACGACGTTTTGAACGTCATGGAGCATATGAGATGTTCCAAGAGTTGAAGTTAATATTTCAAGCAAATGCCCGGATTGAGAGATATGAAGTCTCCAATAAGTTCTATAGCTGCAAGATGGAGGAGAATAGTTACGTCGGTGAGCACATAATCAAAATGTGCGGGTATAACAATCACTTAATTCAGCTGGGAGTTAATCTTCCGGATGATAGTGTCATTGATGAATTCTCCAATCACGCCACCAAGCTACAAGAGCTTCGTGATGAACTATAATATGCAAGGGATGACTAAGACAATTCTCGAGCTCTTCGCGATGCTAAAAGCATGGAGGTAGAAATCAAGAAAGAGCATCAAGTGTTGATGGTCAACAAGACCACTAGTTTCAAGAAAAGGGCAAAGGGAAGAAGAAGGAAACTTCAAAAAGAACAGCAAGAAAGTTGCTGATCAAGAGAAGAAACCCAAGTCTGGACCTAAGCACGAAGCCGAGTGTTTTTACCGCAAGCGATTGGACATCGGAAGCGGAACTGCCCCAAGTATTTGGCGGATAAGAAGGATGGCAAGGTGAACAAAGGTATATGTGATATACATGTTATTGATGTGTACCTTACTAGAGCTCGTAGTAGCACTGGTATTTGATCTTGGTTACATTGCTAATATTTGCAACTCAAGCAGGACTACGGAATAGACGAGCAGCGGCAAAGGACGAGGTGACGATGCGCGTGGGAAATGGTTCCAAAGTCAATGTGATCGCGATCGGCACGCTACCTCTACATCTACCTTCGGGATTAGTTTTAGACCTAAATAATTGTTATTTGGTGCCGCGTTGAGCATGAACATTATATCTGGATCTTGTTTGATGCGAGACGGTTATTCATTTAAATCGAGAGAATAATGGTTGTTCTATTTATATGAGTAATATCTTTTATGGTCATGCACCCTTGAAGAATGGTCTATTCTTGTTGAATCTCGATAGTAGTGATACACATATTCATAACGTCGAAGCCAAAAGATGCAGAGTTGATAATGATAGTGCAACTTATTTGTGGCCTCGCCGTTTAGGTCATATCGGTGTAAAACGCATGAAGAAACTCCATACTTGATGGACTTTTGGAATCACTTGATTATGAATCACTTGGTACTTGCGAACCGTGCCTCATGGGCAAGATGACTAAAACACCGTTCTCCGGTTGTATGGAGAGAGCAACAGATTTGTTGGAGATCATACATACAGATGTATGTGGTCCGATGAATGTTGAAGCTCGTGGCGGATATCGTTATTTTCTCACCTTCACAGATGATTTGAGTAGATATGGGTATATCTACTTAATGAAACACAAATCTGAAATATTTGAAAAGTTCAAAGAATTTCAGAGTGAAGTGGAAAATCATCGTAACAAGAAAATAAAGTTTCTACGATCTGATCGTGGAGGAGAATATTTGAGTTACGAGTTTGGTTTACATTTGAAACAATGTGGAATAGTTTCGCAACTCACGCCACCCGGAACACCACAGAGAAATGGTGTGTCCGAACGTCGTGTCGTACTTTACTAGATATGGTGCGATCTATGATGTCTATTTCCGATTTACCGCTATCGTTTTGGGGTTATGCTTTAGAGACGGCCGCATTCACGTTAAATAGGACACCGTCAAAATCCGTTGAGACGACGCCTTATGAACTGTGGTTTGGCAAGAAACCAAAGTTGTCGTTTCTTAAAGTTTGGGGCTGCGATGCTTATGTAAAGAAACTTCAACCAGATAAGCTCGAACCCAAATCGGAAAAATGTGTCTTCATAGGATACCCAAAGGAGATGTTGGGTACACCTTCTATCACAGATCTGAAGGCAAGATTTTCGTTGCTAATTCGGATCCTTTCTAGAGAAGGAGTTTCTCTCGAAAGAAGTGAGTGGGAGGAAAGTAGAACTTGATGAGATAATCAGTATCTGCTCCCTTATTGGAAAGTAGTTCATCACAAGAAATGGTTCTGTGACAACTACACCAATTAGTGAGGAAACTAATGATGATGATCATGAAGCTTCAGATCAAGTTACTACTTGAACTTCGAGGTCAACTAGAGTAAAATACGCACGAGTGGTACGGTAATCTTATTCGAAGTCATGTTACTTGACCATGGCGAACCTACGAACTATGAAGAAGCGATGGTGAGCCCAGATTCGCAAAATGGTGGAAGCCATGAAATCTGAGATGGGATCCATGTATGAGAACAAAGTATGGACTTTGGTTGACTTGCCGATGATCGGCAAGCCATTGAAAATAAATGGATCTTTAAGAAGAAGACCGACGCGATGGTAATATAAGCTGTCTACAAAGCTCGACTTGTTGCGTAAAGGTTTTCGACAAGTTCAAGGGGTTGACTACGATGAGACTTTCTCACCCGTAGCGATGCTCAAGTCTGTCCGAATCATGTTAGCAATTGCCGCATTTTATGATTATGAAATTTGGCAAATGGATGTAAAACTGCATTCTTGAATGGATTTCTAGAAGAAGAGTTGTATATGATACAACCGAAGGTTTTGTCGATCCAAAGGGTACTAACAAAGTGTGCAAGCTCCAGCGATCAATTTATGGTCAGTGCAAGCCTCTCGGAGTTGGAATAAACGCTTTGATAGTGTGATCAAAGCATATGGGTTTATCTGAGACTTTTGGAGAAGCTTTGTATTTACAAGAAAGTGAGTGGGAGCTCAGTAGCATTTCGATATTATATGTGGACGACATATTATTGATTGGAAATGATATAGAATTCTGGATAGCATAAAAGGATACTTGAATAAAAGTTTTTCAATGAAAGACCTCGGTGAAGCTGCTTACATATTGGGCATCAAGATCTATAGAGATAGATCAAGGCGCTTAATTGGACTTTCACAAAGCAAATACCTTGATAAAGTTTTGAAAAGGTTCAAAATGGATCGAGCAAAGAAAGGTTTTTACTGTGTTGCAAGGTGTAAGATTGAGTCGACTCAATGCCCGACCACAGCAGAAGATAGAGAGAAAATGAAAGATGTTCCTATGCTTCAGCCATAGGCTCTATCATGTATGCAATCTGTGTACCGGACTGACGTATGCTTAGCTGTAAGCTTGGCAGGAAGGTACCAAAGTAATCCAGAGTGGATCATTGGACAGCGGTCAAGAACATCTGAAATACCGAAAAGGACTAAGGATATGTTTCTCATATATGGAGGTGACAAAGAGCTAGTCGTAAATGGTTACGTCGATGCAAGCTTTGACACCGATCGAGACGATTCTAAATCGCAAACCGGATCGTGTTTTTATTAAACGGTGGAGCTGTCGGTTGGTGCAGTTCTAAACAAAGCGTCGTGGCGGGATCTACATGTGAAGCGGAGTACATAGCTGCTTCGAAGCAGCAAATGAAGGAGTCTGGATGAAAGAGTTCATTTCGATCTAGGTGTCATACCTAGTGCATCGGGACCGATGAAGATCTTTCGTGACAATCTTGGTGCAATTGCCTTGGCAAAGGAATCCAGATTTCACAAGAGGACCAAGCATATCAAGAGACGCTTCAATTCCATTGGGACCAAGTCCAAGTGGGAGACATAGAGATTTGCAAAATACATACGGATCTGAATGTTGCAGACCCGTTGACTAAGCCTCTTCCACGAGCAAAACATGATCAACACCAAGACTCCATGGGTGTTAGAATCATTACTATGTAATCTAGATTATTGACTCTAGTGCAAGTGGGAGATCAAGGAAATATGCCCTAGAGGCAATAATAAAGTTATTATTTATTTCCTTATACCATGATAAATGTTTATTATTCATGCTAGAATTGTATTAACCGGAAACATAATACATGTGTGAATACATAGACAAACAGATAGTCACTAGTATGCCTCTACTAGACTAGCTCATTAATCAAAGATGGTTGTGTTTCCTAACCATAGACATGTGTTGTCATTTGATTAATGGGATCACCTCATTAGGAGAATGATGTGATTGACATGACCCATTCCGTTAGCTTAGCACTTGATCGCTTAGTATGTTGCTAATGCTTTCTTCATGACCCATACATGTTCCTGTAACTATGAGATTATGCAACTCCGTTTACGGAGGAACACTTTGGTACTACCAAACGTCACAACGAATCGGGTGATTATAAAGGAGTACTACAGGTGTCTCCAAAGGTACTTGTTGGGTTGGCGATTTCAAGATTAGGTTTTGTCACTCCGATTGTCGGAGAGGTATCTCTGGCCTTCTCGGTAATACACATCACTTAAGCCTTGCAAGCATTACGACTAATGAGTTAGTTGTGAGATGATGTATTACGAACGAGTAAAGAGACTTATCGGTAACGAGATTGAACTAGGTATTGGATACCGACGATCAAATCTCGGGTAAGTAACATACCGAGGACAAAGGAACAACGATGTCGTTATGCGGTTTGACCGATAAAGATCTTCGTAGAATATGTAGGAACCAATATGGGCATCCAGGTTCCGCTATTGGTTATTGACCGAGAATGGTTCTAGGTCATGTCTACATAGTTCTCGAACCCGTAGGGTCCGCACGCTTAACGCTTCGATGACAGATTCATTATGAGTTTATAAGTATTGATGCACGAAGGTTGTTCGAGTCCCGGATGTGATCACGGACATGACGAGGAGTCTCAAATGGTCGAGACATAAAGATTGATATATTGAAGCCTACATTTGGACATCGGAAGTGTTCCGAGTGAAATCGAATTTATCGAGTACCGGAGGTTACGGAACCCCCGGAACTACATGGGCCATAGTGGGCCTTGGTGGAAAGGAGAAAGGGCCAGCCCTAGGTGGCGCGCGCCCCTTCCCTAGTCCTATTAGGACTAGGAAAGGTGGGCCGCCCCCTCTCTCTCTTTCCTCCTCAGGAATCCTAATCCAACTAGGATTGGGGAATCCTACTCCCGGAGGAGTAGGACTCCTGGCGCCCCTCTTGGCCGGCCAGCCCCTCCCCTTGGCTCCTTTATATACGAGGCGGGGGCACCATAGAACACACAAGTTGATCTACGGATCGTTCCTTAGCCGTGTGCGGTGCCCCCTTCCACCATATTCCACTTCGGTCATATCGTCGTAGAGCTTAGGCGAAGCCCTACGCCGGAGAAGTCATATCGTCGCGGAGCTTAGGCGAAGCCCTGCGTCGGTGGAGCATCAACATCGTCACCACGCCGTCGTCTTGTGGAACTCATCCCGACACTTTGCTGGATCGAGTCCGGGATCGTCATCGAGTGAACGTGTGCGTAACTCGGAGGTGCCGTGACGTTCGGTGCTTGGATCGGTCGGATCGTGAAGACGCACGACTACATCAACAGCGTTGTTATAACGCTTCGCTTTCGGTCTCACGAGTGCGTGGGCGGACACTCTTCCCTCTCGTTGCTATGCCATCACCATGGTCTTGCGTGTGCGTAGGAAATTTTTTTGAAATTACTACGTTCCCCAACACTATGGTCGAAACGGGGTCCTGTTGATCGGGAGGGGTGTGGTGTACCGCAAAACGGAGGAAACGTACTTGTGTTGGAGCGCTACGGTCAAAACGGGGGTCCTGTTCATCGGGAGGGGTGTGGCGTACCACAAAACGGGACTCCACGGGATACTGTTCATCTCCACCGCCGACCCCTCCAGCCTCCATGGGGTCTTGTTCATCCACCGTCGACCTCCTCCGGCCTCCACCGCATTTGTTCATCCACGGGCTCTGCTCATCCAGCCTCCACCACGCGCTTACTCCACCGGCTCATCGCTCAACCAGCCCTCTCCACGGGCTCTGTTCAACCACCCCTTCACGGGCTACTATTCATCCAGCCCTCCACCATCTCTGCTCATCCAGCCTCCGTGGGTGGTCCTGTTCATCCAGCCCCAACCGGCTCGATCGATCGGGGTCCTGTTCATCCAGAGGCAACACCACGGGTCTCAGACATCCACCCCCACCGAACTGTTCATCCAAACCCCCCAAGAACGCCATTGTTCATCTAGAGGCAGCATCGATCGGCTTGATTAGCAGCGAGAGCGGCGAATCGCTCGATCGGGTTCAAGAATGACCATCGATCGATCGCTCGGGTTCGAGAACGCGAGTTCGCGTGCAATTGCTCGGGTTTAGTTAGAGCCCAACGCCTCGCTTCGGGTTCGATTAGAGCCCAACGCCGCACTCCACGCCGCAGTGTGTGTACGAGAGAAGCAGCGCATCGCCGCCCCGACCACCCACCGTAACCGGGAACACCCCAATATTTTCCTCGTCCTCCCTTCTACCACGGTTTTTTACGTCATGGACGGCCCAACGAATGTCATGCAGCTGCGTCTCCAACCCGGCCAGGACGAAAATCCCATTTTCTGTCATGATTTTTTTTCATAGAAGTAGGAGCCCACCACATCTATGATGATACCGGGTTTTGTCACAATTATCGTCATAGAAGTGTCATAAGTATGACAGGAAAAAATTTCGTTCGGCCCAAAATGTCACGGATGTGTATTTTTTTTTTGTAGTGCTTGCTATTAGTTTAGCAGGGAGGTACCAAAGTAATCCAGGAGTGGATCACTGGACAGCGGTCAAGAACATCCTGAAATACCTGAAAAGGACTAAGGATATGTTTCTTGTTTATGGAGGTGACAAAGAGCTTGTCGTAAATGGTTACGTCGATGCAAGCTTTGACACTGATCTGGATGACTCTAAGTCACAAACCGGATACGTATTTTATATTGAATGGTGGAGCTGTCAGTTGGTGCAGTTCTAAGCAAAGTGTCGTGGCGGGATCTACGTGTGAATCGGAGTACATAGCTGCTTCGGAAACAGCAAATGAAGGAGTCTAGATGAAGGAGTTCATATCCGATCTAGGTGTCATACTTAGTGCATCGGGTCCAATGAAAATCTTTTGTGACAATGCTGGTGCAATTGCCTTGGCAAAGGAATCTAGATTTCACAAGAGAACCAAGCACATCAAGAGACGCTTCAATTCCATCCACGATCAAGTCAAAGAGGGAGACATAGGGATTTGCAAGATACATACGGATTTGAATGTTGCAGACCCGTTGACTAAGCCTCTCTCACGAGCAAGACATGATCAGCACCAAGACTCCATGGGTGTTGGAATCATTACTGAGTAATCTAGATTATTGACTCTACTGCAAGTGGGAGACTGAAGGAAATATGCCCTAGAGGCAATAATAAAGTTGTTAGTTATATTTCCTTATATCATGATAAATGTTTATTATTCATGCTAGAATTGTATTAACCGGAAACTTAGTACATGTGTGAATACATAGACAAATAGAGTGTCACTAGTATGCCTCTACTTGACTAGCTCGTTGAATCAAAGATGGTTAAGTTTCCTAGCCATAGACATGAGTTGTCATTTGATTAACGGGATCACATCATTAGATAATGATGTGATTGACTTGACCCATTCCGTTAGCTTAGCACTTGATCGTTTAGTTTGTTGCTATTGCTTTCTTCATGACTTATACATGTTCCTATGACTATGAGATTATGCAACTCCCAAATACCGGAGGAACACTTAGTGTGCTATCGAACGTCACAACATAACCGGGTGATTATAAATATGCTCTACAGGTGTCTCCGATGGTGTTTGTTGGGTTGGCATAGATCAAGATTAGGATTTGTCACTCCGTGTTTCGGAGAGGTATCTCTGGGCCCTCTCGGTAATGCACATCACTATAAGCCTTGCAAGCAATGTGACTAATGAGTTAGTCACGGGATGATACATTACGAAACGAGTAAAGAGACTTGCCGGTAACGAGATTGAACTAGGTATTGAGATACCGACGTTCGAATCTCGGGCAAGTAACATACCGATGACAAAGGGAACAACGTATGTTGTTATGCGGTTTGACCGATAAAGATCTTCGTAGAATATGTAGGAACCAATATGAGCATCCAGGTTCCGCTATTGGTTATTGACCGGAGATGAGTCTCGGTCATGTCTACATAGTTCTGGAACCCGTAGGGTCCGCACGCTTAACGTTCGGTGACGATTGGTATTATGAGTTTATGTGTTTTGATGTAATGAAGGTTGTTCAGAGTCCCGGACGTGATCACGGACATGACGAGGAGTCTCGAAATGGTCGAGACATAAACATTGATATATTGGACGACTATCTTTGGACTTTGGAATGGTTCCGGGTGAGTTCGGGCAATTACCGGAGTACCGGGGGGTTACCAGAACCCCCCGGGGAGTCTAATGGGCCATATGGGCCTTAGTGGAGATAGAGAGGGGCGGCCAGGGCAGGCCGCGCGCCCCCTACCCCTTGGGTCCAAATTGGACTAGGGAAGGGGGGCGCCCCCCTTTCCTTCTCCCCTCCTTCCTTCCTCTCCTACTCCAACTAGGGAAGGGGGGAATCCTACTCCCGGTGGGAGTAGGACTCCCCATGGGGCGCGCCATGAGAGGGCCGGCCCTCCCCCTCCTCCACTCCTTTATATACGAGGGAGGGGGCACCCCATAGACACACAAGTTGACAGTTGTCTTAGCCGTGTGCGGCGCCCCCCTCCACAGATTCCACCTCGGTCATATCGTTGTAGTGCTTAGGCGAAGCCCTGCGTCGGTAACTCCATCATCACTGTCATCACGCTGTCGTGCTGACGAAGCTCTCCCTTGACACTCAGCTGGATCGAGAGTTCGTGGGACGTCACCGAGCCGAACGTGTGCAGATCGCGGAGGTGCCGTACTTTCGGTACTAGGATCGGTCGGATCGTGAAGACGTACGACTACATCAACCACGTTGTCATAACGCTTCCGCTTTCGGTCTACGAGGGTACGTAGACAACACTCTCCCTTCTCATTCTATGCATCACCTAGATAGATCTTGCGTGTGCGTAGGAATTTTTTGAAATTACTACGTTCCCAACAGTTTTTTTGCTTCCGAGAGAGGCACTAGTTAGCTTGTCGTGTAGGTATAGGTTTGCTTTTGCGAGAGGCACAACTTGATGTCTTGTATGTGTACATGCTTTAGTCGTAGCCTTTTTGAAGTAAGAAAGCACAAGAATCAGTCTTTCGTCTCTTGTAGGATTTTAATAGCCATGCCTGCAAATTGTAGGAAATCCAAAGCGGTGGTAAAATGGTTAAAACAGTGTAGCGACCGTAAAGGTAAAATACCAAAATAGAATTTAGTAATAGGGACGTAAACTAGAGTGTTGAAATCAATAGGATTAAGGTCTTCCTAGGGAGTCTGGTTCCTCACTAGCGTGCATTTATAGCGGTGCCTAAACACAATGTCATGTCAGATTTCTAAGCCACTTTGCATATTTTTATTTGTGGACAGAGCCGATACAGATACGTGCATACATGCGGCAGCCCTGTATCACATATGCTGACACCATTCTTCCTCACTCCGGTTATCAAACGGTGATTATGAGGGAAAAGGTTCCCTTGACGCAACCTATACATGGTCTCTGTTTTACCCCTGTTGCAACTATCCGAGGTGAAGGGAGGTAAGCCCTATCACGTATCTACCTTTGGGACCAACCGGCCCGCCAGCAGTAATAACCTTCCGTCTAAAATAGGCATATGTTAGATGGTCGACTTCACCCAACTTTAAAAATACTATTAACATAAATATACAATGAGGATATTAAATCCTAATACCAAATGATCTATAACACACTAGGGTTCCTACATATTTTAGAGGATTAAATGTAGACTATTTTCTTTCTGTTAATGAATTGATGAGGTATTTTGAGGAAATAATTTAGACCTACAAAGAATCTACAAACGATTTACTTAACTTTTCAAACTATAAATCTCTTCCCCCTTGAATTCAACTGGGGTGGCCCCTTCATCCTCTATTACCAATCATAATTCCCAACATCAGCTTGTGTGTAAAAATTTTAAGCAATCTTTTGTAGACAATGCATTACTTATTTCGAGGATGTGCCTGGAGAAAAAAAAGGTGCAAAGCCAAGCTAAACTTTGGGCCTCCACGACACTGTTGCCATGGTGAAAATCAGTGGCGAACTGTCGACCGAACCTGAAGACCCACGTATTTTCCTATAGGACAAATTGCCGGGAACCTCCTATACGCCGCTCTCTGCGGCAAAGAGTCATGGTTTCGCACACACGGGTCTGCGACTGGGCCAGCCCATGACTGCCAACAAACTTTGCAAAAAAGTCAACCTCACAAGGGATCGAACCAACCAACGTGTCCCTTCGGCCACTCGCCTATGCGAAACACCAACACTTTGACACAGCTTGCATGAAATAGGATCTCGCAAATTGCCGGCCACAACTATGTGCTGCCTAAAGAGCTATTTCTCGCATTAAGATGATCAAATAGGTTTTTTTTTCTTTCTCCGAGTTTTTTCATTTCTTCAGTTTTTCCCCATTTTCTCAATTTTTCTTTTTCTTTTTGCATTTTTCTATGTTTGTTTTTGTTTTAACTCTACATTTTCGTATATGTCAAAAATCTTATATTTACTAATTGGAGGCACCATACGAGCCACCACGTTAATTCCGGAGGTTAGCAAATTTCATCCATTGGATTGACAAATAATCAATTGGCAGCCGTGAGATAATGCACCCCGCTTCCACCAGCGTGAGATGCATGGACTCCTTTCTCTCCATCTACTTTCCTAATAAAAAAATAGAAACAAACACCAGCGTGAGATGCATGGACTCCTCTCTTTCCATCTACTTCCCTAATAAAAAGTAGAAACAATGGAAACAGTCTTCTTCTGTAGTACGCCACGCCGTCGGCTTCCTCAATCAACACGTTTTCGCTCCAATTGATTGGCTGCGTTACTGGAGGAGAAGTTCTCCTGTTCTTGTGCCTACACGCGGCCCTTCAGAAGCCGACCTTCCGACGCTCCCATGTGCACATATTTGATTTGTAGCAACGACCCACATAAGATGTGAGCAGGATTTGGTTCCCAATATACTCCCCAGCAGCCACGTATTCCTAGGATGGACATAATATTGGACGGCCGGTAAGCATCATTTTCTTTTGGCAATATGCATGACATGATGTACCTAATTTCTGTTTGAGCCTACAATTGACATATGCCTCAATAATTGTGGTTTGACATAAATACGCGTGCCTCAAGATTTTAGTTTTTAATTAACTTTTTTGTGTCGTTAGCAATCTGTTATGGCGATTTTAATATTTCTCATCTAAATTTGTAGACTAAGTTTGAGTATCTTATTTAATACTTCCTCCGTACCAAAATATAATACACTTTTGTAGTTCTAATTTCTTATTCTAGAAGAAGACATGTGGATATTTTTTGGATTCTCAGAGGGGAAAACAAGTGTGAAAATTTAGATATGCTAACAACTGATCTGTACGAAGCAAAAATACTAACTAGGCATGCAGATCTGTTGCTAAAAGAAAACTGCACGACAGTCTGCAATTTGTGGCGTTCATGACCACGTTGTGCCCGACCAGGTGAAGTGCCTGAGGGGGCACATGTCGCTGCCAGGAGACATTTCAATTACTCCAATGCGAGCTGCATATTGGTCTACACGTACATGCTGCCTACATCAATGCCTCCGGATGAGGGCGAAGTAGATATTACTTTGCCTGTGTTTTATACTATTTTTTAGGAGTAGTACTATATTTTAGTTTACAACTAGGAGAAATAAATATTAAATATGTTCAGATACTGAAATTCCATACCAATATGCTCACACTGGGTTATAAACGTAAGCCTTATTGCAATCTATCATTAAAAAAATGTGAGACACACACACACACACACAGAGAGACCATTATCAATTCCATATACCTATATGCATAAATGTTTTTGCAAATAAAATTAGTTGCAATCCCTACTTTACCAGAAATAGAAATTTCTAGAAATATGATCGTTAGAAAAATAAATAAAAGTCCATGATATATCGATCTGTTGCATAAACAGATAAATTTAAGAAAGAAGTGCATAAATATCTTTTGACATAACATATATGGCTTCAATGTCACATATTTCCTGATAGAATATGGGCATGGATGGATCTGCTCATTATCGCCAACCAGAATCAAATGTCTGCATGTACTCCTGGCAAAACAAATGTTGCTTTAATGTTTTATATAAATAGTAGTGAATAATTCAATCATAAAATTAAATCTAAAAATAGTTTCAAATGTTGTGGATGACATGTCTCCAATAGCAAAAGAAAGATGAGACTTTTCCGTGAAAAGAAATCCATCATGCATTCAAACAGTTTAGCATTTCCAACAATATAGTCCACAAATACACACGTCGTCTTCTGAAAATTGTTAGATCTTGCATCTTTAATATAAGTCTGAGGTTCTTGGGCATGACACAACAAGAATGTCACACACAATTGAAGATTCGGAAAGTGTATGCATTGAAAACACAAATGGACTCTATCTATTAGAGCTAATCATTTCCCCTATAGCTAACAAAAATGTTTAACATTAATGAATATAAATATCACTCTAAGTACGCAAAACATTTAAATAGGGAAAACATGCTAGCCCGTGCAGACGCACGGGTTTGTTGACTATTGTTTTCTAATAAGTGTTCAACATTTTTTGTATACGCGTTCAATTTTGTTCGAACGCTTATTTAACATTTTTCACATATTTATTTAAAATTTTAATACTTATTCAATATTTTCAAATACTTGTCCGTCAATTTTAAAATACTTGTTCTACATTTTTTATACTTATTCAATATTTTACAAATAGTTTAAAAAATTTAATACTTATTCAACATTTTTCAAATACCTGATCAATATTTGTAACATGTTTTAAAGATTGTTTTTAATATATATGTAGTATATTTAAAACATAAATAAAATTTACAAAAATAAAGCAAAAAACGAGAACAGAAAACAGAAATAAAAAACAGATAAAAGCAGGCCTTTGCCTGCCGCGCGGCTGGGCTGGCCCATCTGGGTTTCCCCAGGCCGGATGCTAGTCCTGCTGTGGCTCGCCTGCATTGCAGGTTTTGGCCCGGTGCAGTAGCTACAGCTCGTCTGCTGATATCATGTTTTGGTTTTGTGTTTTTTCTTCATTTTTCGTTCTACGTTTTTTTTCCTTATTTAAGTTTTTCTTATATTAAGAAATGTATAAATATATAAATAAATAATACTATACATAAAATTTTCAACATGTTAATCTTGCATTTGGAAAATGCTAAGTATGTATAGAAAAATGTGCAATGAGAAACAAAATGTTAATCATGTGAACAAAAATTGTATATGCATTTGTAAAAAAATCGTGTTCAACAAAAATGATTCGTACAAAAAGTATCACAAGTTTCAAAAATATGTTCGGAATATTTTCCAAAAAAAATCTGTACAATGTTAATCTGAAAAAATATTAACCTTGCATTTCAAAAATGTGAAACGTGTATAGAAAAATATCTATATTGTACGTGAAAAATGTATAAATGTGAATGGAAAATAATTTTCGTATCATCTATACGGAAAATGTTAATCATATGTACGGAAAATGGCGTACATATTTACGAAAAAATGTTAGCCCTATGTACGAAAAATGTGACAAATATAAAATTAAAAATGGCGTACATATGTACGAAAAAATGCTAGCCCTATGCTGCAAGATGATTATGAAAGCGCACATAATTTAAAATATATTCTTTGCCTGTTTGAGCATATGTCGGGTTTGAAAATCAACTTTCACAAGAGTGAACTTGTTTTGTTTGGTGATGCTATTGATAAATCTAATGAATTCTCTAGAATTTTTCACTTGCCTTGTTGGCACCCAACCCATGAAGTACTTAGGGCTCCCTGTACATGAAATAAGGATTAGAAATAAACATTGGAAACCTCATGAGGAGAGGATGGAAGGAAAATGTGAAAACTGGCAGGGGAGGCTACTGGCAAGTGCTGGTAGGATTACTTTAATACAATCCTCACTAACTGGGATCTTATACTTCATGATGTCCTTTTATGGACTGCATGTTGGGGTGTGCAAAAGAATGGACTTCTTTAGAGCTAGATTAATATGGCAGGAGAGAAATGATAAGAAAAATATATCATTTGGTTAAAAATGGTCAAAAGAGTGTAGACCCAAGGATATGGGAGGTTTAGGGATACAAAACCTAGAGTTGATGAATATAGTGTTACTTTCTAAATGGCGGTGGAAGTTGTTTACTTCTGAATGACTTTGGCAAGATATTATTCATAAAAATTATATAAGAAATTAAATGTAGTCACTGCGAGGCAGGGCGATTCGCAGTTCTGCGTGAGATCTTAAAACACAAAGATCTTTTCCTCTCTCTTTGCAGATTTACTGTGGGAGATGGAAAAACTGTGAGATTCTAGGAAGATTGGTGGATTGGACCCACAACTCTAAAAAAGAGCTTCCCTCATTTATATAGCATTTGCTTTGATAAAAACAAAACTGTTAAAGAAGTTTTCGGAAAAGGTTTAGATTCAGTACAGTTCAGAAGAACCTTAACTGGTGACTCTTTTGAGCTGTGGAAACACATAAAAGGATGATGTGCTTCTTATACTTTGTCAGACAAAAAAGATGAAGTTAAATGGACCTTGAATAAAAATGTCATTTACTCTGTCAAATCTCTATATAGACACTTGAATGAAAATGGTATTAAATATCCACATTTCTTTATGTGGAAAGCAAAAGTTTCCCCTAGAGTTAAAGTTTTTATGTGGTTAGCTCTTAGAAATAGTATACTTACCAAAGATAATTGTTACGCAGGGGGTGGAAAGGGGACAAAAATTGCCATTTTCGTGGTAAAAAAGAAACTGTTAATCATATTTTCTTTACATGTTCGGTAGCTCGTATGTTGTGGAATGTTCTGAAGTGTGCTTCCAATCTGTCAGATATCCCTGAATAATTAGATTCTGTAATGGGATCCTGGGTTAAGAAATTTAGTAGAGATGAGAGAGGTCTGGTAATTGTAGGGATTGACACTTTGGAAATTAAGAAATGGTGTGGTGTTTGATATATTGCAAGGTAGATGACCCTTGTATATTAGTTAACTTCTTTCTAAAATGTCTTCATGATTGGATGATTTTGCAGAAAACCCCCAAAAGAAGTGAGATGATGGCAGCAGGAGTGAGACAGGTTGGAAAAGTCGCCAGAAGGGGTGTTCTTGGTGGCTCATGGATGGCGTCCTTGTGCGAGGAGGATTGCAGCTGAATAAAAACGGCTGATATTCTGCTTCCAGGGACGACGACCTTGGCCAGAAGGGCACATCTGGGACTGCTTTTGCTTCCTTCACTCCCTGGAGCTTTACTCTGCTGCTATCCTATACTCCCTCCGTTTCATAATGTAATGTCTATAAATTTTTGCAAAAGTCAAACATTACAAACTTTGATCATATTTATAGCGAAAAATAGATACATCTAAAATACCAAATGCACAGCGTTGAATACATCATGAGTTATATTTTCGGAATGTACATGTTTGGTATTGTAGATGTGGGACAGTTTTCTGTATACAATTGGTCAAAGTTGGCAAAGTTTAACTTTCATAAAAATTCATAGGCGCTACATTATGGAATGGAGGGAGTATATGCTAGTATGATGTAATACGTCTAGAACCTTTTCCGTTATGTTTGCTCGGTCTGTACTTAGATTTGAGCCCGGTCCTTAGATCAGAGCTGCTAGATAGTAGATGTAAGGGTGGGAGGGATGGCTCCTACTCCTGTCTCGCTTTTAGGTGCTTAGATGCAAAGTTAAGGCTTTGCTATCTTTTCATAATTTGCTGGTGTAAGAACCTGTTGATTTCTAGTAATGGAAATCCGAGAGGCGGCTCTTTTTTATTAAAAAAGAAAAAGCTCTCAACATTCCATGGCCCAGCGTGCCGAAAGCCCCGGCGGCCTGGCCTAAAGGAGTAAGAGCAACTCTAATGGGGCGACCCATTTTGTCCGTTTGGGTCATCCGGACAAAAAAGTTGGCCCAACGAGGTGACCCAAACGGATAAGGCGTCCGCTCGCTGTTCGCTTACTGTCCGTCTCCAACCCAAACGGAACGCAAATATGCGACGAAATGCGTCCGCGACGGACAAAAGCAAGCGCTCCCATCGTCCGCTCCCCATCCGCTGGTGCCCTCTCGTGTCCGCCCTGGCCTAACAAATCAGCGACCCCGCACTTTCCCCTTTTCTTCTCTCTCTCTCGGCCGAAAGAGATGGAATCCAGGGCGCCGTCGTCGGCCTCGTCAACGGGTGGGCGGCGCGGCGCAGCGAGACCCAGGGAACTGCAGATCTCGTCCATGGGGATGGGCCCGTGGAAGGTCTCGCCATTGAAGGTGCCGGTGGCCTTGAAGCGGGGCGCATGGTCAGGTCCCATCCCCGCGAGGCCACCTGCGCAGGCCGCCGCGGACCTCGCCGACGAGGCCACCTGCGCAGG
Source organism: Aegilops longissima (assembly GCA_021605205.1). Classification (NCBI taxonomy): domain Eukaryota; kingdom Viridiplantae; phylum Streptophyta; class Magnoliopsida; order Poales; family Poaceae; genus Aegilops; species Aegilops longissima. The sequence goes on along the minus strand of CM038678.1, from coordinate 65,047,055 downwards.
CCGTCGCCGTGCTCACCGACAAGGCCCCTGCGCAGGAGCACGACGGGGGCGGGAGACCCGGGGAACTGCAAGTCTCGCCCGTTGACGAGGCCGACGGCGGTCCGCTTGGCTGGCCCGAGTGCTCCTTCGACCTCAAGCTCGGGCTGGGCTGGCGAGCAGGGGCAAGCAGCGGGCGATCGGGGACGGGCGCGGGCGGCGAGGTCGGGCCGGGCTCGGCGAAGCGGGGCAGGCGCAGTGCTGGCGAGATCAGGCGGCGAGCTCGGGGCAGGTGAGGAGTCTGGACTAGGGGTGTCCGGTAGCGAACTATCATCTTGGCCGGACTCTGGACTATGAAGATACAAGATTGAAGACTTCGCCCCGTGTCCGGATGGGACTTTCCTTGGCGTGGAAGGCAAGCTTGGCGTACGGATATGTAGATCTCCTACCATTGTAACCGACTCTGTAACCCTAACCCTATTCGGTGCCTATATAAACCGAAGGGTTTTAGTCCCAGGGACTAACAACAATCATACCATAGGCTAGCTTCTAGGGTTTAGCCTCTCGATCTCGTGGTAGATCTACTCTTGTACTACCCATATCATCAATATTAATCAAGCGGGAGTAGGGTTTTACCTCCATCGAGAGGGCCGAACACAGGTAAAAACATCGTGTCCCTTGTCTCCTGTTACCATCCGCCTAGACGCACAGATTCGGGACCCCTACCGAGATCCGCCGGTTTTGACACCGACATTGGTGCTTTCATTGAGAGTCCTCGTGTCGTCACCTATAGGCCTGATGGCTCCTTCGATCATCAACAACGACGCGGTCCAGGGTGAGACTTTTCTCCCCGGACAGATCTTCGTATTCGGCGGCTTTGCACTGCGGGCCAATTCATTAGGCCATCTGGAGCAGATCGAAAGCTACGCCCCTGGCCATCAGGTCAGATTCGAGAGTTTGAACTACACGGCCGACAACCGAGGAGACTTGATCTTCGACGAATTCGAGCCACAGCCGCGCGCGCCGCACTGTCTCGATGGGCATGATCTAGCTCTGCCGCCGAACAGTGCCCTGGAGGCCGCGCTAGAGTCCGCTCCGACCTTTAGTTCGGAGCCGACTTCGCCGATCGAGGATGAGTGGCTGGACACCACCTCGGAGGCTGAGATCTCTACGGCGATCGAGCCGAACACCATCCCTATCCTTTGCGAAGCTCGTGACTCCAAGGTGCCGGACTCCTCTCCGGACTCCGAACCTTCCGCGCCCCTGCCAGTCGATTGGGCGCCGGTTATGGAGTTCACCGCCGCGGACATCTTTCAGCACTCGCCCTTTGGCGACATCCTGAACTCACTAAAGTCTCTCACTTTATCAAGAGAGCCCTGGCTGAACTACGGTCAGGAAGCTTGGGATGCGGACGACGAAGAAATTCAAAGCCCACCCACCACCCACTTTGTAGCCATTGTCGACGATTTAACCGACATGCTCGACTTTGACTCCGATGACATCGACGGTATGGACGACGATGCCGGAGACGACCAAGAACTAGCGCCCACAGGGCACTGGAAGGCCACCTCGTCATACGACATATACATGATGGACATCCCAAAAGATGGGAATGGCGATGGAACAGCGGAGGATGACCCCTCCAAGAAACAGCCTAAGTGCCGGCGTCAGCGGCGCCGCTCTAAATCCCGCCACAGCAAAAACGATGATTCCGGCATAGGAGATAATAACACCCGGACGGTTAAAGACAACCTCCTCCGGCAGGATTCAAGACAGAGGACGGAGAAGCCAGCCCGCATGACAGAGCGGCGGACAAAGAGGTAGAGGACGATAATTATATGCCTCCTCCGAAGACGAGGTAAGCCTCGACGACGCATTTAATCGTCGTGCTCGAGGATCCCGTCGAACAAGAGCGTTTTAAACGCAGGCTTATGGCCACGGCAAGCAGCCTCAAGAAAAAAGCAACAACGACTTAGAGCTGACCAAGACCTGCTAGGCGATAGATGGATCAAGTCCTTGCACCAAGAGTACGAACTCGAACGCCCCTCCAAGAGCTACCCAAAACTCAGGCTGCTACCCCGATTAGAGGAGGAAGCACCCAGACCTACATCACCAGCATACGACGCAGCCAACTGGCCACCTCGTGGCCGCGACAGAGAGGCCTCTCGGCCCTACACTCAAGCCGCACCCCGGCGCCGCTCAAAAAGTACCAAGGCACGGGAAAATGCGCCGGACTTGCGAGATATATTGGAGGACAAGGCAAGGCAAACAAGATCGATCTACGGATCACGTGGGCGCCCCACGACACGTGATGATAACCGTCACGCCGGATACAGCAATTCCGGTCGGGCCGAACACAATAGACAAAGCTCACTTGAGCTAGGTCGTGATATAGCCCAATACAGAGGCGCCGCACACCCACTATGCTTCACAGATGAAGTAATGGATCATCAAATCCCTGAGGGTTTCAAACCCGTAAACATCGAATCATACGATGGCACAACAGATCCTGCGGTTTGGATCGAGGACTATCTCCTTCATATCCACATGGCCCGCGGTGATGATTTACACGCCATCAAATACCTCCCACTCAAGCTTAAAGGACCAGCTCGGCATTGGCTCAACAGCTTGCCAGCAGAGTCAATCGGTTGTTGGGAGGACCTGGAAGCCGCATTCCTCGACAACTTCCAGGGCACATATGTGCGAACACCAGACGCCGATGACCTTAGCCATATAATTCAGCAGCCAGAGGAATCAGCCAGACAATTCTGGACACGGTTCCTAACAAAGAAAAACCAAATCGTCGACTGTCCGGATGCAGAGGCACTAGCGGCCTTCAAACACAACATCCGCGACGAGTGGCTGGCCCGACACCTAGGGCAGGAAAAGCCGAAATCCATGGCAGCCCTCACCACACTCATGACCCGCTTTTGCGCGGGAGAGGACAGCTGGCTAGCTCGAAGTAACAACTTGACCAAAAACCCTCATAGTTCGGATACCAAGGACAGCAATGGCAGGTCGCGTCGCAACAAGCACAAGCGCCGCATTAACGGCGATAATGCTGAGGATACGGCAGTCAATGCCGGATTCAGAGGCTCTAAACCCGGTCAGCGGAAAAAGCCATTCAAGAGAAATACCCAGGGCCCGTCCAACTTGGACCGAATACTCGATCGCTCGTGCGGATACACGGCACTTCGAAAGTTACCAACCACACCAACAGGGATTGTTGGGTGTTCAAGCAGGCAGGAAAGTTAAATGCCGAAAACAATGACAAGGGGCTACATAGCGATGACGAGAAGGAGCCCCGGCCGCCGAACAACAGAGGACAGAAGGGCTTCCCCCCACAAGTGCGGACGGTGAACATGATATACGCAACCCACATACCCAAAAGGGAGCGGAAGCGTGCACTACGGGACGTATATGCGATGGAGCCAGTCGCCCCAAAGTTCAACCCGTGGTCTTCCTGCCCAATCACTTTCGACCGAAGGGACCACCCCACTAGCATCCATCACGGCGGTTTCGCCGCATTGATTCTTAACCCAATCATCGCCGGATTTCACCTCACCAGAGTCCTGATGGACGGCGGCAGCAGCCTGAACCTGCTTTATCAGGATACAGTGCGCAAAATGGGCATAGACCCCTCAAGGATTAAACCCACAAAGACGATCTTCAAAGGCGCCATACCAGGTGTAGAGGCCAACTATGACAGCTCGATTAATGGAAGTGGTCTTCGGATCCTCGGATAATTTCCGAGCGAGGAGTTAATCTTCGACATAGTCCCGTTCGCAGCGGCTATCACGCCTCGCCGGACGAACCGCATTCGCAAAGTTCAATGCGGTGCCGCACTACGCGTACCTCAAGCTCAAGATGCCAGGCCCTCGAGGAGTAATTACGGTCAATGGAAACACCGAACGCTCTCTCCGAACGGAGGAGCATACGGCGGCCCTTGCGGCAGAAGTGCAAAGCAGCCTTTCAAGGCAACTCTCGAGTCCGGCTATTAAACGGCCGGACACCGTCAAGCGCGCCCGGAGTAACCTACAACAAGACCGCCTGGCACGTTTCGAACACGCGTAGCAATGCGGCCCCAACCCCAACCCTCGCGAAATTGCGAAACCAGTACTACGCGTACATAACTACGCTCTGGAAATACCATGGGCATATGGGGAGGGGCACGACCACGGTATGCCCATCATGCGGCTTAACCGCACTAGGGGCTCCCGATTGTGTCATTCTTTCTTTTTATTTTTCTCTTACTTTCAGGACTCCGTTTTCGAGAAGCCCTGTCTGGCATTAGAATCGCCGAACTCACGATGCAACACCCAGGGAAGTGGAAAGCTACGCCGAGTGTCCAGGTGGTCTCTATTACGAGCAGTATACCTGTTTTACAAAAAATCTCGCAAGCTTACCCCTGGAGGGGGACATGTCAAAAGTCCCGTTCCTTGCTTATCGCACTATTTGTATCGTTCTGCTTTCATTACAGTCTCTTTTGAATAAACAATATATAGCTTTTGCCTATTTTTGCATTCCTTTTTTTATATATGTTCAGTTATGACATTGTGCAACCGTACACTTTGGTACAGCCAATACACCAGGGGCTTATGAACCCCAAAGTATGGTGTGATAAGTCCAAACACTTTCACAAGTGCGGCACCCCGAACTTATGGCATTATATGCATCGGCTCCGAATTATGTCTTGGGTCAATAGTTGGGTTTGCCCGGCTCCCATGTTTTGGTATCTTACGTTCCGTTATATCGGCTAAGGTAGCGCTAGGAGAACCACTGCGATTGTGCCCCGGTTGAGCTGGGTTGAGCACCTCAGTGGAGAAAGCTAAAACTGACCGTCATGATAGGGCGAGAGCCGGTCGCTGTTCGAGAGGTTTTTTCGAGTCCCTAAAGACTTATGCCGCTTAGAGCGAGGAGCCGGGATTGTCCGGCCAAGGCGTGGATAGCGCCCCGAACTCGGTCTTCCGAATAGTAGGGGCTTCGCCGAAATTTAAAATTATAGAATTCTATGGCTAAGTGAGAGTGTTCAAACATTATAGTCCGGTTGCCTGGTTCGTTGCGTTGAGCGCCTCCCTCGGAGGACCCAAGAATGGGAACAAGAGCGCTCAAGTTCATCCCGAACACCCGCATGGGGGCTGAAGCCAACGACTCGTCATCTCTCAAATTTGATAAACGGCCGAACAGAAGGTAATATTTTAAATTCAAAAGTGTTGCTTAGCGCATATGAACAAGTTTTCAGCGTACAGGATAACAAATGCGAGTCTACTAAAATATTACATCTTTGGAGCATTCACCCGCTATAAGACGGGCACCCTTCAGGACGCCCTCATAATACGTTTCGGGCTTGCGATAATCCTTGCCTGGCGGTGGTCCGTCCGTCACAAGCTTCTCGGCGTCCAGCTTGCCCCAGTGCACCTTAGCGCGGGCAAGGGCCCTACGGGCACCTTCAATGCAGACGGAGCGCTTGATGACTTCAATCCGTGGACAGGCGTCCACCAGCCGCCGCACTAGCCCGAAGTAGCTCCCAGGCATGACTTCCTCAGGCCACAGCCGAGCTATAAGGCTCTTTATGGCCTGTTCGGCGACCTTGTGGAGCTCGACCAGCTGCTTCAGCTGGTCGCTCAAGGGCACCGGGTGTCCGGCCTCAGCATACTGAGACCAAAACACCTTCTCCGTCGAGCTCCCTTCTTCGGCTCGGTAGAAAGCGGCGGCATCGGACACACTGCTGGGCAGATCTGCGAAGGCTCCTGGAGAGCTCCGGATTCGGGTAAGTAACAGATAATTGACTTTCACATGCTTGCTTTGCATAAAGAATGCCTTACCCGCCGCTATCTTCTTCATCGCCTCAATCTCCTGGAGGGCTTTTTGGGCTTCGGCCTTAGCGGCCTTGGCACTCCCAAGGGCCGAGGCAAGCTCGGACTCTCGAGTCTTCGAGTCGCGCTCCAAACTCTCGTGTTTTTCCACGAGAGCCTGGAGCTCTTGCCGCACCTCCGCCACCTGCGCCTCCTGCTTCTCTCGCTGGTGCGCCCATGTCATGAGTTTCGTCATGACACCGCCTCCGTGGTCGCCACCTCGCTTGTAGCCCCTGCGGTACCCACGTTATTCCTGTTATTTTTTGCAACCACATTTCTTATATATATATATAATCCCATAAGGTATCACTTACCTTCCTTGTCCTCAAGCTGCTTCTTGGCACGGCCGAGCTCGTTCTCGGACCGCTCGAGGCTCTCCTTCAAAGTATTGACCTCGCATCATCGGTCTGGCAGAGGTCAAGAAAGCAGCCTGCATTCCCATATTGACATACTTATGTTAGACTCCTGCAGATATCTTTTAGATCCTCGTTCGGCTTTTCTTTCCGAACACGAATTAAGCATCGGGGCTACCGTCTATGCGGTAATCTTCTTACACATATTAAAACTTACCTCAAAGCTCGTTAGAAGGCTGTTGCGAAGCTTCATCAGCCCGCTCTTGGCGATCGAAACTTTCGGATCACCACACTCATAATAAAGGCGGTGCTCCTCCTCGATGGAGGCGCTGTTAAGCGCCTCCAGCAAGCTATCCGGTGCCTCCGGTTGGACGGAGGTCACCGGCGTCTTGCCCTTCTTACGAAGGGGCCGCCTGCCGGACTTCGGAACCACTGAAGGTTCCGGTACGGAGTCCGGACCAGGGTCGGACTTAGAGCCCTTGGGGGTTTTATTCCCCTCGCGCCTGGAGTCCGGGGGGCTGCCTTGCGGCACCCCTTGGGCCACCTCCTCCTGGCCAGGCCCCTCTTGGGGCCCCACCTCGGCATCGACGGCAGCGCGAGGAGAGGAGGCGGCCGCAAGTGAATCGCTTTCCACATCTTACGGATCCAGGGACCCGCTCGACGAAGCGGCCAGCTCGTCTTTGGGCGGGCTGCATAGTTGTTCGGCATTAGAAGACACTATGCGCTAAATGAAAAAGGCATGAGCTATTCGGAATCCGGACACTTACGATCTCGCCAGGGGCTTGGCCCTCGAGGGCCACTCCTCCTCGTCGTTGTCAGCGTTGGTGGAGACGTTCGGAGGAAGGGTCCTTCCCTTCTTGAACCCTCCGGCCTCCCCAGTCGGGGCGGCCTTCCTTTTCTTCTCTCCCCCCCGCTGGGGGAGAGGCTTCTTTTTCCTCCTCCTCGTTTTCACGGGAGGATTCCGCCTCAGAGTCGTCGGACGATGACTCCGACGGCACCGGGCGCCGGGCACTCCTTCGAGTTCCCGTGGCCTTCTTTTTGGCCTTCTTCTCCGACACCACGTGCGGCACCGGAACCAGCAGCCCCGCTAAGCGGGCGTCTACTGGATCTTCTGGCAAGGGAGCCAGACAGTTAACCTGCCCGGACGTGTTCTGCCAGTCCTGTCAAAGGTAAGGGAGTTTAGATCCCGCATAGAATCAAACTATGAAAAACAAGAGTCCCGTAAAGGGCAAAATAGCTCACCTCGGTGGCTTGACGTTGTGAGCTGAATCCGTGATCTTGATGGCGGATGAGGAGCCTCGGCACCCTTAAACAGCGCCTTCGTGCATCTTCGCACGTAGTGTCAAGAGCCTTTTCAGAAGTTCGGTGCCGCCACGGATCGAACTCCCACAATTTGAAGGCCCGTTGTTGGCGGGGAGGATCCGCGGATGAGCATAACTCGGATCACGCTGACAAGCCCGAGATTCTTGTTCACCGTGGTTTGCATGCGGTTTGGAGTCCGGTCAGCTCTTCCGGATTACCCCACGCCAGGCCCGTCTCCTTTCAAGAAGTGAGCCGCGTGGGAAAACCAGACCGAAATTCGGGGGTCGTCGCCCATTCAGGGTCGCGCGGTTTGGTGATGTAGAACCACCCCGATTGCCACCCCTTCACGGTCTCCACAAAGAAGCCCTCGGGCCATAGGACGTTGGCCATCTTGCCAACCATGGCGCCTCCGCACTCCGCTTGACGGCCGCCCACTACCTTCGGCTTGACGTTGAAGGTCTTCAGCCATAGGCCGAAGTGGGACTGGATGCAGAGGAAGGCCTCGCACACGACGATAAACGCCGAGATGTTGAGGACAAAATTTGGGGCCAGATCGTGGAAATCTAGGCCATAGTAGAACATGAGCCCCCGGACGAATGGGTGAAGTGGAAAACCCAGTCCGCGGAGGAAGTGGGTGAGAAACACCACCCTCTCATGTGGCCTAGGGGTGGGGATGAGCTGCCCCGCGTTGGGCAGCCGATGCGCGATGTCGCCGGACAAGTATCCTGCTTCCGCAGTTTTTTACTTGACCTCCGTGACGGAGGAGACCATCCACTTGCCTCCCGCCTCCGGACATGGCTGGAGAAGGTCGAGGAGGATGTGCGAACTTGGGCGCTGGAGCTCGAGTCTTGCGGAAATGGATGAGCAAAGGAGGAAGAAGGCGAGGTGAAAAGGGTGGATCCTTATCCCTTATATGGACGGACGGCTTACGCGTCCCCACCACTGGTAAAACTCGCTTATCTCCCAAGCGCCAGAATCAATGGCGCGTTGGGTTACCCACGCCCGTATTGATGAGAATCCGGAATAAAGGGCACGATCTTCGCTTTGATAAGACGTGCCAAGGAAACCGCCGCTAAACGCTACCGAGGTAGAACAATAAAAAACGATTCAATAAAGGCTTGGTCGTGGTGTGATGCCACGCCAAATACGCCGCAGATCTGTGTAAAGGTTATTCTCTACGGTGGTATGTGAAACTTGTTTTGCGAGCGGACACTATCCTTGTGTTCAAAACCTTCTATGAAGAATTCAGAGGAGGAACCCGCCTTGCAATGTCGAAGACAATATGCGCGTCCGACTAAATCGTCATTGAAGCTGGTTCAAAGCTCGAGAGGAGTCTGGACTAGGGGTGTCCGGATAGCCGAACTATCATCTTGGCGGACTCTGGACTATGAAGATACAAGATTGAAGACTTCGTCCCATGTCCGGATGAGAATTTCCTTGGCGTGGAAGGCAAGCTTGGCGATACGGATATGTAGATCTCCTACCATTATAACCGACTCTGTGTAACCCTAACCCTATTAGGTGCCTATATAAACCGAAGGGTTTTAGTCCATAGGACGAACAACAATCATACCATAGGCTAGCTTCAGGGTTTAGCCTCTCGATCTCGTGGTAGATCTACTGTACTACCCATATCATCAATATTAATCAAGCGGGAGTAGGGTTTTACCTTCATCGAGAGGGCCCGAACCAGGTAAAAACATCGTGTCCCTTGCCTTCGTTACCATCCGCCAGACGCTTGCGATTCGGGACCCCCTACCCAAGATCCGCCGGTTTTGACACCGACATCGGGCAACAGCGGCGCGGGCACGTCGCCGAGGTGGTCGAGGTGACCCTGCGGGAGCTGGCCTGGCCGTGGCCGGTCTGCGACTATTGGAGCGAGGGACGGCGAGGAAAGCTGCGTCTCCTAGCCGGTAACCTTGCGTGTCCGCTTTTTATCTTAGCATTGGGTTCATCCACCGGCAGCTCATGTCCGCCTCACGTCCGCTAAGCGGATGGGCGACCCGAACGGATAAAATACGGACAAAATCCGTGTCCGTTTGGGTCACTATGTTGGAGAGTTGGAGAGTTGCTCTAAATTTCACGCTCACTACTAGCAACCTGCATAAAGCAGCACCCGCCGCCTTGCTGCACCACCGATTGTCGCCGGCCCACCGCCCCACGAGCTCACCCAAAGCGGCCCCGGAACAAATCACCGGTCACACGACTGCACAGCGGCAGCCAACACGAGCGGGGGACCGACCGTAGCAGATGCATGCACGGCAATGGGAATGTGGAGCGGCGTCACGTCACCAGATCACAGTCACACCAAGAGATCATGGAGATTGGACAGGATTAATGTACATACACGCGCCAGATGCGATGCATCGTCTGCATCACCAGGCGTTGGCTATGGTATTATGCGAATCATTATTGCTGTTGCTTGTGTTGCTGTGGTACGTGTTCGCGGTGGCGTCTTCCAGTTGTTTGCTCCACCGGGGTCGGACCACATGACGCGTCGATCCCACCCTGCCCGGCGGGGCTACTAGCTCCTGGGTCGGCGGCGGGCCGGCGACAGCGCCACCACCGCTCGACGACGCGCGCGCCGTCGCCGTCGCCGTGTCACAGGCGCCACAGTGCCGCGTTTGGCGCCACCGAGACGGGATCCATCAGCTTGCTTGGTCCAACGGGCTACACGCTCCCGGTTGTTGAGTAGGCCAGCGAGCTGGAGTGGGTCTGGGCCTGCGCCTGCGTCTGGCCCGGGCGCGGCAGCGGCACCGGTCTACTCTGCTCGCTCCACTTGCCGAAGGACCCGCCGCCGCCGCCACTCATCTTCCGCGACTCGGCGCCGTCGTCGTGCCGGAGGCCGCGGAGGAGCGCCGCCACGTCCTTCATGGTCGGCCGGTCCTCCGGGCGCGTGCTGGCGCAGAGCAGCGCGATCCCGAGGGCCTGCAGCATCTCCTGGACCTGCGTGTCCGGCCGGCCCTGCAGCCGCGCGTCGACCACCTCCGCCGGGTCGCACTTGCGGTGGAGGTGCTCGCGCACCCACTGCACCACGCTCCGCCCCTCGCCGAACGCGTGCTCCACCGGCCGCCGCCCCGTGATGATCTCCAGCAGCACCACCCCGAAGCTGTACACGTCGCTCTTAGTCGTGATCTTGATCATGCATCCGTACTCTGGAGCAGAAAATTTTGAATGGGATCAGATGACGCACTGCTGTGTAACGAACTTCACTAACCGAGAGCAAAACCACGGTGGTACATGATGGAATTGTGTGACGGGAATCGGAGGCCTTACCGGGAGCGATGTACCCGTACGATCCGGCGAACGGCGGCGGCGACGAGTTGGCGCCCTCGTCGGCGACTCTGGCGAGGCCGAAGTCGGCGACGCACGCCTCGTACCGCTCCCCGAGAAGAATATTGTCGGCCTTGACGTCGCGGTGGAGGATCGCCGGCACGCAGTCGTGGTGCAGGTAGGCGAGCCCCTCGGCCACGCCGACGGCGATCGAGAGCCGCAGCTCCCACTCCACCACGGGGGCGCCCGTCGCGCCGCCGTGGAGCAGGCCGCCGAGGGTGCCGTTGGGGAGGTAGTCGTAGAACAGGAGGCGCGCCCGCCGGTTGGAGGCCCACCCCAGGAGCCGCACAATGTTGCGGTGGCGCACGCGGGGCAGCACGCCGATCTCGCACGCGAACGCCTCCACGGACGCGTCGTCGCACGACCGGAACTTCTTCACGGCGATGGCGACCCCGGTGGACGGGACGCTCGCGCGGTACACCACGCCGGACCAACCTTGCCCGATCACGTTCGCCGGCGTGAGGCTGCGGGTCACGTCGCCCACGCTGATCTCCAGCTTCTGGTACAGCGTCACGTCCCACGGCGGCAGCATCTCGGCGTCCTTGTCCTCGTCCGGCCGCGCACCGCCGAAAAGCGAGCCTTGGCGCCGGCGGCCGAGCAGGACGACCGCCGCGGCGATCAGGAGGACCACGAGAGCAGAGAGCAGAACGGCCGTGGCGACCCGAGCGGCACGCTGTGCCGCGCGCTCGCGGTAACTGGCGTCGCCGGGGCACCGGGAGAGGCAGAGCGCCGGGTTGCCCTCGACGTCGCTCATGGGCAGCTTCGCGAAGAACGCCGTCTCCGGCGCGCGGCCGGAGAAATTGTTGAATGACACGTTGAGCGCGACGAGGTTCTGGAGAGCGGACAGCAGCTGGAGGTCACCGGAGAGCTGGTTGTGCGAGACGTCCAGCACGCCGAGCCGCGTGAGCCCTGCGAACTCCTTGGGCATGGCACCCGACAGGCCGTTGCAGCTGAGGTTAAGACCAATCTCCAGACCTGCAATCTTGCCGATGCTCGCCGGTATGGCGCCGGACAGCGAGTTGCCGCCAAGGTCCAGTAGCTGAAGCCGCGCGCACGAGCCGATCTCGTGAGGTATCTGGCCGGAGAGCCGGTTCCCTCCAAGAACGAGCTTGGTGAGCGAACCGAGCATGCCGACCTCCGACGGGAGCGAGCCGCCAATGGAGTTGTACGAGAGGTCGAGGTACTGCAAGGACATCATTCCTTGGAACAAGCCCTGCGGCAGCACGCCGGTGATGGCATTGCCGTGCAGGTCGACGAACGTGAGGTTCCGGCACCCGGCGATCTCGGAGGGGATGGCGCCAGACAACCTGTTCGAACTGAGGTCCAGGAAGCTGAGGTGGCCGAGCTTGCCAATCTGCGCAGGTATAGCGCCGGCGAGGTGGTTGCCGCTTGCCCGGAACCGGACGAGCGACGTGCAGTTGCCGATCTCCTGCGGTATCTCGCCGGAGAGGACGTTGTCGATGAGCAGCAGCTTCGACAGCTTGGGCAGCCGGAACATGGACGGCGGGATGGGCCCGGTGAGCGCGTTCTGCGACAGGTCGAGCGACTCGAGGCTGACGCAGCCGCCGATCTCCGGCGGGATGGTGCCCGTGAGCTGGTTGGCCCAGAGGTACAGCATGCGCATCGCCGTGAGCTTGCCGATCTCGGCCGGGATGGTGCCGGATATCTGGTTGTTGTCGAGCTCGAGGTCGGTGAGGTTGGTGCACCGCGCGAGCTCCGCCGGGATGGGGCCGGACATCTTGTTGACGCTGAGCTGCAGCTCCTGCAGCGCCAAGAGGTTCCCGAGCGACGCCGGGATGTGGCCGGTGATGCCGTTCATGGACAGGTCGATGACGTTGAGCCCCGTGCACTTGCCCAGCTCCGGCGGGATGACGCCGACGAGGTTGTTCTGCCACAGCAGCAGGTTCTTGAGGTTGCTGAGGCCGCCGAGCTGCGCCGGGATGGAGCCGGACAGCGCGTTCTCGTACAGGTAGATGTTCTGCAGGCTGGCGCACTTCCCGAGCTCCGGCGGGATCGGGCCGGAGAGCAGCGCCGTGTAGATGGCCAGCGTGTCGAGGTTCTTGAGCTGGCCGAGGCTCGCTGGGAGGGGGCCGGAGATGCTGGTCTCGGCGAGGCCGAGCATGGTGAGGTTGGAGCAGTTGCCGATCTCCGGCGGGAGCGCGCCCTGAAGGTTCTTGTTGCCGCCGCCGCGGAGCACCTCGAGGCTGGCCAGCTTGCCGATGGAGGCCGGGATGGCGCCCTCGAGCTGGTTGTCGTAGAAGATGAGCTCGCGCAGCGCCGTGAGGTTGCCGATGGCGTCCGGGATGGCGCCCTCGAGGTGGTTGGAGTTGACAGCGAGGCTCTCCAGCTTGCTCCCAGGCCGGCAGAGGCTCACCGGGATGGAGCCCGTGAGCGCATTGTTGCTGAGATCAAGCTGCGTGAGCGCCGGCAGGTCGCCGAGCTGCGGCGGGATGGGGCCCGACAGGTTCGTGCCGGTGAGCACCAGCCGCTCCAGCGTGGCGCCCACAGCGGCCGCCAAATTGTCCGGCACGCCGCCCAGCAGGTCGACGAACTGCAGGCTCAGCTCCGTGACGCCGCCGTCGGCATTGCAGGACACGCCGGTCCACCGGCACGGCGACTTGTCCGCGGAGCTCCAGCTCCCCAGCGCCCCCGCGCCGCCGCCGCCCAGCGTGCGCTTCCACGCCAGCAGCGCCGCGCCCTGCGCGTCCACGGCGAGCGCGCCGCCGCCCATGCACGCCACGACGACCGCGCAGCACAGCACCGCCGCCACGCGCCCACAACCGCCCATATCAGGAGGCATGTGCGTACGACGAGCGAGCAGTCAAGCTAGCTACAATGGACTGATTGACAGCGCACTGTCTAACAGACTGAGAGGCGGTGCGGCGGCGGCTCAGCTGCACATGCTGGTGCGTCAAATTCAGAAGGAACGCAAGCACAAGCAAAATCTTGGTTCTTGCTTGTGTTGGAAGGGTAGATAGATGTATGGATAGGTAATAACAGAGCACTTGCTTTTAGGTGGCTTGTTGGCGAGGTTTACTCGCTCACACTCACACTCACACTAGGTTTAGTAAAGGAGGAGGAGAGGGGCATGCAGGCCGCCATGGCTGCAAATTTTATATCTCCATGGGAAAGGAGATCGGCAGGGGGGAGCTAGCAGCGGCAAACCAGCAAGGAAATGGCGGATTAGGTGGCCGCGAGCACACCAGCGGTGGAGCCGTGTTACTAGTTTAACGAAAATTATACAAAACCAAAGGGTTTTGAGCCGCTGACATTGTAAAGTGGCAGAGGAGGAGGGAGGGTGTGTGTCATGTGTGTCTGAAGAATCTCCGGATCCAAGGCCACCGGTTGGGTCAGGGGCACCCCTGTCCCTCCTTGTGCTTAGCTTAGCTAACTTAGTTTAATCCATCCACTGCAGACTGACAATTAACCAATAGATTAGTAATCCCCAGTTGTTTATGCCTGGCGATAATTAAGAGGCCTGCAGGCCTCATCGATCGATCTGGTTTCAAATTTCGGCTCGCCAACGACTAATTGCTTTCGCTTTGCCAAAATTAGCGGGAAAAAGGGAGGTGTGATGCTTGAGTGAGCATAAGGCTGGTCATAGTGGGAGAAGCTCAGACTAAGAATACGATGTGTTATTGCGCTATGTTACTACCTCTATAATGGTAAGAATATATATGTAGTGTCACGCATCACTTCATTTATTACTTTATGTACTTATTTAGCATTGAAACCGCTAGGTGATGGTAATATATTACGTTACTCTATTTGTCTCTCTCCTCATTAACTACTTAACACATCATCATTTTTGCTTATGTGGCATCTATGTTACTACTTATGTTACTCCCACTATGACCAGCCTAAGTATTTTTTAACTGCTGCGGCAGCTTTGCTCTTGCTCCTCCTCAGGAAATTAATGAAAAGATAGATGGTTGCATCATCAGAGTCACGGCGGTTGCTGCGTTGCGTCGGGAAGGCCCGATGAAAAGGGCATGGCTCCGTCCTCCGTGCTCCCATCAGAGAGGAAAAACCGATGAGCTTGCAAGCAATTGGCGGTGCAGCAGCAGCAGCAACAAAAACTACAGCTGCAGCTAAAGCGGCCGAGGAATATCTTGGAAATGCAACACAACAGTGTGGAACAAGTTCCTTTCAGGAAATTTGGAGCAGCATGAGCCAGCCTCTCTGTCCTTGTGTAAAAAGGATCCAGTCGGTGAGGCTTTGAGTAGTAGTAGTTGTGATCATGGGCATGGCCTCCCTGCCTGCAAGAATCTTCAAGGGTTGAAATCAAAGGTGAAAAGGGGTAAAGAATAATCAATCAAGCTAGGGAGGTGGCAGGCATGCATCACAGCTGGTGTAACACTAACACTCACATGGCAGTTCATTCCCACGCAGTGAAAACCATACTGAAACTGTATTGGCTAGTGGCTGCCTGCCCTGCAGGTTAAAGTTAAACAAAAGGGTTAGATCTAATCTACCACTGCTACTACACCCCTAATGGAGGGCACCATGCACATGCAAAGCAGTGGGAGTAGATGGGATCTACTGCTGCTTAGCCAATACTTTTCACTGCCAACTGGTAGCTTAGCTTAGCTAGCTCATGGTTAAACTAGTGGGCGGCCGGCCTCCACACCTCACCCCTGCCTGCCTTTCTTGTACTTTGTGTTAATTGCGAGGAAGCCGCCGTTAGCAGCGGTTAAAATATCTCTGGCATCGTACTCCACTGGGAAAATTTCGCAGGCTCACAGATCTAGATCTACCCCTGAGGCGACTACAAATTCCCATTGGTAAATGTGGCGGCAGTCCTAATTAACCGGGGCGCAGCGCCTCTAGCTAATCCCGTGGAGGATAGCAGTAGTAATTCCAATGAGTGGAGGTTACAGAGTATTTACATCGGAACTAGGGCTTCCATTTGGGTTTGGGGCAGGCAAATGTCATGCATTGTAAGTTGCATTGCCTGATGATAAAAGACAGCAGCAGCAGCATGCTTTTCTGCTCTTCTCTCGCGGTAACTAATTAACTAGCAGTGTTGATCCATGCTTCAGATGACTTTTTACTGACAAAGTTGGGTAAAAACATCTGCTTGCCTCAGTTCATCTAGGAGCAGGAAAAATATATCCACTGTGGGTAGGCTTAGTTCACAAGTATGTCTATGCTGGTAGAGCTGGTGTGTTGGGCAATGATGCACCAGCATGCGGTGAAGCTTAAAAGTGGCGTCAAAAGCTGGTCAGTTTTCCACACGGCTGGTGAAAAGGACTGCAAAATTGGAATAGAATTTAACGGACTAATAATTAACCCCACGCATAGTAGCTTAGCTCCAAGGGTTTTTCACCACACCAGAGTGTAGATCTACTACCAGACTGGACGAGCAGTTCCTGATGCTTTACCAATTCAGCTACCATGTTCATACTGCTAGCATATAGACTACATGCATATGGTACATAGCACAGGCAAGTTTTTCTGACCAAATGACAAGATTTGAAGTCTGGCATGCGACTGGCGGTGGTAATTAAGAGTGCGACGATCTGCACTGCAGGATCCAATATTATTGCTGAGCGGAATCTGAATACAATCGCTCTTAGCATAATTAAAGGAAAAGAAAGATGGGGTGCAGATAAGCCTGAAGTTGATCAATGGATCACGTGAGGCAGTGGACTCCTCGAGCTGCTTGCCGCGTGACAGCATCCGCTCAATAATTTTCCATCCCAGGATGGCTCATCCAATTTGTTAGTAACACTTGTATTGCTATATGCAGGTCGTTCTACAAAGTCGTGCCTGAACTGGGAAAGATACATGACATGAGATGGGTGAGCCCGCACAGCGGAAAGAAACACCGGATAAACTCGAAGAAAAACATCGAATAAAAGGGAGGAAAGGAAATTTCTTGATTGAGCAGCAATGTTTGAACAGGCTTGCAAGCAACAGTTAGCATATGTTTATAAACAGGAGCAAAGATTTGCTTAGTTAATAAATGATGTCGGTAAGGCACGGCGGGAGCGCGTGAGTGCGAGGGAGAAAGTTGTTGAGGGGGGCAAGGGGAGAATCTAGGCATGAGGGGTGGGGGGGTGGTAGGGGCACATGGAATGGGCTAAAGACAAGAAGAATACAAGTCACAAGGACAGGGCCCGGGTAGGGGTTGGGTAGGGGTCATGTGAGGAGGAGGTGGTGCTTGCAACACACTTCTACTGATATGATAGGTGTCCGTTTGTTTAGCTCCTCTCCAGGGCAATTAAGGCCAGCAAGGGTGTGAGCAAGCATGCAAGGATTAACCATAAACAAGCATCATCATTCAGTGCCCTACCTCTTAGCTTGGCTTAGCTAGTGGTGTGCAATTATTTGCAGGCCTGTGGCTGGGGCCGTCAGGCAAGCACAACACACGAGCATGACCGTGACCGTGATATACACATGAAAAGAAGAGAAGGCACCTTCACTTGAGCTAGATGGATAGAGCTCCAGGCCAGGAGAGAGCTACACGCAGCAATGGCCAGGGTGTTCACCTTGCCGCCAAGTTTCCTCTCTTTTCTCTGCATGCGAGCTGCAGACCACTTGGTGTGCGACCACGTACGTCAAACTGAGTGTGATGGATGGATCGGGACTTGCGTCCTCGACCAGGGCGACCATCTGGATTGGAAGGTTTCTTCTTTTTTCTGCATGGACGGGCAGGAACAGGCCGCTGTCTGAGGTAACGACGTGTCATGGGAAATCGCGATTGCATCTTTTCCTGTCGAGGCCGGACAACAGTGCCAATGATTTGACACGGCTAGATGCCCGGCCAGGACCTTGCGTACGTTCCCGATGGAACCCGGCAGTGGCAGGGGTTCGTCCCCGCCATGCATGCATGCTCCCGCTCGTGGAAAAATGGTGGGATGGGTCAAAGATAGATCGAGACGGCTGACGAGGGCATCCCAACGCCGACACGTAAACCTACCGTATCCGTCCGGATCGTACCGTGGAAGCCATTCAACACAGTCATGTATCGGTTCACCGCGTGGTCTATTTTTTCCTGTAAACTGGAGACAAAGACACACGAAACATCTGCCCCCTCCCTGCCCACCGAAAAGGAAGGCGGAGCCCGCGCTTTTGGAGCATCCCGCGTTGTTTCCGCGCCAAAATCCGTCACTCTCTTCTTTCGCCCCCCGCCGTTCTCCGCTTGATTCCCGCTCTTTTCTCCCACCCTTTCCTTCCTTCCGCCGCTGACGCATGAAACCGTCAAAGAACCTGTCGGAGATGGAGTCGGTGAAGGTGTCGGAGGATCCGAGCATCACGCTCGCCCGGAAGATCAGCTCGGCGACGCGGCAAACTCGCCGTGTCAAAGCGAAGGTCACGAAGGAAGAGAAGCTCAAGAAGCGATTGGCCGCCGGTGGGCCTGGTGGTGGCGTTGGGCGTGGAGGCCGTGGCTGACGAGGTGGTTGTGGCAGCCATGGCAGATGCCGCAAGACAGGCGCACCCACAGTGTAGACGGCGTCGTGGCCGAAGCCTTACAAGCCTCCGTACTACTATGCAGCCAAGCAACTCGGAACCATTGTCGGTACAGTGCCTACATCGTCGACATTAACGTAACGCCGCTCTTCTCCGAGTATTCTTCGGCGCAGCTCGTCCGGGCGCGGGCGGCGGGCGGAGAGCAGATTGGTACCCGCACGCTGTTCGCTGCAATGCTTAGTGCGGGGGAGCTGGTGTACGACGCGGACAGGGAGATGCTCGACATCATCCACAATGGAGGCGGGGGAGGAAGAGGAGGGGCTTGTGAGGACGGACAGGTGGAAGACTCGGATCCCACCCAGTCCGACAACTACCACCAGTAGCAGTCCTACACCCAGACGGCCACACAACAGTCCTATACCCAGACCGGCGATGGCACACAACAATAGCAACATTGGGCCGCTGAAGAGCAGCAGCCGAAGGGGGAGTAGGAGGAGCGATGATCTGAATGATACAACCAGCGATCTGAAGAAGGGTAGAGGAGAAAGCTTCAACATGCGTGAGGACGAGCTGTTGTGCAATGCATGGTTGGCCACTAGCATTGATCCGATCAATGGCATGGAGCAAAAGGGTACCACCTTTTGGAGAAATATTCACATATGATTCCATGAACACAAGCATTTTGCGCCCTACTCCGACGGGGTCATCTGCACAACCGTGAATGTTAGTCCCACAACCATCGATGGTACACCATCCAAGAGGCCGTGTCCAAGTATTACGGGCACTTGAAACATCTCATCGCGCGGTGGCCTAGCGGTGCACAAATCATCGAGCAAGTAAGTTTACCACTAGCCGGATATGCTTAGTTTTGTTGATCATTAGCCAGACATGTGATTGTTTTGTTGCTCACTAGACGGATATGCATTGTCGACAATGTTTCACTCTGTAGCATACTCGTGCTTGTGTGGTGTACAATAAGTTGGGGAAGAAGTCCTTCACCGTCATGCATTGTTGGTTGAAGTTGAATAGGCAACCGAAGTGGAATTTCATAGCCAAGACCGCCGCCCAAGCCAATGAGGAAGAAACCGATGACCCTACCGACCCAACCCAAGATTCGCTGAAGAAGGTTAGAAGAAATTTACGGGGAAAGAAGTGAGAGGAGGAGGGGGCAAAGCGAGAAGGTGCGGCGGCCAAGTTCACGAAGAGGTTCGAGGACATCTTGACGAAGGAGGAGGCATGCGTGAAGCGTTTGGACATCAAAGAGGAGAAGAAGGCGGACAGCTCCAAACTATTGATGAAGACGACGGACAAGAAGCTTAAGCTCGAAGAGAGGAGGGCCGTGATCGAAGAAAGGAAGGCCACGCTCGAGGAAGAGAAGTTAAAGAACGCCGCCAATGCAGAGGATGCCAAGATGTTGACCTTGAATGTGGACCCTTTGGATACCGACGCAAGAATCATCATGCAATCCATCTGCTACCAGATGTTGCAGCGGCAGAAAAATCAGTTGGCGATGACGGAGGCGTACGCGGAGGCAGAGGCTGCCTACGCGGCGGCAACAAAATCACCTTGGTCGGGGAGCAGGCGGCTGGGATTGCTGGTCCAGTAGAGCAGAAATGTACGAACTGCCGGACTGATGTTCTTTTGGATTCATGCATGTAAAAACTAAGCATATTTGGTTCTTTTTGGTTGTGATCGTGCATTGCGATCCGGCTCTGCCGACGCTGTGTGTATTAGAGCACATTTAAATTTGAATTACTGATGGACATATACATGATAGCGTTGGATGACGGCCTCCCTTATCCATGTCCGCGGACTAGTCCCCGTCTCCGAACAAATGCGAAAAGAAATTTGCGGGTCGCGGTTGGAGATGCCCTTAGTGAACAGTCATACCGCAACCGGTAGTACCAGTACGTAGGACTAGGAGCACAGAAAGATGAGGCTTCAAGTAAAGGCAAAACATTGACACAGTTTAAGATGTACCGTTGATCAGTACTGTAGTTTTTAGTGCTACAATGTGTATAGTGTTCACCATAATTATTAAACCCATTAAGCATCGCCAGATTGTCGGCCAATCAGCTATGCCACATGGCGTAAGTTGGTTGGTCGCGGTAAAAAAGCTTTTGGAATATTTTTTAGATAGAGGTGAGGATTCTTTTAAATGTTTTTAGAGCAACTCCAACGGGGTGACCCATTTCGTCCGTTGGCGTCCGTTTGAGTCGGCGCGGACACAAAAGTCGGCCCAACGCGCCGACCAAAACGGACGCGTGTCCGCTTGGCGTCCGCCTGCCGACCCATTTCCGGCCCATTTTTGAGTCGGATTTGCGTTGGCGCGAACACAAGACGGACGGGCGCGCGCGTTCTCCTCCTCCCGGGCCCACTGGTCGGTGGCAGCCTCCACCATTTCCCTCCATTTCCCCCCAAAACCCTCCCACCCGCTCGCGCTCCCGCCCCCATGCCCCGCCATGGACGACGACCTCGACGCCGCCGACGACCTTGCCTCCCTCGCCTCGTCCGGTATGACGACCATCCCTTCCGGCAAAGGCAAGCCTCGCGCCCCCCGCTAGACCGCCGCCACCGTGCCCAAGCCGAAGAAGACGCTGACGCCCGAACAGCAGGCAAGGGAGTCGGCCAAGAGGAAGGGCCGCCGGCAGGCGGCGGACGCGAGGGATGAAGCCATCGTGGCGGCCGCCGTCGTCGTCGCCCGCAGCAGGGGGTCACCAACGCCCGCGTTGCAGCGGCAATGAGGGAGGCGCTCTATATGCTAGGGTTAAACCCTAGCCAGCACGGCCTCGTCAACGCCACCGTGGTCGCGGCCAGCACCGGCTCATCCGCGTTCCCTCGGATGGTACTGCCGAATCGCCCCGCGCGTCGGCTTGCACCCCGATGCCCGGCTTCCACGTCTACCCGCAGGCGTCCCGCCTCTCCGGGCAGTGCTCGCCCGGGTGAGCATGGTGGCGCCTTCCACGCCCGCGCCCGTGCCCATCGACCTCAACGCCACACTGAAGGAAATATGCCCTAGAGGCAATAATAAAGATGTTATTTATATTTCCTTATATCATGATAAATGTTTATTATTCATGCTAGAATTGTATTAACCGGAAACTTGATACATGTGTGAATACATAGACAAAACAAAGTATCCCTAGTATGCCTCTACTTGACTAACTCGTTAATCAAAGATGGTTAAGTTTCCTGACCATAGACATGTTTTGTCATTTGATGAACGGGATCACATCATTAGGAGAATGATGTGATGGACAAGACCCATTCGTTAGCTTAGCATTATGATCGTTACAGTTTTATTGCTACTGCTTTATTTAAAAAAAATACATGTTCCTCAGACTATGAGATTATGCAACTCCCGAATACCAGAGAAACACTTTGTGTGCTATCAAACGTCACAATGTAAATGGGTGATTATAAAGATGCTCTACATGTGTCTCTGAAGGTATTTGTTGGGTTGGCATAGATCGAGATTAGGATTTGTCACTCCGTGTTTCGGTGAGGTATCTCTGGGCCCTCTCGGTAATACTCATCACTATAAGCCTTGCAAGCAATGTGATTAATGAGTTAGTTGCGGGATGAAGTATTACGGAACGAGTAAAGAGACTTGCCGGTAACGAGATTGAACTAGGTATGATGATACTGACGATCGAATCTCGGGCAAGTAACATACCGATGACAAAGGGAACAACAACGTATGTTGTTATGCGGTTTGACCGATAAAGATCTTCGTAGAATATGTAGGAGCCAATATGAGCATCCAGGTTCCTCTATTGGTTATTGACCGGAGATGTGTCTCAGTCATGTCTACATAGTTCTCGAACCCGTAGGGTTCGCACGCTTAAACGTTTGACGGTTTGTATTATGAGTTATGTGTTTTGATGACCGAAGTTTGTTCGGAGTCCCGGATGAGATCACGGACGTGACGAGGAGTCTCGAAATGGTCGAGACATAAAGATTGTTATATTGGACGATGTTATTCGGACACCGGATGAGTTCCGGGGGTTACCGGATAATTATCGGAGTGCTGGAGGGTTATCGGAACCCCCCGGGGGAACTAATGGGCCACCATGGGCCTTAGTGGGGAGAGATAAGGGCCACAAGGGGCTGGCCGCCCCCCCCCCCTTTGGTCCGAATTGGACTAGGGGAGAGGCCCCCCCCCCCCTTTCCTTCCCTTCTCCCTCTCCTACCTTCTTCCCCCCTTCCACCAGGTGGAATCCTACTAGGACTTGGAGTCCTAGTAGGACTCCCTTCTCCTGGCGTGCCCTAGGAGGGCCGGACGGCCTCCCCCTCCCTCCTTTATATACGGGGGCAGGGGGCACCCTAGAACACAGAAGTTTCTCTTAACCGTGTGCGGTGTCCCCCTCCACAGTTACACACCTCCATCATAACGCCGTAGTGCTTAGGCGAAGCCATGCGCCGGTAACATTGTCATCACCGTCGCCACGCCGTTGTGCTGACAAAACTCTCCCTCGACCTCAACTGGATCAAGAGTACGAGGGACGTCATCGAGCTGAACGTGTGTTGAACACGGAGGTGCCGTACGTTCGATGCTGAGATCAGTCGGATCGTGAAGACGTACGACTACATCAACCGCGCTGATAAAACGCTTCCGCTTTCGGTCTACGAGGGTACATGGACACTCTCCCCTCTCGTTGCTATGCATCTCCTAGATAGATCTTGCGTGATCGTAGGAAAATTTTGAAATTACTGCGTTTCCAAACACACACCGGTGGCCGATGGCTCGTCATCCGGAGGCGTGAGGAAACGCGCGCGGCAGATGCCAGCCGACGTGCTGCTAGGCGCACGCAACCTGTTCGATGGAATGTCGGCCGCCGGCGACGAGGACTACATGGAGAACATGATCTTCGAGGGTGGTGCGCCGACCGCTGGCTACGATCCCGATGAGACACAAAGCCAGGACGGCCGAGGGGCGTTCACGCCATCCGCTGGCTACGATCAAGATCAGGCGGCCTTCATGTGTGATCAGGTCGGCACGGACCTGGACGGCTTCCCACTCGACCACGAGTTTCCGGAGGACTACGGGCAAGAGGAAGAGGACGAGTGCGACATCGAAGGGGAGCCTTTGTTTGAGGACGAGCTCGCTAACCAAGCCGCCGGGGCGAAGCCGAAGCGCAAGAGCAAGTGGACCAAGGCATACACGGCGGCCGAGGACAAGCTTCTTTGCGAGTGTTGGAGAGACATTGGGCAAGACCCCAAGACGGTCACCGCACAAAAGCATTCAGCTTTTTGGATTCATGTCCACCGTGAGTTCCATGAGCGCAAGAAGTTTCCGCCGTACCAAATAGTAAGCACGCGCGGGTGGGTGTCCATTTCGAAGCGATGGAGGGTGATCCAACAAGAGTGCAACAAGTTTTGTGCCACTCTTGAGAGCGTCAAGGCCCGCCCCGTGAGCGGCATCGGCATGCAAGACATGGTATTCTAGCAAGCCGCCCTCTTTTGTGTCATTAAGTTTATGCTTATTAAGTTTATGCTTACGTGTTCATTTGCATACCATTTGCCAATATGCTTGCATGAAATACATTTGTAGGCATTTCAAGCTTTGGAGGCATTCAAGGCCCAACACAATGGCAAGTGCTTCAACCTCTCCCATTGCTTTAGAGTCATCAAAGACGAGGAGAAGTTCAAAGCGCAATATGCGGCCCTCAAGTCGCATGGGGGGAAGCAAGCCGTGGAAGAGGTTGGGGACGGCGAGAAGGCACGGCCGCGGGGAAAGACCAACTCCAAGAAGGAGGCAAGCGGGATGCGGCGTCGAACACCTTGATCGCAAGCGTGGAGGGCATGATGAGCAAGGACTCAAGGGAGGAGAGCGTCGGCGTTACAAAGAAGAGCAAATGAACGCCTTCATGGAGATCCAAAGGAGGAGGCTTGAGATGGACACGGAGAAGCAAGCCAAGATGCTTGAGATGGAGGTGGAGAAGCAAGCCAAGATGCTTGAGATGGAGGCGAAGAAGCAAGCCAAGATGCTAGAGATCGAGGCCGCCAACGCCAAGACCAAGGCGAAAGAAGTGGCTCTCGCGAGCATGATGACCGGGGTGGAGATCATGAAGGTGGATCTCAACACCGTGTCGCCAAGGAAGGGGTCGTGGTTCGAGAAGATGCAGGCCGACATGATCAAGTTCGACGATGAGTGATCTATGGCGGCGAGCGCCATCCTTTTTTTGTATGTCGGCAGGTGTGCTGGCATGACCACGGGGCCGCGATGGCGTGGTCAAACTCAAGTCTCACCCTTTTTGTGTGCTGGCATGTGGGCCAACATGAACTGTGTGGTGATATTTTTTGAAGCCGGCATTGTATGCCGGCGCTGACATGGTGCCGGCATGAGACATGCCGCTGGCATGATCTATGGTCGCGGGCCTTTTAAAAAAAATTGAGTGCGGATATGAAATGGGTCGGCGCGTTGAGCGCACTGCCGACCTAAATCTAAAACAGGACAGACGCCGGGCGGGCGGCCGACCCAAACAGACAAAAAGCGGACAAAATCACCATCCGTTTGGGTCGGCCTGTTGGAGTTGCTCTTAGATGGTGGTTAGAAATCCATGTATTTTTTTAAATGGAGGGTTACGCAAAGTGTGGTCATAGGCTACGGTGGTAATTTTTTTTCTTTTTTCATTTCTTTTTAGATGGAGGTGAGGAATTTTTTTCTGAGATGTTTTTTTAGATAGAGGCGAGGACCACATGTTTCTCTTAAATGGAAATGTGTGCACAACTTTCTCTCAAGCGGCGCCACAGGGTGGCGTCCCAACCACTAGTTATAATACTACCATGTAGACACTTTTTAAGACAAATCTACGCATGTAATTTTCAAGTTTCCAGTCTAATACTTGAAGATATCGGCGTTCAAAGCTCTCAATGTACGACTGAAGGTCTAGGTCGAAAATGTCAATTTTTCTTGCGAGCTGGAGTTAGGAATTGGCAGTATACCAGGGCCAACATTACCTAGGAGTAAGAGAGTTCAGTTTGTGTGCTTTACCTAATAGGACCTGGTAAAGCCTTGGTAGATTGATGGAGGAGAGCTTCACCATAAGGCTCCAACTGTTCTGTAGAACAAGTACCTGCAGCTCCAATGAAAAATCTCACAAGTTGTGTTGGCTTTCCTTCTGTTTGTTTATCGTTTCACCCCGTTTTGTTTATCTCGGGTGCAGAATGGACTTTTCGTGGATCAATCCTCTTTTCTGTAGCTTCATAAGAGTGAATCCGGTTCATGAGCTAAGGGTCGGGGCAAGCAAATCAACTAACACCATTATAACAAATAAAAGAGTAAATAGAGATAGATATTTACTCCATCACATAAAATGCTTTCTCTTGTTATATTTACAAATCGAAATAGATTAGTCACAAAAGGAGCAAGAACTCCGTGAATCCATGGTAACCTCTGCTGAAGTTCGAATTTCCACGGTATCCTCTGGTGCCTGCAGGACCAAAGAAACGCGCATAAGGTCTGAGATGAATCTTAGCAACAGAAGATGCAGACAATCACGATGAATTATGCACACTAAAGTAGCAGTAAATCACTGCAGATTCAAATAGTAGTTTGAACCCACGTCAGAGTTGCTCTGGCGTCAACTCACACTTGGGCAGTTGAACCCACATCAGGCTGGTTGTAATGGTAGTATCATAGCTAGTATCATGTATGCCAACTAGGCAATTTTGATGAGGTGTCATAGCATTAAAGGAAGAAAGAGAGGGTGTAGTATCATATCATGATACCGTATCATATTAAATGCTATACTACTTTGTGTCATGCATGGCAATAAATAGAGTACTACATGATACTAATATATGATACTATGCATTAGGGAGGTAGTATTATACACTAGTATCATATGCATGATACTAGTATATGATACTCCCCATTACAACCAGCCTCAGAGTGATTGCCACACCAACAACTGTTCTTTACATAGCCATATTGGGAGCAGTGCCCGGGTTTCCAGGGTCGTGGAATTGGGCCCTTTGGTTTCTTTCCGCCCTAGAAAGCAATTAGGCCAAAAGTAGCCATATAGTAAGTCCTAACCACCCCTCTCTTCCCTCCTCTCTGTGATCTCATTGGTCTTTTGTCATATGCAGTACATATATACCTTGCTTGTGCACAATGAGCAGCCCCAGCCTCCTCCCAAAATATTTAGATTGTTAATCACTCTCAAGGAAGACTAACTTTACTTTTAGGTACACTTTGATCATATGATCTCAGCGTCTTTTGTCATATGCAAGAGACTTGCTTGTCCAAGGTACTAATTCACACCGCATGAAATGCGGGATCAGGATGACTAATCAATCCTATTAGACCCTGAATGCGCTCTTTCACATACGTCGTAGTTAGTGGCACGTCGAAGAGTTCCGCTCTAGCATTTTTATGAACCTCGGCTACTGCTCTACATCGATCCAATGAATGCAATTTCTTGAAGAACTGAGGTAGTTGTCAGTCAAATGACATTAAATAAGATAATGAAGCTGAAATCCATAGCATAACGCTACTTCCAAAGAAATATGTTTATGATATGATGGTATCCTAAAGCCTCGTAGGTAGAAATTAATTGCATCTACTACAAACTAGTACACCTAAGAAAAGCATGATCAAAGATCCACAGGTTTAAAAGCATTTTATCACATTACAAATAGAGAAATAAATAGTGTTGAAAAGAGCAATTCCAGGTCGTTGCACATTTTATCAGGTCTCAGGTGGAAAAACTCAAAATATGTAGATTATATTAAAACGACAGGTAAAGCCATCCTTAAGGATTTTAATCCAGACAACTTCAGCTACATAATAGGTTTCCTACATGCAGTACAGGACAAAATAAACATAAGTCGGAAACAGAACCTTTACTGCATTAGTAATACAATGTCCTTGGAACAGTCAGGACTGCTGCAGTGATCATTAATCTGTTACACCTATCCTGCATAGAAGAAGTTACACCTCAATCAACCATGCCAAAGTTTGAGAAGTTACTACTTACACTTTCAAAATAAAACCAAAAACAATAGTCAGTGAATTTCCATGTCTCAGATAGCAAATTATGTTCAACATATGCTCTCCAGTATGAGTTATTAAGTTCCAATTTTTAAGATGCATGAGAGAAACTGTGCAAACTAATGAATATATAAATTTGGTGCATTCTCACTATCTTATTAGATGCAAAATTTACCTCCGGAGGTAAAAACAATGTGCGCTGGAATCACCATGTACAGGGATTCAGAGATCGGAACGTCTCAGCGGGTTTGACTCCATCCCAAACCAGCACCATGTTTGTTGAAAGTAGGCTGTATAGGTTCTACAATACCCTGTCTGCTTTTACCAAGGGCCTCTCCCTAAACAAGTTTGACAATAAAACAAAATCAATAGGAAGTCGAATATTTGGTGTAAGAAATAGATTACTTATCAATATTTTGCTATGTGTTTGATAAAAAAACTGATCAATGAAAAACATGCTTCAACAAATATTATACTTAATTTTAATAATCGCTTATCACCGTTGGTTCAGAAACGTATTTTAGCACACAAAAGAGAAATAACTGTAGGAAATATGTTACTTCGTAGATATGTCTGCCCCGATGTCCTCAGGCACTAAGATACGAGGGAAGTGGTGTTTACGAAAAACTATATATACAGAATATTTTTTGTTCTTATAGAGTTGGATTTTTTTCTCGTTGTTCTTGATAGTATATTTTTTTCCATCCTAGAATGCAAAGCCATATACCAAGTCCAACAGTACAGATAAGATATACGCATACTTCTTTCCAGCCCATGTTCTCCATGATTCTCTTCGCAGACTTCAAACCACTGGAACATAAGTTCATATCAACTGGTCCAGCTCCCAAGGAGTCCATGTCCTCAGTTGCCTCTTCATATTCATCAGAACTCATGCCGTTACTTTGCTTCTGCCCAGGTCCTATCCCTAAGCCGCGGTGTAGCTTTCTTCTCTCAGCAGCCCTGTCCCTATAAGTATTTATCTTGTGCTCCTACAAATATTGCAAAAATCTCAGAATATTGTTGTCAAGAACATCAATGCTGATGCTTTAAGTTTGTTATTTACAACATAAATTAGAAATGTGGCTGTATAAGGAAACAATTCGACAGAGGTGGTACTCTGAACTTCTATAGATGATGAAATTAAGAAAGATTAGAACATGGAGCAATATAGCACTGTCAATGTATTTTGATATGGCAATATGATACAGTAACTTTTCAACCATGCATATACATTGTTTAAGACACCCAGAATCAGGCTACATAGTGTACATAAGCCATAAAACTACTGTCAATAAAATTCTAATTCGATGGAAAGCGTTGTTGGCATAAAACAATTAATAAATCTCTGTCTATATAAATATCAAACCTCTTGCCTTTAACGTTTGGCATTTAAATTGTTACCTAGGAGTAGTACTCACTAGACAAAGGAAGCATTGATGCTTCCTCTAGCCTTTAAGATTTCTTCTATGTTTTTTAACAATTGCTTCCAATCACATGATCTCCAATGCGGCATGAGATGACAAACAAATAGGTTGCAAAATTCAAAATTCACTAATAAGCTGAAAATAGCACCAACTTAATGTCCTTGAAAAGGGTGCAAGACAATAATTGGCACATAGGTCTCCAAATGGGTTTGACTCTTAATAAATTGTTGGGAAACAAACAGGTTAGACAATATTTCAGTAAATGGCAACGAGAGGAATCAGTTAAACATTAACTTACCTTGCCACTAGCAGCTGAAACACCTTCCCCGGTAGAAGATTCATGAGCAACATCAGACAGGCAACATGCAGTAGACTGCTTATCTGAATTGTTATTAGGGTTGGCATATAGGTCAGGAAAAGCCCAATCTTTTGTTGGGTTCGAAGAGTCATACGCTGATAAAGAGGCCAGGTATTTTCTGCTTGGGTTCCTCAGCCTGTACAACTTCCCTGATACATGAGTACTAGTATAAGTATTACATGGAGTTTTAGGCCCAATAATTGTCAACCAAAGAACAGCGGAAATTTTTCTTCATAGTATTCTGTCTTATTGTAAGCTTTAATAATGGTATCTGATATAGAAAATTCCATCATATTATATTCAAGTTTCAGCAAAAGAAACTTACTTACTCTCTCCGTCCTCAAATAAGTGGACGTTTAGCATTCAAAATTTGTCCACAAAAGAGTGTGCTTCTATCTTCCCAGTGCACTTTAAAGTAGAAAAAATGTTTCTCTCTCATCACATGGGAATCAAGCCCAATAACATTCAACAGGTCTCCTCATACTTAGCTCATTGGAGGTGGGAAATTAAAGAGGAGAGAGATAGTGGCTTGCACCTTCCCAATGCACTTTCTACTCCACCCCATAATCTGTCTTAAAATTTCTATATGTCCACTTATTTGAGGACGGAGGGAGTATATTAGGAAGGAAAACCGTCTATGCCTTGGTATCAAAAGAGCGGTGCACATTCCTATCTTTCTACCCTATCCAAGTATCCAGTCTTACCTGATGAAACACGTACAAGATCAAGATGAACTTCACGAACAGGAGCGGTTCTTAGAAGGCCACCACGAGCAGGCAGAGAAGGATGAAGCTTACTAGAACCCCTAGTTAAACGTCCCACAAGCCTAGTCATGGGTTGACCTTTGCTAACAGGTTCTGTGACCATATGCCAGTCCCAAAGATCAACGCTCGGAAACAATGGCAGCTCATCATTTACTCTCTCTACTTGACCATACTGAGAAAGCCAGTTCTCTTCTTCTGGGGAAACAATATGCAAAGCAAAATATCAGTAAGACGCACACATCACACAGAGACAACACACCAGATAATCCCTAACATGTGTCAGTGCTCAGCATTTCAGTAAATAAAATGAAGTTAGTAATATGATGGCCCCTCACCTTCCCCTAAAGATTCATGCACAGCTGTGAAGTTCTCGATTTGCATTTTATCTTCTATTTGCTGTAATGTAGCATCATTCAGAGAGTCTGACGCATTATCTGAAGCCACGTAACTGAGTTTATTCTCAACTTCATCACTTTTGCCTTCCTCTGGTGACCATAATAAATTTATTAGAATTGCCAGTGCAGACTTTCAGCATCTCACAATACAAGAAGGTAGGGGAAAACAGCAATAATTCAAGTTACTAACCACTTATCTGTGATTCTCCTAGTAAATTTTCAGTGTTGACCTCTATATTAGAGTATCCTGATAAATACATGTTAATTAGTGTTTCCTCCAGCCTGTAAAAGAATAACAGAATCAAGCGCAAAAGAATCAGGTGTCTAACATAGATGTTTATCAGATAAGAGAGAGTGATTATTTATGCAAGAACCATTCTGATGGCGGTTGATGTGGAATATCCGGTTCCGGTCCTGCTATTAAATGTAAAAAAAATCGCATTATCTTTCCCAGTTTGTCTAATTCACATCTAGATGTTTTTAAGGATGTCACATCTAAGCTCCCACAAATATATAATGCAGCAACAAGAAACAAAAAAAATAGGACAAAAAAATAGACCAGAAACTGAGTGACATAGTTATGTCACATCTAGATGTGTCTTAGATAGACCCTATCTTTCCAATACCAACTGTTACAAAGACTTCTATTTCTCATGATTTGTTTCCCAAAAAGATAGCCTGGACCCTTTCTATAAAAGAAAAACAAAACTACAACACTGTACTACAGGTTCCCTTTCAGATATGACTGGTGTTACTGTTCTGAAGCTAAAGAGCGCATGTTTATATTTCAACAATTAATCCCAAGATAGATATAGATGCCGAACAAATATGCCCTCGAAAGTTGCAGCATTATCAACTAATGAGACTTACAGGAGGATTCCAGGAAACTTTGGCTAGCTTCATCACATGGACTCTGTACATTGGGTTCCTTGCCCTGTTTGAATATAGACATGGGTGTAAGATCACACAAGACACTAATACGTTGAGAAATTTGAACCAGATGAACTTGTAAGTACCGCATCTGAAGTCCATAACACGTAACCTCCATTCTCATAGATGTAGTACTGACCATCTGTGCTGCTGTAGTACCAGCCAGCGACAGCGTCATGGTAAAACCCAGTACTGAAAATGTAAGTAAACATCAGAAGAAATGTTTAAAATATAACAATGGTAATAACCAAAACGAGAAGGATGAATAATATGCTGAACAGAGGAGTACAGTAGAGTTTTGGATAGAGAAAGCCTTATATTTCTATAACATGAATTGTATCCAAAGAATAAGTTAGGTCGCTACAACAACAAAAATGAACTATCAAGCAAATTACAAGCTATTTGTGCTCAGTATTCTGCACCTACTTATTCACTGTTGAAGAATGAAGTGAATGTGACATATAAAATCATCCAAACTCTGTATAACACAATGAACAGATATAAGAATGAAGTATTTGCACAGTCAAAAAGGTCACCCGGGTGATTATCATGATATTTTGAACTTAAAGCACACGTCATATAATTAGCAGACCACTGTCCAGTGTTTACGCAAACTCAACACAACTAGACTCACTTAAAACTCGGAGATTTCTTCACTTAAAATGGCCGGATCCAGCCATTTTTGGCGGCGGGGCGGCGCCGGAGTGGATGGGGGTGGGGGCGCGCCAGCAGGGCTTGGGCGGCGGTGGAATGGAGGTGGGGAATTTTTACTCCGCAGGTGGGCGGCTGAGTATGTTTAAAGGTCGCGGCCACCATGGAGTAAAAAATATCCTCTACTAACAGTTATAAGGGTTCGGTTAGGTGCACTTTAGAGGAGAAAACGTGAATTTATCCTCATCTAACCGATTATAAGGGGTCGGTTAGAGATGCTCTAACATAACTAACCTTATGTGCTCTCTTAGAGTCTTACTGCTAATCAGTTGTGAGTTGTGACGATGCACCATAAAAAAACTTCCTATCCCAAGATAGGAGAGATTCAACCCCTCTATTGCATCACAAACAGGCAGAAGTTCGTATTCAAGTGAAATTCACAACAGCAACAGATATTTAACCCAAAAATGTAAATAATCGCAAGTAATCTGCACTGGGGCAGCAATGCTAACCCCTGAACCCTGATGCCCCTAAATTTAATACTAACTACCAGCCCGTTCTCGAACAAATGATTCTATCACTCATCAACGCTCCCGCCTAGGAAAAAACTGGATACCAGAATGGATTCGAGCAGCCGCAACTGCTCGAGCTTTGGAAGAAGAAACCTAGACCGTAGGGGGTAGGAAGGGGAACCTGGCGTGGTAGTAGAGCTGGGAATCCGCGTCCCACTCGAATCCCCCGCCGCCGCTTCCCGTCCCGGGGTCGACGTCGCTCCCGTCCATCGCCGCCGTTCGCCGGAGGAGCACCGTGGGTGCCGCGCCGCTTCCCCAGCGTCCTTGCCTTGCCGGAGTGGTTTAATGGGCCGAATAAAATGGTACTGAGGGATAAGTGGAGTAATAAACACATGGGCTGAAGAGACCTAAAGGCCCACGAGAACTCTCACCTCCTTGTTGCTTAACGTCTATACCTCGCTCGAGTGCGAAGGATAGGGAGACGAGAGGCTTAGGGCTCAACGGGCAGTTGCCAGGGATTTTCGCCGTGCTGCAAGGTGAGAGGAACCTTTCATCTTCATAGTATATTCAATTTTTATTTTTTTTCAAGGTGAAAAGGAATTTTATTTCATAATTATAGAGTGGCGTCACGACTCTAATCTGACCAGAGTCTTTCTACAGAATTCTTGTCAGTATTTCATGTTGCAAATATTTATACCACGAAGAAAACAATTCTAGGATATTTTAATGTAATTATTAATTATAGGACTTATTTTGTAATTTTTTTAATGAAAGTGGTTTCCCCCCGCCCTATTTTATTAACTAGTCAATGTGTACGTGCAATACCCCGTAAAAAAAATGTGTACGTGCAATGCACGTAATTTGGAATTATATTAAGTGCATGCGCATATTAAGTAGGATATTATTTACGCGTTATTATGTGATTACTACTATATTTGGCATGAAATTAACTGCACGCTAAACGTGTTAAGTGTTCGACACTGAAACAGTCTAGGTCGCTGGGTTGACATGATTTGATGGCCGAGATTAATTGAATCTGCCTCTTTGGGTCTTTTTATATTGGTATAGATGAAGCGAAATCAGAAACCAGAGTTGTTCAACACCCACAAACAGCACCCACTGGTGTAACGCCAACCCGGCTAATTAAAAGATAGAATCCGGAGAGCACAGTTCTCTCAAACCAAAGTATTAGAGCTACTCTCTCCGTCTCGATGCATTAGGCATCTAACGAAAATCAAATAATCCCAAAACAGTAAGGCACCAAACAGTAGTACTAGTTGCATGTATATTAATTAGACCCTATCTATTAATTGGAGGAGCAGTGCATGCAATTTCTGTGGCATGCTATTGAAATTTGAAGGAGTCTCCTGATTAATAGCACGTTTTTAGTTGAGAAAGGAATGATGTGATTGGCTTCCTCAGCTATTCAATTTTTCTTTCAACCCAATCTCTTCATGCCTAGGTTGTGGTGCACCTTCTAAGATGTCTAATGCACCTAGACGGAGGGAGTACTTATTTTATTACATGCCCAGAAGTACAAGAACACCACAGGAATCTAACAGAACCCCTCTTACGCCTTCAGCTTCTCGGCCTTCACGATCATCTCCAGGTGATCCGTAAAAGTTCTCTGCGATGTTTGTCCAGGAGGAGAATGCACCGCTGCAAAAGTGCTGCCTGAGCGTCGTCGCAAAGAACTTTCCAGTCCTGCAGAGGGGAGCTTAGCTTCGCAAGAACACATTTGACACTTCTCCAGGTACGGCCCAGAAAGCATAAATCATTTCTTAATTTCCAAATGCTCTATAAGGATGCAGCCACTGTCAAATTAAGCACGGGTTTCCTTTTATGCATTTGCCACAAGGCACACACATCATTGAAACGGTTGATGTAAGGACAATCGAAAGCTTCAGAGACAAAATCCCAAACCTGTTTTGCAACCACACAATCAAATAACAAGTGTTGCACAGATTCATTTTCAAAGCAAAACACACAAGTTAAATTTTCTACAGGTCTTCTCTTAGCCAAATTATCACGGGTAAGAATCTTGTTATAAGCACCTAGCCAAAGAAACACATGTATTTTCTGAGGACAAAGGACTTTCCAAAGCTTGTCACCAATATCAGAGACCACAACCCAAAAGTTGATTTGTTTATAAAAAGATTTCGCCGAATACACTCCATTCGCCTCCAAAGTCAAAATAGGAGAGTCAGCTTCATCACTCAAATGAGAGCTTTTGACCAGATCTACCAACTGAATCCAGCGTTCAAAACCTGCATTGTCTACGCATCTTCTAAAAGTTAACTTAAGATTATCACCATCCCAAACCTGGGCCACTGAACATTCAACTTGATTGCAGATGCAAAAAAGGTCCCATAATTGTGTTTTGAGGGAGCAATCCCCAACCCTCGTGGGATTGTTCTAAAAGAATTTTGTAATCTTTTTGTATCTATGATCTAAAGTATTACATTGTAATTTTTTGCACGATAAAAATGTTGCAGCTAATTCACAATAAGAATAAACACCAACTTTTTTGAGCAAACCCCGCTTGTTCGAGACGTATGACACGCTCTCCTACCATGCACCTTAAAACCCCTCCAAAAAGAAAACACGCACCTTAAGAACATGGTTGATAATATAGCCAGCTGCTGGCTATATGATGTTGTCATGTTATACATAGCCAAGCTTATAGCCGACAAGTACAATAGCTGGATATAAATATATACTACTTTGTTGATACATGGCCCACCTTGCTCTCTCACAAAGTTAACTAGTAGCCCGCTTCTCTTCTCTCTCTTTTAACTAAGCAAAAATATAATATTTAATGTCTTACAACCCGCCTACATCACCTTATTGTACTTGCTCTAAATAGGTCAGGCCTAAATTTCTGTTCGCTTAGCTCTCGCCTAACCCAGCGTGCGACACAATGTACGCATGTTCTTTTCCCTTTTTCCTCTTTCTTTCCATCTTTAATTTTTTATTTATTTAGTGTTAAGAAAATATTTATTATTTCCCCTATTCATAAAATTAATGTATATTTGGTAAAACATGCTACTTTTATGTGATTTCAAAAATTATTCTGTAGTGCAACAAAGTTTTCTTGTAGTTCAAAAAAGTGTTCTTGCATTTTTTAATGTTTCATGCATCCAGATTTTTATGAAAAATAAATTATTCGCAATTTTGATAAAATATTTGTATATTTAAAAATTATATCTTAAAAATTGTACCATTTAAAAAATGTGTGTCCCATTTAACAAAAGTGTTCACACGCCCAAAAATGGTTAATGACATAAAAGAATGTTCATGAAAGGGCATCACACATTTTTTCTAAGAAAATAATAACATATAAAAATACCATTCAAAAATTTTGTTCACAGAACTTAAAATATGTTCATAAAATATAAAGTTTGTTCACGTAACTTTTATTAAATGTTTATAACATATAGAAAAATGTTTTATCAATTAAAAACTCACAGCAACCAAAAAATGTTCACACCTATAAAAATATTCATGAAAATGTAAACAATTCTTCACATAATTTCTTAAAAACGTTCATGACTTGTAAAAATATTCGTACACTGAAGTGGGCAGATTAAAATGTTGACGAATTTAAAAGATAAACAAGGAAAAAAAAAGAAGGAACATAAACGAAAAGGACAAAAAAAGAAAACAAAAAATCGAAACCAAGAAGAAAGATGGAAAATTGGCAAAAATTACAAGGAAAATGCAAAGACCGACGACAAGCTTCCTCAAACCACCCAGAACATAGTAGAAGCTTCCTAAAAATAGCTCTCACCCTTAACGCGCCATTTGGCGCAACCGCGCACAACACGTCACTGCATGGCCGAGCCCAATAATGTCGCCCATCTGCTCACTCGACTTTGCTGGATCACCCACTCGCTCGCTCAGCCCATGCCGTTAATTGGTTTTTTGCTCATCGGTCTCAGGAAAAACAGGTCAATTTTTCTGCTATTTTTAAAAAAATTATGAAAAACACGAATAAAAATGAATTTGAAAAAATATTCATGGATTTAATTATTCTTTCTCAAAATGTAAAAAATGAGGTTTAAAAAGTTACAAATTTTCTAAAATAAAAATAAAGAATAACATGGAATAAATAACCAGCAAAATAGAAGTAAAACACAAATAAAACTTGCCTGAAAAACCAGTGAGGCAAAGGACTGCATGGGTTGACCCACTTAGAAACTAGTAAAGGGAGGAGGGTTTGCAATGCATATGGAAGTGTTCAGTCAAATGCCATAGCGCATTTCTTTCAACGTTTTTGTTGTTTACATTGAAGCAAACACGAAAGATTCAGACGAGGAGTACTTTTACGCCGAGTTTATGGATTCGTCTTCGTCGGATGATGACGAAGGTGATATTGAAACTACAATGATGATGGCAATTCTTGATGGAACGGAGCATGTTGAGGAGCATTTTCTCAACCTCAAGGGTTCAACGCCGGGACATCAAGTGTTGAATCAGCATCGTGCACGATGGCATGTTAGTCTCTACGAGGAGTACTTTTCCCCTGGTGCGCTACTTGGCCGCAATTTTCAGCGTCAATACTGGATGCAGCGACCATTGTTCTTGTGCAACATGGAAGGTGTCAGGGCGTATGATGATTACTTCAAGCTCAAGATGGATGTCGTTGGCTGCGTTGGGTTCTCTAGTCTTCAGAAGTGCACGACTGCTATGAGGATGCTTCTGTTGGCACAACCGTAAACTAGCGGAATGAGTACCCCTCGATGTCTGAAAGCACATGTCTCAAACCCATGGCAGGTTTGCTA
Organism: Aegilops longissima; assembly: GCA_021605205.1. Classification (NCBI taxonomy): domain Eukaryota; kingdom Viridiplantae; phylum Streptophyta; class Magnoliopsida; order Poales; family Poaceae; genus Aegilops; species Aegilops longissima. The sequence goes on along the minus strand of CM038678.1, from coordinate 65,010,004 downwards.
CTAAAGTGATCGAGGTGTTTGGACTGGAGTACTATAGAGAATCAAATGTCGAAGACACATGAAGACTCATGGCAATGGGAGAAGTAAGATGGTTTCCATGTATGCTCGAATCCATGTATTGCATGAAGTGAAAAACGAAAGAAATGCACACATGCTAAACAAAGGTAATAGGTCATCACAAAAAGCCCACCATCATTTTTGAAACAGTTGCATCGAAAGATATGAAGGCTTGACACTCTTTTTTCGACATGCCAATATCTCATAATGACGTCAATGTGGTGCATGGTCTTCATTGTTTGCAAGGTTGTGTGTAAGAAGCTCCTGCGTGCAACTATATCATTAATGGGCATGCGTACAATGTTGAGGAACGTAGTAATTTTAAAAATTTCCTACGCACATGCAAGATCATGGTGATGCATAGCAACGAGAGGGGAGATTGTGTCCACGTACCCTCGTAGACCGTAAGCGGAAGCGTTAGCACAACGTGTTTGATGTAGTCGTACGTCTTCACGATCCGACCGATCAAGTACCGAACGCACGGCACCTCCGAGTTCAACACACGTTCAACTCGATGCCGTCCCTCGAACTCCGATCCAGCCGAGCTTTGAGGGAGAGTTCCACAAGACGACGGCGTGGTGGACGATGATGATGTTCATCGACGCAGGCTTCGCCTAAGCACCGCTACGATATTATCGAGGTGGATTATAGTGGAGGGGCACCTGACACGGCTAAGAGATCCAAGGGATCAATTGTTGTGTCTATGGGGTGCCCCCGCCACGATATAAAGGAGTGGAGGAGGGGAGAGGGTCGGCCCTATATGGCGCTTCTGGAGGAGTCCTACTCCCCGGGAGTAGGACTCCCCCTTCCAAGTAGTAGGAGTAGGAGTCAATGCAAGGGAAGAGAGAAGAGAAGGAAGTAGGGGGCGCAGCCCCTCCCCCTAGTCCAATTCGGACTAGGCCTTGGGGGGCGCACAGCCTCTCCTTTCTCTTTCCCCTTAAGCCCAATAAGGCCATGTACTCCCCGGCGAATTCCCATAACTCCCCGGTACTCCGAAAAATACCCGAATCACTCGGAACCTTTTCGATGTCCGAATATAGTCGTCCAATATATCGGTCTTTACGTCTCGACCATTTCAAGACTCCTCGTCATGTCCCCGATCTCATCCGGGACTCCGAACTACCTTCGGTACATCAATACACATAAACTCGTAATATAACCGTCATCAAACTTTAAGCATGCGGACCCTACGGGTTTGAGAACTATGTAGACATGACCGAGACACGTCTCCGGTCAATAACCAATAGCGGAACCTGGATGCTCATATTGGCTCCCACATATTCTACAAATATCTTTATCGGTCAAACCGCATAACAACATACATTGTTTCCTTTGTCATCGATATGTTACTTGCCCGAGATTCGATCGTCGGTATCTCAATACCTAGTTCAATATCGTTACCGGCAAGTCTCTTTACTCGTTGTGTAATACATCATCTCGCAACTAACTCATTAGTCACAATGCTTGCAAGGCTTATAGTGATGTGTATTACCGAGAGGGCCCAGAGATACCTCTCCGACAATCGGAGTGACAAATCCTAATCTCGAAATACGCCAACCCAACAAGTACCTTTGGAGACACCTGTAGAGCACCTTTATAATAACCCAGTTACGTTGTGATATTTGGTAGCATACAAAGTGCTCCTCCGGTAAACGGGAGTTGCATAATCTCATAGTCATAGGAACATGTATAAGTCATGAAGAAAGCAATAGCAGAATACTAAATGATCGTGTGCTAAGCTAACGGAATGGGTCAAGTCAATCACATCATTCTCTTAATGATGTGATCCCATTAATAAAATAACAACTCATGTCTATGGCTAGGAAACATAACCATCTTTGATCAATGAGCTAGTCAAGTAGAGGCATACTAGTGACACTCTGTTTGTCTATGTATTCACACATGTATTATGTTTCCGGTTAATACAATTCTAGCATGAATAATAAACATTTATCATGAAATAAGGAAATAAATAATAACTTTATTATTGCCTCTAGGGCATATTTCCTTCAGTCTCCCACTTGCACTAGAGTCAATAATCTAGATCACATCGCCATGTGATTTAACATCAATAGTTCATATCACCATGTGATTGACACCCATAGTTCACATCGTCATGTGACCAACACCCAAAGGGTTTACTAGAGTCAATAATCTAGTTCACATCGCTATGTGATTAACACCCAAAGAGTACTTAGGTGTGATCATGTTTTGCTTGTGAGAGAAGTTTAGTCAATGGGTCTGCTGCATTCAGATCCGTATATATTTTGCAAATTTCTATGTCAACAATGCTCTGCACGGAGCTACTCTAGCTAATTGCTCCCACTTTCAATATGCATCCAGATTGAGACTTAGAGTCATCTGGATCTGTGTCAAAATTTGCATCGACATAACCGTTTACGACGATCCTTTTGTCACCTCCATAATCTAGAAACATATCCTTATTCCACTAAGGATAATTATGACCGCTGTCCAGTGATCTACTCCTAGATCACTATTGTACCCTCTTGTCAAACTCTTGATGAGGTACACAATATGTTTGGTACACAACATAGCATACTTTATAGAACCTATGACTGAGGCATAGGAAATGACTTTTCATTCTCTTTCTATTTTCTGTCGCGGTCGGGTTTTGAGTCTTTACTCAACTTCACACCTTTGTAACACGGGCAAGAACTCCTTCTTTGATTGTTCCATCTTGAACTAATTCAAAATCTTGTCAAGGTACATACTCATTGAAAATCTTATCAAGCGTCTTGTTCCATCTCTATAGATCTTGATGCTCAATATGTAAGCAGCTTCACCGAGGTTTTTCTTTGAAAAACTCCTTTCAAACATTCCTTTATGCTTTGCAGAATAATTCTACATTATTTCTGATCAACAATACGTCATTCACATATATTTATCAGAAACGATGTAGTGCTCCCATTCACTTTTTTGTAAATACAGGCTTCACCGCAAGTCTGTATAAAACTATATGCTTTGATCAACTTATCAAAGAGTATATTCCAACTCCGAGATGCTTGCACCAGTCCATAGATGGACCTCTGGAGCTTGCACATTTTGTTAGCACCTTTACAATTGACAAAACCTTCTGGTTGCATGCTATACAACTCTTCTTTAATAAGTCCATTAAGGATTGCAGTTTTGTTATTCATTTTCCAGATTTCATAAAATGCGGCAATTGCTAACATGATTCAGACAGACTTTAAGCATCGCTACGAGTGAGAAAATCTCATCGTAGTCAACACCTTGAACTTTGTCAAAAACCTTTTTTCGACAAGTCTAGCTTTGTAGATAGTAACACTACTATCAGCATCCGTCTTCCTCTTGAAGATCCATTTATTTTCTATGGCTTGCCGATCATCGAGCAAGTCAACCAAAGTCCACACTTTGTTCTCATACATGGATCCCATCTCAGATTTCATGGCCTCAAGCCATTTCGCGGAATCTGGGCTCATCATCGCTTCCTCATAGTTCGTAGGTTCGTCATGGTCAAGTAAGATGACCTCCAGAACAGGATTACCGTACCACTATGGTGTGGACCGTACTCTGGTTGACCTACGAGGTTCGGTAGTAACTTGATCTGAAGTTTCATGATAATCATCATTAACTTCCTCACTAATTGGTGTAGGCATCACTGGAACAGATTTCTGTGATGAACTACTTTCCAATTCGGAAGAAGGTACAATTACCTCATCAAGTTCTACTTTCCTCCCACTCACTTCTTTCTAGAGAAACTCCTTCTCTAGAAATGATCCATTCTTAGCAACGAATGTCTTGCCTTGGGATCTGTGATAGAAGGTGTACCCAACAGTCTCCTTTTGGTATCCTATGAAGATACATTTCTCCGATTTGGGTTTGAGCTTATCAGGATGAAACATTTTCACATAAGCATCGCAACCCCAAACTTTAAGAAACGACAACTTGGGTTTCTTGCCAAACCACATTTCATAAGGTGTCGTCTCAACGGATTTGGATGGTGCCCTATTTAACGTGAATGCAGCTGTCTCTAATGCATAACCCCAAAACGATAGTGGTAAATCGGTAAGAGACATCATAGATTGCACTATATCCAATAAAGTACGGTTATGACGTTCGGACACACCATTATGTTGTGGTGTTTCAGGTGGCATGAGTTTGTGAAACTATTCCACATTGTTTTAATTGAAGGCCAAACTCGTAACTCAAATATTGTACCTCTGCGATCATATCGTAGAAACTTTTATTTTCTTGTTACGATGATTCTCCACTTCACTTTGAAATTTTTTGAACTTTTCAAATGTTTCAGACATATGTTTCATCAAGTAGATATACCCATATCTGCTCAAATCATCTGTGAAGGTCAGAAAATAACGACACCCGCCGCGAGCCTCAACACTCATCGGACCGCATACATCAGTATGTATTATTTTCAATAAGTCAGTTGCTCGCTCCATTGTTCCGAAGAACGGAGTCTTAGTCATCTTTCCCATGAGGCATGGTTCGCAATTCATAATCAAGTGATTCCAAAAGTCCATCAGCATGGAGTTTCTTCATGCGCTTTACACCAATATGACCTAAACGGCAGTGCCACAAATAAGTTGCACTATCATTATTAACTTTGCATCTTTTGGCTTCAATATCATGAATATGTGTATCACTACGATCGAGGTCCAACAAACCATTTTTATTGGGTGTATAACCATAGAAGGTTTTATTCATGTAAACAGAACAACAATTATTCTCTAACTTAAATGAATAACCGTATTGCAATAAACATGATCAAATCATATTCATGCTCAACGCAAACACCAAATAACACTTATTTAGGTTCAACACTGATCCCGAAAGTATAGGGAGTGTGTGATGATGATCATATCAATCTTGGAACCACTTCCAACATACATCGTCACTTCACCCTTAACTAGTTTCTGTTCATTCTGCAACTCCCGTTTCGAGTTACTACTCTTAGCAACTTAACCAGTATCAAATGTCGAGGGGTTACTATAAACACTAGTAAAGTACACATCAATAACATGTATATCCAATATACCTTTGTTCACTTTGTCATCCTTTCTTACCCACCAAATACTTGGGGCAGTTCCGCTTCCAGTGACCAGTCCCTTTGCAGTAGAAGCACTTAGTCTCTGGCTTAGGTCCATACTTGGGCTTCTTCTCTTGAGCAGCAACTTGCTTGCCGTTCTTTTTGAAGTTCCCTTTCTTTCCCTTTGCCCTTTTCTTGAAACTAGTGGTCTTGTTAATCATCAATACTTGATGCTCTTTCTTGATTTATACCTTCATCGATTTCATCATCATGAAAAGCTCGGGAATCATTTTCGTCATCCCTTGCATACTATAGTTCATCACGAAGTTCTACTAACTTGGTGATGGTGACTAGAGAACTCTGTCATTCACTATTTTATCTGGAATATTAACTCCCACTTGATTCAAGCGATTGTAGTACCCAGAAAATCTGAGAACATGCTCACTGCTTGAGCTATTCTCCTCCATCTTTTAGCTATAGAACTTGTTGGAGACTTCATATCTCTCAACTCGGGTATTTGCTTGAAATATTAACTTCAACTCCTGGAACATCTCATATGGTCCATGACGTTCAAAACGTATTTGAAATCCCGATTCTAAGCCGTTGAACATGGTGCACTAAACTATCAAGTAGTCATCATATTGAGCTAGCCAAACGTTCATAACATCTGCATTTGCTCCTGCAATAGGTCTGTCACCTAGCGGTGCATCAAGGACATAATTCTTCTGTGCAGCAATGAAGATAATCCTCAGATCACGGATCCAATCCGCATCATTGCTACTAACATCTTTCAACTTAGTTTTCTCTAGGAACATATCAAAAATAAAACAAGGGAGCTAAACGCGAGCTATTGATCTACACATAGATATGCTAATACTACCAGAACTAAGTTCATGATAAATTAAAGTTCAATTAATCATATTACTTAAGAACTCCCACTTAGATAGACATCCCTCTAATCATCTAAGTGATCACGTGATCCAAATCAACTAAACCATGTCCGATCATCACGTGAGATGGAGTAGTTTTCAATGGTGAACATCACTATGTTGATCATATCTACTATATGATTCACGCTCGACCTTTCGGTCTCCAGTGTCCCGAGGCCATATCTGCATATGCTAGGCTCGTCAAGTTTAACCCGAGTATTCTGCGTGTGCAAAACTGGCTTGCACCGTTGTAGATGAATGTAGAGCTTATCACACCCGATCATCACGTGGTGTCTCGGCACGACGAACTTTGGCAACGGTGCATACTCAAGGAGAACACTTTTATCTTGAAATTTAGTGAGAGATCATCTTATAATGCTACCGTCAATCAAAGCAGAATAAGATGCATAAAGGATAAACATCACATGCAATCAATATAAGTGATATGATATGGTCATCATCATCTTGTGCTTGTGATCTCCATCTTCGAAGCACCGTCATGATCACCATCGTCACCGGCGCGACACCTTGATCTCCATCGTAGCATCGTTGTCGTCTCGCCGACTATTGCTTCTATGACTATCGCTACCGCTTAGTGATAAAGTAAAGCATTACGGGGCGATTGCATTGCATATAATAAAGCGACAACCATATGGCTCCTGCCAGTTGCCGATAACTCGGTTACAAAACATGATCATCTCATACAATAAAATATAGCATCATGCCTTGACCATATCACATCACAACATGCCCTGCAAAAACAAGTTAGGCGTCCTCTACTTTGTTGTTGCAAGTTTTACGTGGCTGCTACGGGCTGAGCAAGAACCGTTCTTACCTACGCATCAAAACCACAACGATAGTTCGTCAAGTTAGTGTTGTTTTAACCTTCTCAAGGACCGGGCGTAACCACACTCGGTTCAACTAAAGTTGGAGAAACTAACACCCGCCAGCCACCTATGTACAAAGCATGTCGGTAGAACAAGTCTCGCGTAAGCGTAAGCGTAATGTCGGTCCGGACTGCTTCAGCCAACAATACCGCCGAACCAAAGTATGACATGCTGATAAGCAGTATGACCTGTATCGCCCACAACTCACTTGTGTTCTACTCGTGCATATAACATCTACGCATAAACCTGGCTCGGATGCCACTATTGGGGAACGTAGTAATTTCAAAAATTTCCTACGCACACGCAAGATCATGGTGATGCATAGCAACGAGAGGGGAGATTGTGTCCACGTACCCTCGTAGACCGTAAGCGGAAGCGTTATCACAACACGGTTGATGTAGTCGTACGTATTCACGATCCGACCAATCAAGTACCGAACGCACGGCACCTCCGAGTTCAGCACACGTTCAACTCGATGACGTCCCTCGAACTCCGATCCAGTCGAGCTTTGAGGGAGAGTTCCGTCAGCACGACGACCTGGTGACGATGATGATGTTCTACCGACGCAGGGCTTCGCCTAAGCACCACTACGATATTATCGAGGTGGATTATAGTGGAGGGGGGCACCGCACACGGCTAAGAGATCCAAGGGATCAATTGTTGTGTCTATGGGATGCCCCTGGCCACGTATATAAAGGAGTGGAGGAGGGGGGAGAGGGCCGGCCCCTATGGCGTGCCCTGGAGGAGTCCTACTCCCATCGGGAGTAGGATTCCCACCCCCCTTCCAAGTAGTAGGAGTAGGAGCCAAGGCAAGGGAAGAGAGAAGAGAAGGAAGGAGGGGGCGCAGCCCCTCCCCCTAGTCCAATTCGGACTAGGCCTTGGGGGCGCGCGCAGCCTATCCTCTCTCTTTCCCCTAAAGCCCAATAAGGCCCATGTACTCCCCCGCGAATTCCCGTAACTCTCCGGTACTCTGAAAAATACCCGAATCACTCGGAACCTTTCCGATGTCCGAATATAGTCGTCCAATATATCGATCTTTACATATCGACCATTTCGAGACTCCTCGTCATGTCCCCGATCTCATCCGAGACTCCAAACTACCTTCGGTACATCAATACACATAAACTCATAATATAACCGTCATCGAACTTTAAGCGTGCGGACCCTACGGGTTCGAGAACTATGTAGACATGACCGAGACACGTCTTCGGTCAATAACCAATAGCGGAACCTAGATGCTCATATTGGCTCCCACATATTCTACGAAGATCTTTATCGGTCAAACCGCATAAGAACATACGTTGTTCCCTTTGTCATCGGTATGTTACTTGCCCGAGATTCGATCGTCGGTATCTCAATACCTAGTTCAATCTCATTACCGGCAAGTCTCTTTACTCGTTCCGTAATACATCATCTCGCAACTAACTCATTAGTCACAATGCTTGCAAGGCTTATAGTGATGTGTATTACCGAGAGTGCCCAGAGATATCTCTCCGACAATCGGAGTGACAAATCCTAATCTTGAAATACGCCAACCCAACAAGTACCTTTGGAGACACCTGTAGAGCACCTTTATAATCACCCAATTACGTTGTGACGTTTGGTAGCACAGAAAGTGTTCCTCCGGTAAACGGGAGTTGCATAATCTCATAGTCATAGGAACATGTATAAGTTATGAAGAAAGCAATAGCAGAATACTAAACGATCGTGTGCTAAGCTAACGGAACGGGTCAAGTCAATCACATCATTCTCTTAATGATGTGATTCCGTTAATCAAATGACAACTTATGTCTATGGCTAGGAAACATAATCATTTTTGATCAATGAGCTAGTCAAGTAGAGGCATACTAGTGACACTCTGTTTGTCTATGTATTCACACACGTATTATGTTTCCGGTTAATACAATCTAGCATGAATAATAAATATTTATCATGATATAAGGAAATAAATAATAACTTTATTATTGCCTTTAGGGCATATTTCCTTCATACAACATAGATAATATTTTTGTGATCGTATCTATCCTTCGTGGGCGACTTTTGTCAAAACATCTTCAATTCACTAGGTAACCAAAAATCCCACTTTGTTGCAAGACAAGAATGTGCTAAAAAAGGATACGTAGATGACATTTGGAGTGCTCCAAGCCCATTTTGCAGTTATTCACGCGGAAATCCAACTCGTGGAACTACTAAACAATGAGATTTAGAGACATTCATGTGAGGTCATGACAGCTTGTATGTGCACAACGTGATTGTGGGGGATGAGAGTGAGGCAGTTCACCAAGTTCTGGATTTAGAACAGATGGGTGATCGTGTCCAACCTGCAGAGAAGAATGCGGCAACATGTGAGCAATTTCTACGAATGCATCATCAGATCCGCAATTGAGAAACTTAAATACAACGTTAGTATTATGTGGTGGAGGATTTGTGGACGGTTCATATAGACAATTAGAGCATGCGTCCAAATAATTTAAATTTAAATTTGAACTATTTTATTTCAAAACTTTATGTTTGTATTGGACAGCGTTGGATGGCATCTGCCCGACCGGATGTCCGTGGACATTTGAGGAAGTGAGTTTGAGGGATATCTTGAAGTCGCCCTTAGAACGCTCGGTTGTCAAAAGAGTTCATATTCTTTTTTGGGAAATCGTTTGTATCCGGCTGGCCGGTGAAACTTCGATCGACCACGCCGCATGCGTACGATCGAAGCTAATTATGCGTACCTGGTGCGCCTCTCCCAGATATCTTCTCTCCCTCCACTAACAGGGTCTCTTCATTTTTTTCTCTCTTCCCCGGCAAATCACCACCGCCCGTTGAGCTCGCACGATCGCGCGCCCTTGCCCTGCCCCTGCCATTGATCAGCAGCCTCTCCCTGCCTCCCTCTTGCGCCACAGACCCACCACCCACTGCTTTTTTTGGGCTCTTCACATGCTCCGTGTAGAGGACGCCATGGCCGCGCGCAACGAGGGGCGAGCACCGACCAACAAGCTAGTCGGTGCACCTGGCGATGGTCGGAGATGCGACCCGACAGCCCGAGGTTGGAGAAGTGGTTACCACGCACTAGAACTAACTGACGTTGAGCTACAAACATACTGGAAATTTGCTGGAACCGGACGACATTGGAGTTACAACGAGAGACGACGATGCTACGACCCTGCACGGCGAGCTACAAACCGGCGACGACGGCGGAAGTTTTTGTTGCAACCGTGTCGTTTTTTTGCTACTACCGGCGACTTTTTTGCTACATCTATTCACCAACTCCCGCATTACTTCATGGAGCTGCGAGATGTTGGTGGTGGCACTAGTGCAGAACCGGGCAATAGCACCGGTTCATAAGGCCCTTTAGTGCCGGTTCCACAACCGGCACTAAAGTGTGGTCACTAAAGGCCCCCCCCCCTTTAGTACCGGTTCAGCATGAACCGGTGCTAAAGGCCAACCACATGGCACGAGGCAGCTCCGGGGGCAGGGAGCCCTTTAACCGGTACTAAATGTTTGTGGGTTTTTGTTTTATTTTTTATTTTTCAATTAAATTTGTGTTATCAATTTAATTTAGGATTGTTTTACGTTATAATGAGTTATAGTGGTCATCATCATCATCATCATCATCGCATATTAATAAATAAATAAACTTTAGCTAGCTAAAAATCATCATAGTCGTCATTAGTTACCACTATTTAATCATCATAGTCATTACCGCTAGCTATCTAATCACCAACATAATCATCGAGTTCACTTTGTAATGAAGCAAAGATATCATCGAGTTCAACATAATCATCACCAACATCGAAGTTCAGGACAATACGGACATGCATGAGAGAGGACAAGTACTAATTAATTAAGAGCATGAACTAGCTACTCCTGCTGCTCCCTCTCAGGTAGAATAGCATAGAACATGTATAGCTCTCTGATTCATCATCTTTGGAGCATGCAGATGAATCTGTCTCCTAATCTTGGGTTGCGCTTCTCCTTGCTGCCCCTAGTACTTCTCTGCGATCGTTTACAATTTTGCTCCAATCTTTCACTATTAAGCATTCTTCGCTTTCAGAAATCCTGAATGCACTCATGTGTAATGTAGGAAATCTTGATCGTAAGCTAACCATTGACATGCGACCTTTTGTCTCGATCCACTGAGGCACAACTGTCATCGGAAGTCCCTGTTGATGAAAGAACATCGTATAGTAATTAATATACTAAGCAATGAAAGTTTAGCTTTAAAAATAATGTATGCAAAAGATGCACTAATTAAGGACAAATAGTTAAAATCTTACCATCTTTCTATTATAGATGTGACCGTAGTTCAATACGATCATCATTGGTCGCACGTTTTGAGTACTAACATTTCTAAGTTTAGGAAAAAAAAATTGTCTTGACAGTATTAAGATCCTCAAGCCATGAAACATAATGACTTATTTCCTCGCAATTTAGTTGAGCCCCGGGGCAGTAGTAGGTCCTGTCTACCAAGCGCCGGACATGTTTGCTTAAACATAAATAAGCTGACAATACAAATTAGTTGTCAACTATTTTTGTATAGTTTGTATCAAAGACATAAACATATGCATCCATAGTTGAGAAAAACTCACATAATGGTAGAACTGGAGGCGTTTGCACATCGACCCAGATGTCTATATTACCTTCAATATCATCTTCCGGACGAATATCAAAGGTGATAACCATATCAGGCTCAAATGCGTAAGCCTTGCATAGTGCTTGCCAAGTTTTGCATTCAAAATGGGTGTATGTGTCTCCATTATATAATTTGACGTTGAAAGTATACTCATGCTCCGTCTTCAAGTAAACTCTCTTTACCTCCATATCATCTATAGCACTAAAACCTATCTTATCCAAGACAAAAATTCTTGCATGGTAGGGGATGCGCTAGTAGAATAGTGAAAATTTAAAATTATAAGTTGAAGCAAATGAAGCATAAGTCATGCTTTAAAATTATAAGTTGAAGCAAATGAAGCATAAGTTTTGCATTCAAATAATAATTGCCGTTTTGACTTACCGTATCCACTTCGAATGTCTCATTCAGCTTGATGCTGAAGCGCCTACCATCAACAAGGAAATTTCTGTCGCACAGGCCGCACCTGGTCTTCACAGTGTTCGCACATAATGAAATCTTTTTCGTCATCAGATGACATTTCCTATATGTTCATATAGGTGAAACATTAAACACTTATTACTATCTAACATTAATTAATATCTAGCCAATTCAAATATATATCTAACTATATATATTTATCTCCAACAATTGACATTACTATATATTTAACTTTTCTATCTAATTAATCTAACATTGGACATTAATCTGACATTTATATAAACTCAAAATATATAAAACATTAAATAAACAGAAAAACTCATTAACAAATAATATTTTAATTAGATCATCAAATCTCAGATACGAAAATTTTCTTACTAAAAATAAACTAGTTATATTAATTATTCAACTAGTTCAAATCTCAAATACCTAAAAATAAACTAGTTCGACAATTTTCTTACTAAAATAAACTTGTTATATTAATTATTCAACTAGTTCAAATCTCAAATACCTAAAAATAAACTAGTTCGACAATTTTCTTACTAAAATAAACTAGTTATATTAATTATTCAACTAGTTCAAATCTCACATACCTAGCTAATTAATATCTAATTAAATTTTCTAAAAACAGAAAACAGAAAATAAGTAAAAAAATATGTGTGTGTATGTGTGTGTGTGTGTGTGTGTGTGTGTGTACATGTGTGTGTGTGTGTGTGTGTGCGTATACGTACAATGCGCTGGCGACGACGGGCGGGCGCGGGCGCGGGCGAGGCGACGCGGCGGCGTGCGACGGCGACGACGGCGACGACATGGCGGCAGACGGACGACGACGGCGGCGGCAACGGGTGGCGCACGGGCGACGGGCACGGCGAGAGCGGCGACGCGCGAGAGGTTGGAGAGACGCGAAGAAGTAGGAGATGTAACTGAAATTTTCGTAAGTGTTGTATATATAGGAGAGGCCTTTAGTACCGGTTGGAGCCACCAACCGGTACTAAAGGCCAACTTTGGCCAGGCGAAGAGGCGGGAAGACGAGGCCTTTAGTACCGGTTGGAGCCACCAACCGTACTAAAGGCCAACTTTGCCAAAGCGAAGAGGCGGAAGATGAGGCCTTTAGTACGGTTGGAGCCACCAACCGGTACTAAAGGGTGGTCTTTAGTACCAGTTGGTGGCTCCAACCGGTACTAAAGGCCTCCTCATTCACACTCCCAAAGTTTAGTCCCACTCGCGGGCGAAGGGCAGCCGACTGGTTTATAAACCCAGCCGCGGCTACCCCTTGAACTCCTATATAGCAGGCTTGTGGGCCTAAACTCTGCATGCTGCCCTGTGAGTCTGCTGGGCCTTTAAGGCCTGTAATTATACACTGTGGCCTATCAGCCCACAGGCAGCGCCTAATTTTTTTATAGTTTTTTCTTTTCTGCATTATTTTCTTCTATTTATTTCTCATGTAGTTTTTGTATAGTTTTTCTTTTCTGTTATATTTATTTTCTTCTATTTATTTGTGAGTAGTTTTTCATCTAGTTTGCCAAAATTCAATATTTTCAGAGTTCATTTTGGAGTGATTTTCAATTTCATGGTCATTTTGTAAACGATTGAAAAATAGCAAATATAATTTTTTTCTTTCCTGCTTTATTTTTTCTTCTATTTATTTCTGAATAGTTTTTCTTTTCTGCTATATTTATTTTCTTCTATTTATTTCTGAGTAGCTTTTTATATAGTTTTTTCTTTTCAGCTATAGTTTTTCTTCTTTTCTACTATTTTTTCTTTTCTGCTATTTTTTTCTTTTCTGCAAAACTTGATGGTCAAAGTCTGGAGTTATAACTTTAAAAAAAGAAATGTAGACGTGCAATTAGTTTTTGCCATAACAGAAGAAGTCCGGAGTTGTAATAAGTTATTAAAAATAAAAAGGAGGTGCAATGCTCGTTAATTTGCTTCAAGCCTTTCGGAATAGTGTAAACTGCACTGCGCATAGCTCCGTGCAGTCTACCGTATTCCTGAAGGCTTGAAGCTAAGCAACGTGAGCATTGAGCCTCTTCTTTATCGTCTCTGCACTCAGGGCTTATAAACCGCTCCTAGTCCCTCTCACTTCGCGAGGTGGGACTAAAAAACAGCTTACGTCTGGTTCATTCATGAACCGGTACTAAAGGTGCTCGTGGGGCCCCAGCCTTACCTGACACAACCTCATTAGTACCAGTTCGTGGCACGAACCGGTGCTAAAGGTTCGCCACGAACCGGTACTAAAGAGCTCCTCCCGCCTAGCAGTTGGAACCGGTACTAAAGAGCTCCTCCCGCCTAGCAGTTGGAACCGGTACTTAAGAGCCTCCCGCCTAGCAGTTGAATGGTGCATACTGAATGCACAAAAAGTCTGGACTTGTAATAAGTTTAAAAAAAATGAAATGCCTTTGTAACAGATGAGTTTAATTTCGTCATAAACCCGAATACTTCGAAAGAGATTGTCCAGTTTGTAAACAAAGTGCATCAAGTTTTTGCCGTAACCCTCTCTACTTTTTTGAACATGATATGTGGGTAAAATGATGATACCATGCCAAGTTTCAACTTTTTTAGAGTTCATTTGTAGTGCTTTTCAATTTCCAGGTCATTTAGTTCTCAAAACAAATCATTAAATACATGAAAAATAGCAAATGAAGGCATAAACGGTTGAAAGTTGACGGCGTCGCTTTGAATGGTGCATACTTAACGCAAAAAATATAAGAGCATTTAGATCATGATCTTATATTTCGCAAAAAATATAAGAGCATTTAGATCATGATCTTATATTTCTTTACAGTCTAAATTGTCAATATGATCTTATAACATCAAAAATACTTTGATCATCAATGATCTTTGTGTGTACAATCTGAATTGTCAATATGATCTTATAACATCAAAAATACTTTGATCATCAATGATCTTTGTGTGTACAATCTGAATTGTCAATATGATCTTATAACATCAAAAATACTTTGATCATCAATGATCTTTGTGTGTACAATCTGAATTGTCAATATGAGTCATCAACGATTTCTAAACCGATGAAGACTCATATTGCGGCCGCAAATTCCACACATAGAGTTTAATGAAGACCAAGTGCTTGTGATCGTTTGAGAAATAACATATTTAAGGTGGTAAAAGGCTTGTTAGGGGAGCGAGGTGGGACTAAAAACATCTTGCCATAACCTCATTAGTACCGGTTCGTGGTACGAACCGGCACTAAATGGTGATGGTGGGGCCATAGCCTGACCGCAGGCTGACACAGCCTCTTTAGTAAGGTTCGCCACGAACCGGTGCTATTGGTCGCCGCCACGAACCGGCACTAGCGTACACATTAGTGCCGGCTGAAATTCCAACCGGCACTATTGTGCTTCACATTTGACCCTTTTTCTACTAGTGTGGGTTGCTGCGAACCACGACGGCGGCGAAGAGCGCGGCTGCGAGCAGGACAACTATCTAGCGTGAAGCGACAGGCGGCGTGGTGCTGCGATCGGAGGCGACAGAGCGCGGCGGCCCATATCCGAGGTGCTGCGCGAGATGCGGGACCAACACAAGGAAGGAGAAACTAGGGGCGAACCGTTTTCTGCCTGATCCAATGGCCCACGTGGCTCGCATCGTGCGGATTGCACGCGACCGGCCGAAATTTTGGGCCGGCCGGCACAGAACACAGCCCTTTTTTTCCTTCTATTTTGCGCATCTTTCATAAGAAAATAGAAAAATGGAGAAATGAAATTCTCAGAAACCTTTGTTATATGGGTTGTTTGATTTGTGCGATTGAATATTAAAGGGTTCCTTTTGTAACGATTTTCAGTGTATTTTACAGAAAGCTTCTACCCCTCAAATCTTTTGGAGATTCCTTTGTTTTTCCTAGTGTTCAATCGAACGACCTTTCTATTTCGGGGTTTTCTGATCAAGTGACAGTACGCTGCAAGTGCCGTTTGAAAAAAAGAATAGTAACAAGATATTGTGTCTCAACTGAAACAAAACAGGTGAAGAGCAGGTTTTGTTACTACGCACAGGCCAACAAAACTTTGACAACTCAATGTAATGTTGATTTTACGTTCAGGCCAACAAGTTTCGAGAATTCATGTGTAAGGATAACAAATATCACGAGAAAAATATATAGAAGTATTTAAGTCCCCAAAACCACTTTTTTTTACGCTTACCACACAACTACATCTGCATTATCAGTTTCACAAAGTTAGATAATTTGGGCAGCAAAATCCTTACAGCCCAACCACGTAGGTAACTGAATTTCGGAAACATCAAGCTGAGGAAAATAAACTACAAGAGCAAGAAAAGTGCACCGGTACACAGTCCGAAAGCCCCTGCAGATTCTCTCGTACCAAGGCAAACAACAGCAGCAAAAGGTCGAAGCAAAAACAAGTTCAGAAAGATAAGGAGAATACGGAGAAACATAATGGTTGATGTCAGGGACATCCAACTGATTGATGCAGAGCTAGCCTCAGCAACACCTTGATCACTTCAGAAGAGGGTTTTGAACTGACAAATTTTGGAGGCCACTTCATCAACGGCATTCTAAGAACTCATGAACAATTTTTCTAGCTCGCTGCGGGTTACAGACTCGGAGTATTGAACTGATCTGGCAGCCCCACGCACTGCCCGCTCAGAGACGCAGCAACAGCGTTCAATGATCAGAGACTCTAACTTCTGTGAATGTGCCAGCTTCGATACTCCAACATCAGTCACACCTTCACAGAGCCGGAGCGTGAGATTAATCAAGCATGGGGCATGCACAATGAAACCCAGCCCAGCATTAGTTATAGCCTCGCAATCCACAAGCTCGAGCGTCTCCAGTAATGGAGCAGATGAGAGGGCCTTCATCCCCTTGTCATTAAAGAAGTTGGCGCGCCTTAGCACGAGAACACGAATCGGGCAAGATTGAATGAGAGCCACTAGGCCCTTCCGTGTGAAGCCTATTTCTGACGGGTACATGGGAGAACAATCTGCAAATGTGAGCTCAACAGTCTCAAGCATAGGGCAGCTGAGAGCTAGAGCCTTAAGGCTGTAATCAGTAAATGCCGTCCTGAAATCATCGTGATAGTACTGAGGATCCAGCGAAAGTGAGATGCTTTTAAGGTTGTTGCAGCTCTGGGATAATGCAATCAGGTCGTTGTCATTTAGACCCCGAACATACTCCAAGCAAAGCTTCTCCAGTGCTTTGCCCCTCCCAAGGAGAAAACGAAGTCCTTTTCCTGTCGCAATTTCGATAGATCCCAACTTCAAGTCCTTCATGTTCTCACAACTGAAATCATACATATTCAGGCTATGAGGGTCGTATGAGGGATCATAGCCCCCATTAGGACCAGCCCACCTATTACGAAAGAATCTTTTCTTGATTTCAAACACAAACTTCTGTAGATTTATCCATCCCGAGCCAAACTTCAGGAGGTCATCCTGGCTGATGCCCTCGCAATTCTTTACTACAAGCTCCTCCAATGATCCTACAGAGCCAAGGTACTCCAACCAATCTTTGCTACCTACTTTGTTGCAGTCAATAATGTGGAGAGCAGAAAGACTCTGACAATGAACAGACACGGTGAGAAGCCCTCTTGAAGTTATGTTTGGTATGGACGTCAACCTGAGGGACACTAGTTTCTTGGAACAGGCTAGATAACCAAGACCAGAGTCATCGATGTATGAGCAAAAGCTTAAACCGAGACTAGCCAGCGAGGGGCAGTGAGATGATAACACAGAGAGGCCTTGGTTGTCCAACTGATTGCCATGGCCTGCCGTCCAACCAGAGTAGTCGATTTCCACTTTACACAAATTAGGGAATCGGGTGCACAGCGATGCCAAGGCTTCTGTAGCAGGGAAAAGGCCACAGCCAACATGGATAGCACCCCTCTGATCTCCCTCAATCTTGTAGAGCCGCTTCGACACAAGGGAAAGAGAATTCAGATCACTTGTCCTGGTGATCCTTTTGAGGAACTCTGCAAACAGTTCCTCCGGGAGATCCTCCATCGAGCAATGCAGGGTGCAAGTATGGTAATCCTAAGGTTCAATAGGTACACAGCACTGGACAGAAATTAATGAGATCAGAGTTAAGCACAGCAGGGCTATAAGATCACTTTAGCGATAGCGATAAAGATAAATATTATACTGGTGAAAATTCATGTGTTACTAATAAGGAACAACATCTTAGTAATTATCCTCCCAAGTATCTGAAACTGCTAAAATAATAAAGAAAGAAGGGATCCAGAAACAACCAATCAGAAATACAAGTCTAAGACATAACACTGATCTGACCGATCGCATAAAAACCTCCTCCATGTGAGGACTGAGACATAGGTGCTCCTGAGGAAGTTGCGTCAATAGAACAGAAACTATGTTTTTTTTCTAGCAATACTCCTTTGGGCATTAAGTTATCAATTAAAGTACAACAACCGAAATTCTGAAACATGTATAATGAAGTACCATTGATACACGAAAAATCGTTCTTTAAGTATATATCGAAGATTCATGTGTTCATCTTTCGAAAGAACATTAGTTAAGGCACCACCCTGTTTATCTCTAAATCTCTAAGCAGACAACAAAGAACCCATAAGTCACACAATAATGCAGAGACATATCTGGATTTGCTGGGAAAATGAAAGCAAGGAAGAAATCTAAGGACATAATAACTAGAATCGATGCAAATGAGCAAATCTAGTAGTACGAGATAACATCCACCTGCTGATTTTTTATTTTATTTTTTGCCTTTAGCAAGGAAATCACGGGATTGGACATAAAAATTACCGGCAACAAGAACGCTAATAAGTAGTAATAACTAGGAGTTCCATGTGTCAATCGACCATCCAAATCGAAAGAAAGGAAGAAAGGATCCATATGAGCATCTCAAGTTGAGGAGCTAACGAACCGAGGTTGGATCTGTTTTCTTCAGACGGAACAGAGGAAAGGGAGCCGCCGTCAGCACGAACGGGAGAGAAGAACGGCACGAATCGGCGGCGGTCGTGGGTCGGCTCGGCCGGAGGAGGAGAGCGCCGCCTCCGACCAGTCTTGAAGTGACGGATCAACCAGCCAAACGCCTCACGCCCGCTGCAGCCCCGACTCTAAAACCATAGTCTTCTTGGCGTCGCCAGCCGTGAAAAATCACAAAACTGGCCCTTTGGCCAAAGTTCATCATAAAATGGCCCCTTTTTGAAAATATTTCATAAAATGGCCCTACACGTATGACGCCCGCATTCGGGGCGCCATGCTAGATATCATAATGTCACGGTCAAGGATGCTATACTGGTCAGCGGTGACTTGCCACGTTGGCAGGGCATGGCACCATGGCGCCCAAGTACAGAGCGTCGTGCTCATGGTCATGACGCCCTTGCCTGGGGCGCCATGCCCCTTGCGCCAACTAAACAGAGTCTCCCCTACTTTCCCCTCCACAAACCCTCACTTTTCCCCTTCTCCACCCCGGCCGCCCCACTCAAGCCCCTACCTAATGCCCATAAAATTTCGTGGATTGGAGCTCCAAATCGATGATTTATCCTTCCCTTCGACCCCTTAAGGTATTCTCCATCATTCCTCCTCTTTTTGTTGGTTGAAATCTTCACATTTTGGGGATTTGGGGAAACCCTAGGTCATCCAATTTTGCTATTTTTGTTGATGCATTTTGGTGTTTATGATTCTAGATGGCGAGGATCATCAATGTGCATAATGTGGACTTTGTCTCCTTTGAGAAGGGAGACGCGGAGTATGGTGACCCGAAGAAGAAGCTGGTAGTGATGGTTTTTTTCACAAGTCCTAGCCTTGAGGAGGTTTTGGTTGAGCTTCGAAGAAGGTTGAATTGGATGGAAGAAAGCGATGAAGTAGACTTAATCGGAAGGTATAATGTTGGGTATGGGCAACATATTCGTTGGAAGATAATGCCTCTTGACTCCGAGTTTCATTGGGAAGCATATAAAGAGAGTGTGTTGGCCTCACAAGATAAGTCATTTGAGTTATTTGCCACAAAGGTTGTTTGTGCTCGGTTGCACATTGATTTGAATCGGTGTGCATCTTCATAGGATGCTAGAAGCCTGGTTCGAGATTCAACACATGTCACTCCGGATGTGCATGACACAACAATGAGCCAACCTCCAATGACCCAATGTTTGAGCCCCGTCGGGAATGAGCAAGTTGATAATGAAGACTTGCACATGGATGGTGGTGAGTTTGAGGGTGATGAATCGGAGGCTTATCTTCATGATCATTATGTTGGTGATTTTGAGGCAAATTGCATGGAAGAGGACATGGACCATGAGATTCCATACAATAGGTCCTATGCGTGGGACTCGGAGGATGAAGGCCCGGATGAAGAAATAGATGAGGATGGTTTGACGGCTAAAGAAGCCAATGCTTTCAAGAAGGTAATAGGTTGTAGTCACAAGACATCATTGTTTCGTGATCTAAGCCTAGCCGATAAGGCGATTGTTGATGGTGGCACAAGTAAAATTCTTGCACCAAGGTTAACTTCAAAGCGAGATATGAAAGCAAGTGTGTATGGTGTTAAAGAAGGAACAATCTTTGAAAGCTTGGCAGAACTTCAAATATGGGCCAAGGACTACGCGGTTAAGTTTCATCGGCCATTCTTTGTGGAGAAGTCAAACTCGAAAGTGCGTTATGTGGTCAAATGTGAGGAACACAAGAATCATTGCCCTTGGGTTATCCGTGCAAGATTGTCAAAGGCGGGCCATAATGGAAGATTACAAGTTCCGTGTTTCACCATCGATGTAGTGGCAAGGATATTGATGATGCTAATGTAATTGATGATCACCGTCAATTGACTTCCAAATTCATTGCATATCAATTTTAAGCCTCCATAAAGATACTCCCAACATATCCCATTCAGGCATTGATGGAGATGGTGAAGGAGGTTTTTGGGTACGAGGTGAAGTATGGGAAGGCATGGAAGGCCAAGCAAGCTGCCTTTGAGATATTGTATGGTGGTTGGGAAGAATCATACAACCGCCTCGCGATGGTGTTGAAAGCGATGGCGGCAGAAAATCCTGGCATGCACTATATGGTGGAGCCAGATGGTGTGAGAACAAGGATATACAACGATGCAATCGTTCGAATATTTGGACGTGCATTCTGGACTTTTGAGCCATGCATTAGGGCCTTCAAGCATTGTAGGCCGGTTATGTCCGTGGGTGGCACATTTCTGACTGGCCGGTTCAAGGGCACATTGTTGATCGCCGTTGCTAATGATGGTGGTGACAAATTGGTTCCATTGGCGTTCGCTTTGGTGTTGGCGGAGAACAATGACAACTGAGAGTGGTTTCTTAGTCTAGTGAGGACCAAGGTAATTGGACCTGAAAGAGAGGTTTGCATCATCTCGGACCGCCACCCAGGGATACTCAATGCAATGGAGATTGACATTCCAGGACATCCTCGCGTGCACCATAGGTGGTGCATGAGGCATTTTGTTTCTAACTTTTACCGAGCATGTGGAGACAAGGAATTGTCTGACCTTCTTCGTGATTGTTGTCTCGCATTCACCACTAGACATTTTGAGAAATTATGGGACAAAGTGTATGCCAAAGCAAACAATGGTGGCAAAGATTTCCTAAATAGGAATCTTGTCGATAAAGGAAAGTGGGCACGGGCTTTTGACAACGGTGGAGTGAGGTACGGTGACATGACAAACAACATGGCTGAATGTTTCAACATGGTGCTAAAGGGTGTCCATGCATTGTCGGTGACAACAATAGTAGAGTATGCATTCTAGAAGTTGAATGTCTATCTTCAAAAGTATAGTGAAGAAACTGTTGGGGAGCGTAGTAATTTCAAAAATTTCCTACGCACACGTAAGATCATGGTGATGCATAGCAACGAGAGGGGAGAGTGTTATCTACGTACCCTCATAGACCGTAAGCGGAAGCGTTATGACAACGCGGTTGATGTAGTCGTACTACTTCACGATCGACCGATCCTAGTACCGAACGTACGACACCTCCGCGATCTGCACACGTTCGACTCGGTGACGTCCCACGAACTCACGATCCAGCAGAGTGTCGAGGGAGAGCTTCGTCAACACGACGAAGTGATGACGGTGATGATGAAGCTACCGGCGCAGGGCTTCGCCTAAGCACTACAACGATATGACCGAGGTGGATTATGGTGGAGGGGGGCACCGCACACGGCTAAGAAATCAATGATCGACTTGTGTGTCTATGAGGTGTCCCCTGGACACGTATATAAGGGATGGTGGGAGGAGGAGGTTGACCCTCATAGGGGGCGCCCAAAGTGTGGA
The DNA here is from genome assembly GCA_021605205.1 of Aegilops longissima. Classification (NCBI taxonomy): domain Eukaryota; kingdom Viridiplantae; phylum Streptophyta; class Magnoliopsida; order Poales; family Poaceae; genus Aegilops; species Aegilops longissima. The sequence continues at coordinate 64,987,827 of CM038678.1, read as the reverse complement.
ATCCTACTAGAACTACCACCTCCCACATGGAATAGGAAAAGGGGAAGGGAGAAGGAAAAGGAAAGGGGTGGGGCATTTCCTATTTAGCGCTGCAGGCGCTGGTTACAGTTGTTTCCGCAAACCGGCGCCTGCAGCCGCGGTAGCTGGGACTGGCCCATCTCTTTTCCTTTCCTTCCTGTCGTGAGGAAAAAAAGGCACGCTTTCGATGGGAATCGATCATGCCCTCACGGTCGTTTGCCACATGCACTAACCACTCCAATACATCGTGTTAGTTGTTCAAATACTGCTTCTTCACCTTTCTCTTGTTACAACGATTCCTTTTTCCTATTTATTCAGAACAGTTTTGTTATGTTTTTGTTCTTTTTCTTTTTTTAATTTTTGGAACGTTTGTTCTTTTTTCTTTGTTTTCTTTAGTGCACTGTTTTTAACAAATTCGATGAACTTTTTTCAGAATCGATGAACTTATTTTCAAATTCAATGAACTTTTTTCAAAACCCATAATTTTTTTCAAAATCGATGAACTTTTCCAAATTTGATAAACTTTTTTTCAAATTCGACGAACTTTTTTTCAAATCCGATGAACTTTTTTCAAAAACTATGAACTATTTTTCAATATGATGACCTCTTTTTAAACATTGATGAAATTGTTTTTAAATCCGATGAACTTTTTTTCAAAAACTATGAACTTTTTTTCAATATGATGAACTCTTTTAAAGCATTGATGAAATTGTTTTCAAATTCATGAACTTTTTTCTCAAATTAGTGAACTTTATTCAATTTTCTTGAACTTTTTCAAATCTGTGAACTTTTTCATTATTTGTGAACTTCTATGAACATGTGAGCCTTTTCTTTTTCGAAAAAAATTCACAAATTTTTCTTAATCTGTGAACTCTCATTTTTTTGGAACCGCCCAACCAATATTGTCCTTAATTACTATCGAGGTAGTAATGACCACAAGTACTAGGTAGCTCTAGTGGTTAGCCGAGCTGGTTTAGAATGCATAAGTGTGAGTTTGAATCCTCTGCGTTGCAACTTTTTCTTGGAATTTTTGTTCCCTGGCGTTACGCGCTCGTGGGCCGGCCCAGTAAGATGCCGCTGTAGGCGCCAGTTGACTGAATGGGCGCTTAAGCGCCGTATAGGAGCTCCCAGGGGGCGGCCCCCTTCCCTAGTCCAATTCGGGACCAGTCCATGGGGAAGGGGCGCGACCACCGTTGAGGCCTTTCTCTCCTTTCCCGTATGGCCCATTAAGGCCCAATACGAATTCCCATAACTCTCTGATACTCCAAAAAATACCCGAATCACTCGGAACCTTTCCGATGTCCGAATATAGCCTTCCAATTTATCGATCTTTACGTCTCGACCATTTCGAGACTCCTCGTCATGTACATGATCTCATCCGAGACTCCGAATAATCTTCGGTCATCAAATCACATAACTCTTTAATACAAATCGTCATCGAACGTTAAGCGTGCGGACCGTACGCGTTCGAGAATTATGTAGACATGACCGAGACACATCTCGAGTCAATAATCAATAGCGGAACCTGGATGCTCATATTGGCTCCTACATATGTTGGGTTCTACGATAGGGTGCATCGACTGCAAATTAAAAATTCCTACGCGCAGAACAACCAAGAACATGCTATGGGAGATGGATCACAGATCGTTACCACTAGACGCACAGTGCAATGCAGCTGAAGAAGAGTTGAGGCAGCGCGTTCGCGTGGATCGTCTCCTCCTCGTCCGATCTCCCTCGAACAGCCGGTCGTCCGATCCCACGCACAAGTTCGCCGGAGCGGCGCAAGTGCACCGCCTCTAACAGTATCCGCGCGTGCAGGAGGAACACCGTGCGGCGGACTGCTAGGTCCGATCACACAGTCGGCGGCGAGTGGAGGTGGCTACTCGCAACACATGCAAACCCTAGTCGCAGCGCCGAAGCTCTCAACCACATGAGTGTGCCACACCTCCACTTTATATAGGCGTCCATCGCAGGCTCAACACTTGGGCCTCGCACGGACCCTAAATCCCAAAGTCTACTCGGCCACAATCCGAACACAGCTCGGATCACATCCGACCAGTGTCTTCGGATCCGACCTTGTAGGTTCCTTCCCTTAAGCGCGCGACACCTTAGGTTCAAGTCGGCTTGGTCGCAGTTCGGATCACCTCCGAACTGCACGGTTGGTAGAGGCCTCTAGCAAGGCATGCCGAACACCAAGCAGACCATGAAGCTGGTTAGGCGAACCTGTACATCATACTCCTGTTCCCCTTGCCACACGATATATGTTGTCAGGCTCGCGAGTCTGTCATCCTTGTGGTAGCCCGACCTCTTTTTCGTTCCAGTGATGCCGATCACAAACCGGATTATCTCATAATCCCTGTCGCATGGCCATGCTTATCCTTGTCGGATCACACGAGGGCCCCAGAGTATATCTCTCCTTATCGAAGGGGCAAATCCCATCTTGCTCGACCATGTCTCGCAGCATGGGACTGGACAAACCCGAAACCTACCTTTGTAACTACCCAGTCAAGGAGTAGCGTTTGGTCGGCCCAAAGCAAGTCTGTCACCATCCCGAGTACATGTGTCAGCTCGGATCTTAGGACATCGAACGTATGTTGTACTAGAGACTCACAGATGACATATCGCTGCGTCCTATAATTGGGTCTGTCCGACTCGGACCTTATCTCGACTTGGATCTGACTACGTCGAATCCGACCAGACCTTTCCAAGTCCATATTATCCGGTTAGCATCCAATGCTCCATGGCTAGTGAGATCAAGCCATCGACCATGTCATATGCTAGTCTAGTCAATTTTGGCGTCCACACAGCCCTTTCGACTAGGGACCTTTTAGGACAGTCATCATACAATGCATAGTCCCATAAACAAGTCACGTACTTGCTGATACACATCATTGATAACGTCCAAGGACTATCTTTATTCATAAACACATAGGAAATATAATCATACATGATTGCCTCTAGGGCATATCTCCAACAACATATTCTACGAAGATCTTTATCGGTCAAACTGCATAACAACATACGTTGTTCCCTTTGTCATCGATATGTTACTTGCCCGAGATTCGATGGTCGGTATCTACCTAGTTCAATCTTGTTACCGGCAAGTCTCTTTAATCATTCTGTAATGCATCATCCCGCAACTAACTCATTAGTCACATGGCTTGCAAGGCTTATAGTGATGTGCATTACTGAGAGGGCCCAGAGATACCTCTCCGACAATCGGAGTGACAGATCATAATCTCGATCTATGCCAACTCAACAAGTACCATCGAAGACACCTGTAAAGCACCTTCATAATCACTCAGTTACGTTGTGACGTTTGGTAGCACATAAAGTGTTCCTCCAGTATTACTAAACGATCAAGTGCTAAGCTAATGGAATGGGTCAAGTCAATCACATCATTCTCTAATGATGTGATCCCGTTAATCAAATGATAACTCATGTCTATGGCTAGGAAACTTAACCTTCTTTGATTCAACGAGCTAGTCAAGTAGAGGCATACTAGTGACACTCTGTTTGTCTATGTATCCACACATGTACTAAGTTTTCGGTTAATACAATTCTAGCATGAATAATAAACATTTATCATGAAATAAGGAAATAAATAATAACTTTATTATTGCCTCTAGGGCATATTTCCTTCAGTCTCCCACTTGCACTAGAGTCAATAATCTAGTTTACATCGCCATGTGATTCAACACCAATAGTTCACATCACCATGTGATTAACACCCATAGTTCACATCGCCATGTGACCAACACTCAAAGGGTTTACTAGAGTCAGTAATCTTAGTTCACATCGCCATGTGATTAACACCCAAAGAGTACTAAGGTGTGATCATGTTTTGCTTGTGAGAGAAGTTTAGTCAACAGGTCTGCCATATTCAGATCCGTATGTATTTTGCAAATTTCTATGTCAACAATGCTTTGCACGAAACTACTCTAGCTAATTGCTCCCACTTTCAATATGTATCCAGATTGAGACTTAGAGTCATATGGATTAGTGTCAAAACTTGCATCGACGTTACCCTTTACGACGAACCTTTTGTCACCTCCATAATCGAGAAACATATCCTTATTCCACTCAGGATAATTTTGACCGCTGTCCAGTGATCTACTCCTAGATCACTATTGTACTCCCTTGCCAAACTCAGTGTAGGGTATACAATAGATCTGGTGCACAGCATGGCATACTTTATAGAACCTATGGCTGAGGCATAGGGAATGACTTTCATTCTCTTTCTATCTTCTGCCATGGTCGGGCTTTGAGTCTTACTCAATTTCACACCTTGCAACACAGGTAAGAACTCTTTCTTTGACTGTTCCATTTTGACCTACTTCAAAATCTTGTCAAGGTATGTACTCATTGAAAAAACTTATCAAGCGTCTTGATCTATCTCTATAGATCTTGATGCTCAATATATAAGCAACTTCACCGAAGTCTTTCTTTGAAAACTCATTTCAAATACTCCTTTATGCTTTCCAGAAAATTCTACATTATTTCCGATCAACAATATGTCATTCACATATACTTATCAGGAATGTTGTAGTGCTCCCACTCAATTTCTTGTAAATATAGGCTTCACCGCAAGTCTGTATAAAACTATATGCTTTGATCAACTCATCAAAGCATATATTCCAACTCTGAGATGCTTCCACCAGTCCATAGATGGATCGCTGGAGCTTGCACATTTTGTTAGCACCTTTAGGATCGACAAAACCTTTTGGTTGCATCATATACAACTCTTCTTTAAGAAATACATTAAGGAATGTAGTTTTGACATCCATTTGCCAGATTTCATAAAATGTGGCAATTTGCTAACATGATTCGGACAGACTTAAGCATCGCTACGAGTGAGAAAATCTCATCGTAGTCAACACCTTGAACTTTGTCAAAAACTTTTTTTGACAAGTCTAGCTTTGTAGATAGTAACACTACTATCAGCGTCCGTCTTCCTCTTGAAGATCCATTTATTTTCTATGGCTTGCCGATCATTGGGCAAATCAACCAAAGTCCAGACTTTGTTCTCATACATGGATCCCATCTCAGATTTCATGGCTTCAAGCCATTTCACGGAATCTGGGCTCATCATCGCTTCCTCATAGTTCGTAGGTTCGTCATGGTCAAGTAACATGACCTCCAGAACAGGATTACCGTACCACTCTGGTGCGGATCTCACTCTGGTTGACCTACGAGGTTCGGTAGTAACTTGATCTGAAGTTACATGATCATCATCATTAGCTTCCTCACTAATTGGTGTAGGAGTCACAGGAACAGATTTCTGTGATGAACTACTTTCCAATAAGGGAGCAGGTACGGTTACCTCATCAAGTTCTACTTTCCTCCCACTCACTTCTTTCGAGAGAAACTCCTTCTCTAGAAAGGATCCATTCTTAGCAATGAATGTCTTGCCTTCAGATCTGTGATAGAAGGTGTACCCAACTATCTCCTTTGGGTATCCTATGAATACACATTTCTCCGATTTGGGTTTGAGCTTATCAGGATGAAATCTTTTCACATAAGCATCGCAACCCCAAACTTTAAGAAACGACAACTTTGGTTTCTTGCCAAACCACAGTTCATATGATGTCGTCTCAACGGATTTAGATGGTGCCCTATTTAACGTGAATGCAGCTGTCTCTAATGCATAACCCCAAAACGATAGTGGTAAATCGGTAAGAGACATCATAGATTGCACCATATCTAATAAAGTACGGTTACGATGTTCGGACACACCATTACACTATGGTGTTCCAGGTGGCGTGAGTTGCGAAACTATTCCACATTGTTTCAAATGAAGACCAAACTCGTAACTCAAATATCCTCCTCCATGATCAGATCGTAGAAACTTTATTTTCTTGTTATGATGATTTTCCACTTCACTCTGAAATTATTTGAACTTTTCAAATGTTTCAGACTTATGTTTCATCAAGTAGATATACTCATATCTGTCCAAATCATCTATGAAGGTCAGAAAATAAAGATACCCACCGCGAGCCTCAACACTCATCGGACCGCATACATCAGTATGTATTATTTCCAATAAGTCAGTTGCTCGCTCCATTGTTCCGGAGAACGGAGTCTTAGTCATCTTGCCCATGAGGCATGGTTCGCAAGCATCAAGTGATTTATAATCAAGTGATTCCAAAAGCCCATCAACATGGAGTTTCTTCATGCGCTCTATACCAATATGACCTAAACGGCAGTGCCACAAATAAGTTGCACTATCATTATTAACTTTGCATCTTTTGGCTTCAATATTATGAATATGTGTATCACTACGATCGAGATTCAATAAACCATTTATATTGAGTGTATGACCATAGAAGGTTTTATTCATGTAAATAGAACAATAATTATTCTTTGACTTAAATGAATAACCGTATTGCAATAAACATGATCCAATCATATTCATGCTCAACACAAACACCAAATAACATTTATTTTAGGTTCAACACTAATCCCGAAGGTAAAGGGAGTGTGTGATGGTGATCTTATCAACCTTGGAATCACTTCCAACACACATCATCACCTCACCCTTAACTAGTGTCTGTTTATTTTGCAACTCCCGTTTCGAGTTACTACTCTTAGCAACTGAACCAGTATCAAATACCGAAAGGGTTGCTATAAACACTAGTAAAGTACACATCAATAACATGTATATCCAATATACCTTTGTTCACTATGCCATCCTTCTTATCCGCCAAGTATCTAGGGCAGTTCCACTTCCAGTGATCATTTCCTTTGCAGTAGAAGCACTCAGTTTCAGGCTTGGGTTTAGCTTTGGGCTTCTTCACGGGAGTGACAACTTGTTTGTCATTCTTCTTGAAGTTCCCTTTCTATCCCTTTGCCCTTTTCTTGAAACTAGTGGTCTTGTTGACCATCAACACTTGATGCTTTTCTTGATTTCTACCTTCGCCGATTTTAGCATCGCGAAGAGCTTGGGAATTGTTTTCGTTATCCCTTGCATATTATAGTTCATCACGAAGTTCTAGTAACTTGGTGATAGTGACAAGAGAACTATGTAAATCACTATCTTATGTAGAAGATTAACTTCCACTTGATTCAAGAGATTGTAGTATTTAGACAATCTGAGCACATGCTCACAGGTTGAGCTATTCTCCTCCATCTTGTAGGCAAAGTACTGTAAGAGGTCTCATACCTCTTAACACGGGCATGAGTATGAAATGCCAATTTCAACTCTTGGAACATCTCATATGCTCCATTGCGTTCAAAACATTTTTGATGTCTCGGTTTTAAGCCGTAAAGCACGGTGCACTAAACTATAAATTAGTCATCATACCAAGCTTTGCCAAACGTTCATAATGTCTGCATCTGCTCCTGCAATAGGTCTATCATCTAGTGGTGCATCAAGGACATAATTCCTCTGTGCAGCAATGAGGATAGTCCTCAGATTACGGACCCATTCCGCATCATTGCTACTATCATCTTTCAACTTATTTTTCTCTAGGAACATATCAAAAATAAACGGGGAGCTACATCGCAAGCTATTGATCTATAACATATATATGCAAATAATATCAGGACTAAGTTCATGATAAATTAAAGTTTAGTTAATCATATTACTTAAGAACTCCCACTTAGATAGACATCCCTCTAGTCATCCAAATGATCACGTGATCCATATCAACTAAACCATGTCCGGTCATCACGTGAGATGGAGTAGTTTTCAATGGTGAACATCACTATGTTGATCATATCTACTATATGATTCACATTCAAACTTTCGGTCTCAGTGTTCCGAGGCAATATTTGCATATGCTAGGCTCGTCAAGTTTAACCCGAGTATTCTGCATGTGCAAAACTGTCTTGCACCAGTTGTATGTGAACGTAGAGCTTATCACACCCGATCATCACGTGGTGTCTCAGCACGAAGAACTGTAGCAACGGTGCATACTCAGGGAGAACACTTATACCTTGAAATTTAGTGAGGGATCAGCTTATAATGCTACCGCCGTACTAAGCAAAATAAGATGCATAAAAGATAAACATCACATGCAATCAAAATATGTGACATGATATGGCCATCATCATCTTGTGCTCATGATCTCCATCACTGAAGCATCGTCATGATCTCCATCATCACCGGCGCGACACCTTGATCTCCATCGTATCATCGTTGTCGTCTCACCAACTATTGCTTCTACGACTATCGCTACCGCTTAGTGATAAAGTAAAGCAATTACATGGCGATTGTATTTCATACAATAAAAACACAACCATAAGGCTCCTGCCAGTTGCCGATAATGGTTACAAAACATGATCATCTCATACAACAATTTATATCTCATCACGTCTTCACCATATCACATCACAACATGCCCTGCAAAAACAAGTTAGACGTCCTCTACTTTGCTGTTGCAAGTTTTACGTGGCTGCTAAGGGCTCCTAGCAAGATGTAGGATCAAAAGTATGTCTAGAGGGGGGTGATTAGACTACTTGACCAAATAAAAAACTAGCCTTTTCCCAATTTTAGTTCTTGGCAGATTGTAGCAACTTAGCACAAGTCAAGCAATCAACCTACACATGCAATTCTAAGAGTATAGCAGCGGAATGTAAAACAATTGCATATGAAGGTAAAGGGAGGAGTTTGAGAAGGTAAACACAATGTTGACACGGAGATTTTTTAGCCGTGGTTCCGATAGGTGGTGCTATCATACATCCACATTGATGGAGACTTCAACCCACGAAGGGTAACAGTTGCGCGAGTCCATGGAGGGCTCCACCCACAAAGGGTCCACGAAGAAGCAACCTTGTCTATCCCACCATGGCCGTCGCCCACGAAGGACTTGCCTCACTAGGGTAGATCTTCACAAAGTAGGTGATCTCCTTGCCCTTACAAACTCCTTGGTTCAACTCCAGAATCTTGTCAGAGGCCCCCAAGTGACACCTAGCCAATCTAGGAGACACCACTCTCCAAGAAGTAACAAATGGTGTGTTGATGATGAACTCCTTGCTCTTGTGCTTCAAATGATAGTCTCCCCAACACTCAACTCTCTCTCACAGGATTTGGATTTGGTGGAAAGAAGATTTGAGTGGAAAGCAACTTGGGGAAGGCTAGTGTCGGTGTCAAAACCGGCGGATCTCGGGTAGGGGGTCCCGAACTGTGCGTCTAGGCGGATGGTAACAGGAGACAAGGGACACGATGTTTTTACCCAGGTTCGGGCCCTCTCGATGGAGGTAATACCCTACTCCTTCTTGATTAATATTGATGATATGGGTAGTACAAGAGTAGATCTACCACGAGATCAAGGAGGCTAAAACCTAGAAGCTAGCCTATGGTATGATTGTTGTTAGATCCCACGGACTAAAACCCTCCGGTTTATATAGACACCGGATAGGTTAGGGTTACAGAGTCGGTTGCAATGGTAGGAGATCTACATATCCGTATAGCCAAGCTTGCCTTCCACGCCAAGGAAAGTCCCATCCGGACACGGGACGAAGTCTTCAATCTTGTATCTTCATAGTATTGGAGTCCGGCCGTGACGATAGTCCGGCTATCCGGACACCCCTAGTCCGGACTCCTCGGTAGCCCTGAACCAGGCTTCAATGACGATGAGTCCGCGCGTTGATTGTCTTGACATTGCGAGGTGGGTTCCTCCTCCGTATACTTCATAGAAGGTCATGAACACAAGGATAGTGTCCGCTCGCAAAACAAGTTCCACATAACACCGTAGAGAGAATAATTTTGCACAGATCGCCGGCGTATTCAGCGGCATGACATCACACCATGGCCAGGCCTTTATATGAATCGTTTTTACCGTTTCACCTTAGCGTTTAGCGAGGTTGTTTCCTTGGCACGTCTTATCAAAGCATAGATCGTGCCCCTTATTCAGGATTCTCATCAATACGGACGTGGGTAACCCATCTGCGCCATTGATTACGGCGCTTGGGAGATAAGCGAGTTTTACCGGGCTGGTGGGGGCGATAGCTCCGTCTGTCCATATAAGGGATAAGGATCCACCTTTTCACCCTCGCCTTCTTCCTCCTTTGCTTCTCCATTTCCGCTTTTCGAGCTCCAGCGCCCAAGTCCGCACATCCCACCTCAACCTTCTCCAACCATGTCAGGAGCGGGAGGCAGGTGGATGGCCTCCTCTGTCACGGAGGGGCACATCAAAAGACTGCGGGAGGCCAGATACTTGTCCAGCGACATCGCGCACAGGCTGCCCGATGCGGGGCAGCTCATTCCAACCCCCGGACCCCATGAGAGGGTGGTGTTTCTCCCCCACTTCCTCCGCGGACTAGGTTTTCCACTTCACCCATTTGTCCGGGGGCTCATGTTCTACTATGGCCTGGACTTCCACGACCTGGCCCCGAATTTCGTCCTCAACATCTCGGCGTTTATCGTCGTGTGTGAGGCCTTCCTCTGCATCCAGCCCCACTTCGGCTTATGGCTGAAGTTCTTCAACGTCCGGCCGAAGGTAGTGGGCGGCCGTCAAGCGGAGTGCGGAGGCGCCATGGTTGGCAAGATGGCCAAAGTCCCATGGCTTGAGGGCGCCTTCGTGGAGACAATAAAGGGGTGGCAATCGGGGTGGTTCTACATCACCAAGCCACGCGACCCGAATGGGTGGCGGCCCCAATTTAGATCTGGCTTCCCACACGGCTCTCGTCATGGAAAGAGACGGGCTGGCGTGGGGAATTCGGAAGAGCTATCCGGACTCCAAACATGCGTCCGAAACCTGACGGACAAGAATCTCAGGCTTGTCGATGTAATCCAGGTGATGCTCATCCGCCGGATTCTCCCCTGCCAACAATGGGCCTTCAACTTATGGGAGTTTAATCCGCACAACACGAACCTTGAGCGGCTCTTGACACTACGCACGAAGACGCTGGAAGGTCTTGTGCAAAGGCGCGGAAGCCAAACATCCGCTAACAAAGATCGCGGATACAGCTCGCGGCATCAAGCCGGCCAGGTAAGTTATTTTACCCTTTACGGGACTCTTTTTTTTCATAGATTGACTCTATGTGGGATCTAAAAACTCCCTATTTTTCGACAGGACTGGTTGAAGACGTCCGGACAGATTAACTGTCCGGCTCCTTTGCCAGAAGACCCAACGGACGCCCGATTGACGGGGCTGCTGGCTCCGGCACCCCATGTGGTGCCGGAGAAGAAGGCCAAGAAGGAGGCCACGGGAACTCGAAGGAGCTCCCGACACCAGGTGCTATCAGATTCCAAAGCGGAATCTTCTCCTGAAGATGAGGAGGAGGAAGAAGAAGCTCCTCCCCCAGCGGGGGAGGAGAAGAAAAGGAAGGCCGCCCCCCGGGAGGCCGGAGGGTCAGAAGGAAGAACCCTTCCTCCGGACTTCTCCACCAACATCGGCGACGACGAGGAGGATTGGCCTCACGAGGCCAAGCCCTGGCGAGATCGTAAGTGTCCGGATACCCATGGCTTTTTATTATTGCAGAGTGTTCTCTAATGTCGAACAGCCGTGCAGCCCGCCCAAGGGCGAAGTTCGCCGATTCATCGGCGGGTCCACAGGCTCGTCGGAAATGGAGAGTACCTCGCTTCCGACCGCCTCCTCGCCTCACGCTGGACGACGGCCTTTGGCGGGGCCCCAAGAGGGGCTTGGTCAAGAGGAGGTAGCGCAGGAGGTGCCACAAGGCAACCTCCGGACTCAGCGCTGGGGCAAGACCCCAGGGCTCTAGGCCCGACCCTTGTCCGGTCTCCATGCCGGAACCTTGATGGTTCGGAGTTCGGCAAGCGGACCCTTGGAAGAAGGGTAAGGCGTCGGTGTCCTCCGTCCAACCGGAGGCACGGATAGCTCTTGGGCGCTTAACGGCGCTTCCATCAGGAGGAGCACCGCCTTGTTATGAGTGCGGTGATCCGGACGATTCGATCCACCAAAGCGGACTGACCGAAGCCTGTACCAGCCTTCTAACGGGCTTTGAGGTAAGTTTTAGAATATGTAAAAATATAACCGCATAGACAGTAGCCTCGATGCTTAGTTCGGTGTTGGAAAGAAAAGCCGGACTAAGGATCTAAAAATATATCGCAGGAGTCTAACATAAGTATGTCAATATGGGAATGCAGGCTGCGCTGCTGACCTCTGCCAAGCCGACCATGCGGAGGTCAATGCATTAAGCAGAACCTCAAGCGGTCGAGAACGAGCTCGGACAAGCCAAGAAGCAGCTCGAGGACAAGGAAGGTAAGTAATACCTTATTAAAGAAATACCTTATAGAAAAGGTTTTGGTTGCAAAAAATAACAGGAATAACTTGGGTACTGCAGGGGCCATGAACAAGGTGGCGACCCTGAAGGAAGCGGTGTCCGTGGCTGAAAACAAAGCGGCCGCGGAACGCACCGAGCGAGAGAAGGGGGAGGCGCAGCTGGCCAAGGTACGACAAGAGCTCCAAGCTCTCGTGGAAAAACACGAGAGTTTGGAGCGTGATTCGAAGACTCGAGAATCCGAGCTCGCCTCGGCTCTTGAGAGTGCCAAAGCTGCTAAGGCCGAGGCCCAAAAAGCCCTCCAAGAAATTGAGTCTTTAAAGAAGATAGCGGCGGGTAAGGCATTCTTTATGCAAAGCAAGCATGCGAAAGTGAATTACCTATTACTTACCCGTATTCGGAGCTCTCCAGGAGCATTCGTAGATTTGCCCCGTAGTGTGTCTGATGCTGCCGCATTCTACCGCGCCAAGGAGGGGAGCTCGACGGAAAAGGTGTTCTGGTCTCAAGTATCTTCGAGGCCGACCATCCAGTGTTTCGAGCGACCAGTGAAGCAGCTGGTCGAGCTCCATAAGGTCGCCGAACAGGCCATGAAGGGCCTTATAGAGCGGTGTGGCCATTGGAGGCCATGCCCGGAGCTACTTGGCTTGGTGCAGCGGTGGTGGATGCTGTCCGCGGCTTGAAGTCATCAAGCGCTCCGTCTGCATTGAAGGTGTCCGTCGGGCCCTTGCCCGTGCTAAAGTGCACAGGGCAAGCTGGATGCGGAGAGGCTTGTGACGGACGGGCCACCGAAGGGCCATGAGCATCGCACGCCGAAATTTACTATGAGGGCCTCTGAAGGGTGCCCGCCGAATAGCGGATGAGTGCTCCAAAGATGTAATTTTGAATAAACTCGCATTTATTATCCTGTCGCTGAAAACTTGTTCATATCGCTAAGCAACGCTTATTAATTTAAAATATTACCTTCATGCGGCCGTTTATCAAATTTGAGAGATGGCAAGTCGTTGGCTTCAGCCCCCATGCCACAGTCTTTGGGGTGTTGGGATAAACTTGAGCACTCTTGTTCCCATTCTTGGGTCCATCTAGGAGGCGCTCAACACAACGAACAAGGCAACCGGACTTATAATGCTTGAACACTCTCACTTAGCCATAGAATTCTATAATTTTAAATTTCGTGAAGCCCCTAGTATTCGGAAGACCGAGTTCGGGCGCTATCACGCCTTGGCGGACAATTCGGTTCCTCGCTCTAAGCGGAAAAAGTCTTTAGGGACCGAAAAACCTCTCGAACAGCGACCGGCTCTCGCCCTATCATGACGGTCAGTTTTAGCTTTCTCCATCGAGGTGCTCGACCCAGCTCAAGCTGGGCACAATCATGATGGTTCTCCGTGCTACCTTAGCCGATATAACGGAACGTAAGGTACCAAAACACGGGAGCAGGCAAACCCAACTATTGACCCAAGACATGATTCGAGCGGATTCATATAATGCTATAAGTTCGGCTGCCGACTTGTGAAATTGTTCGGCCTTATCACACCATAATTTTGGGATACTTAAGCCCTGGTGTATTGGCCGTACCAAAGTGTCTGGTTGCAACATGTCGTGAAATGGACATATGTATAGATAAAGGAAGTAGAGCAATAATAAGTTTAAAAGCTATGTATTTTTATTCAAAAAGGTACTGCAATGAGAGCAGAACGAAACAAATAGTGCGATAAGCAAGGGATAGGACTATCTAACATGTCCCCCTCCAGGGGTAAGTTGTGGGATGGTATGTAAAACAGGTATAATGCTCGTAATAGAGACCACCTGAACACTTCGACGTGGCTTACTACTTCCCTGGCTGTTGCATCGTGAGTTCGGCGATTCTAGTGCCGGACAGGACTTTTCAAAGACGGAGTCCTAAAAGAAAAAAGGAAGAAAAAAGGAAAAAAGAAAAAGAATGACACAATCGGGAGCCCTTGGTGTGGTCGAGCCGCATTCTTGGCGTGCCGTGGTCTTGCCCCTCGCCATATGCCCATGGTATCTCCAGAGCGTAATTATGTACGCGTAATACTAGCTTCGTTATTTCGTGAGGGCGGGGGTTGGGGCCGGATTGCTACGCGTGCTTGAATCGTGCCAGGCGGTCTTGTTGTAGGTTACTCGGGCGCTTGCGGTGTCCGGACGCTTAGTGGCGGACTCGAGAATTGCTGTGAGAGGCTGCTTTGTACCTCCGCCGAGGGTCGCCGTGTGCCCTCCGTCCGGAGAGAGCGTTCGGTGTTTCCATTGACCGTGATTACTCCTCGAGGGCCTGGCATCTTGAGCTTAAGGTATGCGTGGTGCGGCACCGCATTGAACTTTACAAATGCGGTTCGTCCGGCGATGCATGATAGCCGCTGCGGAATGGGGCGATGTCGAAGATTAACTCTTCGCCGAAGTTCCGGGATCCGAAGACCACTTCGAGTGTGGCGAGCCCGTACAACTGGCCTCTACACCGGTATGGCGCCTTTAAAGGTCGTCTTTGTAGGTTTAATCCTTGGGGGGTCTATGCCCATTTTGCGCACTGTATCCTGATAAAGCAGGTTCAGGCTGCTACCACCGTCCATCAGGACTCTGGTGAGGTGAAATCCGTCGATAATTGGGTCAAGAACTAATGCGGCAAAGCCGCCGTGACAGATGCTAGTGGGTGGTCCCTTCGATCGAAGGTGATCGGGCAGGAAGACCATGGGTTGAACTTCGGAGCGTCTGGCTCCATCGCATATACGTCCCTTAGTGCACGCTCCCGCTCCCTTTGGGTATGTGGATTGCGTATATCATGTTCACCGTCCGCACTTGTGTAGGAAAACCCTTCTATCCCCTATTGTTCGGCGGCCGGGGCTCTTCCTCGTCATCGCTATGCAGCCCCTTGTCATTGAGTTCGGCACTTAACTTGCCTGCCTGCTTGAACACCCAACAATCCCTGTTGGTGTGATTGGCTGGTTTTTGAAGTGCCATGTATCGCTGCGATCGAGTATTCGGTCCAAGTTGGGCCGGGCCCCGGTATTTCTTTTGAATGGCTTCTTCCGCTGACCGGGTTTAGAGCTTCGAATCCGGCATTGGCGGCCGTATCTTGAGATTATCGCCGTTAATGCGGCGCTTGTTCTTGTTGTGTGCGACCTGCCATTGCTGTCCTTGGTATCCGAACTGTCGGGATGTTTGGCCAAGTTGTTGCTTCGAGCTAGCCAGCTGTCCTCTCCCGCACAAAAGCGGGTCATGAGTGTTGTGAGGGCTGCCATGGATTTTGGCTTTTCCTGTCCTAGGTGCCGGGCAAGCCACTCGTCGGATGTTATGTTTGAAGGCTGCAAGGGCCTCTGCATCCGGACGATCAACGATTTGATTTTTCTTTGTTAGGAACCGTGTCGTAATTGTCCGGCGATTCTTACGGCTGCTGAATTATGTGGCTAAGGTCATCTGCGTCGGTGGTCGCACATATGTGCCTGGAAGTTATCAAGGAATGCGGCTTCGGGTCCTCCCAACAACCAATTGATTCTGGCGGCAAGCTGTTGAGCCAATGCCGAGCTGGTCCTTTAAGCTTGAGTGGGAGGTATTTGATGGCATGTAGATCATCACCGCGGGCCATGTGGATATGGAGGAGATAGTCCTCGATCCAGACCACAGGATCTGTAGTACCATCGTATGATTCGATGTTTACGGGTTTAAAGCCCTTGGGGATTTGATGGTCCATTACTTCATCTGTGAAGCATAGTGGGTGTGCGGCGCCTCTATATTGGGCTATATCATGACGTAGCTCATATGAGCTTTGTCTATTGTGTTCGGCCCGGCCGGGTTTGCTGTATCCAACACGACGGTAATCATCCCGTGTCGTTGGGCACCCACGCGATCCGTAGATCGATCTTGTATGTTTTGCCTTATTGTCCAATATATCTCGCAAGTCCGGCGCGTTTTCCCATGTCTTGCTACTTTTTGAGCGGCGTCGGGGTGTGGCTTGAGCGGAGGGCCGAGAGGCTTCTCTGTCGCTGCCGCGGGTGGCGGTCTGCCATGTCGTGCACTGGTGACTTGGGTGCTTCCTCCTCTGATCGAGGCAATGACCTGCGTTTGGGGTAGCTTTTGGAGGGGCGTTCGAGTTCATACTCTTCGGCTGCAAGGACTTTGGTCCATCTGTCAGCTAGCAGATCCTGGTCAGCTCTAAGCTGTTGCTGCTTTTTCTTGAGGCTGCTTGCCGTGGCCATAAGCCTGCGTTTGAAACGCTCCTGTTCGGCGGGATCCTCAGGCACGACAAATTCATCGTTGTCGAGGCTTGCCTCATCTTCGGAGGGAGGCGCATAATTATCGTCCTCGACCTCTCTTTACGCCAGCCTTGTCGTGCGGACTTGCTTCTCCCTCCTCTGTCTGCTGAGTCTTCTTTGGAGGGGTTCTCTTCGACCTTGTCCAGGGGTGTTATTATCTCCGTGCGGAATCACCGCTTTTATTGTGGCGGGATTTAGTGCGGCGCCACGACGTCGGTAACCGGCTGTTTCTTGGAGGGTCATCCTCCGTTGTTCCATCGCCGTTCCCATCTTTTGGGATGTCCACCATGTATATGTCATATGACGAGGTGGCCTTCCGATGCCGTAGGCGCTGGGTCTTGGTCGTCTCCGCGTCGTCGTCCATATCGTCGACGTCTTCGGAGTCGAAGTCGAGCATGTCGGTTAAATCATCGACAGTGGCTACAAAGTGGGTGGTGGGTGGGCGTTGAATTTCGTTGTCCGTATCCCAACCTTCCTGTCCGCAGTCCGGCCAGGGCTCTCCGGATAAAGAGAGAGACTTTAGCAAATTCAGAATGTCGCCAAAGGGCGAGCGCCGAAAGATGTCCATGACCGTGAACTCCATAACGGGCGCCCAATCGGATTCGATTGGCAAGGGCGCTGAGGGTTCGGAGTCCGGAGAGGAGTCCGGCACCCTGGAGTCGAGGTCTTCGCAAAGGACAGGGATGGAGTTCGGCTCAATCGCCGTAGAGATTGTAGCCCCCGAGGCGGTGTCCAACCACTCGTCCTCGATCGGGGAATCCGGCTCCGGATTAAGGGTCGGAGCGGATGTTGGTGCGGCCTCGAGGCCCTGTTGGCTGCAGAGCTAGATCATGCCCATCGAGACGGTCTTGGCGGCGCTTGGCTGCGGCTCGAATCCATCGAAGATCAAGTCTCCGCGGTATCGGCCGTGCAGTTTAAACTTCCAAATCTGACTGATGGCGGGCGTAGCTTCGATCTGCTCCGGATGGCCTGCGAATTGGCCCGCGGTGCAAAGCCGCCGAATCGAAGATCTGTCCGGGAGAAAAGTCTCACCCTGGACGCGTCGTTGTTGATGATCGAAGGAGCCATCGGGCCTATCGGTGATGACACGGAGGAACTCTCAATGAAAGCACCAATGTCGGTGTCAAACCGGCGGATCTCGGTAGGGGGTCCCGGCGTGCGTCTAGGTGGATGGTAACAGGAGACAAGGGACACGATGTTTTACCCAGGTTCAGGCCCTCTCGATGGAGGTAATACCCTACTCCTGCTTGATTAATATTGATGATATGGGTAGTACAAGAGTAGATCTACCACGAGATCAAGGAGGCTAAACTGTAACGCCCCGGATTCGATGCGCCAGGTGTCCGCCAGTTATTCACCGTCATTGCCATGTCATGTGCTTGCGTGTTGCACTTTGCCATGTCATCATATGCATTTCATATCATGTCATCATGTGCATTTCATTTTGCATACGTGTTCGTCTCATGCATCCGAGCATTTTCCCGTTGTCCGCTTTTGCAATCCGGCACTCCTATGTGCCCGGCGCCCCTTTACCTCTTTTCGTGTGCGGGTGTTAAGCGGTCTCGGAATGGACCGAGGTTTTCAAGCGGCCTTGGTATAGCACCGTGAACCGCTGTCAAGTTTCGTGCCATTTGGAGGTCGTTTGATACTCCAACGGTTAACCGGTAAGTAAAAGCCTCTTTGTGTGCAGCCCAACACCCTTCCAAAGTGGCCCAAAACCCAGCAAACTCCCTCCATGCTCTCGGTCGTTCGATCACGATCGCGTGGCGAAAACCGCACCTCATTTGGACTCTCCTAGCTCCCTCTACCTATATATATGTGCCTCCCGAATTTCGCGGTCAAATCCCCTAACCCTAGATTTCCCCTCGCGCCGACGGACGCTTCTTCCCCCGCCGACGGACATGTCCGCCGTCCGCCCTCTCCCGCGCCGCCACGTGGCCAGCCACCACGCCCGCCGCCGAGGCCCGCCGGGCCCGGCAGGCCCCCGAACCGCCAGCGCGCCGCTTCGCCTCGCGCCTGCCCCGCCGCCGCTTCGCCGCCGCCTCGGTGTCGGCGCCGCCCGCCGTCCGGCCGTCCGCCGCGCCTCTGCCGCGAGGCTCCGCCGCCCTTCCGGCCGCCGCCTCCTCGTCGGCCCGGTCGCCGTCGCCGCCCCTCGCTCCGTCGCCCGCCGCCATAGCCGCCGCCCGCCGCCCTCGCCCGGCCGGCCCGAGCTCCGCCGCCCGCGGTCAGCCCGCCAGCGCCCTCCGTCGCCGCCCCGTCGCCGGCTTCCCCTCCGCCGCCTCCCTCCTCGCCTCCGGTGCCAGCTCCGGCGAGAGCTCGGCCCCGCCTCGATCTAGATCTCGGATGCGGTTGACTTTCTTTCCCCCTCGTTCTTCTCCAAGTCCCGAAATTCTATCATTATGTGCCCATATTCATCATGTCATAACTCTCTGCATATTGCTCCGTTTCGTGCGTGTAATATGTCAAATTGTTCGCCTCGACGAGCACATCATTTCATCTCATTGCATCATTTACATTCGAGCTCATCTTGATGCCCGAAATGCTGTTAGAAGAGGGCTATGTGATGTTAGTTTCAGATTCTTATCAGAACATGCACTTTTGTCATTTTTGCCATGATTGATGTGTGCACCCTATGAACTTGAGTCCTACATGTGTTTTGTAATATGCCATGCCATCTTTACAGCGGTGTATGCCATGTATTTTTGTGATCTCTGTGGTGACTAGCACAAGCATGCAAACTAGGCTTCATGATGTTGCTGATTTCAGCCCTGTTCTGCTGATATTTTTATGCCATGTAAACTTGATGCTACCGAGAGATCCATGCTTATTTTGAGATACTTAAGTAAGGATGTTTTGAACATATGGTTATTCTCTATCCATCCATGCCCTTGTTTTCAATTATGGAATGCCATAGCTTGAGTCAATCGAGCTCTACTTTTGCTATAAAATGTTTCCTGACAGATTGTTTACATGTTATTCAATTTTACCAAGGTTGTTGTAGTTGATCCGTGTATGATATGATGTTGTTCTTCCCATGTATAGCTTCTATGCCATGTCTTCATACTGTGAGTTGCCTTGCCATGCCATGTATTGCTCTGTGGTGAGTGGTTCAAGCTCACCAACATGCCTACTTATTGTTGTTCCTGCCATGTATGAATCTGTCATATAACTTGCCATGTTTACATGGGTGCCACCATATCTTCTGATCCTTTTAGGCTCATGGTAAGTAAGGGACTTTTGTTATATGCAATTGGTAGATTCATTCCATGCCTTTGTTTTCCATGATAAGTTCCTGTAGCATGTTGTTTCATAGCTCTAAACATGTTAACCTGACGTTATTTCTGCAAAGTCTGTGAAACTGTTATTATTTGCAATCTTGCCATGTCCTTTTGAGCATGTTCTAATGATTTCTGGAGATAGCTCAGTGTCCATGTTTTGTCATGCTTTACCTGTACATCATGCCCATGCCTTTTGTTTTCTCATTGAGGTCCTGTAGCATGTTGTTTTGATGCTTGCAATATGCCTACTTGCTGCTTTGGACAGATTGTGGCTATGACTTGTTTCATGTGTATGTGTTGCACCGTTGCTCCGTTTTGAGTGTGATCTATATGAAACTTGCTTGATTTTGCATGTAGCTTCATATTATCATATTGCATCCATGTTTTGAGGTGTTTGCTTGATGTTTGGATGCATTTTGCATCAATGCCATGTTTAACTTGTTTTGCTCATATCTTCTAGGCCGTAGCTCCGAATTTAATGAACTTTATATGTAACTTGACTAGAATTTCGTGTAGATCATCGTGGTGCATCTTAACTTTCTGTTTAACAACTTGAACATAAGGTTTATTCAGATCTGGACCAATTTCGAAATTTGCATATGAGGACTTACCGGAGTTGTTCTATGTTGTTTCCGGCCTCATTTAAACTTGCTTTGATGTGTTGGTCTTGTATGCATCATCTTTTGCCATGAGTAGCCTCATCTAGTTTTGTCATGCATCATGCTTGTTGTGCATCATGTCTTGTCTACGTGTGGTGTGTTTACTATGTTGTGTGCTTCTTCTTGTTAGTTCCTGTTTCGTTGCGATCGTGAGGATTCGTTCGTCTACGCTTGGTTCGGCTTCATCCGTTCGTCTTCTTCATGGACTCGTTCTTATTCTTTGCGGGATTTCAGGCAAGATGACCGCTACCCTGGATCTCACTACTATCATTGCTATGCTAGTTGCTTCGTTCTATCGCTATGCTGCCTTACCTACCACTTGCTGCTCAAGCCTCCCAATTTGCCATGAACCTCTAACCTTTGACACCATTCCTAGCAAACCGTTGTTTGGCTATGTTACCGCTTTGCTCAGCCCCTCTTATAGCGTTGTTAGTTGCAGGTGAAGATGAAGTTTGTTCCTTGTTGGAACATGGAGATGTTGTTCCTTGTTGGAACATGTTTACTTGTTGGGATATCACAATATACCTTATATTATTAATGCATCTATATACTTGGTAAAGGGTGGAAGGCTCGGCCTTATGCCTGGTGTTTTGTTCCACTCTTGCCGCCCTAGTTTCCGTCATATCGGTATTATGTTCCCGGATTTTGCGTCCCTAACGCGGTCGGGTGATTTATGGGACCCCCTTGACAGTTCGCTTTGAATAAGACTCCTCCAGCAAGGCCCAACATTGGTTTTACCATTTGCCTCACCCAGCCCTTTTTCCCTTGGGTTTCCGGAGCCCAAGGGTCATCTTTATTTTAGCCCCCCCGGGCCAGTGCTTCTCTAAGTGCTGGTTCGAACCGAGCCGCCTGCGGGGCCACCACGGGGAAACTCGAGGCTTGGTTTTACTCATAGCCTGTCTCATCCGGTGTTGCCCTGAGAACGAGATATGTGCAGCTCCTATCGGGATTGTCGGCGCATCGGGCGGCTTTGCTGGTCTTGTTTTATTCTTTGTCGAAATGTCTTGTAGCCGGATTCGAGACTGATCGGGTCTTCCGGGATAGAAGGAATATCCTTCGTTGATCGCGAGAGCTTATCATGGGCTAAGTTGGGACACCCTGCAGGTATAAACTTTCGAGAGCCGTGCCAGCGGTTATGTGGCAGATGGGAATTTGTTAATATCCGGTTGTAGTAAACTTGAAGCAAACTCTTCTAAAATACACCAACCGTGTGCGTAACCGTGAGTGTATCTTTTGGGGTTGATCGAGAGGAGAACACGGTTTCGGGTTATGTCGGCGTAAGTAGGAGTTCAGGATCACTTCTTGATCATTACTAGTTGACGACCGTTCCTTTGTTTCTCTTCTCGCTCTCATTTGCGTATGTTAGCCACCATATATGCTTAGCCGCTGCTGCAACCTCACCACTTTACCCCCTTCCTTTCCCTTTAAGCTTTGCTAGTCTTGATACCCATGGTAATGGGATTGCTGAGTCCTCGTGGCTCACAGATTACTACACCTACAGTTGTAGGTACAGGTTTGCGATGATCCTGACGTGAGAGCGATGTTTGCTTGTGTTGGAGTTCTTCTGCTTCTTCTTTGATCAGGGGATAGGTTCCAGGTCGGCAGCCTGGGCTAGCAGGGTGGATGTCGTTTGAGCTTCTGTTTATGTTTCATCCGCAGTCCGATGTTGATCTTGTATGTGGTATTGTTGTATTGTTGTATTCATGTGACATTGTAGGACTTGGTTGTATCCCCATCTATTATGTAATGTTGATGTAATGATATCCACCTTGCAAAAGCGTTTCAATATGCGGGTCTATCCTTGGTGGGACCTTTGAGTTCCTTTTGGATAGGGTCGCATATTGAGCGTGACAAGTTGGTATCAGAGCCTCGACCGACCCTAGGAGCCCCCTTGATTGATCGTGTAGTTTGGCCGTTGTTGAGTCTAGAAGAAACTGTTTTCGGAGTCTAGTTATATCGGAGAGTAGGAATTCTTTTTACTCCTCTGCCCCTTCGTCGCTCTGGTAAGGAATTTTGACGTAGGTGTTTTGGAACTACTCCTCTTCCCTTTCAAATTTTCTTTAGGATCACGCAGTTGGTTTTCCGATCGTTGTTCCTCAGCTCTTTGCATCCGGTGTATATCTCGTCAAAGTGATTCGACCCTCTCCATTTTTGCAAGTTCAATCCTCAGTTGTTTTCTTTTCCCGCCCGCCCACCCCTTTTCATCTCGGAACCGGAGTCTGTAATCGAGTATCCATCCTACTCGTGCGAAGTCTTTGCTTTCTTTCCTCAATGATTTTCAATCGGTGTTTTCTCTTCAAGTTGTTTGTCGATTCCACCTTCCAAGTTGCCTTTGTTTTTCCCGCCCTCCCACCCTTCTTCTTCCCGGAGTTTGAGTCTGTTTCGACCATCAATTTCATTCGTACGGAGTCTCTTCAGTCTTCCCTCAATCATTTCAACCGGTGAATTCTTGTCTCGTTCGTCATTCTTCATCCTTTTTCTTTTCCGGTGGATCCAATCCAAGTTTTTTTTCGTTGCCGATCGTATTCTTTCCCTCAGCTCAAATATTTCCCTTTGCTCGTTCGCCTCTCGCCAGTTTATCCTTCCGGAGTGTTCAAGACATCTCAGGAGATTCGTCTGTGTTTGAATTAATTCGAGGTTGTCACCACATTCAAATATTTCAATTGTTCTGGTGCATCATCTATCTCTTCAACAATCCTTTCCAACGGTGCTTTCCTTTAGTGGGCCCTAACCCATAGGTCTTTTCCCATGATCTTACCTGACTCTTCTAATTCCCCGAAGCTATTCCCAATTCTTTTCTAGTGTGACGTAAGAATGGATTCCATCAGTCACATGCCTTTTCCAAGATCGATTTCAAATCATTTCATTATTGGCTCAACCTCTTCGCTTTTCATTCTTCCGGAGTATCTCATTAATTTTGGTGGTGTTTCTCCTCATCATTTGAAGATTGAAGAGTCTTTCCTCTAAATCTTGTCTGTTCTCTCGAAGATTCGCGGTCCTAGCTCGATGTTATCCTATCTATTTGTTTCCAGTCGTGCAATTCTTTTCATCCATCCGGAGTATTTCAAGAGTTGCTTTTCTGTTACAATTATCCGGAGGCCTCCATTTCAGAAGATTTCCTCGTCCCAAGTTTTCAGTCGTTCTCCAATTATTCTATATCCGTGCCCCTTCGTTCGTCTCAATATTCTTCCGGTGCTGCGTTCAAGCATTCGCTAATCAGTTCGCGATCTCTTTTCCCCAAATTCCCTCAAGTATCTTCATGCTTTTCTAATTCCTTCCGGCGATCCGTTCTCTTCTCTATGTTCATTTTCATTTTCCACGGTGGTTCGTTCAAGATTCTTTTTCCTTGATTATCACTTTAATTCGTTCATTCTTTCCAATCCGACCGGTGGTTCATGAAGTCCTTCTCAAGTTTGTGTTATGCCAATTCTCAATTCCTTTTCAAGAAGAATAAGTAGTATGCAAAATCCATTGTTTGTCATCAATTTAATTTGATGAAGGATAAGCATACAATAAATCTTATTCTCATTTCATCAAAGTGATTAATCTTTTCCTTCGGAGTTTGTTCTTGACAAATAAATTCTAGTTCCAAGTGTTCTATATCTTTTCTTTTCCGGAGTTCAATTTCCTCGGCCATTTCGTCGGAACCCCCATCGGAATCATCGCAAGCTCATCTTATTCTTTCTTCCTTCATTTTATCTCATCATATTTTTGCCACCGGAGTTCTTCACGGTGGTTCTTCATGATTTAATTCATTCTTCAAGAATTCATCAAGATTCTTGTTCAAGGAGTTCAAGTATCTTTTCTTCTCACGTCTCGAAGTGCAATTAATTCTCCGTATTCCTTTGAAGTGGAGTTTTGCATTTCTTTGTTCTTCTTAGCTATCCAATTATTTCCGTTTGTGGCCGGTTATCACCTTATGATCTTGAGATGTTATCCATAAGCCCACGACAAGCTTATTCTTTTCGTTGTTGAATTTTCTCAACAACTCCATTCAATCTTTTCTTCTAAGGTTGCTTTCTATTTCATTTGTGACACAAGTTGTCATTTTCTTCTCCGTTCCTTTCATCCAACTCTTTTAATTCTTTCCGGAGGTTTTGTGTCATGTCTTCATCAGGTGTCATTCCATCTGTGAAGTTCATGTTCTTTCCCTTCCATTTTCAACCGGAGTGCTGCCTAAATCCTTTCAGTCTTATTCGTTTCTTTTCTCATTCTAACCACTCCGGTTAGAACGAGTGCTTTCATAGTCTATCTGATTCCGTGAGCTTTCGATTCTCGTCATTCTCGTCGTTCCTCTCTTCTTCTCGAGTGCTCTCGATTCTTTGCCTCTTCTCTCTTGCATTTGTTGTTTCAGCTCATCCCTTTTCCCTTCCGTCTCGGTCCTAAGATCTCGGGACAAGATCTCTTGTTAGTGGAGGAGTGTTGTAACGCCCCGGATTCGATGCGCCAGGTGTCCGCCAGTTATTCGCCGTCATTGCCATGTCATGTGCTTGCGTGTTGCACTTTGCCATGTCATCATATGCATTTCATATCATGTCATCATGTGCATTTCATTTTGCATACGTGTTCGTCTCATGCATCCGAGCATTTTCCCCGTTGTCCGTTTTGCAATCCGGCACTCCTATGTCCCCCGGCGCTCCCTTTTACCTCTTTTCGTGTGCGGGTGTTAAACGGTCTCGGAATGGACCGAGGTTTGCCAAGCGGCCTTGGTATAGCACCGGTAGACCGCCTGTTAAGTTTCGTGCCATTTGGAGGTCGTTTGATACTCCAACGGTTAACCGGGTAACCGTAAAAGCCTCTTTTGTGTGCAGCCCAACACCCCTTCCAAAGTGGCCCAAAACCCAGCAAACTCCCCTCCATGCTCTCGGTCGTTCGATCACGATCGCGTGGCCGAAAACCGCACCTCATTTGGACTCTCCTAGCACCCTCTACCTATATATATGTGTGCCTCCCCCGAATTTCTCGCAGTCCAAATCCCCCCTAACCCTAGATTTCCCCTCGCGCCGCCGGACGCTTCTTCCCCCGCCGACGGACATGTCCGCCGCCGCCGTCCGCCCTCTCCCGCGCCGCCACGTGGCCAGCCACGCGCCCGCCGCCGAGGCCCGCCGGGCCCAGGCGCTGCCCGCCCGAGCCAGCAGCGCGCGCGCCGCGCTCGCCTCGCTGCCGCCGCCGCTTCGCCGCGCCTCGGCGTCAGCGCCGCCCGCCGTCCGGGCCGCCGCCGCGCCTCTGCGCGAGGCTCCGCCGCCCTTCTTCCAGCCGCCGCCTCCTCGTCGGCCCGATCGCGTCGCCGCCCCCTCGGCTCCGGTCGCGCCGCCATAGCCGCCGCCCGGCCGCGCCTCGCCCGGCCGGCCCGAGCTCCGTCGCCCATGGTCCGGCCGCCTGGCGCCCTCCGTCGCCGCCCGTCGCCGGCTTCCCCTCCGCCGCCTCCTCCTGCGCCTCGGTGCCAGCTCCGGCGAGAGCTCGGCCCCGCCTCGATCTAGATCTCGGATGCGGTTGACTTTCTTTCCCCCTCATTTTTCTCTAAGTCCCGAAATTCTATCATTATGTGCCCATATTCATCATGCCATAACTCTCTGCATATTGCTCCGTTTCGTGCGTGTAATATGTCAAATTGTTCACCTCGACGAGTATATCATTTCATCTCATTGCATCATTTACATTTGAGCTCATCTTGATGCCTGAAATGCTGTTAGAAGAGGGCTATGTGATGTTAGTTTCAGATTCTTATCAGAACATGCACTTTTGTCATTTTTGCCATGATTGATGTGTGCACCCTATGAACTTGAGTCCTACATGTGTTTTGTAATATGCCATGCCATCTTTACAGGGGTGTATGCCATGTATTTTTGTGATCTCTGTGGTGACTAGCACAAGCATGCAAACTAGGCTTCATGATGTTCCCGATTTCAGCCCTGTTCTGCTGATATTTTTATGCCATGTAAACTTGATGCTACCGAGAGATCCATGCTTATTTTGAGATACTTAATTAAGGATGTTTTGAACATATGGTTATTCTCTATCCATCCATGCCCTTTTTGCAATTATGGAGTGCCATAGCTTGAGTCAATCGAGCTCTACCTTTGCTATAAAATGTTTCCTGGCAGATTGTTTACATGTTATTCAATTTTGCCAAGGTTGTTGTAGTTGATCCGTGTATGATATGATGTTGTTCTTGCCATGTATAGCTTATATGCCATGTATTCTTACTGTGAGTTGCCTTCCCATGCCATGTATTGCTCTGTGGTGAGTGGTTCAAGCTCACCAACATGCCTACTTATTGTTGTTCCTGCCATGTATGAATCTGTCATATAACTTGCCATGTTTACATGGGTGCCACCATATCTTCTGATCCTTTTTGGCTCATGGTCAGTAAGGGACTTTTTCATGCCATGCCTTTGTTTTCCATGATAAGTTCCTGTAGCATGTCCTTTTGAGCATGTTCTAGTGATTTCTGGAGATAGCTCAGTGTCCATGTTTTGTCATGCTTTACCTGTACATCATGCCCATGCCTTTTGTTTTCTCGTTGAGGTCCTGTAGCATGTTGTTTTGATGCTTGCAATATGCCTACTTGCTGTTTTGGACAGATTGTGGCTATGACTTGTTTCATGTGTATGTGTTGCACCGTTGCTCCGTTTTGAGTGTGCTCTATATGAAACTTGCTTGATTTTGCATGTAGCTTCATATTATCATGTTGCATCCATGTTTTGAGGTGTTTGCTTGATGTTTGGATGCATTTTGCATCAATGCCATGTTTAACTTGTTTTGCTCATATCTTCTAGGCCGTAGCTCCGAATTTAATGAACTTTATATGTAACTTGACTAGAATTTCGTGTAGATCATCGTGGTGCATCTTAACTTGCTGTTTAACAACTTGAACATAAGGTTTATTCAGATCTGGACCAATTTCGAAATTTGCATATGAGGACTTACCGGAGTTGTTCTATGTTGTTTCCGCCTCATTTAAACTTGCTTTGATGTGTTGGTCTTGTATGCATCATCTTTTGCCATGAGTAGCCTCATCTAGTTTTGTCATGCATCATGCTTGTTGTGCATCATGTCTTGTCTACGTGTGGTGTGTTTACTATGTTGTGTGCTTCTTCTTGTTAGTTCCTGTTTCGTTGCGATCGTGAGGATTCGTTCGTCTACGCTTGGTTGGCTTCATCCGTTCGTCTTCTTCATGGACTCGTTCTTATTCTTTGCGGGATTTCAGGCAAGATGACCGCTACTCGGATCTCACTACTATCATTGCTATGCTAGTTGCTTCGTTCTATCGCTATGCTGCCTTACCTACCACTTGCTGCTCAAGCCTCCCAATTTGCCATGAACCTCTAACCTTTGACACCATTCCTAGCAAACCGTTGTTTGGCTATGTTACCGCTTTGCTCAGCCCCTCTTATAGCGTTGTTAGTTGCAGGTGAAGATGAAGTTTGTTCCTTGTTGGAACATGGAGATGTTGTTCCTTGTTGGAACATGTTTACTTGTTGGGATATCACAATATACCTTATATTATTAATGCATCTATATACTTGGTAAAGGGTGGAAGGCTCGGCCTTATGCCTGGTGTTTTGTTCCACTCTTGCCGCCCTAGTTTCCGTCATATCGGTATTATGTTCCCGGATTTTGCGTCCCAAACGCGGTCGGGTGATTTATGGGACCCCCTTGACAGTTCGCTTTGAATAAGACTCCTCCAAAGAAGGCCCAACATTGGTTTTACCATTTGCCTCACCAGCCCTTTTTCCCTTGGGTTTCGGAGCCCAAGGGTCATCTTTATTTTAGCCCCCGGGCGGTGCTTCTCTAAGTGCTGGTTCGAACCGAGCACTTCTTGGGCCACCACAGGGAAACTCGAGGCTTGGTTTTACTCATAGACTGTCTCATCTGGTGTTGCCCTGAGAACGAGATATGTGCAGCTCCTATCGGGATTGTCGGCGCATCGGGCGGCTTTGCTGGTCTTGTTTTATTCTGTCGAAATGTCTTGTAGCCGGATTCGAGACTGATCGGGTCTTCCGGGAGAAGGAATATCCTTCGTTGATCGCGAGAGCTTATCATGGGCTAAGTTGGGACACCCCTGCAGGGTATAAACTTTCGAGAGCCGTGCCCGCGGTTATGTGACAGATGGGAATTTGTTAATATCCGGTTGTAGTAAACTTGAAGCAAACTCTTCTAAAATACACCAACCGTAATGCGTAATCGTGAGTGTCTCTTTTGGGGTTGATCGAGAGGAGAACACGGTTTCGGGTTATGTCGGCGTAAGTAGGAGTTCAGGATCACTTCTTGATCATTACTAGTTGACGACCCTTCCTTTGTTTCTCTTCTCGCTCTCATTTGCGTATGTTAGCCACCATATATGCTTAGCCGCTGCTGCAACCTCACCACTTTACCCCCTTCCTTTTCCTTTAAGCTTTGCTAGTCTTGATACCCATGGTAATGGGATTGCTGAGTCCTCGTGGCTCACATATTACTACACCAACAGTTGCAGGTACAGGTTTGCGATGATCTGGCGTGAGGCGATGTTTGCTTGTGTTGGAGTTCTTACGCTTCTTCTTGATCGGGGATAGGTTCGGTCGGCAGCCTGGGCTAGCAGGGTGGATGTCGTTTGAGCTTCTATTTATGTTTCATCCGTAGTCGGATGTTGATCTTGTATGTGGTATTGTTGTATTGTTGTATTCATGTGACATTGTAGGACTTGGTTGTATCCCCATCTATTATGTAATGTTGATGTAATGATATCCACCTTGCAAAAGCGTTTCAATATGCGGGTCTATCCTTGGTGGGACCTTCGAGTTCCTTTTGGATAGGGTCGCATATTGGGCGTGACATAAACCCTAGAAGCTAGCCTATGGTATGATTGTTGTTCGTCCTACGGACTAAAACCCTCCGGTTTATATAGACACCGGATAGGTTAGGGTTACACAGAGTCGGTTGCAATGGTAGGAGATCTACATATCCGTATCGCCAAGCTTGCCTTCCACGCCAAGGAAAGTCCCATCCGGACACGGGACGAAGTCTTCAATCTTGTATCTTCATAGTCTTGGAGTCCGGCCATGACGATAGTCCGGCTATCCGGAAACCCCCTAGTCTGGGACTCCCTCAGCTAGAGATCAAGATTTATGTGGTAGGAATGGAATATCTAGACCTCAACACAAGTGTAGGTGGTTCTCTCTCAGAAAATGTATGTTGAAAGTGTAGGCATGTTCTGATGGCTCTCTCAACGAATGAAGAGTGGGTGGAGGGGTATATATATAGCCTCCACACAAAATCTAACCGTTACACACAACTTACCAAACTTGGTGGGACCGAATCATGAAACTCGGTCGGACCGATTTAGTAAATAATGTGACCGTTAGGATTTTCGGTGGGACCGACATGTCAACTCGGTGGGACCGATATGGTTAGGGTTAGGGCATAACGTAATCTCGGTGAGAACGATTACACAAACTCGGTGAGACCGATTTTGGTAATGGCACACAGTGGGTTGGTCAGGCAAACTCAGTGGGACCGATTCGCTCATCCCGATTGGATCGAAACGTGACGAAAGGGAAACAATGAGTTTGCATTGCAATCTCGGTGGGACCGATCGCTCATCTCGGTTTGACCGGAATGTTACGAAGGGAAACCGAGAGATTGCAATCCCATCTCGGTGAGACCGAGATCCCTATCAGTGAGACCGAAAAGACTAAGGTTTGTGGCAGTGGCTATGTCAGCAGAACTTGGTGGCGCCGGATGGACAGTTTCAGTAGGGCCGAGTTGGACTTTTGGTTTGGGACATATGTGGATGTGAGAAAGTAGCTGAGGGCTTTGGAGCATATCACTAAGCACTTTGAGCAAGAAACTCATTAAGCAACACCTCATCCCTCCTTGATAGTATTGGCTTTTCCTATAGACTCAATGTGATCTTGGATCACTAAAATGGAAAATGTAGAGTCTTGTGCTTTGAGCTTGAGCCAATCCTTTTGTCCTTAGCATTTTGAGGGATCCACTTTTCTCATCCATGCCATGCCAATCATTGAGCTTTCCTGAAATATTTATCTTGAAATAGCATTAGCTCAATGAGCTATATGCTGTTAGGAATTACCAAAACCACCCAGGGATAGTTGCACTTTCAATCTCCCCCTTTTTGGTAATTTATGACAACATATAGATCAAAGCTTCGACAAATGATAATAAGATTGAAAAACATTGTCGCTTTTAGAAGTATGTGATAAGTAAGAGCTCCCCCTAAATTTGTGCACTATTAAAATTTGCTTTGGGCTGCAAATGCACAATGTGTTAGGATCATGGGTTACTCTTCCATGTCACATACATCTTGGTGGAGCGCTCAAAATGATAAGAATTGAACATATGCACTCATCACCAAGCAAAGTGAATGATCATATAAGGATATACGAGATAATATCATCCAACAAGCATTAAGGTAGCATAGCATATGATCAAACACATGATCATCCAAGTATCTCACAAAATACATAGTGTATCAAGCAAACACACAATAAAGAAGTTCAACCACCAAAAACAAGAGAGATCAAAAGCAACACTCTCTCTCGAAGCCTATGATCTATACATTTTTCTCCCCCTTTGGCAACAAGTTACCAAAAAGTTCAAAAATGCATAGTGCTAAACGACTCTGAGGCTTGGTCTTCATGAGGTGGTGTAGAGATGACTCCAAGGACGAAAGCATCAGTTGATGTAGCTGGAGCTGGTGGAGTGGCTGCTGGAGCTGGTGGCACTGAAGCTGTGGCAGCTGGTGCAGATGATGTAGCTCTAGTATCTGGAACAGGCACTGCAGCAGATCTCTGTCCCCTGGGCACTCTAGCAAATGCATCTGTAGTAGACTTTCCCTTCTTCTCCTCCACATCCTCCTGAAGTTGCTCAATTGCGGTTTGGATCTCAGTGACCTTCACATCAAGAGCATAGAATTTATGTTCAATGATCCTCTCCAAACTCTCCTGGTTTTGAGTCAGGGTGGCCAAGCCCTTCTCAATCCTCAAGGTGGAGGCAATCAAATAGCCAAGCTAATCTTGCTTTCTCTTCAGTAACACTTGAGATGCCTCTTCAGCAGTTGGCATCTTTGCAACTTTATCTTCCCTTGCCTTCTCTCTCTTCTCATGTGCTTGCACAGATGATGGTTCCTCCTCATTCATCTCAACTATGTTATCTTCAAATTCAGGGTATAAGGGCAGATGCTCCTTATCCAAAAGATATGTGTCTGTGCCCATCTTTGAGTTGATGAGCTCCTGAATGTGTGGAGCATACCCACAACTCCTCTTCTGATCAGCTGTTGTTCTCTTGATTATTTCCACAATCAGACTCATGACTTTGAATATTTGAGGCACATCAAACAAATGCAGCAAGTTGATAGCATGACCTCTGATCATCTTGTGATCTCCAGACTTGGGTAGCAATGTGTGCCTAAGGATCCAGTTGATTGTAGGCAGACCAGACAACAAGAAGTGTACAGGTCCAAGCTTGCGAGTTTCCAAAGCTTTATCTGGGATCTCTCTATACATGTGTGCCATAGAGTTGTGGTCTTTCTTCTTCTCAGCATATACATCCAAGTCATCTTCAGATTCTTTTGGAGCATTGATCAACTCAGCCCATTCTTCAACAGTGGATTGGTACCTAGTACCTTCAGACATCCATATAATCTTCCCATCTGGGTAGAAGTGAGATGTGGAGTAAAACTGCATGATGAGCTCATCATTCCACTTGGTGAGCTTCTGGGCAACAAAGTCATCAACTCCACATGATTTGAAGCTGTCATATACTCCTTTTTCAGCACCTTCTTCTTTGAAGTGGCCTCATCCTCAACAGCCACATAATCCTCATCTTCAAAATCTGATATTTTCTTCTTCCTTGACCTGGTAGCTGCTTTTGGCAAATTGCTAGGTGTGCTCCTGCTACCATCATCATAACTGCTTGAGGGACTAGTGCCCTCACTCATCTAAGCTTGTTCCTCTGGCTTGTTCTGGCTGTCACTTTGATCAGACATTTTCAGGCAAACTCGCTAACAGCAGACCCTGTGAATAGATGTAGATGAGGTAGAGTGGATGAGCATCACAAAGCACAGAGGTTTTTGCAGAACAATTGAGTCAAAAACTTAGTTTTAGTTTTCCACAGAAAGCATTTCGGAGGTACCGATTTGTGGACTCGGTGATACCGAAGAAGGTTTTGGAACCTAAACTAGTGAACTCGGTCAGACCGAGTCACAGTTCGGTGGCACCGAGACTGCTAGGGTTTCACAAACAATCGATCTCGGTCACACCGATTTGCAATTCTCGGCCAGACCAAAAATCACATGTGCAATGGCCTAAGCCAAATCGGTGAGACCGATTTCTACAACTCGGTCGGTCCGAGATGAGTTCGGCGGAAACCTAACCCTAAATTTTCAAATCAATTCTAATCTACGGAATCCTTTTGCTGGATAGAATAATTTCAAACATGGCAAGAATCATGGCAAAGCAATGTGCTAGGAATCGGAGTTAAAGGATAGCACAAAATTTCAAGTTCATACCCTAGTTCAGTGGTGAACTTGCTACGGCGGTAACGGTAGGGCAGAATGCCATTGACGGCGGCGGAGACCAGCGACCGGGAGGTCGCTGGCGGCGAAGAGGATGATCCGAAGACCCGAAGAGGCGGAGCAGGCTATGCGTGGGCGAAGGGTTTCGAATTTTTTTCCAAAATTTGACCCGTGAGTATATATAGCATGACCCTGTCGGTGTGACCGAGTGGAACAACTCGGTGGCACCGAGATGCAAAACTGCAAGCAGTTACTGCAACTCGATGTGACCGAAAGGTTCTAATCGGTTGTGAAAGTGCGTTATATCGACTAGAGGGGGGTGAATAGGCGATTTTTAGAGAATTTTACAAATTCTTCACTGAGGAATTTGCTGGTGAGGAAATTCCTTAGCGAAGAAATACATGCAGCGGAATAAGTACTCAGAAGTAAGCATAACAGATTACAAGCATAGTCATCATGATGAAATGAAGACAATCACAGAGTCTGAAAGCGTAATCACAGGATAACACAAGATGAAGACAAACAGATGAAGAAATTGAGCGAGGAAATTGAGAAAGTCTTGATCAAAGTCTTCAAACACAGATATGAACAAACACTCAACACAAGAATGAGGAAATGAAAGGGTTGAGGAAATGGAACCGATTAGGTTGGTGAAGACAATGATTTGGTAGACCAGTTCCAACTGCTGTCTCGGTTATGCGTCTGGTTGGAGCGGCTGAGTATTTAAACTCGAGGACACGCAGTCCGGACACCCATCACCGAGCACGCAGCTCGGGACACCAAGTCCTCACCGTATTCTCCTTGAACTAAGGTCACGCAGACCTCGTCCAATCACTCGTGGTAAGTCTTCAGGCGACTTCCAAACCTTCACATACTTGGTCACTCGGCGATCCACAATTCCTCTTGGATGCTCTAGACCGTGACGCCTAACCGTCTGGAAGAAGCACAGTCTTCAAAGGTAAAAGCATCGGATCCACAGGATCAATTTCTTGATGATGCTCAATCACTTTGGGTTTGTAGGGGTTTGGTTTTTGGGATTTTCCTCACTTTTGGGTTTTTCCTCACTTGATGATTTTCGCTCAAATTCCTCAGAGGATGGGTTGCTCTCAAATGACAAGTGTCAAGTTCTCTCGGAGCAGCCAACCAACTAGTGGTTGTAGGGGGCGGCTATTTATAGCCTAGGGAGCAGCCCGACATGATAAGACATAAATGCCCTTCAATGATATGACCGTTAGGTGGATAAGATATTTGGGGACAGTGGCAAGAAGACAAAGAACGGTCGGAAATTTGAACATCAAATTCCTCAGGGCTATCATGTTCCTCACTGTGTAGGCAATTCGCACTAGCGAATTCCTAACTCCTCAGTCAGAATAAATTCCTCAGCGACCAGAAGAGCTTCGTCTCTGTCACTGAAGAAATTGACTGAACTGTATGAGATTTCCAAAAGCTTCACTCGAAGGGATTGGTAGGTGTAGGATTTTGAGTTGAGCATCAAATGGAAATTTTCCCTTAGTATTTCCTCGACCCCTTTAACGATGCGGTGTTTCCTATGACTCAAGAAAGAGAAAATGAAACTACGAAAACAAAAGTCTTCACGCTTCATGTTCCTCAAATGAATACCAAGTCTTCAAGGTCACACCAATTTCTTCACTTTCAAAGTCTTGAAAGTCTTGAATATCAAAGTCTTGATCGAAGAACTTCATTTTAGGGTCGACTTTCTCTGTAAATATCAAACTCCTCATAGACTTATAGACCTGTGTACACTCACAAACGCATTAGTTACTTAACCTATAAGTCTTCAATACACCAAAATCACTAAGGGGCACTAGATGCACTTACAATCTCCCCCTTTTTGGTGATTGATGACAACATAGGTTAAGTTTTCAACGGGGATAAATATATGAAGTGTAAATACTGATAATGAGGATTTTGATTGCAAGATATAGAAGAACTCCCCCTGAAGGTGTGCATAGTGAGGAATTTGCTTTTGAGGCAATGCACATTTGAAGAATTGAATCATGGAGATCTCCCCCTATATCTTGTAATTCATACACGCATTTAACATATAGTATGAAGAATTTGAAATGCATGATGAAATATGGTGCTTGATGGTATGCAGAGCATGCAAAATAATGCATAAAGAGTATCAGAGCCCAATGCGTATGAGGAATTTGAAACTATCATGAGTATCAGATCCCAAATTGATTTGAAGATTTTCAACGAGCTGAGCATAACAAATATCAGAGCATATCAACACTACTGTAATCAGAGCATAGAGCAAAAGCATAATGCATCAAAAGTATCAAAGCACCATCGGGTTTAAGATTGCAACTCGATCCAATAAAAGGTTTCGGAAGAACGAGAGTTGTAACTTAATAAAATACTGTATATCGACAAAAACGAGACCCGCTTGAAGACTAACTCAAATTTCTCCCCTTTGTCATCGAATGACCAAAAGGATCGGCGAGGACTAACGCTCTTGAGGAATTTCAAGTTGAAGGCGGGCGCCAAACATTATCGGGTTGTTCGTTGAAGTAGGACCAGCAGCAGTGTCTTCCAAATCTTCATTTTCATCGATTGTCGCGAGATGAAGAATAGGAGCTGGCCACTAAGGAAGGAACTTTGACTTTCTTGAATTTCTTGGAGGAGGTGCGACCAGTCAAATTCTTCCTTGAGTCCCATTGATTGCAGTTCTTCTTCATTGTATACATGTGAAAGAACAGCCCAGTGCGCTTGAAGGTTTCATGAAGGTAGTAGTGGTTTTCTTCACTGCATTGTGAGTTGAGGTCAGGTTGTAAAGAAGAGTACCAAAGCGACGTTTGACCCACTTGTGATTGCGATCAACCTTCCGATGAAGACCGAGGAGTAACTCACGATCATCATCACCACAGGTGCGAGATTGAGGACTATGCTTAAGCGAGGTATTTCTTCTTTGAGTCATGTGTGGCGAGTCATCATTGGTGGAGTAGGATGCTGCTTATAAACTGTCCATCCAATGGACGAGTGCCTTCATCTATCACAGCAGTAGCCTTTCCCTTTTCATCAGCTGAGGTAATTGTCCGTTTGAGGACTTCAATCGGGGGCAGGTAGCTGCAGTGGTTCAAAGTATCAGCCTTGTAATTCAGTGAAGATCTTGACCGATGAATCTCATAATCCAAGGTGCATAAGGCTTCACTCAAAAGGTGACATGGCAATGTTAGCGAGTCCTCATGAAGAAATCATGGAAATTGACAGAACGCCATGGATGATGTTGAAAAGCATATTCTTCATGATGCCAACGACTTCTTCATCGTTCAAGTCGTGGCCTTTGATAGGACTCATAGTTTTTGTCAGAATTCGATAGACTGTGCGAGGCACATATAATAATTCCTTGACGAGGAATTTGGTCCTTGGAGCTTGCCTTGGTTTCAAAGGCTTCATCAGCACTTGCATATAGTGATTTGAAAGTTCCTTTTCTTCATAGATGCGACGTGCACCATCAATCGGAGGACTAAGTGGGAGGGCACGAAGCAATTCACTTGCTGGTGCCTTGTAGTGGGTGTTTTCGGTCATCCAATCCAAGACCCATGAATTCACATCTTCAGCGTCTCCGGTGATGTGCAGGGTTGCATAGAACTGAAGAATTAGCTCTTCATTCCAATCACAAATATCAGTGCAGAAATTTAGGAGACCTGCGTCGTGAAGAACACTGAGGACTGGCTCAAAGTTCGGCAGCGACTCCATATCCACATGAGGAATATGAGCATGATCAAGATTTTGTCCTTGTTGAAAAGCACCGAGGAATAGAAGTTGGCTTGGTGGCAGTCCGTAAAAGCCTCTTCCTAATCGAGCAGAATCATAAGGATTATATTCGATGAAGAACACGTGCTCGGCAAAGAAATCTTCAGCCTTGAACTTTTGCTTGGTTGAGAACGGATTCTTTTGCTTGGGCAGAGGGGTGTCAGTGAGTTGCATCACCACCTCTGGAATCACAAGTTCAGGTTCTTCAACCTGAGGAATTTCTTGTTCCTCAACAGATGCAGTCGGAGGATTAGCAGCAGCAGCAGTTTCATCAGCACTAGCGGCTGGAATTTCTTCATGCACAGAATCAGTGGGTTGATTTTCTTCAAAGTCCATTTGGACTGTTTGTGCAGGGAGTGAGGAACTTGTTGGGCGGGGTGAAGAGAGGAGTATTGGGATCTGACTTTCCCAAAAGTCATCATTTATCACCTGGAGTGGTGCATCCAATATCCACATCTTCATTTTCATTTTCCTCGATACCAGCTTGAGGAATTTCATGGTCTCGATGAGGAAATAAGCGGGGTTGAAGGATTGCTTCCACTTCAATTTCTTCATCAATTTTCTCGATGAAGCAGCAGATTGATGGTCTTCATCAGATCCGATTGGGATCTCATATTCTTCTCCAAAAGGAACTACTTCCTTTGATGGTACGGAGGAAATTGGAATAGCATCAATTGGGTTTTCAATGGAGCTGGTCATTGGCTTCATTTTCTTCGCAGTCGAAGAATCTGACGCAGCTGATGCTTTCCTTTTCTTCACAGCAGCTCGTTCCGCAGCCTTGGTTTTCTTCACATCAGAAGCAGATGGAAGAATTGGAGTTGGAATTGGTGCAGGAGGAGCTGAGGAATTTTGTGCAGTTTCTTCAGGAGCAACTGATGTAGTTCCCCTGTCTTGAGCAGTTTCTTCAGGCGCACCACTAGTGGGTGCCCTGGCAGTTTCTTCAGCGGCTGGGATGGGATCATCAGCCCTGGAATCAGCATTTTCTTCAGCAGGCTGAGCAGAGGCTTCAGCGGTGCTGGCATTTTCTTCATTAGGCTGAGCAGAGGCTTCAGCCTGAGGATTTTCATGTTGCATTGGGACATCAACAGTTGTGAGTTTCTTCGTCAGGTTGACGAATCTGGTCTTGACTCCTTGCCAGTCAGCATAGTGGGTATCGAAGCTTTTGCTGAGGTTTTGAATTTCAGTTTGGATTTGGAGAAGTTCCTCAGGTGTCATTTTGACGACGTTTTTCTTCAGAAACTTCTCCTTCCTGTATTGAGCCTTTTTGATTTCCCTCGCCTTCTCAAACTTCCATTTTTCTTCAGCTATGAAGTGAGTCAGTGCATGACTTTGACCATGTGTCAGATGAAGATCAGGCAGAGGGGTGTTGGGATCCTTGTGCCAGAGATCGATAAAGTCGAGGACTTTCTTCGGATCCAATAGCAGTGGCACCGTTGAACCTTTGGCTCTAGCGGCCTTCACTTGGCGGTCTCTGATGATTTCTTCAAGTTCTTCATCAGATGCCTCATCATCAGTTGGCACGTGGACTACAAGTTGTTTCTTCCTTGGGCTAGGCCGAGGACCACGTCCAGCTGTTGCTTTTGTCTTCAGCAGGGCCGGGCCAGATGAAGAATTGGGGGCAGCTGAGGAACTTGCAGAGATGCCTGAGGCAATTGAGAAACCAACAGTCCTTTGACATGTAGCTAGGTGCATAGGAACTGAAGGTTTGGACGGAGCAGTTGAGGACTTTGATGGAACAGCAGCAGTGTGAGGAATTGGCTGGGATGGTGCTGCTGAGGAATTTGGCCGTGAGGGCGCTGATGATGAAGCACTTGGCTTATTAGCAGACTTCTTTTGCATCGATTTCCTCGGTTTGACCGAGACCTCAGTGGCAGCAGCAGCGGCAGAATCCTCATTGAATTTCTTCACAGCTTCCTTTGCTTGCTTTGCCAATTTTGCTTGGCGTTTAGCCCATTCATCAGGAAAGTCCTCACCGCGTTTGACGCTAGTGGGATCAGCTATTTGGCCAGGTGCCAAAGGAGCTCTTGGGCATGGAGGATTCAAAGCGAACTTCTTCATGTACTTAGGAGTTACATATCTGTATTCCTTCCATTCCCGTGCCCATCTCCGTTCAATCTTCTGAATACGCACCTTGCGTTGATTTTTGCTTTCTTCATCCGGAGTGCAATAGTCAGCATATATTTCCTCAGGGATTTCAAACGCTGTCATAACCTCAGGTTTCTTTCCTCCCTTTTGCGGCTTCTTACCATCGCCATTTTCTTGATTGAGGAAATTGAACAATTGAGTTCTCACGAAGAAGTGTGCAGTTTTTCTTCGAGGAACGCTGCAAATGAGTTAAGTTGATGAGAACCTAGGGATTCAGAAGCGGACATTTGTACCTGTGAACAGAGTATAGGTGCGAGGAATTTGGAGAGGTCATATGCGTTCTCGGAAGGTTTTCAAAAGAACAAGTTTTGAGGATTTTGACCAGATGAGCCTTGAAGAATTTCACTAAGCGTTCTTTGTCTTAGGTTCGAGTTGTATAGATCGAGGATCCACACAATTGAGGAATCTTGAAGAAAATCATTGCTTAGAGAAACAAGTCAAGAGATTTGAGGTGTTCATATGTGTGAGGAATTTGAAGAATAAACACCTTTGAAGAATTTGAAGAAGATTTGAGAATCAAAGCGAGTAATAAAAGTAACTTTTAATTTACCCGAAGTGAAGAACACGACGAACTGAGATGAACAGTTGGGAAGTTCGTCCGTTCAGATCTTCCACGCCCTAACTTGGCAGAGGAAATCAGCTACGGCGACGACGGAGTGAAGATTTTCCACGGTCGGCGCGAGTACGTCGGCGAAGAGGTCAAGGCAGTGAAGCTTTTCCTCACCGGCGACGATGGAGTAGCGGCGGCGCTAGGGTTTTGAGGAGCTCGGCGGAGAGAGAGGTCGGCGAAGTAAATGAGTGAGGAAGGGAGAGAGGGGTATTTATAGACACGGCGAAAACGGATCGTCCAAGATTTAGGACGAGCGTGCCTGACCGCTTCCCTTCTCATGACATGTGTCACCCACGATGTGTAGTGGAGATCGTACGATCGTGGGTGAATAAAGTAATGCATCATGGGATGCGGAACGGTTTGAGCGGTAAAATCGAAGTTTGGATAAGATTAGTTTTAAAAGTTCCGTTCGCAATTTCTTCAGCTGTCAAGGACACAGTGAAGAATTTGAACGAGTTTCAAAGTAGAACGCACATGAAGAATTTGTGAATGGATTTGGTTGAGTATAGCATAGAGGGGAAAGGGTCCGATCACATTCACTTAGCAGAAAAAGCGACTTGAAGAAATAGCCATAAGTGAATGCTGTAGAGGACATAAATCTATATATATATATATATATATAGCCAATGAAGAAAGACGACGGAAACAGTGAAGAATTTGCAAAGTTGAAGAATTTGAAAAACTGAAGAATTTCAAAAACTGAAGAAGATTTTCAACTTTGGTGGTGGCGTAACCCACCGTATAAGAATGATGATATCAGACACCGCGTACAATTGTCGTAGGGTTCTGAGAATCAAATTCTTCATTAATTTCTTCACACTTAGAGTGTTATTCTTCATTGATTGAAGAAAAACTTTTCTTCATGTGTTGCACATCTAAGTCATCAATTTTGCATAAGTGTTAGGATGTGTGCCTTTTCAAAGAACATTCAAGATTCTAAGATATTTAGCTCACACGCAACTTGCTAAATCTCTTCTCATCCAAGGGCTTAGTGAAGATATCAGCTAGCTGTTCTTGATCTTCACGTGCTCGATGGAGATGTCGCCCTTCAACACATGATCACGAAGAAAATGATGACGAATTTGAATGTGCTTTGTCTTGAGTGCTGAACTGGGTTGTGAGCAATCTTGATGGCACTCTCATTGTCACACGAGAGAGGCACATTCTTCACGTTGATGCCGTAGTCCTTGAGGGTTTGCTTCATCCATAGTAATTGAGCACAACACGAGCCAGCAGCAATGTATTCAGCTTGCGATGGGACGGTGATACGCAGTTCTGTTTCTTCGAGGACCAACATACCAAAGATCGTCCGAGGAAATGACAAGTACCAGATGTTGACTTGCGGTCCACACGATCACCAGCATAGTCAGAGTCAGAATATCTAATGAGATCAAAAGTGGAGCCCTTGGGGTACCATAATCCTAGTGTTGGTGTGTGAGCTAGATATCGAAGAATATGCTTCACAGCCTTATGGTGTGATTCCTTCGGTGTAGCTTGAAATCGGGCACACATGCAAACACTAAGCATTATATCTGGCCTAGATGCACATAAGTACAATAAAGATCCAATCATGGGCGGTATACCTTATGATCAAGTCAATACCATTTTCATCGATTGCATAGATGGCCATTTGTGGGCATAGGAATTTTGACGCCTTTGCAATCTTGCATGCGAATTTCTTCAGGACATCTTTGAGGTATTTCTCTGAGATATGAATATGCCATTGTGTTGTTGATTGAATTTGAAGACCTAAGAAGAATTTCAACTCTCCCATCATAGACATTTGATATTCTTCACTCATCATATAGGCAAATTCATCACTATAACGTTGGTCAGTACAGCCAAAGATAATATCATCAACATATATTTGGCACACAAACAGTTCATCATCATAAGATTTAGTAAAGAGAGTAGGGTCGAGTGAACCGGGTGTGAAGCCATTCTTCACGAAGAATTCCTTCAATGTATCATACCACCGAGGGGCTTGCTTGAGGCCATAGAGGGCCTTATTTAGTCTGAAGACTTTGTCAGGATTCTTTGGATCTTCAAAACCTAGGGGTTGAGCAACATATACTTCTTCCTCAAGCTTACCATTGAGGAATGCACTTTTCACATCCATTTGATATAAAGTGATATTGTGATGGTTAGCATAGGCGAGTAATATGCGAATAGACTCAAGTCTAGCAACAGGTGCAAAAGTTTCATCGAAGTCAATTCCTTCAACCTGCGTGTAGCCTTGAGCTACTAGTCGTGCTTTATTCCTCACCACAAGACCATTTTCATCTTGCTTGTTGCGATAGATCCACTTTGTGCCAATGATATTATGCTTGCGAGGATCTGGACGTTTGACCAGTTCCCAGACGTTGTTGAGCTCGAACTGATGTAATTCTTCTTGCATGGCCTGAATCCACTCCGGCTCCAGAAATGCTTCATCTACCTTAGTGGGCTCTATGATAGAGACAAAAGCGTAGTGCCCACAAAAGTTAGATAAGTGTGAAGCTTTTGAGCGAGTGAGAGGACCTGGCGCTTTAATGTCATCGATGATCTTGTCAACTTGCACTTCTTTTGCAACGCGAGGATGAGCTGGTTGTCTTCGAGGAATTTATCATTTTCCTCAAAGCACCATTTTCTTGACATTATCTTCAGTGCATCACTTGGCGTTCTTGGCGACAGAATGAATCCTTCAACAGTTTCTTCAGTAGGAATGACATCCTCAGTTGCCTTGAACCTGATGGAATCCTCAAGTGTTGGTTCGTCTAACACAGAAGGTAGGTGCTCTCTTTGCGAGCCATTAGTTTCATCGAACCGCACATCTACAGTGTCAACAATCTTGTGAAGTGCGATGTTGAAGACTCTGTAGGTGTGCGAGTCCTTTCCGTAACCAAGCATAAAACCCTCATGTGCTTTTGGTGCAAATTTAGAGGTGTGGTGAGGATCTCTAATCCAGCATTTAGCACCGAAGACTTTGATATAACTTACATTAGGTTTCTTGTCAGTGAGGAGTTCATAGGCAGTCTTCTTGAAGAATTTGTGAAGATATACTCTGTTGATGATGTGGCACGCAGTATCAATTGCTTCAATCCAGAAACGACTAGGCGTTTTGTATTCATAAAGCATAGTGCGAGCCATCTCAACAAGAGTTCTGTTCTTGCGCTCCACGACGCCATTTTGCTGAGGAGTATAAGGAGCAGATAACTCATGAGTAATACCAAGTTCATCAAGATAATCCTCAAGTCCGGAATTCTTGAACTCAGTTCCATTGTCACTCCTGATGTGCTTGATCTTCACACCAAAGTTGGTTGAAGCCCTCGAGGAAAATCGTTTGAAGATTTCCTGCACTTGATTTTTGTAAGTAACAATGTGTACCCATGTGTAGCGAGAGTAATCATCAACAATAACAAAGCCATATAGTGATGCTTCATTAACAACAGCTGAGTAATGATTGGGACCAAAGAGGTCCATGTGAAGCAATTCGAAGGGACGAGTAGTGGTCATGATAGTCTTCGCTGGATGCTTGGCCTTGGTCATTTTTCCAGCTTCACAGGCTTCGCATAAGTGATCCTTGAGGAATTTGACATTCTCAATGCCAATGACATGCTTCTTCTTCGCAAGCGTGTGCAAATTCCTCATGCCTGCGTGACCAAGTCGTCGATGCCATAGCCAGCCTTCTGAAGCTTTTGCAAGTAGGCACACAGCTGGTTGTGGTCCCTGAGAGAAATCAACAATATACAAGTCTCCTCTCCTAAAGCCTTGAAGACTTTGGAATTGTCACTTCCATAATCACAACACAACGATACTTGCCAAAGATAACTACCATATCAAGATCACAAAGCATTGAGACTGACATGAAGTTATATCCTAAAGACTCAACAAGCATGACTTTGTCCATGTGCATGTCCTTAGAGATAGCAACCTTACCAAGTCCCAATACGACTTTTGCCTTTGTCAAGAAAGATGATATGCTTGAGATGTGACGGTGATAAGGGAGCATCCATCAATAGATTCTTGTCACCGGTCATGTGATTTGTACATCCACTATCGAGAACCCACTCGGTGGCTTTGGGTTGATCATCCTGCAGATGAATTAGTACAACTTACGATCTCATATACTTCATCGGTGAAGAATATGATATCAAGTTCATCGATGAATTTCATCGACAAGATCAATCGATAAGTAGTATGAGGACGTGTGAAATGAAAGTTCATTTCATCATGATTAACTGCGTCCTTTCGTGCATTTTGTCGGGCCCCGGCAAATTCTTCAGACGTTGAGGCACGCCCGAGACCTGACCCGCAGAAGAGATTAGTTCTTTTCTTCACC
This sequence comes from Aegilops longissima, assembly GCA_021605205.1. Classification (NCBI taxonomy): domain Eukaryota; kingdom Viridiplantae; phylum Streptophyta; class Magnoliopsida; order Poales; family Poaceae; genus Aegilops; species Aegilops longissima. Next base: position 64,944,057 of record CM038678.1, on the reverse strand, counting down.
ACCCACATCGAAGGGGTGGCAAAGAGTTCATCACTCTGCGAGCACCATATGAGAATGGTGGCATAGAGGCCAAACCATTTCGTTTCACATAAGAGGGGTTAGGGTAATCATATGAATAAGCAGAGAAATTCTTCGAGGACTTGTGAACATATTGGTTTGAAGAATAATGCACATATTCAGAGCCCTTAGCTCTACCCTGCGAAACAGAGTTGTTAGCACGATGATAATCATATGAGGACTTTGATCCTTTTGAGGAATTTGATCCTCGTGAGGAATTTGGTCCGTATGAGGACTTGGATCCATATGAAGACTTTGGTCCATATGAAGAATTTGATCTGGGGTTCCTATTCTTCACAGGTGGTGTCATGAGGACATTCACCTGAAGATTTTCAAGGCACCGCTTGGGAACCCAGATTTTCTTCATAGGGAACCGTTCTGCAGATTAGTGCCAACATATCTAGCAAATACTTCACCATTCTGATTTTTGAACAGTTTATAGTTTGAGTCAAATGACTCATCAATGTAATGAGGAAATTCACATGTAAAACCAGATAAGGTAGATGGATCAATGGAGGTCCCTTTGCAGCAACCCATGAGGTTTTGGGATACCGCTCGGGCTTCCAAAGACGTTCCATCAGCATTGAGTTTCCTCTCAAAGGCAATACCCTCTTTCCTAGGGTTCTGTTGAGGATCTGCTTTTAAGCACATCACAAAGAGTCGATGCCCTTTGAGGCTTTTGTACATGCTGTCATGTACAATTCCTTCGATCTGCATCGTCGGTGATACTAGCAATGTCCTCGGATGAGGAATTAGTGATAGCAGAGGCAGGTGAAGAATTTGTAACAGTTGAAGCATTTGAACATTCGGTGAAGAATTAGCGATTCACGTTCAATGCACTTTAAGCATGGAGGAACAAATTCTTCTTGAGAAGCGCTGATTTGTTGAGCAAGTAATGAATCGCGCTCCTTCGAAGATCTTCATAACTCGCTCTTAGCTTCTCAAGATCTTGCTTTCTTTGAATAAATTCATAAGAAAGTTTCTCATGATCGATAGGAGAGTGTTATGATGACCTTGAAGGCTGTCAAGCCTAGATCGAACTCTCGAAGATTTTCGATCGGGGCTTGAGTGCGATCCATTTCTTCACCTAACATATCATCACTCTTATCTAGCATGTTTTGAACCTTTTCAAAAGCCCTTTGTTGTTTTATAGCAATCTTAGCAAGTTTAGAGTAGCTGGGCTTGAGATCCTCATCGATTCATTTTCACTAGATTGGAGGAGGTGAAATTGAGTACCTTGGCACCTTTTGCCATGAAGCAATAGGTGGGGCGTAGTCATCATTTTCCTCATCAGGTTTGTTGGAGTCAGTTTCTTGATGTTGAAGATGGACTTGCTAACATAAGCGATAGCAAGAGCCGGACTAGCCACACCAGATTCAGATTCTTGAGACTCCTCCTCTTCCTCATTTTCCTTAGATTCAGCTTGAGTCCATTTCCTTGCCAATGAATGCCCGAGCCTTTTGGAGCTGCTCTTCTTGTGAGAAGAAGGCTTTGAGGATTTTGATGATGAAGATTTTGATGATTTCTTCTTCTTCTTCACGTCATCGTAGGCTGTAATCCTTGTGTTTCTTCTTTCTTAATTCCTTTTCCCATCGAGGACAATCTTGGATATAGTGACCAGGTTTCTTGCATTTGTGGCAAAGTCTTCGCTTATAGTCACTAGATGAGGAATCACTGCTTCTTGAGGATTTTCCAAAGCGACCACGTCTTGTGAATTTCTGGAATTTCTTCACGAGCGGTGCTAGCTCTCGCCAAATTCTTGAGGATCTCCAAGGCTACTACGAGTCTTCACTCTCAGATTCAGATACAGCCTTGGCCTTGTGGCACGTGTTTTTCCATAGCCGAACCATAGAGATCTCTCTTTTCACAAGTGGAACTCGTGAGTATTTAGCCTTCGAGGATATCAGCAGGATCAAGAGACTTGTAATCAGCTCGTTCTTGTATCATCGGTGCTGAGTATCAAATGAGGAATCAAGCGATCTTAGCAATTTCTTCACCACCTCATGGTCGGTGATGTCAGTGGCACCCAGTGTTTGAAGCTCAATTGAGATGTCAGTGAGGCGATCGAAGGTTTGTTGAACATTTTCGTTGTCGAGTCTTTTGAAGCGGTTGAAGAGATTCCGAAGAACATCAACTCGAGAGTCACGCTGAGTTGAAACACCTTCATTTACTTTGGACAGCCTGTCCCAGATGAGTTTGGCAGATTCCAAAGCACTCACTCTTCCATATTGACCTTTGCTCGATGGCCACATATGATATTCTTCGCTTGAGAATCGAGTTGCTTGAATCTCTTCACATCAGCATCATTCGAGAGGGTGTGGTGAGGAAACACCTTTTGTCACAACATACCGTAGATCGTTGTCAATTGCTTCAAGATGCATTCGCATTTTGTTCTTCCAGTAGGGGTAGTCCGTCCCATCGAAGGTAGGACACCCTGCTGAGACCTTGATCATACCTGCGGTCGACATAACTAAAACTCCAGGTGGTTAAACCAAAATCACACAGAACAAGGGAGTACCTTGCTCTGATACCAATTGAAAGTGCGTTATATCGACTAGAGGGGGGGTGAATAGGCGATTTTTAGAGAATTTTACAAATTCTTCACTGAGGAATTTGCTGGTGAGGAAATTCCTTAGCGAAGAAATACATGCAGCAGAATAAGTACTCAGAAGTAAGCATAACAGATTACAAGCATAGTCATCATGATGAAATGAAGACAATCACAGAGTATGTAAAGCGTAATCACAGGATAACACAAGATGAAGACAAACAGATGAAGAAATTGAGCTGAGGAAATTGAGAAAGTCTTGATCAAAGTCTTCAAACACAGATATGAACAAACACTCAACACAAGAATGAGGAAATGAAAGGGTTGAGGAAATGGAACCAGTTAGGTTGGTGAAGACAATGATTTGGTAGACCAGTTCCAACTGCTGTCTTAGTTGTACGTCTGGTTGGAGCGGGTGAGTATTTAAACTCGAGGACACGCAGTCCCGGACACCCGATCCTCGAGCACGTAGCTCGGGACACCAAGTCCTCACCGTATTCTCCTTGAACTAAGGTCACGCAGACCTCGTCCAATCACTCGTGGTAAGTCTTGAGCGACTTCCAAACCTTCACATACTTGGTCACTCGGCGATCCACAATTCCTCTTGGATGCTCTAGACCGTGACGCCTAACCGTCTGGAAGAAGCACAGTCTTCAAAGGTAAAAGCGTCGGATCCACGCAGGATCAATTTCTTGATGATGCTCAATCACTTTGGGTTTGTAGGGGTTTGGTTTTGGGATTTTCCTCACTTTTGGGTTTTCCTCACTTGATGATTTTCGCTCAAATTCCTCGGAGGATGGGTTGCTCTCAAATGACAAGTGTCAAGTTCTCTCGAGCAGCCAACCAACTAGTGGTTGTAGGGGCGGCTATTTATAGCCTAGGAGCAGCCCGACATGATAAGACATAAATGCCCTTCAATGATATGACCGTTAGGTGGATAAGATATTTGGGGACAGGTGGCAAGAAGACAAAGAATGATCGGAAATTTGAACATCAAATTCCTCGGGGCTATCATGTTCCTCCTTTGTGTAGGCAATTCAGACTGGCGAATTCCTAACTCCTCGATCGAGAATAAATTCTCGGTGACTGGAAGAGCTTCGTCTCATCCTTGAAGAAATTGACTGAATCTGTATGAGATTTCAAAAGCTTCACTCGAAGGATTGGTAGGTGTAGGATTTTGAGTTGAGCATCAAATGGAAATTTTCCTTAGTATTTCCTCGACCCCCTTTAACGAAGACGGTGTTTCCTATGACTCAAGAAAGAGAAAATGAAACTACGAAAACAAAAGTCTTCACGCTTCATGTTCCTCAAATGAATACCAAGTCTTCAAGGTCACACCAATTTCTTCACTTTCAAAGTCTTGAAAGTCTTCGAATATCAAAGTCTTGATCGAAGAACTTCATTTTAGGGTCGACTTTCCTTTGTAAATATCAAACTCCTCATAGACTTATAGACCTGTGTACACTCACAAACGCATTAGTTACTTAACCTATAAGTCTTCAATACACCAAAATCACTAAGGGGCACTAGATGCACTTACAGGTTGCACCGAGGTTGAAAACCTAGATCAACTTAGTGATCTCGGTATGACCGAAAAGGGTGAATCGGTCAGACCGAAATGCACAAAGAGGTTTTGGAAGTTTAAGTCTATGACGAATCGGGGACTCTGAGTGCTCCTCACACAGAGTGGTTCGAATCTAACTTGATCAAACTTTGTGATGTAGCATGAATAGACAAGAAAAGCATAGATAGCTAGAGCAGGTTCTTAGGAATTCTTGTTCATCCACTTGGCAAAAGGAAAGAAACCAAACAATCAAAACAACAAGTGGATGTCCTCGAATGAGTAAAATATGCAACCAACATGCTCACACAATAAAATGGCAAATGAAATATGTGGCAAAGCATGCACAACCAATTCTAGCATCTATCAAGCAATTGGTGATGACTAGGTCATCTATATATGAGTATATTGACTTAGGAGTCAAATGAGAACATTTGATCATAGGTCATACTCATCGTTTAAGCACAAGTGGGGTTACCACTTTTACATAAAGCATTGTTTTGTTCACACCATTAGAGTTGCTTTAGCTCATTTCTTAGAGTAAAGCTCCCCCTAGATGTGAGATTCCCCCTAAGAGGGATGAACTAAACTTGGGTTTTGTCGATGATGACTTCATGTAGGTGTTGAAGATGTGGATGCTCAAAGTTGATGTAGATCATTTGGAGCAATCCATTGGAGTGAGTTGCACTTTCAATACCTACACGGCTTAGTCCCACAAGGAACAAACAAGGATATCCATAGACATAGAGTGATGCACACACAAGATGATGTCCATGAAAGCATTGGGTTACCTTGTCCCTTGTCTTACCAACAAGAGGGTTTGTGACTCCTTGAACTAGTGCAAGATGTGGAAGTTGATTGCACTTGTCCTTGCCAAAATGATATGAGTGAAGTATATTGGCGGGGTCACCCTCAAGAACTCTCTAGTTCTTCTTCTTTGGGATCCACATCATCTTGATGGGAATCCTTGGAGTGGTAGTTGTACTCGATGAAGTAGAACTTGATGTAGTCTTGGGAACCCACTTGACCAAGGCCTTAGGAGCTTCTTCAAATGCATCAATCTCCTCTTGAAGCTTGTCCTTGCCTTTTTTCTTGTGGTCTTGTGGTGGAAGATCATCTTGAGCTTGTGTTCCTTTGAAAGAAGTAGGAGCATACTTCTCTTGTTGAGGAAAAAACTTCGTCTTGGGGTATTGATCTCCTTCCCACTCAACTCCATTGGCATTGAACTTTCGTTCAAAATCAACACCTTGATTCTTCCGGTGCCTTCCTTGCTTGCGTACAATTTCCTCGAATTGCTTACTTCTGGCAAGGCTCTTGTAAACACCTTTCTCTATAATTCCCTTCAATAAGCTATTTTCTTGCTCAAGTGTAACTTGGCTAAGAGAATCATTAGTGGAATCAAGAGAACTAATAGAAGCAACAACATTGGATTTAGCATGATTATTGTTACTACTAGAAGAAGAATCTTTCTTGTTCTTGTTACTAGACTTGACTTGTGGCATGTAAGTAGATAAGAGTAAACGCTTGGCAATGTAAGAAGAACTTTTCTTGTGAAGGTCATCATTGATTGCCTTTAAAAACTCATGCTCTTGCTCAAGGTTGAGCTTTTCAAAGCGTAACTTCTCATGAGTCTTTAAAAGTTCTCGATGATCTTCTAAGATAGTTTCATGAGCTAACTTAAGAGTGTTTAGTTCTTTAGTTAGGAGCTCAATCTTCTCCTTATCATTGTCATTCGTTTTATCTTGATTAGCATGATTATTTGACGTTTCATCATAGTATTCATCACTAGAGTTGTCAACAAGTAAATCATCATCACCTAACAAGTCATCTTCATCACTATTGAAATCAACATACTCGGGTGTGATACCTTTGGGCCTTTAGCCATGAAGCATCTTCCAATTCCTTCATTTGGTGAGTCAAATATGTCGTAGGAGTTGGTTGACACAAGTGCTAGACCGGCAACACCTTCATCTTGAGTATATTCGGAGTCGGAGTGATAGCTTCTCTCGGAGTGATTGTCGAAGTCAGAGCCGGATACCCATTCACCAACATGAGCTTGATGTCTTCGTTTTGTGTAGCTCCTTGATGACTTGTCCTTCCTTTCCGAATCCTTGCTTCTCCGGGATGTTCTTCGTTCATAACGATCATCTCTACTCCTTCTTTCTCTTGATGGTGATTCTTCTCTTCTACTCCTTCCTTTTGGAGAATCTTATCTTCTTTTGTAGGGAGTCGTACACTCATTAGAATAGTGTCCGGGTCTTCCACAATTGTAGCAATTGCGCTCACGACTAGAAGATCTTTTGTCATTGTAGGACCTTGACTTGGAACTTCTTTCCTTGCTTCTACTCTTGTAGAACTTGTTGAAGTTCTTCACCATTAGGCTCAATTCTTCATTGAAGGTTTGTTTCTCACATGATGATGTGGGAGCTTCACACGAGGCTTCGTAAGCACCACTTGACTTGTTGTGGAGTTCTTCCTTATCCTTGAGTGATATCTAATGAGCAACAATTCTTCCAATGACTTCCGTTGGCTTGAGATCTTTGTAATTGGGCATCATTTGGATCAATGTGCACACGGTATCATATTTTCCATCCAAGGCTCTTAGGATCTTCTTGATGATGAATTTGTCAGTCATCTCTTCACTTCCTAAGCCGGCAATCTCATTTGTGATAAGAGCAAGCCTAGAGTACATTTCAGCGACGCCTTCACCATCCTTCATTTTTAACTTGTCAAGTTGACTTTGAAGCACATCCAATTTGGATTCCTTGACGGAGTCGGTACCTTCGTGCATGTCAATCAAAGTATCCCAAATTTCCTTTGCATTCTCGAGATGGCTGATTTTGTTGAATTCTTCGGGGCACAATCCGTTGAAGAGGATATCACAAGCTTGAGCATTATATTGCAGCATCTTCAACTCTTCCGCGGTAGCTTCACAGTTCGGTTCTCTCCCATCAAAGAATTCACCTTGCAAGCCAATACACACAATAGCCCAAACAACGGGGTGATGTCCAAGAATATGCATTTTCATCTTATGCTTCCAACTAGCAAAATTAGTACCATAAAAGTAAGGACCTCTACGGTGGTAATTTCCCTCGCTAGACGACATACTCTCCTAGGTTGTGAAACCAAGGCTATGACCACCAAAAGCTATGGAAATCAAAGCAAATGGAGACCAAAGCTCTGATACCACTTGTAGGATCGAAAGTATGTCTAGAGGGGGGGGGGTGATTAGACTACTTGACCAAATAAAAAACTAGCCTTTTCCCAATTTTAGTTCTTGGCAGATTGTCGGTGTACAAAAGTAGGGGCTCTCTTTTTGACCCCTTTACTTGTGCACGGGCTGTCAGAGCCACCCGCCATGGCCACGCATGACAGGGCAGGAAAGGGAAGCCGGAGAGAAGCCGAAGGCACAAGACCAACAAAGTAACAACAAGAACCAAGGCCACAAAGATCGAATGGGCGAAGCAGGTTTCCCCGGCAAGGACCCTTGCCGGGGCAGCTTCAGCGGCCCCGGCAAGACCCTTGCCGGGGCAGCTCGCCCACACCAGCTGAGTGAGCCACCCTTGAGCCCACCAACGCCAGACAAACGCGTTGGGACAGGGCTTGGGAGGCACCTCTGTGATGGCATGCAGATCTTTGTGAAGACATAAAATGATCAAGATTAATTGAGGATAGGAAGGCAACAATCCTCACCGAACAAACCCACAAGACCCCCGGCAAGATCGTTGCCGGGGACGCGAGCGTGCCACGGCAAGACCCTTGCCGGGCCACCTGACAAGACCCTCACCAAGTGCACCAGCAGTGCCACTGCCAGGCCCACGCCAGCCAAGTCTCCGCCGCTGTTCGCATACAGCTGCCGACCCAACCAGCTGGGCAGGCACCTGCGTGGCAACATGCATCCCTTCATGGAGGCTCCACCACTGCGCCACCTCAGCTGCCTGCCTGCCTACATGGCACCGCAGGCATTGCTGGCCAGGGCGCGTGTCGAAGCAAGGAGGAGCGGCGACGGACGGGACGGGCCTCGCCCCCGTCCCCGATAAAGCGAAGGGACACCTAAGCCTTGCATTAAATGCACTTTGTCCTGTAATACCAGCGATAAGATCGCGACACTGTAGCACTTTCCACCTCCTGTGTGCCACTGTGGCAGCCCCTTTCGCCTATAAAAGGAGGACCATGGCGCACTGAGAAAGGATTCTGCTCTTTGGAACCTCGTAGCACCTAGAGCTAGTTCAAGAGCTCAAGAACATTAAATACATCCACCAAAGCAGGATCGTAGGGTTTTACGCATCTTTGCGGCCCGAACCTGGGTAAATCCCCTTTGTGTTGTGTACTATTCCCGCTCTTCTCACGATCCCTGCGCCCCGCAACCGTAGAAGGGATTCCAGTGATCCCATAGGTGTCGTTTCCCACCGACATCTTTGGCGCGCCAGGTAGGGGGCGCAATTGTGAGAATCTGGTCTAGCAGTTGATCTAGCTGTTCTTCATCGACATGGCTCCTAAGAAGAAGACGACCGTAGCGATCGGTTCGTCTGGGACCGGGTTGGTACCGGCACGGACCGGTAGCAGGCCAGTCGCGGAGAAAACCCGTGGCGCGGCCCGCGAACATCTACATCACCCTGATGGTCCAGGTCTGGCGAGTGGCTTCGTTCGCATGCCAGGCGACGAGCCACCAGTCGCGGGCTCCAGAGGTGGAGTCGGGCCCCCCGCAGGCGGTGCGGGGCCCTCCAGGGGCGCCGCTGTCGTGCCAGGCGGCGGCACGGTGACCTCCAAGACGCCAACACCGGCGCCCACGGCGCGCTCCTCTCAGGTTGTGCGTGATGATCAGCGTCACCCTGCCGGTGACCCTGCGCGCCACCCTGGGAAGAGTCCCGTGCGCCCATCATATGATGAGGAGGGCCGGCATGCGCACCGAGGTGCTGACGGAGGTGGCGAACGGCTGCTGGGCCGTGATGTAGCTCCTTCTAACGCGGTTAGAAGTCGAGGCGCATCGCGGTCCACCTAGCTCTCGCCGCCACCCACGCCAGCGGAAGCCCTAGCGCGCGCAGCTGCTCCTCGATTTTCCTCCCGCCGCGAAGAAGCTCGACGAGTGGAGGGCCACCATCCGGAGCCTCGTCGGCATCGCCAACAATGATGAGTTGCGGGCGGCTGGACCCATAGGCCGTCGCTCCACCGGGCCACCGCATGCCAGCGGAGACCGTGCTGGAGGTGATGCAGCCACGGTGCACTCCCCTCCTCCGTCCCGACCACCCCGGGCGTCGGTTCGTCGCGACAACGCTTGAGACGATATCTCCATCGCGTCGTCTGACCCGCGAACCAACCGCGATCAGCGTCAAGTCCTTCGGGAGCGGGCTCATGAGGACGCTCGAACTATGATCGAGCGCCGACGTGACGCGCGCCACCAGTCGGACAGGCGGGCAGGGCCCGCTATGGACCACCCAACGCTGGGAGGCTACGGTGGCCTACCTTACGAGGTGGGTTGTCCGGCCTTCACCTGTGAGTTGCGGCAGTTCCAGTGGCCCTCCCACCATACGTTCAAGCCCGATGTTGGTGAGAAGTACAACGGCAAGACTCACCCGTCAGAGTTCCTCAGCATCTACACCATCGCGATGCAAGCTGCTGGGGCCCGCGATGATAAGGTGCTTGCCAACTACTTCCTGTTGTCACTCAAGCCTAATGTTATGTCATGGTTGATGCACTTGCCGGTGGATTCCATCTCTTCTTGGGCGGATCTGTGCCATGAGTTTGTTGGCGCCTTTACCGGAGGTCACCAGGCTCATGGCCAGGCTAGTGATTTACACATCATCCCCCAGAAGGAAGGGGAGAACTTGCGCAAGTACATCCAAAGGTTCAGCCGAGTGCAGTACAACATCCCAGACGTTCATCCTGCCGCCGTGATCAGTTTGTTCCATCAGAATGTGCGCAATCGTAAGATGCGTGAAGAGCTGGCGATGAACAAGGTTAGAGATGTGGCCGAACTTTATGTTCTGATCGATCGGTGCGCTCGTGCTGAAGAGGGAAGGAAGTACCCCGGCAAAGATGCCGGTGCGGAAACCGACTCCACGGATGACACCGCCATCCCAGCGAAGAAGGGCCGACGCCGTAACAGGAAGAGCAAGGGCAAGGCTGTGCTTGCCGTCGAGGGATCCGACGACACCGGTGCCACCAAGAAGACCAAGGCGAGCGACCCTGGCAAGGAGGTTGCCGGTGTGACGCTTGCCGGGCCTTGGCGGCTACCGACAAGCCAGGAGGCTCCGACAAGCAGTACTGCAAGATCCACCGCACTAAGGGCCATGATCTCCAAAACTGCCGGCAGGTAGAGCTGCTCGCCGAGAAGCAGAAAGCCGAGTATGAGCGGCGGGACAAGGAGAAAGGCCCAGATGGTGCCGAGGGATCCGGCAAGAAACGTGGCGGCCAAGGAGGCTGCCACGGCAAGGATAATCAGCAAGAGAGGCCCGCCCAGGGCTGCAACAAGAAGCAAGAAAACGATGATCATGACGAGGACGACGAGTCCGGCGACCACGAGTTTCAGAAAGCCACAGAGGCCATGTGCGTCTATGGTGGCGCCTCGCAGCATACATCCCACCGCCAACTCAAGCAATGGGCACGTGAGGTCACATCGGTGGAGCCATCGTTCGATGCACGGAAGCCGCTGAAATGGTCCAGCACGCCCATCATTTTCGACACCTAGGACCACCCTGACCATACTACTGCGGTCGGGTGCTTGCCATTGTTGGTTTTACCAACAATCCGCAACCTCAAGGTGACGAAGATGTTGGTTGACGGCGGGGCCGGCCTGAACTTGATCTCGCCTGTTGTGGTCAAAAGGCTGCAGATCCCTGATGGAGACCTCGAGGAGACGGGCACGTTCCAAGGGGTTAACCCGGGGAGGAGCCAGCCAAAGGGAAAGATCACGCTGCCCGTGACATTCGTAGGCGAGCTGAACCATAGGACGGAGAGGATTGTTTTCGATGTAGCCGAGATCCCCTTGCCTTACAACGGGATCCTCGGCCGCCCGGCACTAGTCAAGTCCATGGTGGCTTCACACTACGCCTACAACATGCTGAAGATGCCCGGGCCGATGAACATCATCACCGTCCCCTCTGACAAGAAGGATGCGCTGATCTGCGCCGACCAACTCTACCGGGAAGCAGTTGCAGCAGCTGCCGCTAAGGCACCTACTCTTGCCGACAGAGCCCCGGGGGGGGGGGGGAGAGAAGACTGGCGAGACCCCTCGCACCCACTCCGGCAAGCGCACCTCTTCGGGGTGTTGCGCTTCCGTTGAGAACGTGCCAGAGAGCTCCGCCGGTAAGAGCAAGAAGTCTAGAGCTACACCACCAGAGACCAAGAAGGTGCCCGTCAAGGAGGACGACACGGGGGGAGCTTTTACCATAAGCTCCACCATCGACGGCAAATAGGAAAGCGAGATCGTCACCTTCCTGCGGGCGAATGTCGATGTGTTTGCATGGCAAGCCTCTGACATCCCCGGCGTTCCCAGGGAGGTGATTGAGCACCACCTTGTTGTCTGTCCTCATGCGTGGCCCGTCATGCAGAAGGTCGGGAAGCAAGCTCTGGAGAGGCAGGAGTTCATCACGGAGGAAATCAGAAAGCTAGAGGCAGCAGGCTTGGTGAGAGGAGTACTCCATCCGACGTGGTTGGCCAATCCGGTAGTGGTGCGCAAGGCAAATGGGAAGTGGAGGCTGTGTATTGACTACACAGACATCAATAAGGCATGTCCAAAGGATCCCTTCCCGTTACCGCGCATCGACCAGATTGTTGACTCCACGGCTGGGTGTGACCTATTATCATTCCTCGACGCCTACTCGGGATACCACCAGATCTTCATGACAAAAGAAGACGAGGAAAAGACATCATTCATCACCCCATGTGGTACGTATTGCTTTTTACGGATGCCTTTCAGGTTGAAGAGTGCTAGCTCAAACTTTGCAAGAGCGGTCCAGATTGGTTTTGAGCCCCAGCTACATAGAAATATGGAAGCTTATATGGATGACATAGTAGTCAAAACCAAGGCCAAAGCAACCCTTGTGCAAGATCTAGAGGAAACATTTGCAAACCTGCGCAAGATCAACCTCAAATTGAACCTTGAGAAGTGTGTCTTCGGCGTCCCATCTGGCAAGCTTCTCGGGTTCTTTGTCTCCCAGTGCGGGATTGAGGCAAACCCAGATAAGATCAAGGCCATCGAGCAGATTGAGGCGCCCAAACGGATCAAGGACGTGCGTCGGCTCACTGGCTGCGTTGCTGCCATGAGCCGGTTCATCTCCAAGTACGCGGAGTGTGCCCTCCCTTTTTTCAAGATCTTGAAGAAGGCAGGGCCAGTGGAGTGGACCCCAGTGGCCGAGGCAGCGCTGCAAGATTTGAAGAAATACCTCACCTCTACCCCAGTGTTGGTTGCGCCCAAACCACAAGAACCGTTGCTGATTTATCTAGCGGCAACAAATCAAGTGGTTAGCGCCGCACTAGTGGCGCAGAGAGAGGTCGATGAGGAGACAGCAGCAGCGGCGGAGTCAACGGTTGGCGGGCCAGAACCCTCCCCAGCAGGGCTCGGTCCCGGCAAGACTGAGTCCCCGGCAGGGCTCGGTCCCGGCAAGACTGGCGCCAGTGCGGTAGGACCCACGCGACCGGGTGAAGAGGCGCAGAAGAAGAAAATGGTACAACACCCAGTTTACTTCATCAGCTCCCTCTTGTAGGGGGCTAGGTCGAGGTACTCAGGTGTGCAAAAGCTGCTCTTCGGCCTCCTTATGGCCTTGAGGAAACTACGCCATTACTTCCAAGCGCATGAGATCACGGTGGTCACCCGCCTCCCATTGCAACGGATACTGCATAACCCAGATGCGACGGGGAAGATCGTGGAATGGGCCCTGGAGCTGTCAAGTTTCGGTTTGAAGTTCGAAAGTACCTCGACGATTCAGAGCAGAGTCTTGGCGGAGTTTGTTGCGGAATGGACCTCGACGCCCGACGAAGAGGTACAGAGACCACTCTCCCGGCAAGGAAGCGAGCATAATGGATCATGTACTTCGATGGTGCCTTCTCGCTGCAAGGCGCTGGTGCTGGTGTGCTGCTTATTGCACCCACCGGAGAACACCTCAAGTATGTCATCCAGATGCGCTTCCCCCGGGAGATGTCAACCAACAACACCACCGAGTACGAGGGTTTGCTTGCCGGTCTCAGGATCGCGGCAGACCTCAGAGTCAAAACGCTCATCGTCAGGGGCGACTCACAACTCGTCGTTAGGCAAATCAACAAAGATTATCAAAGCCCGTTGATGGAAGCTTACATAGATGAGGTGAGGAAACTGGAGGAGCGCTTTGACGGTATACAAGCGGAGCATGTCCCCCGGGCGGAGAACGACATCACCGACTACCTGTCGAAGCGCGTTGCCCTCAAGCTACCTGTGGAACCAGGTACTTTTGTGCTTCAGTTAACTCAACCATCCGTTGAGCCGTCAACTGGGCCGAACAAGCGGAGGAAGCTAGGCCCTGACAAGTACTTCCCCACCGAGCTCCCTGGAGCCACTAGCGAAGATGTTGCCGTGGATGCCGATCCTGCCGCGGGACAGCCGACTCCGGCAGGACCTCAGGTCATGGCCGTGGCAGAAGAGATGCCTTTGGTCCTTGTCGTCGAGCCACAGGCTCCGGCATGGGTGCAGGACACCGTCCGATTCCTCTAGAAAGGAGAGCTTCCTGAGGAGCAGGAAGAGGCAGAAAGAGTAGCCCGCCGGTCTGCTCTGTACCAATTTGTTGATAACGTATTGTACAGAAGAAGACCGAATGGGGTGAAATTGATGTGCATCTCCCGGGAGGAAGGACTAAAGCTATTGGCAGAGATACATGGAGGCATATGTGGCTCCCACATAGGGTCGAGGGCCCTTGCCGACGAGGCTTTCCGGCAAGGTTTCTTCTGGCCCACTGCCCTCCAGGATGCGACGGCACTAGTAACCAAGTGTGAAGCGTGCTAGTTCCATTCGAAGAAGCTCCATCAACCAGCTCAAGCCCTGCAAACTATCCCTCTCTCCTGGCCCTTCTCGGTCTGGGGGCTCGACATATTGGGCCCTTCCCCGTCTTTGTCGGGGCTTTGAGTACTTGTGCGCCGCAATCGACAAGTTCACAAAGTTGCCAGAAGTGGAAGCAGTGAGGAAGGTGACAGCGCAGTCAGCCATCAAGTTCTTCAAGGGACTAGTGTGCCGTTTTGGGGTGCCCAACAGGATCATCACCGACAACGGCACATAGTTCACGAGCCACGCCTTCATGCAATACATTAAGGATCTCGGCAGCAGGGTCTGTTTTGCTTCCGTGGCACATCCACGGAGCAACGACCAAGCAGAGAGAGCAAATGCTGAAGTCCTGCGAGGCTTAAGGACGAAGACTTTTGACAGGCTGCGCAAACGCGGAAGGCGCTGGATTGATGAGTTGCCGGCGGTTCTTTGATCGATCAGAACGACGCCAAATCGAGCAACCGGCCAGACACCCTTTGCCCTGGTTTATGGGGCAGAAGCAATTCTCCCCATGGAACTCATATACGGGTCACCTCGAGTGCTCGCTTATGATGAGCTTGAGCAAGAGCGGTTGCGGCAAGATGACGTGACGCTCCTTGAGGAAGATCGTCTCCGGGCGGCTGTGAGAGCAGCACGCTACCAGCAAGCCTTGCGCCGCTACCATAGCCGCAAGGTTCGTGCCCGGAGCTTTGAGGAAGGCGACCTTGTTCTTCGGCACGTTCAGTCGGCCAAGAATTCCAACAAGTTGACGCCGAACTGGGAAGGCCCTTATTGGGTAACACGAGTCACCAGGACCGGCGCAGTCCGGCTGGAGACCGAAGATGCCATTCCAGTGAGCAACTCCTGGAACATCGAGCATCTTCGCAAGTTTTACCCATAAGGCGCGGCTGTCGGGCCCCCCGGCAAGCCACCTTTTGTACAAGCCTTGCCGGCAAGGCATGTAACCTTGTACAAAGCCAGCGCAGACCACGAGCATAAATAAGCGGTTACCTGGCGCCCTAAGTTATAGCATGCATGCTAGGTTGAGTCTCTTCCTTGGTTAGGGTTGATAGTGCTTAGCGGCGGCTAACCCCTAGCTTAGAGGTCGAGTGCGCGTCTCTCTGTTCTTCTCTGTCTTCTTTGGTTCGCAGGACACATAAATATACTTGCCGGGCTATTTTGGAGAAAAGGGGATGGACCAGCATCCGAGCGCCGGCAAGCCAAAGTTGCCGGGGGCTACAAGAGCAAAGATCCATCCGCGGCAAGCCAAGGTTGCCGGGGGCTGCAGATTCAGATAAGTTCTCTATCCCCTATCATGCGCTTCATTATGGACTGAGGTATGTGAAACCTCATTTTATCCTTAGGCTACCGTGCTCCCCTCATTCCGGACCCTAGGACTTATCTCCTGGGACCGAGTTTGGTCGTAGTCGCGGCAGCGAGGAAATGAAACGAGGAGCCTAAGCCCACCTCATCCCTGCCTCCACCAAGGGCGTGAGAAAGGTTGAGCGAAGTGGGGGGACGGCAAGGCCTGTTGCCGGGCGAAAAAACGTTTGTCTTAAAAAGCAACAAGGATTCCCTCCTTGTCGTGGGTTCCACCCACGAACGAAAATCCCGGCAAACATCCCTTTTTTCATTAAAAAAACATCCTGTACAGGTATAGTTCATACGAAATGAAAAACATGAGCAAGGGGATTACAAATTCTAAAGTTAACAAAGGCCCTAAGGCTTACAAGACTAAAAAGATACAAGGTGCCCGTAACCCCTTTCTTGTCCCTCTCCTCAGGAAATGGAACAAGAAAGCAGAAGGTCAAAAGGGGCGCCTAGGCGAGCTACGAGTGGCAGAAGACACCAAGAGAACATCTCGGTGGCCGTCCGAGGGCTGGATGGTGATGGCGGCGCCGGAGGCAGAGCTCGAAGACGAGGCGGCAGGACGTCAATACGCGACGAAGGCGTCGGTGCCCGCGTACTCCAACTTGACGGCCTTGCCGCCCGCCCTCTTCCTCTTCCGCAGCCTCCCAACTCCAGCCGCCCAAGGAGACGACCCCGAGAAGTTCAAGGAGCCGGTGACACGGATGACGGGGTCGCCGGTGCCGCTCGGAGCGGCGCCCGACGCCTAGTCGGACCCGTCATCCTATCGCCCGCTAGCCTTGTTGTCGCTGCCGTTGTCTTCCTTGCCACTCTCGCTCGAGGAGGAATCTTCGTCGTCAGAAGAGCTCTCCACGCAACACCTTACGCGAGTCCCGAAGTGCCCAAAGATCTTGACGGAGAGGAGGCCACCTTCCATTAGTTTGAAATGGAGAGTGAGCCCATCAGTCAAGCTGTGGAGGCGAGCGAAGGTCCTCCGCCCTCGGTGAAGATACATGACGTGAGGGGCGGGGAACTTGACGTCGGCTCATGTGCCATTGTTCCCGCAACCCCTCATATGCAGCCGCAATGCCTGCGGCGGATCCAGCTCCATCTCCCGCGCGAATGGAGTCGGGAGGCGAAGGCGACGGCGCGGTGGCTGGCGCAGCCTGACAAAGAATTCGCAGGGGTTGTCCCTGGCGTGGCCCTCCATCGGAGGAGGGGCTGCTGGCGGAGGCGAGGCTAATCGGCCGCCCCGTCCTCCTCTCCCTCGAGCACCATGACGGCCTCGACCTCGCCCCCTCCCCCTTCCTCTAGCGGCCGCCACTACGAGCTCTTGGGAAGGAGCGATGCGCTATCTGGCCGAAACCCTCGCCACCACCGACGAAGCATCGCCATGCCCCCTCGCCATGGCAGAAGAAGAAAGGAAGCAGGAATGGGGAGAGGCAGATGGCGAAGAGTTGAGAGGCACCATTCCTCCCGCTCTCCTCTTTATAAAGGGGCGGGGGTGAGGCTCGGCCGCCCCCTCTCGGCCAATCCGGCTCGTTGAAGTGACAGCAAGCGGGGCCGTCGACCACCCTCCCCGCCCCATTGAAGGCGCTTGGGAATCGACCCGCGCGCACACGACTTCCCACATCCTGCGCGCCTGTCATTCGCTCTGCATTATGCATGCAGCAAACATGGCGCAAGGAACGGGCGCAGTGGGACGCGTGGAGCAACGGTTCCCAAGCGAGGGCAGTAAATGGGAGGTGGCCCCGCGGTCTCGAAGATACACGCAAGCCGCCTCTTTACTGTCCACCACAAGGTGACTCCAGCATGCTTCCTTCATGCGCGCGCGCATCCCCCACGTCGCGCGTTCAACACGGGTCGTGGGGAAGCACAGCGGACGGAGCGGTGGCCGCGGTAAAATCCGCCCCAACTGCCCGCGCACCGTTATGGGCCTGGCCCAACAACGTGCTGCGCTTATGTATGGCCCAGGCCCGGGGGCTCCTGTCGGTGTACAAAAGTAGGGGCTCTCCTTTTGATCCCTTTACTTGTGCACGGGCAGTCAGAGCCACCCGCCACGGCCACGCATGACAAGGCAGGAATGGGAAGCCGGAGAGAAGCCGAAGGCACAAGACCAACAAAGTAACGACAAGAACCAAGGCCACAAATATCGAATGGGCGAAGCAGGTTTCCCAGGAAAGGACCCTTGCAGAGGCAGCCTCAGCGGCCCCAGCAAGACCCTTGCCGAGGCAGCTCGCCCACACCAGCTAAGTGAGCCATTCTTGAGCCCACCAACGCCAGACAAACGCGTTGGGACAGGGCTCGGGAGGCACCTCCGTGGTGGCATGTAGATCTTTGTGAAGACATAAAATGATCAAGATTAAATGAGGATAGGAAGGCAACAATCCTCACTGAAGAAACCCACAAGACCCCCGGCAAGATCCTTGCCGGGGACGCCAGCGTGCCACAGCAAGACCCTCGCCGGGCCACCCGACAAGACCCTTGCCAAGCGCACCAGCAGGGCCACTACCAGGCCCACGCCAGCCAAGTCTCTGCCGCCGTTTGCATACAGCTGCCGACCCAACCAGCTGGGCAGGCACCTGCGTGGCAACATGCAACCCTTCGTGGAGGCTCCACCAACGCGCCACCTCACCTGCCTGCTTGCCTACATGGCACCGCATGCATCGCTGGATAGGGCGCGTGTCAAAGCAAGGAGGAGAGGCGACGGATGGGACGGGCCTCGCCCCCGTCCCCGATAAAGCGAAGGGACACCTAAGCCTTGCATTAAATGCACTTTGTCCTGTAATACCAGCGATAAGCTCGCGACGCTGTAGCACTTTCCACCTCCTGTGTGCCACTGTGGCAGCCCCTTTCGCCTATAAAAGGAGGACCATGGCGCGCTGAGAAAGGATTCGGCTCTTTGGAACCTCGTAGCACCTAGAGCTAGTTCAAGAGCTCAAGAACACTAAATACATCCACCAAAGCAGGATCGTAGGGTTCTACGCATCTTTGTGGCCCGAACCTAGGTAAATCCCCTTTGCGTTGTCTACTAGTCCCACTCTTCTCACGATCCCTGCGCCCCGCAACCGTAGAAGGGATTCTAGTGATCCCATAGGTGTCGTTTCCCACCGACACAGATTTTAGCGACTTAGCACAAGTCAAGCAATCAACCTATACATGCAATTCTAAGAGTATAGCAGCGGAATGTAAAACAATTGCATATGAAGGTAAAGGGAGGAGTTTGAGAAGGTAAACGCAATGTTGACACGGAGATTTTTTTAGCCGTGGTTCCGATAGGTGGTGCTATCGTACATCCACGTCGATGGAGACTTCAACCCACGAAGGGTAACTGTTGCGCGAGTCCACGGAGGGCTCCACCCACGAAGGGTCCACGAAGAAGCAACCTTGTCTATCCCACCATGGCCATCGCCCACGAAGGACTTGCCTCACTAGGGTAGATCTTCACAAAGTAGGCGATCTCCTTGCCCTTACAGACTCCTTGGTTCAACTCCACAATCTTGTCGGAGGATCCCAAGTGACACCTAGCCAATATAGGAGACACCACTCTCCACGAAGTAAGAAATGGTATGTTGATGAACTCCTTGCTCTTGTGCTTCAAATGATAGTCTCCCCAACACTCAACTCTCTCTCACAGGATTTGGATTTGGTGGAAAGAAGATTTGAGTGGAAAGCAACTTGGGGAAGGCTAGAGATCAAGATTTATGTGGTAGGAATGGAATATCTTGACCTCAACACAAGTGTAGGTGGTTCTCTCTCAGAAAATGTATGTTGCAAGTGTAGGCATGTTGTGATGGCTCTCTCAACAAATGAAGAGTGGGTGGAGGGGTATATATATAGCCTCCACACAAAATCTAACCGTTACAAACAACTTACCAAACTCGGTGGGACCGAATCATGAAACTTGGTCGGACCGATTTAGTAAATAATATGACCGTTAGGATTTTCGGTGGGACCGACATGTCAACTCGGTGCGACCGATATGGTTAGGGTTAGGGCATAACATAATCTCGGTGAGACCGATTACACAAACTCGGTGA
This sequence comes from Aegilops longissima, assembly GCA_021605205.1. Taxonomy (NCBI): domain Eukaryota; kingdom Viridiplantae; phylum Streptophyta; class Magnoliopsida; order Poales; family Poaceae; genus Aegilops; species Aegilops longissima. The sequence goes on along the minus strand of CM038678.1, from coordinate 64,924,516 downwards.
GACCTATTTTGGTAATGGACACACAAAGGGTTGGTCAGGCAAACTCGGTGGGACCGATTCGCTCATCCCGGTTGGACCAAAACGTTACGAAAGGGAAACAGTGAGTTTGCATTGCAATCTCGGTGGGACCGATCGCTCATCTCGGTTTGACCGAAATGTTACGAAGGGAAACAGAGATATTACAATCCCATCTCGGTGAGACCGAGATCCCTATCGGTGAGACCGAAAAGACTAGGGTTTGTGGCAGTGGCTATGTCAACAGAACTCGGTGGCGCCGGATGGACAGTTTCGGTAGGGCCGAGTTTGACTTTTGGTTTGGGACATATGTGGATGTGAGAAAGTAGCTGGGGTCAATGTGAGCAAGAAACTCATTAAGCAACACCTCATCCCTCATTGATAGTATTGGCTTTTCCTATAGACTCAATGTGATCTTGGATCACTAAAATGGAAAATGTAGAGTCTTGTGCTTTGAGCTTGAGCCAATCCTTTTGTTCTTAGCATTTTGAGGGATCCACTTTTCTCATCCATGCCATGCCAATCATTGAGCTTTCCTGAAATATTTATCTTGAAATAGCATTAGCTCAATGAGATATATGTTGTTAGGAATTAGCAAAACCACTCAGGGATAGTTGCACTTTCACAAGAACCGTTCTTACCTACGCATCAAAACCACAACGATTTTTCGTCAAGTGTGCTGTTTTAACCTTCAACAAGGATCGGACGTAGCCACACTCGATTCAACTAAAGCTGGAGAAACAGACACCCACTAGCCACCTGTGTGCGAAGCACGTCGGTAGAACCAGTCTCATGAACGCGGTCATCTAATGTTGGTCTGGGCCGCTTCATCCACCAATACCGCCGAATCAAAGTATGACATGCTGGTAAGCAGAATGACTATTTTCGCCCACAACTCTTTGTGTTCTACTCGTGCATATAACATCTACGCATAAAACTGGCTCTGATGACACTGTTGGGTAATGGGGTAATTTCAAAAATTTCCTGCACACACGCAAGATCATGGTGATGCATAGCAACAAGAGGGGAGAGTGTTGTCTACGTACCCTCGTAGACCGTAAGCGGAAGCGTTATGACAACGCGGTTGATGTAATTGTACATCTTCATGATCGACCGATCCTTACGTCTTCATGATCCAGCAAAGTGTCGAGGGAGAGCTTCGTCAGCACGAAGGCGTGATGACGATGATGATGAAGCTCCCGCCGCAGGGCTTCGCCTAAGCACTGCAACGATATGATCGAGGTGGATTATGGTGGAGGGGGGCACCACACATGGCTAGGAGATCAATGATCAACTTGTGTGTCTATGGGGTGCACCCTGGACACGTATATAAAGGATGGTGGGAGGAGGAGGCTGGCCCTCATAGGGCGCACCCAAAGTGTGGAGTCCTACTAGGACTCCCTAGTCTTAGTAGGATTCCACCTCCCACATGGAATAGGAAAAGGGGAAGGGAGAAGGAGAAGGAAGGAAGGGGGCGGCCCCCTTCCCTAGTCCAATTCAGACCAGTCCATGGGGAAGGGGCGCGACCACCCTTGAGGCCTTTCTCTCCTTTCCCGTATGGCCCATTAAGGCCCAATCACTACTGGAATCCACTTCTTTGCCGTCCGCCATGGTGGACGGCAAAGGCATAGATCCTGGACGGCAAACATCTTTGCCGTCCGCCAGCAGACGGCAAATTGTCTGTCTGAACAGTATGTATGTATGTATATCTATGTGTGAATTCCAGTAACGGTACATACAAAATACTATATATACTAACGCTAAACTAAGCGTGAGTGTAGAATAGCTTATTCTACACCCCAGTAACGGTACATACAAAATACAGTAACACTCTATGTAAAATATAGTAATTTTCGTAAAAATATAGTAAATTACAAACTTAGATGATAAAAAAAATATCCTATATATATATAAATATTCACAGGCACATCAGACATATGATCTATGCAACACATATATAGCTCCATCCATGACAACATATATACATACATAAGAAACATAGTATCATCCATACATCTTACACTACTATGACAATATTCATCCAACACATTGTTCCATGCATCCATATAACAAGTTCCACATTATTCTTCAATAAAAACAAAAACAAGAACAGAGAAACAAGCACTCCATCCATGCAAGCTTCCATATAGTGAATTCAATCTGCAAAATGGTAAACAAGAAAGTTAGAAGAAGAAGAGGAAGAAAACTAGAAGAAGAAGAAGAAGAAGAATAAGAAGAAGAAGAAGAAGAAGAAGAAGAAGAAGAAGAAGAAGAAGAATGAGAAGAAGACTAGAAGAAGGTGAAGAAGACTAGAAGAAGAAGAAGAAGAAGTAGAACTTCTTCTTCTTCTTCTTTTCTTCCTATTCCTTCTTTTCTTCCTCTTCCTTGATTTTACTCATCTTATTATGTCATTTGTGGACTAAATAGGCTAAATTATGTCATAAATGGACTAAATAGGCTAAATAAGAAGAAAAGTGCCATTTTTGAGCTAACGTAGCAAATTATGCCATTTTTGACCTAACTAAGCTTATTGTGTCATTTTAGAGGACAACAAGCTAAGTATATGACATTTATGAGGTTAGCAAGGTTATGATGCCATTTACGAATAAAAACAAGTAAGAGGAGGAAAGGAAGAAGAAGAAGAAGAAGAAAAGAAGAAGAAGAAGAACTTCTTCTTCTTCTTCTTCTTTTCTTCATATTCCTTCTTTCCTTCCTCTTCCTTGATTTTCTTCATCTTATTATGTCATTTGTGGACTAAATAGGCTAAATTATGTCATAAATGGACTAAACAGACTAAATAGGAAGAAAAGTGCCATTTTTGAGCCAACATAGCAAATTATGCCATTTTTTACCTAACTAAGCTTATTGTGGTCATTTTAGAGGACAACAAGCTAAGTATATGACATTTATGAGGTTAGCAAGGTTATGATGCCATTTACGAATAAAAACAAGTAAGATGAGGAAAAGAAGAAGAAAAGAAGAAGAAGAAGAACTTCTTCTTTTCTTCATATTCCTTCTTTCCTTGCCCTTCCTTGATTTTCCTCATCTTATTATGTCATTTGTGGACTAAATAGGCTAAATTATGTCATAAATGGACTAAACAGGCTGAATAAGAAGAAAAATAGCGTTATCACGGAGGTGTAGGAATGGTCGAGGTTGCGCCTTTGGCAGACGGAGGTGAAGGACCAGTCGGGGTTCCGGCATTGGCAGGCGCGGAAGGATTGGTCGATGCTTGTCGGAAGCCATGCTGAACCAAAGATCATTTCCAATAATGTCTCGTTAGCATGATGCAAACTGAAATGTGAATAGTAGTAACTAAGGACCATTCAAATCAAACTCACCGTGCCCGCCGGAGCAATCTGGGGCATCGGTGGAGCGGCCTGACCGCTTTTCTCGCACATGGTCTGCACATTTGGTCCTCACGAGTCAGTCATTTACTTAGTAATGCGAACATTATGTGCATGATTGGGCTAATATGCACAAGAAACGTACCATGATGAGCTCGTATAGGGCCCGGTGAGACGCATCGTTCCGGTTCCTCTCCTCCTCCAACAGCTTAGCCGTCCTCTCCTCCCTCTCCCTCTCCCTCTCCACCGCCTCCCTTTTTGCATCCTCCAAAAGCTCCTGGGTCTTCTCTCTCTTTCTGAACCGCTGCCTGCAACACAACACTCCTCGTTAGCATTGTAATCATCGACGGACGCACACACAATGTAATGAAGGAAATGTCAGAGAGTCCGTATAACTAACCACCACGGCGAGCTGCGTGGGCCGTGCACGAGGCGTTATCTTAGGATCAGAGCTACTCTGGCACTTCTTGATCTGCGGGAGAGTCTTAGGACAACGTAACAGCCCATCAGCAATGGCGGACAAGCCATGGGACCTCCCGCCGCCAGATATCATCACCAGCTCTGTATCAAAAGGATCCTGGCTCGGGTTAAAGTCCTCCCCTTTCCTCGTCTTCCCCTCGTCTCTGTACTTCACAAGCTTGTGGTGGGAGGAGATGTTGGTGAAGTTCTCTGGATGATCTAGGTCAGACTCCATGAATGCCTTGGCCTTCTTGTATGGGGCCATATGGGCCATGCCATAGAGGTCGAACACGAAGGCTGGGCTTCTTGTGTAGTCTTGCTGAGAGAGAGGAACAAAATATTAGTTAATTAGGGCTCAAGCTAGCATTAAGAATGATATTATTATGTAAATAGGTCATTTTGGAGCTAAGAAAGGTTATTATGTCATTTTTGAGGAAAATAAGCTAAGTTTAGGTCATTTTGGAGCTAAGAAAGGTTATTATGTCATTTTCGAGGAAAATAAGCTAAGTTTAGGTCATTTTGGAGATAAGAAAGGTTATCATGTCATTTTCGAGGAAAATAAGCTAAGTTTAGGTCATTTTGGAGCTAAGAAAGATTATTATGCCATTTTTGACCAAAGTATGCTAATTATGTCATTATTGAGCTATCGAAGGTAGTTATGCCATTTTTTAACTAACTAAAGCATATTAAGTAATTTTATAGAGCTATCTAAAGGTTATTATGTCATTTTAGAGCTAAATATGTCATTATTGATCTAGCCAAGGTAGTTATGCTATTTTTTAGCTAACTAAAGCATATTAAGTCATTATTGAGCTATCGAAGGTAGTTATGCCATTTTTTAACTAACTAAAGCATATTAAGTCATTATTGAGCTAATTATGTCATTATTGAAGTATCCAAGGTATTTATTGTGTCATTTTAACTAACTAAGCATATTAAGTCATTTTGGAAAGGATAAATGCTACCATGAAGAATGAAATTGCATGAATCATGTGGCAAACCACATACCCAGTTATCCCCGTACTCAAACAGGTTGGAGCTCCCTTGATGGTGTGGCACACCTTCCATTTGGTCGTGCTTATCCTTGGCCCTTTTCTGTTCGAGCCACCATTCAGGAGAGCACCACGCATCCACCAACGCCTTCCAACAGTCCATCTTATCGACACACCATCTCGGGGGCACCTAAGTGAGTCAAGAGAAATTTCAGCGCTACGAATCAAATCAAGAAAACTAAGTTCAAGGCCTTAAGAATAGGTATAATTACCGACAAGTACTTGTCCCTACTCAGAAACTTGCCGCGACACTTCTTCTTGGCCCTCCTAATACCCTATGAGGCGTAGTAATCTTGAACGGCCTGCACCCAAGCCTCGTGCCGTAAGTTCTGAAGTAGGCGCTTGCACTCGGCTTCGACAACCATAGCCGCGGCCTCCTGTTCTCCATCTAAAACCCTGTAGAAGGTCTGCAATCAAAGAAGACAACAATGATTAGTACAATCACTAGGTAGGTAGTGTTCATTTTTAATTCTCTAAAGGAGAAATCACCCAAAACTGACGGAACACAATGTCGGCCACCGTCTCGCACGCGACACCGGCGACCATCTCCCCTAGAGGGGCCGGGGCAACAGAGTACAGCTCCCAGCTCAGTGCTAGCTGTGGAACCCGACCCTCACCGGGCATCATGACCCACCCAGGGAAGTGCTGCCAGCAAAGCGTGCCAAGGACCTGGTTGGGCCTGCGGACACTACGGTCACGGGGGTAATGCCAGCCCCAGCAGTATGACAAGGCAAACGCATTATATATTAATTTGAAGGAACATGAAGGCAAAAGGTTAAAAATAGTAAATGCACTTACTTCAACCCTTTAGGCGCAATCAACCACCTCTGGTCGGGGGTCATTGGCACAGGCGGGAGCTTTGTACCGCCACACCTGTAGACCTTCTTGACCTTCTCAACAATCTCGTCCTCGTTGTAGCTATCATCTGAAAAGGTGTCCTCGCTACCATCATCCGGGCCACTAGCCTCCGGAGTCTCGTGGGAAGAAGACGGCGGGACCGGAGTCTCATGGGAAGAAGACGGTGGGACCGGAGTCTTCTGGGATGAAGACCCCGTGACCGGAGTCTTCTAGGACGAAGACTCTAGGACCGGACTCACGTGGGCCAAAGGATCGGCAACCCGAGTCTGGTGGGCCGAAGGCTCATGGACCGGAGTCCGAGACCGGTCCACGTCAGATGGAGCCGTCCTGTGGTCGGGTGAATCAGCTGAGGGTGGCGGCGAGGAAGGCGTAGCAGCCTTCCTACCTCTCCCGGTACCACGTCCACCTCTACCAGCCTTCTTCGCCCTCCCCCAACCTCTCCCAGCCGAAGTAGAAGCGCCCGCCGCAATTGTCCGCATACTATCTAGCAGCGCTCTCTGGAGGGGCTGGGGTGCAATAATGGAGCCACCCCTCCCAGTAGCGCTCGCAGGAGGCTCGGGGCGCTCTGGACCCTTGCCCACCATCCTGTCAACACCTGCAATGACAAAAAGTAAACGAAAATAGTACAATATAAAAAAATGGATACCTGACATGAACATAATAATATGTATATAATTTAAGTATATCATCATCATGAACATAGTAAAAATACACCCGATCAACACAAATATATATGATGTTTTTGTATCATCATCATGTCCAGGGTCGATCGGGGTGTCAGGGTGTTGGGGTGTCAGGGTCGGGGTGTGCTGTCAGGGTGTCGGGGTGTGGTGTCAGGGTGTCGGGGGTCAGGGTCGGGTGGGGAGTCGGGTGTCGATTATGGGTCTCGTGGGGTCGGGTGTCGGGTCGGGTCCGGATGTCGGTGGTCGGGGTCGGGGCGTCGATGGTCGGGATGTCAGGTGTCGGGGTGTCGATGGTCGGGGTCGGGGTGTGGTGTCCGGGTGTCGGGGTGTCGGGGTCGGGGTGTCGTGTCGGGCTCGGGGTGTCAGGGTGTCGGGGTCGGGGTCGGGGTGTGGGTCGGAGTGTGGTGTCAGGGTGTCGGGGGTCAGGGTAAGGGTGGGTGTGGTGTCGGGGTGTCGGGGTGTCGTGCCGGGGCGTCGTGTCGGGGTGTCGTGTCGGGGTCGGGGTGTCGTGTCGTGTCGGGGTGTCGTGTCGTGTCGGGGTCGGGGTGTCGTGCCGGGGTGTCGTGTCGGGGGTCGGGGTGTCGGTCGTCGGGGTCGGGGTGTCGGTGGTCGGGGTGTCAGGTGTCGGGGTGTCGGTGGTTGGGGTCGGGGTGTCGGTGGTCTTCTTCTCCTCCTTTCCTCTAGCTTTCTTCTCCTCCTCCTCGTCCTCCTATCCTCTTTCTTCTTCTTCTTCTTCTTCTTGTTCTTCTTCTTCTTCTTCTTCTTCTTCTTCTTCTTCTTCTTCTTCTTCTTCTTCTTCTTCTTCTTCTTCTTCTTCTTCTTTCTTTTCCTCCTCCTCCTCCTCTTCTTCTTCTTCTCCTCCTTTTTCCTCTTCTTAAACCTAGCACTAATTAACCTAAAACAAAACAGGAAAAAACTACACCTAAACCTAGCTATTCTTCTTCTCCTCCTCTTCTTCTAATTATTCTTAGTTTTTTTCATTACTAAACATAACCTAAAACTAAACTAAACCTAAGACCAAACTAAAAGTAATCTAAACTAAACTAAATATAAAACCAAACTAAAAATAATCTAAACTAAACTAAATCTAAAACTAAACTAAAAGTAATCTAAACTAAAAAACCGAAAAACAGGAAAATCCCGCACGCACCACTCGCGCATACACACGTGCGTTACGCGCACGCATGTATCGCGGCTTGGTCTTGTGATAGGGGCTTGAGGAGGAAGAAGAGGGGAGTCTTTTTCTGTCTTTCTTATTTGAAATTCAAATCGACTATTATCAACCTGACTGCAATCTTTTTCTGTCGGTAAGGATGGAAAGAAAAAGCTTGCATCTGCTCCCCCTAAACTATAACGGCGCCATCCGTTTCCTATTTGATTTCAGAACAGTGGAATATAGGAGAAGAGGGGTGCGACCGGGGCTCACCTGCGGCAGGGGTGGGAGGCCTGCGGCACGCTGACAGGGCCCAGGGGCGCCGGGCGGTGGGGTTGCTCACCGACGGAGGGGTGCTGGGCGAGGCGGTGGTGGCGGCAGGGCCGCAGCCTGGGCGGCGGGTGGCGCTGGCCGGGCGGAGGAGGCGCCAGGCGGTGGGTGGTGCTGCGGCGAGGTGGGGGCGGCAGCGTCAGCGGCGGTGGGGCGGCGATGGCGGGCGGAGGGGACGCCGAGCGGTGGTGGCGACGAGGCCGCAGGGCTCCGGGGCGGCGGGGTAGGGTGGCGGTGGCGGTGCTCGACAGCGGCGGTGCTGGCGCGGGTGAGTGGGGGTGGAGAGGGGGTGAGAGTGAGGGGAGAGAGGAGTTGGGGTGGGGCGGCCGTTACTAATTAGTGGGGGCACGTTCTTTGCCGTCCGCTAGTGGACAGCAAAGGGCGCGCATAGCAGAAGGGGAGACGGCCGTTAGCTGGGCACGTTCTTTGTCGTCCGCTAGCGGACAGTAAAGGACAGGCAGGTGGACGGCAAAGATTTCGCTGACGACAAAGAACCTGACCTAGCCACGCCGTGCCCTGTCGGGCCCACCTGGCTCTTTGTCGTCTGCCTTCCAGCTCATTGCCGTCAGCTGGCTGACGGCAAAGAATCAGCTGACGGCAAATACACATTTTGCCATCAACTCTTTCTTTGCCTTACGCTTTGTGGAAGCGGACGGCAAAGAGGCTCTTTGTCGTCAGCTGGCGGACGGCAAAGAGGAGGCAGACGGCAAAATGCCAGATTCCAGTAGTGAATACGAATTCCTGTAACTCTCCGATACTCCAAAAAATACCCGAATCACTCGGAACCTTAACGATGTCCGAATATAACCTTCCAATATATCGATATTTACGTCTCGACCATTTCGGGACTCCTCGTCATGTCCATGATCTCATCCGGGACTCCGAACAATCTTCAGCCATCAAATCACATAACTCTTTAATACAAATCATCATCGAACGTTAAGCGTGCGGACCCTACGGGTTCGAGAACTATGTAGACATGACCGAGACACATCTCGAGTCAATAACCAATAGCGGAACCTGGATGCTCATATTGGCTCCTACATATTCCACGAAGATCTTTATCGGTCAAACCGCATAACAACATACGTTGTTCCCTTTGTCATCGGTATGTTACTTGCCCGAGATTCGATCGTCGGTATCTCAATACCTAGTTCAATCTCGTTACCGGCAAGTCTCTTTACTCGTTCCGTAATGCATCATCCCGCAACTAACTCATTAGTCACATTGCTTGCAAGGCTTATAGTGATGTGCATTACCGAGAGGGCCCAGAGATACCTCTCCGACAATCGGAGTGACAAACCCTAATCTCGATCTATGCCAACTCAACAAGTACCATCGGAGACACCTGTAGAGCACCTTTATAATCACCCACTTATGTTGTGACGTTTGGTAGCACACAAAGTGTTCCTCCGGTATCCGGGAGTTGCATAATCTCATAGTCATAGAACATGTATAAGTCATGAAGAAAGCAATAGCAATATACTAAACGATCAAGTGCTAAGCTAATGGAATGTGTCAAGTCAATCACATCATTCTCTAATGATGTGATCCCATTAATCAAATGACAAATCATGCTATGGCTAGGAAACTTAACCATCTTTGATTCAACGAGCTAGTCAAGTAGAGGCATACTAGTGACACTCTGTTTGTCTATGTATCCACACATGTACTAAGTTTCCGATTAATACAATTCTAGCATGAATAATAAACATTTATCATGAAATAAGGAAATAAATATAACTTTATTATTGCCTCTGGGGAATATTTCCTTCAGAAACATCCAACTTGATGTCCGGGAAAAACAAGGCCAAAAAGATGTACAAGTATCCACCAAAGGTCGACGATTGGATGGAATACCAAGCAAGGAAGGCAGATTCACACAAAATCCAGTCCTTTGATAACATAGAATTGATTTACCAAGTTGATGAGCATGGTGGAATGTCGTGTGACGGCGTGCCATATGGAGGTGGCTCCTTCAAGGTTTATCTTAAGATGGGCGCGTGTTCATGCGAAAGGCCTACATTGTATCATCTCCCATGCTCTCACTTGATGGCTGCATCTCGCACTAGAAATGTGAGTGTCAACATGACCAACAATGTAAGATTGGAGGAGTATTCGATCGATGCGGTCAAAAATACATGGGCTGCGAGGTTTCATCCCTATCTAGACCAATCTAAATGGCCGGAACACCATAGACCCCCACTATACCCTGATTTGGAAATGAAGGTGGTGACACGTGGAAGACGAAATACAAAGCATTTCTTGGGTGACATGGATGATAGGGGTGGTGGATTCCGTAAGGAATGGGGGAGCCAACATTTCGCGGAGCCTCATGATATCAGCCGTTGCGGTGAATGTAACAATGAGGGGCACAATAATAGAGGTTGTAGCTCAAGGGGCAAAAGAAAGAGATCAAAACGAGATGGTGATGGTGGTGTCAGCCACGGTGATGGTCACTAGTAGAAAAAGGGCCTATTGTCCCGGTTCATAAGGGCCATTTGTCCCGGTTATTTAACCGGGACTAAAGTGTCGCTACTAATGCCCTAGGCCTTTAGTCCCGGTTCTTATACAAACCGGGACAGATGGGCCTCCACATGGCCGGTGCGGCGAGCCCAGGCAGGAGGCCCTTTGGTCCCGGTTGGTGGCACCAACCGGGACCAATAGGCATCCACATGTCAGCATTTCAGGGGCTGGGGTTTTTGTTTTTTTAAGGGTGGGGGGTTAGGGGGTTTTGGGGCGTTAATTTAGGTGTTTCATATATTGTGTTAGCTAGCTAATTAATAGAGAGAAGTGTCCTCTCTTATCTCCGTGCTTGGTCGGCGCTACGTACTATACGTATAGAGAGGACTAGACACGCTAGCTAGTAAGCAAATGAAGGAAACAGAAGATCGTCATGAACATATGCATACAGAGAGAAGTGATATCGACCACCTCTCCTTCTCTGAGAGATTGGTCGAACAACAAGTTCTCGTATATCTATCCAATGCTACTGGCTACATATATACAATATAATTATCTATTAAAATATAATCTCCTAATTATGTATGAACTCAAGGTCCATGTCGGTGTCAAAACCGGCGGATCTCGGGTAGGGGGTCCCGAACTGTACGTCTAGGCGGATGGTAACAGGAGACAAGGGACACGATGTTTTTACCCAGGTTCGGGCCCTCTCGATGGAGGTAATACCCTACTCCTTCTTGATTAATATTTATGATATGGGTAGTACAAGAGTAGATCTACCACGAGATCAAGGAGGCTAAACCCTAGAAGCTAGCCTATGGTATGATTGTTGTTTGTCCTATGGACTAAAACCCTTCGGTTTATATAGACATCGAATAGGGTTAGGGTTACACAGAGTCGGTTACAATGGTAGGAGATCTACATATCCAGATCGCCAAGCTTGCCTTCCACGCCAAGGAAAGTCCCATCCGGACACGGACGAAGTCTTCAATCTTGTATCTTCATAGTCCAGAGTCCGCCAACGGTGATAGTTCGCTATCCGGACACCCCTAATCCAGACTCCTCAAGAGCCCCGAACCAGGCTTCAATGGCGATGAGTCCGGCGCGTTGATTGTCTTCGGCATTGCGAGGCGGTTTCTTCTCCAAATTCCATATACTTGTCGAATAGTGTCCGGCTTCTGATAAATGTTGCGCTCCTTGGCTTCTACGCCCAATAATGGCCATCTTCCACGTGTTTGAATGAATGCGAAAAGCCAGGGTATTTTTACACTTACCCCCCTAGCTGCGCAAATGAGCCGCCTATAAAGGGACGAGGCTCTAGATCTGAGTCACACCATCCCCCTCCGCGAGCTTTCATCGGAGCGCCTCTGACAAAAACCCATTCCATCATGGACAGTCGACGCGGTTCCTCCTCCCGCGCTCCCAGCCCTCACTGAAATTGGGAGAGATGCTCAGTCCGCATAGCGAGCTAGTTATACTCCAAACCAAGGGATTTCTTCCCCGCCTTCATGGTTCTGGTTCGAGCGGACTTGCCACCTACAAGGGCGGAAAGCAAGCGGAGAGTGTCCCGATCCTCTAAAGGGAGCGGGTGTGCTTTATCTCTTATCTAGTAAGAGGACTCGGATTTCCAATTCATCCGCTTTCTCCGGGGCTCTTGGAGTTCTCGGCCTCCAGTTGCACCACCTTACGCCCGCCTCCATTTTGCACACCGCGGGCTTCGTGGCCCTTTGCGAACTGTTCTTGGGCATCGAGGCTCATTTTGCGCTGTGGAAGAGATTATTCTGCCTAGTACCCCGTTCTCATGAGGGGTCAATATATCAAGTGGGCGGAGCGAACTATGCGCATCACGGACCGGATATCTATCCGCACTCAAGAAGGCGTCCAAGACTGGCCTTCGTAATGGTTTTACATGGAGGACGTCCAGCTGCCGGATCCTGTTCGGATCGGCCTTCCGGAGTTTAGCAATGCTCCTCTGAAGAAGCGCCTAAGCTGGCGCCATGAGCCCCAGAGGGAAAATGACCGGGACGTCCTTTACTTGATGAGCCGAATAAGATTACTGGCTCATGCCGGATTGACCATGATTGGAGTCATGGCCATCTGCATTATGAGGGGAGTGCAGCCGCTCCAATATAGGGGCTACCCCATGTGGGACTTCAACGGGGAGGACGATGCCACCCGCCATGGCCGCAAAGGGCCGGGGTCGGTCACCGAACTAGTGAAGACCTTGTCCGCCATGTACAAAGGGGAAGAGGAGGATTTTCTCCGCGTAAGTCCACTGAGCGGGTTTTCTTCGAATAATCCTCGAAGTTGGGTAAGCAAATATCTTTGTGGCCTGTCTGATCCATGTTCCCGTGGTTAAATATCTCATTTCATGGTTTCTACGCAGGAACTGCGCCGGGCCGTGGAGAAGATACACAGCCCGCCTCCACAACCCGAGGATCCGGGCGGTCCTCGATCCGCCTCCGAAGAGGACCCGGATATAAAGGTGGAGCTGATCGACGAGTGTTCCACCAACGTAGCATCGACAATGCTTTGGTTGCCATTACGGCAGACTACCCGGATTATTTCCGGCCTCCCGTGTAACCGTGATCAAGTCCGGATACCATGACCCACCGTGCTTTACTTATAATCACCACATATTTAATGGTGTTTCGCAGGGGTGCCTTCAAGGCAGGAGGCCGAGCTCAGCGCGGCTAGCCAACAAGAGGCAAGACGCCCCATGAGCTAAAAAGAAGTGCGGTCCGGATCGAAACTCCGTCATAACGGTATGGCGCGCCACCATATTCCCTGGATTGATTCGAAGGCGATTAACGCTGGTGCTCTTTTAGGAAAAGAGCGCCGCGGACTGAGTCCGGAGAGGTTACAATCGAACCTCCGCCAGCCAGGCTCCAAAGCCGGGTCCAGAAGCGGAGGCGAGCACGAGGTGTGCGTCGGATGCTCCTCCGACAGAGGATGCCGACAGATTGTCCGCCACCAACTCTGAGGTGGAGAGCGCCATGAATCACAGGCGCCGCCGGACAGTTCTTCGTGACGCATGTTTCTCCCAAGAGGCCTTGAATGCCTTCAATTCGGGAGATGCGCACCTCCGTGCCGCTCAAGATGGTCTTGCCAGAGCCACGGAGCAGTATGTAAAGGACATACGGGTGAGGAAATTTTGTGATTATATATGCCAAGAGCCCCGAGACTTAAAATAGTTAGAATAACTGATTTAAGGATCATTTGTTATGTAGGATCTTACAAAAAGAATACCCGACTGTTCCAGAGCTCGAAAAATGCAAGGCCCAACTTGAGGCCAAGACTAGCCGCCTGAGGGGAGCCAGAGACCCCTCTAGTAATATATGCCTCAAAAGATAAATAGTTTATGAAGTGCGGCGTGTGTGTAAATCTGACAATAATATTGCAGATGGCGCCGGACTAGATCCGGACAAGCAGCAGCTCTTGCGCCGGTTGAAGGCCGGCGAGAGCGTGCTTACGAGGGTGCGGCAGGAGAAAAATAACCTCCAAGATGCCAACACCCAACTGGGTGAGGAACTTAAGGATGTTCATGCCCAGTTGTCCGACCAGAAGGAGAATCGACGGCCGTCGTGGCATTTTCATAAGTGCTTGAACGAACTTTGAAAGAGTTCGGCGAGGAAGGCGACTAACATAAACATGTATGTAGGTTTGCTCACTGTGTCGCCCCGAGGAGGAGATGCCCAGTTCTTGGAGATCTTCTTCCCGAATCTGCGTCGGCTGCACGAACAAGTTCGGCAGGTGATGAAAGGCGTTGCCCAGGCCTTGTGGCCATCTATCTCCCTGCCCGAAGGCATTGGGGAGCTGGCAGAGCGGCTTCAAGGAGCACGACGGCGCTTCCAACTATGGAAGATATCGGCCTGCCGTCAAGGCGCTAGGGAGGCCTGGGCCATGGTAAAGACGCGGTACACGAAGGCTGACCCAAACCACATGGCCGAGGTCGGACCTATGGGGCCTGATGGGAAGGAGATCCCTGTAAGCTTAGTGTACGGCCAAGTAGAATTGGCTGCCAAGTATTCCCAGCAAGATTGTAAATTAGATAGCCTATTAGATGGCATTGAGGAGGAATACAATTAGTCGAGTTGACTATGTAATTGAATATGACATGAAAAATGTCTTCGAGCCGGATTGTAGATCGTTTGTCATAGCGGACCTTTTCGCTTCGACCTCGGGACCCAATAGTCCGGGAGTGTGTCCGAATACCCTCACGGTTATGTAAGAACCGGGGCATGCATGGAGACAAGGCGAGGGGTCATTATTGCTGTATCGGATAAGTGCCCAACTAGTTATGTTATATAACATGGGTAGTAAGAAACATCTTCCAGGAGAATAGTTCCGTTAAGGGTTCCTTTCCCTGGGAGGCATGCCCTAAAGTGCATGTCCAAACTGCTAAGAAAGCAGGAAATCATCTGGGGGCAGATGGATAAATAATTAAAAATCATATTTCAGTTCACCGACTGAATATTCCCTTAAGAACGCTAGCTTTCGACTTCACCCAGTCTGAGGTACACATCCGGCTGACCCGGCAGTAACAATCGCAGAGGTGCTCCCTTTACCACCTAACCGAACAATCGGAAACGTAGGGGTAAGCACAGGAGCCAGGCAACCCAGCTTGGCCAAAACATAAGTCATATAGATGCATATAATGGTGAGTAAAAGGTACATGCGGAAGTTTGACACATGTGTTGGGCATAAAGCCCGTATAAATAAGCTTCATAAAGAAGCCCCAGTATAATGAGCGTGGACAGCGCGTCAAGTATGTCTTGAAACAAAGCGCAAACGAGCCTCTAAAGGCTTCAAGAAGAAGGAGGGGAAGGAGAGAAATAAAAGACAGCAAAAATAGAAAATGTGGACGGAGGAAGGAGACGAACTCGAGTCCGCGCTTAGGCGTAGAATCTTCGTAGACGGGCTGCGTTCCATGGGTTCGGCTCGAGTCGGTTATCGGATGCGTTTCGCAGACGGTATGCTCCGCCGGTCAGGACCTGGTCGATGATGAAGGGACCTTCCCATTTGGGCTTGAGTTTGTCCTTTTCTTGTCCGCAGCGAGAACTAGTTCGCCAACGTTGTAAGCTTTGGCCCGTGCTTCCTCGCTTTGATATCTTGAGCCTGTTGTTGATAAAACGCGGAACGAGCTTTTGCCACGTCGCGCTCCTCCTCCAATGCGTCCAAACTGTCCTGCCGATCGAGCTCGGCTTCTCTTTCTTCATACATGCGCACGCGAGGTGAGTCATGCATTATGTCGCAGGGCAAGACTACCTCTGCGCCGTACACCATAAAAAATGGTGTGAATCCGGTAGTACGATTCGGCGTGGTCCGCAGCCTCCAGAGTACGGAGTCGAGCTCCTCAACCCAGTGCGTGTTAGATTCCTTGAGGGACCGCACTAGTCTTGGTTTAATGCCGCTCATGATTAGACCGTTTGCTCGCTCGACTTGACCATTGGTTTGAGGGTGATAGATCGAGGCGAATCGAGCTTGATGCCCATGTTTTGCACCATAATTTGACCTCATCGGCCGTGAAGTTGGTGCCGTTATCGTGATGATACTTGTGGGGACGCCGTAACGGTGCACTACCCCTGATATGAAGTCTATCACCGGCCCGGATTCGGCCGTTTTAACAGGCTTGGCCTCTATCCATTTGGTGAATTTATCCACCATGACCAATAGGTATTTTTGCTTGTGGGTTCCTCCCTTAAGGGGTCCAACCATGTCAAGCCCCTGCACATGAACGGCCGGTGATGGGTATAGTTTTGAGGCGGTGGGTGGCATGTGGCTTTGGTTAGCAAAAAGCTGGCAACCAACGATCGTTGGACTAAATCCTGCAAGATCTGCCGGGCCGTCGGCCAATAAAATCCTGTATGGAAGGCCTTGCCTACAAGGGCCCGGGCTGCGGCGTGGTGCCCACCCAGTCCGGCATGAATTTCAGCCAGGAGGTTTCGCCCTTCCTCTTCGGAGATACACCTTTGAAGGACTCCTGTTGTGCTTTTCTTATAGAGCTCTCCCTCATGGACTTTATAGGCTTTGGATCGCCGTACTATGCAGCGAGCCTCATTTTGGTCTACGGGGAGTTCCTGCCTAGTTAGGTAGGCTAGGAATGGCTCCGTCCACGGGGCGATAACCGCCATTATTTCATGGGCGGAGGGTGTTATCTCGGTGGCAGAGCCTTCGATTGTGTCAGAGTGTTCGGTGTCAGGCAGTGCGGTTCGGTCCGGATTGTTATTACCGGACTCCCCTTCCCATAGTACGGATGGCTTGAACAGCCGTTCCAGGAAGATGTTGGGCGGGACGGCATCGCGTTTTGCGCCGATGCATGCCAATATGTCCGCCGCCTGGTTGTTATCCCGGGCTATATGATGAAATTCGAGCCCTTCAAACCGTCTTGACATTTTAGGACCGCATTGCGATACGCTGCCATTTTCGGATCTTTGGCATCAAAGTCTCCGTTTATTTGAGATATCGCGAGGTTGAATCGCGCACCTCTAGGCGTTTAATGCCCATGGAGACGCCATCCGGAGGCCGTGCGTAAGGGCCTCGATTCGGCTGCGTTGTTGGAGTCCGTATACATTATCTCAAGAACGATTGGACTGTGTCCCGGTTGGGGACGTCAGACGACGCCAGCCCCAGGCCGCCAACATTTTGGAGCCGTCAAAGTGCATGATCCAATTGGAGTATGCGCCGTACTCTTTAGGGAGTTCGGCTTCGGTCCATTCGGCCACGAAGTCGGCCAAAACCTGCAACTTAATTGCTCGTCGTGCTTATAGGTTATGTCAAATGGAAGGAGCTCTATGGCCCATTTAGCAATCCGGCCCGTCGCGTCGCGGTTGTTTATAATGTCGTTAAGAGGTACTTCGGAGGCTACTGTTATCGAACACTCTTGAAGGTAGTGTCGCAGCTTCTGGGATGCCATGAACATCGCGTATGCTATCTTTTGATAATGTGGGTACCGGGACTTGCATGGAGTTAGGACAGTGGACACATAGTAAACCGGTTTTTGAAGAGGGAACCGGTGTCCGTCCGTTTCTCGTTCGACGACGAACACCGCTACCGACAACTTGATGTGTTGCAGCGATATATAATAGCATTGGTTCGCCCATGTTGGCGCGGCCAGACCGGATTTGTTGCCAATATGGCTTTTATTTCTTCGAGTCCGGCCGTGGCGGCATCCGCCCACTCGAAGTGTTGGCGCGCGGAGGAGGCGGTAAAGGGTAACGCCTTTTCTCCCAAGCGGGAAATAAAGCGGCTTAGAGCCGCACGCATCCAATCAATTTTGTATTTGTTTGAGGCCTTTTGGAATATCCAATTATGACAGAGCTCGGATCTTGGCTGGGTTTGCTTCAATTCCTCTACGGACACAATGAAGCCCAGGAGCTTTCGGCTGGAACGCCAAGACGCATTTTCCGGATTGAGCTTAATGTCATATTTTGGAGATTGTCGAATGTGAGCCTCAAGTCGTCTACTAGAGTTTCGACATGCTTGGATTTGACGACCACGCCATCTACATATGCTTCCTTTGTTTTGCCGATCTGGGTTGCGGACATGTCCGAATCATGCGCCGATATGTTGCGCGGCGTTTTGAGCCCGAAGGGCATTGCGTTGAAGCAGAATGGGCCGTATGGAGTGATGAATGTTGTTGCTTCTTGGTCTGGCTCCGCCATCTTGATTTGGTGGTAGCCAGAGTACGCGTCGAGGAAGCACAATGAGTCGTGTCCTGCTGTAGCGTCGATAATTTGATCAATGCGAGGGAGGGGGAAGGGATCCTTTGGGCAAGCCTTATTAAGGTCTTTGAAATCAACACATAGGCGCCAGGATTTATCCTTCTTTGGTACCATCACTAGATTTTCTAGCCAGTCCGGATGTTTTATATCTCTGATGAATCCGGCTTCCAGAAGTTTGGCTAGCTCCTCTCCCATGGCCTGTCTCTTGGGTTCGGAAAAGTGCCGAAGAGCCTGTTTGGTGGCTTGAATCCTTTTAGGATATTTAGGCTGTGCTCGGCCACCGACGTGGGATTCTGGCATGTCGAAGGGTGCCGGGCAAAATGTCCCAGTTTTCTCGTAGAAATCTCGTAGTGCGGCGTCTACATCAGGGTTTAATTGTGCCCCAATGGAGGCCGTCTTTGCAGGGTCCGTTGGGTGGACTTGGAATTTGACTATTTCATCCGCTGGTTTAAAAGAGGTGGACTTGGATCTTTTATCAAGTATCACATCATCCCTGTTCACCGTGGAGCGCATCGTAGTAAGTTCCTCGGCCGCTAGGGCTTCGGATAGTGCCTCGAGGGCTAGTGCGGCTGTCTTGTTTTCGGCGCGGAGTGCTATGTTCGGATCACTAGCAAGAGTGATGATTCTGTTAGGTCCAGGCATTTTAAGCTTCATGTACCCATAATGGGGTATAGCTTGAAAAATTGTAAATTCCTCTCGCCCTAATAAAGCGTGATATCCGCTGCTGAACGGGGCCACTTGAAATGTGACCTCCTCGGACCTGTAATTGTCTGGCGAGGCGAACACTACGCCCAAAGTGTGATTTTTCTGTGCAGCATGCTTCCCGCTAGGGATTATTCCTCTAAAGGTTGTGCTGCTTCGCTCAATGCGGTTCCATCTATTTCCATTTTTGGAGGGTTTCCTCGTAGATGAGGTTTAGTCGCTGCCGCCATCCATGAGTACCTTAGTAAAGCGAAAGCCGCCCACTATTGGACCGAGGACCAATGCGGTGGTGCTCGGGCTGTTAAGAATTTGGGTTAAATCGGCATTAAAGGTAATAGCCGTGTCACCCATGGATTTATTGTTTCTACTTGGTAGACTTCGCAAGGTTGCGGAGTGTTCGTTTCGCATGTTATTTGATGCGAAAGTCTCAAGACTATTAATACCGTCTTGGTGTTCTTTGGGCTGGGATTACGAGGCCGAAGCTCTTCGCCACTTTTGGCCACTGCCGTAGTATCCAACATGCTCAAGGCTATGAGTTGGAGTGGCGCCCTCGTGCTATGAATTTTGCAGGTCCGTTTAGCCAACCCTCCAAGACAGTTCCGTGCCCTTTAGGGGTTTTTGTTTTTGATGTTTAACCCAGGTGCTTGGTGATGATGCACCCTTTTATTCCGGACTAGGGTTGTATTCGGGGTCGGATTATCCCAAAATTTACTTTCGGTTTTCCAAGCACTCTCCATCGCACAGTACTTTTGTACTATGGTTGCCAAGTCAGCAAAACGTGTAATTTCGCGACGACTTATGGCGTTTAGGATTCCCTTGTCCGTGCAATTATTGCAGAAAAGTGAGATTGCGTCCTTCTCTCGGCAGTCCTTTATCCTGTCCATAACCAGGAGGAATCTGGCCCAGTAATGATGTACTATTTCAGCGGGCTCTTGCTGAATTCGGGATAGATCGCTAATGTTTGGGTGGGCGGGTGGAACTAGATCCGGAACCCTGTCCAATTTAAGACTCAGGGGCCGAGAAGTTTCCGAACTTGGAAGTTTGGATTTTTGAATGTTATCCAATGAATCCAACCCGCCGCCTGACTTTAAGTTCAGGGCTTGATCGACATCCGTCCCTCTGCGGGAATCTGGCATGGAGGGATCGGGAATCCGGACGTAGCTAGTCCTTAAGATAGAAGAAGAATCGTCGTATTGCTCCTCTATCACAGCAACATGATGGGTAGCCTGGGGAGAGTTGATCTCTCTCAGATCGGTTTTAGGCCCGATCTGGTCGTAGTCTGTGGCGACTCCCAGGGTGGCGATGTGATCCAAGAGCTCGTTGGAGAGCTCGATCGGATCTAACTGCTCCGCAAGTTCCGAGTTAACGTGAAGATTGGTTTCGATGACTCGAGAAGTCATCGTCGGCGCGGTGGCCGAACTGGCGGTCATAATAAAACACACCTAGCCGAAGAGTCTGACCAGTGGCCAAGGCTCCTTTGGCGATAGTATCGTCTTTAAAGACGGGATGAGGCATCCTTCCTGACGGCGACGACACAGAGGAACTCTCAATGAAAGCACCAATGTCGGTGTCAAAACCGGCGGATCTCGGGTAGGGGGTCCCGAACTGTGCGTCTAGGCGGATGGTAATAGGAGACAAGGGACATGATGTTTTTACCCAGGTTCGGGCCCTCTCGATGGAGGTAATACCCTACTCCTTCTTGATTAATATTTATGATATGGGTAGTACAAGAGTAGATCTACCACGAGATCAAGGAGGCTAAACCCTAGAAGCTAGCCTATGGTATGATTGTTGTTCGTCCTACGGACTAAAACCCTTCGGTTTATATAGACACCGAATAGGGTTAGGGTTACACAGAGTCGGTTACAATGGTAGGAGATCTACATATCCGTATCGCCAAGCTTGCCTTCCACGCCAAGGAAAGTCCCATCCGGACACGGGACGAAGTCTTCAATCTTGTATCTTCATAGTCCAGGAGTCCGGCCAACGGTGATAGTTCGGCTATCCGGACACCCCCTAATCCAGGACTCCCTCAGTCCACATGGTATTCTCCGTCTTTATCGATGACGTGGTCAAGAAAGAATGCCGCCAATTCCTCTTGAATTGCTCTCATACGATCTGCTGGTAGGAGTTCATCCCGCATCCGGAAGATCTAATTTGAAGAAGGGGGTCAATACATATATATGAATAAATAAAACTCAACACAAATGATGGTAATAAAATAAAATTGTGAATATTATTATTTACGCACTTCATATTGTTTGTCAGAGTAGCCCCGCTCACAAGTCGTGTGGCGGATGGGCTCGCAAATGTAGTATCCACAGTAATCATTCCCTTGTTCCTGCCACAACCACTTTACAAGAAATAGTGGTCAAGCAAACTGATAAGCAAGCATGCTAAATGTTATTGATGAAATTAGCGCTTGAATCACTAGGAGATGCACGGAACATGCTACTATAGTACTTACTTTCGGGTGTTTAAATTGCAGCTTCTTCGGCAGTCCCGGAGTTTTTGAGGTGAATTTTTTCCAAACCCTGCCAGACAAAGAAAACAATTACTTGATATCAGGAAATGAACAGAGTTGATGATATGGTGCGATAATGATCGATTTATAACTTACTTCTCTAGAATTTCAGTCATGTTCGCATACTCCTTGGGATCTTTTCGTCTCGAGTCTAAGACGGCTACTAGTCCCTGCTCAAGCTTAATCTCTAGGAGAATATAGTGGAAGTTGCGCATGCATGCATAACTCATCAATTACATTACTATAACCTCGACTAATAAGGGAAACCGAATATTCACAAGACAGTAACACTCAGTTGAAGTTGTAAGGAAAGAGTATTATAGCTTTGTTTTGATTTAATACAAACGATTGTAGCAACTTGGCCTCGGTATCTCTTGCCTGAAATTCAACCATATATGCATCTATGAGATTTGTGTTAATGAACCCAATATCACCGATTTGTCTTTTCTTCAATTCGGCGATCTTCAATCTGCATAATATAGTGAGGATAATTAAAAATACATGCAATGAAAGAGCCGACCTATATATAGAGACTTAATGACAGAAGTAGTACTACTTACAGACAGTAGCAAGTGACCGTTAATTTATCGAGGGCCTTTTGATTGAAAAACTGGAAGAACTCCTCAAATGGAATATTCAACAGATCAATTCCAACGAGGTCATGCTCCTCTTTAACTCTCAGCGTCAAAATATTCGTCCCCCCAGACTCTCTGCAGGTTTTCATGTACCAATCATGTAATCTTCGCATAATCGTTGTTAGAGATATTTCATCTTTGACGAGAGGCTTCCCGTACTCGTATTTGTGTTCGTCCGCCTCCAAGAAATCATAAGGTACATCATCGGGCAGGTAATCTCCAAGATTGTTATAACCGGGCACCATCCCCGGATCATTAGCGACGATATCGCTAGACACCTGGAGTGGGGGGAACAATTGGTTCGCTTGTTCGCTGAGCTGGGCAATTTTTTTCCCATCTCGTCGTTCTGCTAACCTTTGATCACTGATAGTACTTCCCGACCGCTCTGCTTCGATAAATGACTTTTCAATAATGTGCTCATAGTTGCCTTTTGGCGGAGACTTTGGTGGTTTCTTCAGGGCAACCAGAGTACACTTCGCTTTCACCGGATCTATCTTCTCCTCCGGAGGTGGATGTTTCTTTGCTTTCACCCCTTCAAACAAGTTCTTCACTTCGGCTCTCACGATCTTCGCGCTTTCCTCCAGGCTCCTCTCGTACGGTAACTTCTCTGGAGTCTTCAGAGAAGGACCGAATCTGTATTCCCTCCCGCCTCTCGCTGTACTGCTAGACGCCGGAGCAGACGGAGCGGCTGCGGCTGTCTTTCCTTTCTTACGAGGCGGATGAGAAGGACTACGACGCGCCGGAGCAGCCGGAGCGGCGGTGGGTCCCTTCCGCCCTTGTTGACGAGGCGGAGAAGGAGGAGGCTAGCTGCTCGGGAGCGCCGGTGCAGGCGGAGAAGGAGGCGGAGTGCCGCCACGCGTCGGAGAAGGAGGCTGAGTGCCCTGATCACTCGCCGGAGGAGGAGGCGGAGTGCCCTGACTCACCGGAGGAGGAGGAGGAGGCGGAGGCGTCCAGTTCAGAAGGTTGATGAGCTCCTTCCACCATAGGCATGGAGTCTTCAGAGAAGAACCTAGCCGAATCTCCCCTTCACCCGTAGGGTGGACAAGCTCGAGGTCCTCAAATCCATCCGTTATTTCATCCACCATCACCCTAGCATATCCTTCTGGAATCGACCGGTAGTGGTAGGTTGCGCCAGGTTCAGTAGGTAAAACAGAGCCAACAGCCGCCTTGACTTTGAATTTCATCCATTGCGTCATAAGGTGGCAATGTTGAGACTCCGTGATAGCATCCACGGGGTAGCTATCAGGAGCCGTGAAGACAGGCTCCAACTGAAGCTGCTCGGTGGAAGCCGCTGCCGCTTATCGGCGAGATGGCGGGGGTAACCAGGGAAGCTTGGCGGTCGTTTGCTGCGATTTGCTTCTCATTCCTCTATCGCGTGTACCCTTGCGTGCAGCGCATGCAGTTGGGTATGCTCCACTTTCTTCCTCCTCTCCTAGCATTTGTAACCCCCTGCATCCGGAAACCCAGCCTTCCACGAAATGGAGCCTGGTGTGCCTCGTGTCTGTCCAAGGTGCTCAGGATTCCCGAGGGCCATTGTGAGCTCGTCCTTCTCTCTGTCTGGAACGAACGTCCCTTGCTGCGCTGCCTCGATATACACCTGAAGCCTCGTGACGAGTATTCGCAGTTGCTCGTCCGTCCAAACGCACTTCCCTGATATAGGGTCCAAGGTTCCGCCAACCCCAAAGAACCAAGTCCGGCAACGGTCTGGCCAGTTCAATGTCTCTGGTTCGAACCCTTTATCAATCAGGTCATTCTCAGCCTTGGCCCACAACGGTCGGGCTTTGAGGTAGCCACCTGAACCCGTGTGATGGTGATGCTTCTTCTTTGCAGCATTTTTCTTGTTTGTCGCTGACGTCTTCTTACTCTTGTCCGATGTCTTGTGGGCCACAAATGCGGGCCAGTGATCTCTGATCTTCTCATACCGGCCGATGAATTCTGGTGTCTTTTCTTCGTCGACAAACGATGTTTTCAGCTCATTCTTCCACCTCCTGAATAGTTTTGCCATCTTCTTAAGAGCATGAGACTTGATCAATTGCTCTTTAACGGGCTTCTCCGGATCCTCCTCTGGCGGTAGGGTGAAATTTGCCTTAAGTGTTGTCCAAAGATCATCTTTCTGCATATCAGAGACATAAGACACCTCAGGGTCTTCATTCTTAGGCTTTAACCATTGGTGGATACTGATCGGGATCTTGTCCCTAACAAGAACCCCGCACTGAGCAGCAAATGCTTCCTTTGTCCGGATGGGTTCAATCGGCTTACCATCGCGCGTGATTGCTGTGATCTCAAACCTTTCATCCGAGCGCAACTTTTTCTTCGGGCCTCGTCTCTTTACCGAAGTTGTGCTCGATCCGGAGGGCTAGAAAAAAGAAGAAAGATGAGATTTAATTAATATGTGTATATATGAAAACAATGAATGCATCAATTAGCTAGTCAGCACAGGCTTAACTAATATATATACCAGGCCGGACTCGGTTCAGTCACCGGAGCCGTCATCACGGTCTCCTTCTTGTACCGACACTGGGTCACCGGAGCCATCATAATCATAGCCTTCTTCTTCACCCTGTCCTTCTAGACCATCGGTGTCATTGAGAAACGACAAGACGGCATCACTTCCTTCTGCGCTTATGTCCCCCAACATCGCTTCTGTTGCTTCCTCTCGGGGGTGCTCCATAGTTTCTGCAAATATTTACAACATGGCAATTATTATTCAAACATGACAGATGGATATATTAGTGGCAAACGTAGAACTAGCTAGCTAATCACAATAAGGAATCATATTAGTGGCCTCGACGCTGCTTCTCTAGGGTTTGGGGTGGCCTCGGCAACGCTTCAAGGCTTTGGGGTGGCCTCGACAACGCTTCAAGGGTTTGGGGTGGCCTCGACGACAACGCTCTTTTAACTTGGTAAATTTGGGTGGCCTCGAGAGAGTTTGTCGGGTAGGGGCGCGGCGGGAGGTGGTAGGAGACCGACATCGTTTTTTCTAGGGTTTGGGTGTCCTTGAGAGTTTTGGTCGAGCGAGAGGGCCGGGGGGGGGGGGTGCTCCCGTGGTATAAGTTATCACGGTCGAGAGGGTGACCCTCGACCCTCTGCCCTAGTTCCCGACCCTCGACCCTCTGCCCTAGTTCATGATAAAAAAAAGAGGAGAAGAAGAAGCAATAGAGGAGTAGAAGAAAAAAGACTTCCACTCCTCTATTCCTTCTTCTTCTCCTCTTTTTTTTCTTCTTCTTCCTCTTCTTATTTTTTCCGACGTCCCCCCTCATGTAAATGCGGTGGAAACACTTTATGAAAATGCGGTGGTGGTCGAGCCGAGCGGTTTTATTTTCCTTCTTCATTTTTTCCTTTATTTTTTCTTATATGTTTGTTTTTGTTTTCACTCTACATTTTCGTACATATGAAAAAAAATAAAGTTTCTATACAAAAGTGCACAATTTTTATGAACAAATTACAACATCTAAATTAACTACACATCTAAATAAATATAACTACACATCTGAAATTTTCCTAATCTTAAAACTAAACTAAACATAAACTAAAATAATCTAAAACATGTAAAACATCTAAAATAGCATCTAAAACATCTAAAACATATAAAACATCTAAAAATCTAATAGCTAGCACGGCGCAGGGCGGAGGGGCACGTCGCGAGGCAGAGCGCCCGGCGCCATGTGAGGCAGGCGGGGCGGGACATGGGATGGGCGTGGGAGCAGGCTGGTGCTCACGAGGCGGTGGGGGCAGTGGGCGGCGCGTCAGGGCCGGCAGGGGCGAGAGGGTCGACGCCGTCGTCGGGGCAGAGGGCGTCAGCGACGGTGTTGAGCAGCCTAACGACGTCGGTGGCGGTGGCGACGGCGATGTCGAGCAGCCTGACGGCATCGGTGGCGGCGGCGACGGCAAGGTGGAGCAGGGGCAGCGACGCCGAGGAGGAGCAGGGGCGTCGGGGGAGAGGGAACGATGGATTTGGTCAAAACTACTAAGTGTTTTCTTATATACCCAGGGCATTGGTACCGGTTCGTGGCACCAACCGAACTAATGCCCCTTTAGTCGGTTGGTGCACCAACAGGGACCAAATCACTTTTTCAGCAGCTCAAAGGCGGGAGCGAGGCCTTTGGTCGGTTGGTGGCACCAACTGGGACTAAAGGGGGAATTGGTACCGGTTGGTGCCACGAACCGTGCCTAATGCGCTTTTTAGTCCCGGTTGGTGCCACCAACCGGGACCAAAGGCCTTGCATAGCGGCGTGGTGGTGGGAGTTTAGTCCCACCTCGCTAGTTGAGAGGGGCGCGCAGTGGTTTATAAGCCCCAGTGTCGCACCCCTCTCGAGCACCTCTCCATTGCAGGCTTACGAGCCTAATTGTGACTGCTTTGCCTGATGGGCCTACTGGGCCTTCTGCGGGCCTGAATCTTGGCCCATGGATGGGTTTCTAGTCCTATTCACGACGTGGTGGCCTAGTAGGTGGCAATTTTTTTATTTTTTCCCAGTTTTTCTGTTTTCTTTTTTGCTTTATTTATTTTATTTTGTTTCTACTTACAACAAAATACTTATTTATTTTATTTTATTTTGTTTATAATTACTTATTTATTTTATTTTATGATAATTCTTTTTGCTATTAAAGTTTCTAACAAAAAAGTTCTTTATGAAAATTCTTTTTGCTTTTAATGATTTTGAACAGAAAATGCTTTGATAATTTTAGTTGCATCAATTTTATATAATTTTAGTTTCAATAATACTAGAGGTTGCTTATAATGTTTTGAACAGAAAATACTTTGATAATTTTAGTTTCAGAAATTTTATTTATGTTATTAAAGTTTATTTTATTTCGTTTCTACTTATATATTTTATTAAAGTTTATATTATTTTGTTTCAGATTACTTATTTATTTTATTTTATGATAATTCTTTTTGCTATTAAAGTTTGTAACAAAATAGTTATTTATGAACTCGGAACAAAGGGATTTCATACGAAACTCTAAATGCATTACAAAGGGATTTCATTTTTGTATCGTGGTTTCATACTGAAACTAAATGCATTACAAAGGGATTTCATTTTTGAACTTATTTGAACTCCATAGTTTTTCTGTGTTCAAAATGCACCATTCAAAGCCACATCATCAATTTTCAACCCTTTCTGACTTCATTTGTTATTTTTCATGCATTTACTGATTATTTTGAGCTATAAGACCATGAAATTGAAAAGCATTTGAAATGAACTCTGAAAAGGTTGAAAGTTGGCATGGTATCATCATTTCACCCACATAGCATGTGAAAGAAAGTAGAGAGGGTTACGACAAAAAATGGATGCACTTCGTGTACAAAACGGACAATCTCTTTTGAAGTATCAGGGTTTGATACGGAAACTCGACTGTTACAAAGGGATTTCATTTTTTTGAACTTATTTGAACTCCATAGTTTTCCTATGTTCAAAATGCACCATTCAAAGCCAGATCATCAATTTTCAACCCTTTCTGACTTCATTTGTTATTTTTCATGCATTTACTGATTATTTTGAGCTATAAGACCATGAAATTGAAAAGCATTTGAAATGAACTCTGAAACGGTTGAAAGTTGGCATGGTATCATCATTTCACCCACATAGCATGTGCAAGAAAGTAGAGAGGGTTACGGCAAAAACTGGATGCACTTCGTGTACAAAACGGACAATCTCTTTCGAAGTATCAGGGTTTCATACGGAAACTCGTCTCTTACAAAGGGATTTCATTTTTTGAACTTATTTGAACTCCATAGTTTCTCTGTGTTCAAAATGCACCATTCAAAGCCACATCATCAATTTTCAACCCTTTCTGACTTCATTTGTTATTTTTCATGCATTTATTGATTATTTTGAGCTATAAGACCATGAAATTGAAAAGCATTTGAAATGAACTCTGAAAAGGTTGAAATTTGGCATGGTATCATCATTTCACCCACATAGCATGTGCAAGAAAGTAGAGAGGGTTACGGCAAAAAATGGATGCACTTCGTGTACAAAACGGACAATCTCTTTCGAAGTATCAGGGTTTCATACGGAAACTCGTCTCTTACAAAGGGATTTCATTTTTTGAACTTATTTGAACTCCATAGTTTTTATATGTTCAAAATGCACCATTCAAAGCCACGTCATCAATTTTCAACCCTTTCTGACTTCATTTGTTATTTTTCATGCATTTACTGATTATTTTGAGCTATAAGACCATGAAATTGAAAAGCATTTGAAATAAACTCTGAAAAGGTTAAAAGTTGGCATGGTATCATCATTTCACCCACATAGCATGTGCAAGAAAGTAGAGAGGGTTATGGCAAAAACTGGATGCACTTCGTGTACAAAATGAACAATCTCTTTTGAAGTATCAGGGTTTCATACTGAAACTCGTCTGTTACAAAGGGATTTCATTCTTTTGAACTTATTTGAGCTCCATAGTTTTTCTGTGTTCAAAATGCACCATTCAAAGCCACATCATTAATTTTCAACCCTCTCATGAATAGATAAGTGACCAAATTAATAGAAGTTCATCATCACATTAAACCCAAAGTACATACATAGTTCTCATTGAACAACACATAGCTCTCCAGAGCATCTAATTAAACCATACATTGAAATTATGTAAAACATTTCAATGCAACAACAAATGCGATCATAATCGCAACCAAGGTAACAATTGATCCAACTGCATAATGATACCAAGCCTCGGTATGAATGGCATATTTTATAATCTTTCTAATCTTCAACCGCATTTCATCCATCTTGATCTTGTGATCATCAACGACATCCGCAACATGCAACTCCAATATCATCTTCTCCTCCTCAATTTTTTTTATTTTTTCCTTCAAGTAATTGTTTTCTTCTTCAACTAAATTTAACCTCTCGAAAATAGGGTCGGTTGGAATTTCCGGTTCAACCACCTCCTAGATAAATAAAATCTATGTCACGTTGGTCGGCATAATTTTCATAAACAATAAATGAACCAAATAGTTATCAAAAGATAATATATACCACATCCGAATCATAGACAGGACGAGGGTCGACGAGGGCGGATACCAAAACCATCGCACTATATAATAACAAGGAATAATAAAAGTAAGAAAATTAGACAAGTATCTATCTGAAGTAAGAATTTTTTTCTTTCAGAAAGAAGATAAGAACAAGAGGCTCACCACGGTGGTGCCGGCGACTAGATCGGCGCAGGCGATCAACGGCGGTGAAGACGGGGCCGGGACGTGATGGACCGCTAAACCTAGACAAATCTCGGGGAAAATGGAGCTTAGAGATCGAGTTTCGAGAGGAGAAATATTAACTAGTGTGGCTCGGACATTTCATCGAACACCTCATGTGCATAGGAGGTGAGCTAGAGCACCCAAATGTCCTCCCCTCGCTGGCCAGAAAAAACACAGCACTGTGGAGTGCTCTGCTGTGGCGATGGGGTATATATAGGCAACTCATTTGTCCCGGTTTGTGGTAGAAACCGGGACTAAAGCCAAGCATTCTGTCCCGGTTCAAGCCACGAACCGGGACCAATGGTTGTGGGCCAGGAGCAAGGACCATTATTCCTGGTTCGTGCCTGGAACCGGGACAAATGGGTCCATACGAACCGGGACCAATGCCCACGAGGCCCCGGCCGGTCCCCTGGGCTCACGAACCGGGACGAATTCCCCCATGGGTCCCGGTTTGTGACTGAACCGGGACTATTGGGCTGGCCAGGCCTGAACGAAAGCCCTGTTTTCTACTAGTGGGTGGAGCTCAAGGACGTGGCCGTGGTGACGCTGGTGCTCGAGGACGTGGTCGTGGTGACGGTGCAGCTCGAGGACGTCGCCGTGGTGACAATGGAGCTCGTGGACGTGGTCGTGATGATGGTGGAGCTCGAGGACGTGTCCATGGTGACGCTGGAGCTCGAGGGCATGGCAGTGGTGATGGTGGAGCTCGAGGACGTGGCCGTGGTGACGGTGGAGCTCGAGGGCGTAGCAATGGTGACGGTGGAGCTCGAGGGCGTGGCAGTGGTGACGGTGGAGCTCGAGGACGTGGCCGTGCTGATGGTGGTGGTCGAGGCTTCGCTTATTGGCTTGGGGTGTGAAACTAATGGTGTGTCGAACTTATGTATGTCGTGAATCTTTTGGGTGGTCGAACTTATGTATGTCGTGAACCTTTTGGGTGGTCGAACTTATGTATGTCGTGAACCTTTTGGGTGGTTGAACTATGTAAGTCATGAAACTAATATATGTGTGGAATGAATGTATGTGGTGGCCACGGCGCCCTAGCTTAAGGCGCCATGTTAGTAAGTATGGCGCCCAGAAAAATTGCGTGGCGCCCCCGACATCAGAAGCTTAAATTTTTTTGCTGTTGGACTTAGCCATTTTCTACGACCATGGCGCCCTGGGCTGGGGCGCCGTGCTGGCAACGCATGGCGCCCTGGGTTGGGGCGCCGTGGTGGCGACGACCATGGCTGCACTGTTTCATCGTCTGCATCAGCCGGGCATTCCCCAAAGTGTTCAGCAATCCAATGATAACTTGCACCGGCGGACTTCCCTTGTACCCCTGGCTCCCTCCCTATGAGTCCAACCATAATCTCATGCCATCCATCAGAATTTGTGCTAAAACAAATAGGCTCTCCTTTGATGGGAAGTCCAGTGATCAGAGAAACATCCTGCAAAGTGACCGTCATCTCCCCAGCATAGAAGTGAAAAGTATGTGTTTCAGGGCGCCATCGGTCAACAAGTGTCGTGATCGCACAAGGGTTCATTTTCGGCATCGAACGAGACACGAGTGAGATGAAAGGGAGAAGCCCGGTCTTCCGGATATACTCCATGTATCGCTCGTCATACTCCATCTTGTCATGAACCGAACCGGACCTCAGGTGAAGCTGATCAAAAACCCCTCCTTCATCTGCCATGAACCGTCCACGATGCAATTGATTGTACGATGGATTGATAATAGAAGCCATCCTGCAAATTACAAATGTTTATCGTAAGTCCTATTGCCAAACATATGCAAGAACATACATACATAAAAGTGCAAATGTCCATATCCATACAATAATTTCTTTTACACCAAATTGGCACATACATGTGTAAGCATTCATCAATAAAGTGTCTATCCAACAAATACAAGTTCTAGTTCATACCTAAAATTTAACTAAACATACTAATCCTATCATGTCCCCAACCATGCTAAACAAATCCCTAGTCATACCTACAAATTTCCTCACCATACAAATGCTAACAAACCCCTATCCATACACCATCAAATACCTCACATATCCCCATCCATACATCATTTTAATCTAACAAATCCCTAAAAAGAGCATGAAGTAGGGTTTCTCAATGTGAGGATTTAGACCAATAAAATAAGAGGAGAGGGAGAGGAATACCTTGAGGATGGGAAGGGGAATAAGATCCACCCTTTTCCCCGTTGGATCCAACACTTGAGCCCGCGGATCTGAGAGGAGGGATAGAGGGGCGACGGGGCGGGGGCGGGGGGAGGGAGAACAGAACAAGAACAGGCAAGAACAGAGGAGAAAAGGGAGGGGCGACGCGGATAAGAACGAAGGGACATGGCGCCCTAGATCAAGGCGCCATACAAGTAAGCATAGCGCCCCTCGGCAGGGCATTATGCTCCGCTAACTGGGCCCGCTAGCAGTCGACGTGGCAGGTCAAAGCGATCCATATGGCGCCTTTGACCAGGGCGTCGTGCTGTTTAGCATGGCGCTCTGGCTGCGGGCGTCATGCAGGTAGGGCCATTTTGTGAAATATTTTGAAAACGGGGTCATTTTGTGCTGAACTTTGGCCAAAGGGCCAGTTTTGTGATTTTTCACTCGCCAGCCATTCGTCCCCTGGGGGCGAACCCGCGATAAAATCGGCAAGGGGTGGTAGGTTTTCCAGCCGCCGCCCCACGGTCGCCCCAGACGTTGTTTTTTTAAACCATACGCGGTCAACGTTTTATTATTTTTTACATATTGTTGAAAACATAATTTACAAACAAAATAAAAAACAACGACCACTACTACTGCACCGCCGCCCGCCGCGTCGTCAGTCAGTCACGCCTACAGGCCGAAGAACTTGCCGAAGGCGTTGTAGCCGCCGCCGCCACCGTCGTCGTCCTTCTTCATGCCGCCACCCCTGTCCTTGCTACACCCCTGTCCTGGGTCGCCTTGGCGGACCGGTTTGGTCAGTGGTGGTGCCTCATTGTCGCTGTCCTTGAGGACGATGTCGTCGCCCTCGTCGCGGCCGCGGGGCCGAGCGGTGATCTCCTCAAGGGCGTGGCACTGGCGCCCCATCTCCAGCCGGACGTAGTCCTCGCGCGCCCACTTGATGGCGGCCTCATCGGCGGCGGCCATGTCGACGTACTCGTTCTTCACGGCGACGAGCCCCGGCTCCGTCTTCGGCTTGACGAGGCGGGAGGAGGGAGCAGAGGAGCCATGGCCCTCGTTGATGACGAGGGTGCCGCCGCGGGTGCGATGCCCGAGCGGCGTCTCCACGGGCTCGGCCTTGACGTTGGCAAGTGCCGACGAATCGGAAGAGCGGGAGGAGGAGGAGGAAGAGGACCCGCCCGCCATGCGCCTCGGCAATCATGGGCCGCTGCTCCGGCGGCGGACCGGGGCGGGGCCATCGGGTACTAGCGGTTGACGTCGGGTTGCGGGGGGACGGGGACGCCTCCGGCGCTGAGCCTCCACCACCCCGGCACGCGCATGTCAGGCGGCGTCGGGTAGTTCGCCTTGTGGAGGAGATGGGCCTCCCACTCGTGCAGGTGGTGGCAGCCGAAGCCGTTGGCCACCGCTTCGTCGCCGGGAAATCGCTCTCCCATCGGCAGTTGTGGACGCGGTGGCTGTAGATGGAGAGAGAGAAAGAGATGAGGGTGTCGGCGGCGATAGAGGGACTGCGGGTGAAGGAGAGTGCGTCCACAGGCGAGAGAGGGGGCGGCTTTTATAGCGGCGGGGGAACGGCAGATGTGTGTACGCGTGGCGCGCGTCACCGCTCCACTGCGCCGCCCGTGAGGAATCAATGGAAGGCTGACCGGCGACAACTTTGGCATTGATTCCCCGCGGGAAATCGAGGCGATGAGGTAGACGAAACGCGCCCGGTCGCTGACTCGGTGGGCCCGCCAGGTTTTCGTGCAAAACATGTTTACCCCGGGAGCCCCACAGCGCGTCGGGTTCGGTCTGGGTCCGCCGGCGCCAAATTCGGTCCTAACCGGCGAAAATGGGCTTCTGGGGGCGCGACTCGGCCAATTTTTTGACGCCGACGATAAAAAAGGACCCCGAGGGAGGGGGGCTTGTTGAGGGCGCGGCTGGAGATGCTATGAGAGCTTGGGCCTAGCGTAGCGTGGCACGGCATTTCCAACACAAACTTGGACACAATATACGTCCGTCCACAGTGAATATGAAAGCCGAATCGACTATCCAACTGTAGCGCATGCCACATACTCCCTCTGTAAATTAATATAAGAGCGTTTAGATCACTAAACATTCTTAAATTAGTTTATGGAGAGAGTACATTTTAAATGAGATTTGAATAAACCGAACGATTATCCTGCAAAACGATTAAAATCATTATATTTTCAACACATTTTCAATTAAATAAAAAGGGAAAAATTAAACTAGTCTGAATGATCACTGGCCATGGCAACATTCATGTCTCATGTCATATATTTCCCATGTTCAGCAAGCTCACCGAACCCTAAAAAGTGAAGTTGTGGGAGGAGAAAAATAAGACGTGGGGCGTGGCCCTCCTGGGATCCAAGCCATGCTAACATTCCACATCCTACTCTTCCTCCTCTAACCCATCATGCAGCACAACGACGTATGCATACTCTGGGCGCTGTTGTGCGTCAGCCGGAGGATCTTTTTAAATGATCCACGCCTCACGAGTCATTGGATTTGATGGATTGAGCGACCGAGCGTCATTTTTTATCATTGCAACACAGATCGTGTTGCGGGAAATTTCTGCAACACGGGTCATGTTGCAGAAGTTTTTGCAAGATTTTTTTTGCAACAAAGGTCATATTTCAGTTTTTTTGCAAGAGAGGTCTTGTTGTAATTTAGTTTTTTTCAACCGAGGTCTCATTACAAATTTAACATTTTTTATAACATAACTTTGTTGCAGATTTTGCAACAGATGCCTTGCTGCGGAAACTCATCGTAATGAACAGTGAGCAGCGAGCAGCGGCCACGTTGACCGAAAGAAATAAAAAAAGACCACCTAGTCAGGACACGTGTCGTATGGATGATCTGGCGGATGCTCGCGTATGATCCGTCGGTTGTCACCTTTTATCGTTGCAACACAGGTTGTGTTGCCATGTTGCAGGATTTTTTTGCAAGATATTTCTTTTGCAACAGAGGTCTTGTTTCAGTTTTTTTGCAACATAGATTTTGTTGCAATTTAGTTTTTCTTTTTGCAATAGAGGTCTTACTACAAATTTAATTTTCCGCAACAGAGGTTTTGTTGCAGTTTTTGCAACAGAGACCTTGCTGCGGAAACTCATCGTAGTGGACAGTGAGCAGCGAGCAGCGGCCACGTTAACCGAAAGGAAAGGACCGCTCTATCAGGACATACATCGTACGTACGAGTCGGCTGATGCTCGCGTGCAATCCACCAGTAGAAGAGCGTTTTCCTTGTTTATTTTTGTCCTATTCATAAAATATAATGTATTTGGGGTACCATACGCATCGGCCGGCGAATCTTTTAAAGATCCTTGCCTCGGTAGCCGCCAGATCTTGTGCCAGCCAAGAGCCCAGCCTTGTCCTTCCAATTGCAACAACTACTGTGTTGTGAAACCTTTTGCCACAGAGGCCATGTTGCAAAAACTTCTGTAACAGAACTCATGGTGCA
This sequence comes from Aegilops longissima, assembly GCA_021605205.1. Classification (NCBI taxonomy): domain Eukaryota; kingdom Viridiplantae; phylum Streptophyta; class Magnoliopsida; order Poales; family Poaceae; genus Aegilops; species Aegilops longissima. The sequence goes on along the minus strand of CM038678.1, from coordinate 64,889,763 downwards.
GAAACTTTTGCAACAGAGGTCCTATTGCGGATTTGTTTTTGCAGCGGAGTTCCTGTTGAGGATTTTTTCTGAACATTTTTTCCTTTTCAGAATCTTTTTGCAACATAGGTCATATTGTAGAACCTTATTCCAACACAACACTTGTTGCAAAGCACTTCACGACAACGAACACATGATGCTTCTGATTCTAGGGGAATAGGTTGAGTGTGCGCCCAGGAAGGCACGTGGCAAGTGGAGCAGACGGCGGATGCGACCGAGCTATCTACCGCCTGATTGTTAGTGTTTTCCAATGTATTTTGGGTAAAATATGTTTCCGTTATGTGGAAGAATAAGACGTGAGCTATGGGAATGGAAGAATAAGACATTGGCGCGGCCCTTTTGGGACTCAAGCCATGCCAATTCTTATGCCCTACTCTTCCTCGCCTAACCCATCATGCAACACAATTATACTTGGCCATGCGTAGCCCGGCCCGGCCCGGACGGCCCGACCTTGCCCACGGGCTGGGCCTGGGCCTAGATTTTGAGCTCCATGGGCGGGCTAGGCTGTGCTCAGGCCCGACATAGTTACAGTTTAAGGAAAAGGTCCGCCCCGAGGCCTGACGGGCTTTTTGCATGATGGGTGTAACACCCCCAGTGCCATGCTACAGTAATCCCTTGTTAATGGTGCCAGGTCACCATGCTTACTGAGCTATTTATCACTTGATGAAAAATCAAAGTCAAATTCAATTCAAATTAGGAGTGAAATTCAAAATTTCTCAGACATGCAAACTAAAATGTTCATTAAATAGAAATAATCCATAACTAATTATCTTCAGAAAAAAAAACACCACCTAAATTCATTATGTGACTCAAACAACATGAAACATCATCAAAACAGAAATTTAAAGTGCCATATCATTTATTAAAAATTCAAATGAAATCATTTTGGCTCCAAACCATTTTTTTGGCAGTGGTAAATATTGCACTATAATTGTTGAGCTAAGTCACATATTTTACAAACTCTAATGGTGGATAAGCAATTTGCAGAACAGGAATAAATCAAAAAAAAGGAAAGCAGAGGGAAGAGAGAGAAAGCCCCTGCCCCACTGGGCCAAACGGCCCTGCTGGCCGTCGGCCCACGCCAGCCGGCCCACTCCCCCTCCCCTGTCGTCTTCCCTTTCTCCTGTTCGACCGACCGGGCGCCTCGGCGCCACCCGACCACCTCGCCGGCCTCGCCGGGAGAGGATAAGGGCGACGCCTCGGCCTCCTCCCTGCCACCTCTCCCCCTCGTCTCTCCCAGATCCACTTCCCCTCTCCTCCCTCTCCCTCACGCGCCCGCTCCCTTCTTCCCTCTCTGTTCGGGCGCGGCCGACGTCGCACCGCCGTCGATCTCACGGCCGCCGGCGCTCTTTGGTTCCCCCGACGAGTCTGGAAGGCCAGCCGGCCTCTGCCCCTTCCTCCTCGACCGGCGATTGGAGCTGGGAACGCGTGCCGGATCGACCCTTCGTCAACCTCGGACCGCCAGCGACCTCCTCCCTCACCGGTCGCCCACTACTGCTCCTAAGCCCCTCGAAGGCCTCCTTGAACCGCGGCGGTGAGCTCCGCTCCTCCTCCCTCCTTCTGCCGCTCTTTTCCGCACCCGTAACCGCCATCGCCATGGATGGCCGCGCTGAGTTCCGCCGTGCAGCTAGTCGCCGTCGCTGTAGTCGTTGCCAAGGCCGGGAAAGCACGTCAACGTGCTCAGGGCGCCTACTTGGTGCCGCCCGAGCCTCCAGCTCGTCTCCGTGTGCCCTCTGTCGCCATTGGCGGAGATGGCCGAACTCCGGCGTCAGCCTCGCCGCGTGCCGTCGTCGTTTTAGGCCTTCCCGAGGCCAACCGTTAGCTCCACACGACGCGCCTCGCTCCCCTCTTTCGAACGCCACCTCGCACGCGCAAAACGGTGGCCGGAGCGTGTTTTCCGATGAGTTCTGAGGCCACGCCGCTGCAGGTTTGGTCGCCAGCGTTATTCCGGTGCCGACGCCGGCGAGGCTGACCTGGCACTGACGTATGGGGCCCGCTGAGCCACTGGCGGGTGGGCCCAGTTGACTAGTTGACTGGGTCAACCTACTGACATGTGGGGCCGAGTCAATAAAATGATTTAGATAAATAGAAAATCTGTTAACTAAATTGATTAATTAATCTATTCAACAATTAGACACTGGGCCCCGCTTGATAATTAGTACTATTAGATTAGTCCGCTTACCCCTGTTTAATTAGTCCAGTCACTGACCAGTGGGTCCCACTAGACCCACAGGTCATGTTTGACCCCAGTCAACCGTCATGTTGACTGCTGACATCACCTCTACATCATGCAGAGTCATATTCCATTTCTGTTAATATAAATAAATTCAGAAAATGGTTTAATTTTTGAAAAATCATGGTAATTAAACTGTAACTCGGATGAAAATGTTTTCTACATGAAAGTTGCTCAGAACGACGAGACGAATTCGAATACGCGGTCCGTTTGCCTGTCAGATGCCTCTAACTATCTGAACATGGAACATTCCCCCTCCGGTCATCACATCGACACGGTTAGGGCGGAATACATTCCCGGTTGAATTCCCCCTTCACCTATGTCGTGTAGCCATATGTTAGGTCACACCCGGCATAGCATATTGCCACGTTATGCTTTGTGATGCTATGTTTGCTTTATATTTACTGTTTCTCCCCCTTCTTCTCTCTGATAGACCCCGAGACCGATGTTGCCCCTGTGATCGACCACGTCGACGATGACCCCTCCTTGCCGGAGCTTCCAGGCAAGGCCCCCCTTTGATCATCCCGATATCGCCATTTTCATTCTCTCATGCTTGCATTAGATTTTGCTACTGTTGTAGTTGGCTCCTATTCTGATGCATAGACTGCTTTTGTAACCTGCTCATTGTACCTTACCTGCTTATCCGAAACCGCTTAGTATAGGTTGGTTAGTGATCCATCAGTGACCCCCAACTTGTCCTTTGTAACATCCCCAGCATCACACTACAGTAATCCCTTATGATTAGTGCCAAGTCATCTTGTTTTACAAAGCTTAATCATGTTGGGGTAATATCTCAGCTCAAATCCCTTCTCTGAATTCTATTCAAATTCAAAGTGAAATTTGAAGTTGCAAAAACTTGCTGGAAAAATGTTCATTTTTAGAAAATATTCCAAAACAATTGATGTTAAGAAAAAGAACATCACTATGTTGCTAAAATGAGCGATAGCAATTAATCCGATGCAAATTCTAGCATTTTAAAATGCTACTCGATTATGAAAATTCCAAATGGATTCAAATAAATCTCAAGCTTATGGTGGCGATTGCACCACCGCCCTAGTATTTGTTTTCACCATGGCGCATTTTTGCAAAAGATAATTCTGCAAAAGAAAATGCAAAATGCTACCGTTAAATGAAAAGCAGAAAAGTTTTAAAAGAAAATGAAAAGAGGAAAGGAAGCCCTGCCTCCTGGGCCTTGGCCCATCCGGACCAACCGGCCCACCTTACCCAGGTCGCCTTCCTGTTCGATCGACCCGTCGCTCTGAGGGCGTCATCGCCGGACCGCCTCCCGTCGGCGATGAGGGGAGGATAAGGCCTCCACACCCGACGCCTTGGTCCTCCCCTGTGCCCCACTCGCTCCCTGCTCTCCTCTGTCGCCCCACTCTCCTCTGGGTTCTCCCGGATCCCCTTTCCTCCACCTCCACGACGCCAGCGTCGCCGCCACTTCGCCCGCGCAACCACCGCCGCACCGCGCCTCGTCGATACGTCTGCAGGGGTCCACCGTAGCCCTCTCCATCGACTAGTGCCGCCCGTTGGAGCTCCTCAACTCTGCAACGCGAGATCGCGTCGTCTTCTTCCTCTTGATTCTTGGCGTGCGTTGTCGATTCTGGCCGGCTCGCAGCTCCTAAACCGTCACGGGCCTACGTGTGAGCCACGCGGTGAGCTTCCCCGTCTCCTGCTCCCCTTCTCCCCTTCGTTAGCCTCTTCGCGCGTCGTAGCTACCTCGTCGCCGTTGCCGTGGGCCCGTCGCCGCGGATCGCCTCGCCGCCGTGGCCATAGCCCCTGTCGCGCTCACCAGGACACGGCAACGAGCTCCTCATGCTCCCATGAGCCCAACGAGCTCGAGCTCGTGCCTCCCCGTGCCCTCTAGCCACGTTTTCGACCGCGGCCGAATGCCGACGTCCGCCCGGCCTCTCGTCGTTGTCATTCTAACCAGCTACAAGCCGCGCCGCCGCCGTAGATGGAAGCAGCGTCGAACGCCGATCCAACGCGCACTCGCACGCCCCTCCCGTGCCTCCTAGCGCCGTCCCTAATGAGCGCCCGAACGGACCGCCGCGGACCTCGTCGCCGGCGACGTTTCCGGCCAGGTCCGGCGATGCCACCACCACCAAACGACGCGGCGCCGAGTGGCCGTTCGAATGCGCCTAGCCGCGCTCTTCCCCGTGCCCTGTAGTCGTTTTCGGACAAACCCCGTGGTCGCGCTGCCGTGTTTCGCCTTGCCGGTGTTGCTCCGGCGATGGCGGCCGACGCGGCCGACACAGGGCCACCCAGAACCCTCGCCGGTGGGCCCCATGGTCCCGATTGACTGGTTGACCCGATCAGCTGCGACCAGCAGACCAGTGCCAGCGACACGCGGCCCCACCGCCTATTTTAGTTAATTAAAATGTTTTAATAACTAAAACCTAATTAGTTACTAATTAGAGGCCGACATGTGGGGCCCGAGAGCTATTTAACCTTAGTTTAGTTTAATATAAACTCATTAATTACGATTGGTACGACATGTGGGCACCACTGTTAGGTTTGACTGGTCACCGACTGTTGACCTCTTGACGTCGACATTGCAACATCTTGATGTCATATTTCCTTTTCCGTTAATTTAGATAATTCCGTGATATTGTTTAAACTTTGAAAATTTATAGAAATTAAACCGTAACTCCGATGAAAATGTTTTCTATATGAAAATTGCTCGAGAAAAATCCAACGAATCCGAATCGCGGTCCGTTCATCATCACATGCCCTAGCATGCTGAACATGGGACATTCCCCTCCGATTAAATACATCGACACATGTCCTAACCGGAAAACTTTTCCGGATGTTTTCCCTCTTCGCCAAGATGTCGCCTAACGCTTCGTTAGATCACCTCGCCACCTTATTGTCTTGTTATGCTTATGTTTGTGTGTATTTCTGTTTCTTCCCCTCTTCTCTCCGGTAGACCCCGAGACCGATGTTGATGCCCTGTGATCGACTACATCGACGACGACCCTCCTTGCCGTGAGTAACCAGGCAAGCCCCCTTTGATCATCCCGATATCGCCCATTCCATTCTCTCATGCTTGCATTAGATTTTGCTATTGTTATTGTTTGCTCCTATTACATTGCATAGCCGCTTTTGTATCTATTTGTTGTACCTTACCCTTATCCTAAACCGCTTAGTATAGGTTGGTTAGTGATCCATCGCTGACCCCCACCTTGTCCTTGTTGCCCTGCTTCATCATTGAAGACCCGATCAACGGGATCGAAGACCAGGCCCGACACGCACATCACTTTCCCTTAGTTGCTCGACAATACTAGGTTACTATCGAGTACCGAGGGTGAGTCCTCATCGATACTCGATGTTAACCCCGTAGTGTAGCTATTGGTCGTGGTCATCGAGGGTGATTTCCTCTTTAACCACTTCGATACGACTCGTGCGTGCAACCCCTCAAGTGTGGACCTCGAGGGTGAATCCTCTTACGTTCACCTTGATGATTACATTGAGTGGAATTCACGGGGTGATTCCTCGGGCTTTCCCTTGATGTTTAGACACACAGTTACTATGATTACTATGACTTTACTTTGAGCCATGTTACTAAAGACGGGTTGAACACGAGGGTACCAGCGAGCTTAATTGCGAGTGATGTGGTGACAGGTTGACCTGAGGGTGCCCGCGAGATAATTACGAGGCGTGGCCGGGCATTCCTAGCCCTTGCCGCAAGTCCTCGAGGGCAACGGGGTCACATCTTTCGTGAGTCTCTGCTTGTTACCGCACGTTCCTAATCCACTACGATTTGGATATTTTATCCGAGGGGCCTCTGGCCTGATAGTACTAACCATCACGTGGGCATAGTATGGGTGTTCTGCGTCGTATACATCAGCCGAAGCTTAATAGACGTCGGCCGGCGAGCGGCGCTGCGCCGGGTTGGATCGTAAGCACCGCCTTGTTGAAGGAGGTAGCTAGGTGCGCTCACCGCCGCGCGTACACAACGTCTTGAGGAGTTCCGGGGAGATGGCCCATGACCCCGGGGCATAGGTTTAGTCCGCGTCTTGGCCTCTCCATTAAGCCTAGGTCGGGTTGCGACGATTGTTTGGCGAGGCGGGCATGACCACGAAAGTGTGTCCGGCGGAGTTAAGCGGCGTGGTGGGTAAGTTGGTGCACCTGCAGGAAGAAAACATCTATTGATAGCATGTCCTACTGATAGCGGACACTTGGAGTTGTATCCCGATCGATACAACTAGAACTGGATACTTGTGATGAGAATTTGATGGTGATGAGAGCTGGATTGTGATGATAACTGGATAGTATGGCTCTGGGATTTCTTTCTCGCAGGGAGTCGAGAAAGGATCTCCGGCCGAGGTTGATAACACTACTACTACTTTACTTTATGCCACTCTACTCCCTCCTATTTGCTGCAAGATGGTGGTTTCCAGAAGATGCTAGTCTTCGATAGGACTAGGCCTTCCTCTATTACGCATTTTGCAGCCAGTTCACATATCTGACCTTCCTTTGATAATGTTGAATATGTAGTGTAGATCCTTGCTTGCAGTACTTTGGATGAGTACTCACGGTTGCTTTGCTCCCCTCTTCCCCTTTCTTCTTCTTTCCGGTTGATGCAACAGATGGCGGAGCCCGGGAGCCGATGCCACCCGATGCATACTACTATGTGGAGGCTGCCGATGACCAGGAGTAGTTAGGAGGCTCCCAGGCAGGAGGCCTTGCCTTTTCGACCGATGTTGCTTTTGTGCTAGCCTTCTTAAGGCAAACTTGTCTAACTTATGTCTGTACTCAGATATTTTTGCTTCCGCTGACTCTTGTGTATTCGAGCTTATGTATTCGAGCCCTCGAGGCCCATGGCTTGTAATATAAAGCTTGTATTATTTTAATTGGTGTCTAGAGTTGTGTTGTGATATCTTCACGTGAGTCCTTGATCTTGGTCGTACACATTTGCGTGCATGATTAGTGTACGATTGAATCGAGGGCGTCACATCCTTGTTGCCCCTACTTCATCATCGAAGACCCGATTAACGAGATCGAAGACCAGACCCCGGCATCGCACATCACTTTCCCCTTAGTTGCTGGACACTACTGGGTTACTATCGAGTGCCGAGGGTGAGACCTCTACAGCACTTTTGATGCTAACCCTGTAGTGTAGCTATTCGGCCGTGGTCATCGAGGGTGATTCCGCCTTAACCACTTTCGATATGACTCTGTCGAGCAACCCCTCAAGTGTGAACCTCGGGGGTGGTTCCTCTTACGTTCACCTTGATGATTACATCGAGTGGAATTCACCGGGGGTGATTCCTCGGGTTTTCCCCTTGATGTTTGGACACACGGATACTTGGACTTTACCACTGTTACTTGAAAAGGCGGGTCGACCCTGAGGGGTACCCGCGAGTGATGTGGAGACAGGATGACCTGGAGGGTGCCCGCGAGATAATTACGAGGCGTGGCCGGGCATTCCTAGCCCTTGTCGCAAGTCCTCGAGGCGGGCAACGGGTCACATCTTCGTGAGTCTCGCTTGTTACCGCGCGTTCCTAATCCACTATGATTTGGATATTTGATCCGAGGGCCTCGGCCGATAGCACTAACCATCACGTGGGCATAGTATGTGCGTTCTGCGTCGTATACATCACCGAAGCTTAATAGACGTCGGCGATCGAGCGGCGTGCGGGTTGGACTGCGTAAGCACCTGCCTTTTGAAGGAGGTAGCTAGGTCGCTCACCGCCGCCCTCGCAACATGCTGAGGAGTTCGGGGAGATGGCCCATGACCCCCGGGGCATAGGTTTAGTCCGCATCTTGGCCTCTCTATTAAGCCTAGGTCGGGTTGCGGCATATTGTTTGGCGAGGCGGGCATGACCCAAGAAAGTGTGTCCGGCGGAGTTAATCGGCGTGGTGGGTAAGTTGGTGCACCCTGCAGGAAGAAAACATCTATCGATAGCCTGTCCTACGATAACGGACACTTGGAGTTGTATCCCGATCGATACAACTAGAACTGGATACTTGTGATGAGAAATGGATAATATGGCTCTGGGATTACTTTCTCGCAGGGAGTCGAGAAAGGATCTCTGGCCGAGGTTGATAACACTACTACTACTTTACTTTATGCTACTCTACTCCCTCCTGTTTGCTGCAACATGGTGGTTTCCAGAAGATGCTAGTCTTCGATAGGACTAGGCCTTCTGGCATTTCTGCAGCCCAATCCACATATACAACCTTCCTTTGATAATGTTGCATATGTAGTGTAGTTGCTTGCGAGTACTTTGAATGAGTACTCACGGTTGCTTTGCTCCCCTTTTCCCTTTCTTTTCTTTCCGGTTGATGCAACGGATGCCGAACCAGGGGCGGATGCCATCGTCGATGCCTACTATTACGTGGAGACCGCCGACGACCAGGAGTAGTTAGGAGGCTCCAGGCAGGAGGCCTTGCCTTTTCGATCGTAGATGCTTTTGTGATGGCCTTCTTAAGGCAAACTTGTTTAACTTATGTCTGTACTCAGATATTATTGCTTCCGCTGACTCTTGAGTATTCGAGCCCTCGAGGCCCCTGGCTTGTAATATAAAGCTTGATTTATTTTATTTTGTGTCTAGAGTTGTGTTGAGATATCTTCCTGTGAGTCCTTGATCTTGATCGTACACATTTGCGTGTATGATTGAATCGAGGGCATCACAATGGGCCAGGCCTGGGCCTGATTTTTAGGTCCGACGACTCGGTCAGGCCGGGCTCAGCCCTAGGTTTTCTGCGTCGGGCTTTGGTAGGCCCGGCCCGGCCCGACGGATGGCCAGGTATGAGCACAACGTACGCATACTTTTCCATTTCTTTTCGCCTTTCATTTTTATTTATTTATTGTTGTCCTATTCATATAGATAAATGTACTTTGGTTAAAATATGTTACGTTTACGTGATTTCAAATGTGTACTACAAAAATGTGTTTACGCACTTTAAAAATTGTTATTGAAATTTTTGAAAATGTTTCATGCATCTACAATATGAATTTTTTTAGTTTTTTCTCACATTTTAATAAATGTTCCTATACTTTATAAGTTCATGATTTTAAAATATGTTTGTCCCATTAAGATAAGTTTTCACACGTTTATAAAATGCTTCATAACATCTAAGTATGTTCATGAAAGGATAAAATTTGTTCACATAATTGTTTCCTCAAAAATCATAATATATAAAAAATTATGTGTCATTTAAGAAATTGTGCACAAAACTAAAATATATTCATAGGTTTAAAAGTTCATAAAATAGAAAATTTGTTCACACAACTTTTAGTAAATGTTTATAACATATAGAAACAGTTTGTACCATTTATTTATTTTTCACAAAATCCAAAAATGTTCATGGATATAAATAAATATTCATGAAAATATATAATTTTTTTCACGTTAATTACCTATTTTTTATTTTCATTTAACGTTCCCCTTCAGTTCATTGTTTCTTTTACTCATCTTATGCTACTGCAGTCTCTGGAATTTTTTGCAATTGTTCTCCTAATCTTTAAAAATTGGTGAAATATGAAAAATTCACATATAAAAAATGAATCTAAAAAATATTCATGGGTTTAAAAAATGCAATATTTTTAGAAAGCATGAGTTTAAAAAATCACAATTTTAGAATAAAAAGGGAAATAATAAATTAAAACTGAATAAGAAAAATGTTGGGGAACGTAGTAATTTCAAAAAATTTCCTACGAACACGCAAGACCATGGTGATGGCATAGCAACGAGAGGGAGAGTGTCCGTCCACGCACCCTCGTGAGACCGAAAGCGAAGCGTTATAACAACGCTGTTGATGTAGTCGACGTCTTCACGATCCGACCGATCCAAGCACCGAACGTCACGGCACCTCCGAGTTTCGCACACGCTCATTTCGATGGCGATCCCGGACTCGATCCGGCAAAGTGTCGGGATGAGTTCCGTCAAGACGACGGCGTGGCAGGACGATGTTGATGCTCCACCGACGCAGGCTTCGCCTAAGCTCATGACGATATGACTTCTCCGCGCAGGCTTCGCCTAAGCTCTACGACGATATGACGAAGTGGAATATGGTGGAAGGGGCACCGACGCGGCTAAGGAACGATCCGTAGATCAACTTGTGTGTATTGGGGTGCCCCCGCCTCAGATATAAAGGAGACAAGGGGAGGTGGCCGGCCCTAGAGGAGGCGCAAGGAGGAGTCCTACTCCCACGGAGTAGGACTCCCCTTTCTCCTAGTTGGAGTAGGATTGGGGAGGGAAAGGGGAAGGCGCCGCCCCTTCTCCTGTCCTATTCGGATTTGGAAGGGGAGGGGGCGCGCAGCCCACCTGGCCGCCCTTCTCCTTCTCCCTCAAGGCCCATGAAGGCCCATATACCCCGGGGTTCCGTAACCCCGGTGTTCCAGAACATCCTGTTTTCACTCGGAACCATTCCGAAGTCCAAACATAGGCTTCCAATATATCAATCTTTATTTCTCGACCATTTCGAGACTCCTCGTCATGTCCGTGATCACATCCGGGACTCCGAACAACCTTCGGTGCATCAAAACTCATAAACTCATAATATAACTGTCATCGAAACCTTAAGCGTGCGGACCCTACGGGTTCGAGAACTATGTAGACATGACCTAGAACTATTCTTGGTCAATAACCAATAGCGGAACCTGGATGCCCATATTGGTTCCTACATATTCTACGAAGATCTTTATCGGTCAAACCGCATAACAACATACTTTGTTCCCTTTGTCATCGGTATGTTACTTGCCCGAGATTCGATCGTCGGTATCCAATACCTAGTTCAATCTCGTTACCGGCAAGTCTCTTTACTCGTTCCATAATACATCATCTCATAACTAACTCATTAGTTACAATGCTTGCAAGGCTTAGGTGATGAGTATTACCGAGAAGGCCCAGAGATACCTCTCCGACAATCGGAGTGACAAAACCTAATCTCGAAATCGCCAACCCAACAAGTGCCTTTGGAGACACCTGTAGTACTCCTTTATAATCACCCGATTCGTTGTGACGTTTGGTAGTACCAAAGTGTTCCTCCGTAAACGGAGTTGCATAATCTCATAGTTATAGGAACATGTATGGGTCATGAAGAAAGCATTAACATACTAAACGATCAAGTGTTAAGCTAACGGAATGGGTCATGTCAATCAGATCATTCAACTAATGATGTGACCTTGTTAATCAAATAACAACTCCTTGTTCATGGTTAGGAAACATAACCATCTTTGATTAACAAGCTAGTCAAGTAGAGGCATACTAGTGACATACTGTTTGTCTATATATTCACACATGTATTATGTTTCCGGTTAATACAATTCTAGCATGAATAATAAACATTTATCATGATATAAGGAAATAAATAATAACTTTTATTATTGCCTCTAGGGCATATTTCCTTCAGTCTCCCACTTGCACTAGAGTCAATAATCTAGTTCACATCGCCATGTGATTTAACATCAATAGTTCACATCTATATGTGGTCAACACCCATAGTTCACATCGACATGTGACCAACACCCAAAGGGTTTACTAGAGTCAATAATCTAGTTCACATCGCTATGTGATTAACACCCAAAGAGTACTAAGGTGTGATCATGTTTTATTTGTGAGAGAAGTTTAGTCATCGGGTCTGCCACATTCAGATCCGAATGTATTATGCAAATCTCTATGTCAACAATGCTCTGCACGGTGCTACTATAGCTAATTGCTCCCACTTTCAATATGTATCTAGACCGAGACTTAGAGTCATCTAGATCAGTGCCAAAACTTGTATCGACGTAACCCTTTACGACGAACTTTTTGTCACGTCCATAATCGAGAAACATATCCTTATTCTCCTAAGGATAATTTCGACCGCTGTCCATTGATCTACTCCTAGATCACTATTGCACTCCCTTGCCAAGCTTAGTGGTAGGGTATGCAATAGATCAGTACACTGACATGACATACTTTATAGAACCTATGGCTGATGCATAGGAATGACTTTCATTCTCTTTCTATCTTCTGCCGTGGTCGGGTTTTGAGTCTTACTCAATCTCACACCTTGTGACACAGGCAAGAACTCTTTCTTTGACTGTTCCATTTTGAACTACTTCAAAATCTTGTCAAGGTATGTATTCATTGAAAAACTTATCAAGCGCCTTGATCTATCTCTATAGATTTTGATGCTCAATATGTAAGCAGTTTCACCGAGGTCTTTCTTTGAAAAACTCCTTTCAAACACTCCTTTATGCTTTGCGAATAATTCTACATTATTTCCGATCAACAATATGTCATTCACATATACTTATCGAAATGTTGTAGTGCTCCCACTCACTTTCTTGTAAATACTGAGGCTTCACCGTAAGTCTCAGATAACACTATATGCTTTGATCAACTTATCAAAGCGTGTATTCCAACTCCGAGATGCTTGCACCGGTCCATAGATGGATCATTGGAGCTTGCACATTTTGTTAGTTCCTTTAGGATTGACAAAACCTTCTGGTTGCATCATATACAACTCTTCTTTAAGAAAACCATTAAGGAATGCAGTTTTGACATTCATTTGCCGATTTCATAAAATGTGGCAATTGCTAACATGATTCGGACAGACATAAGCATCGCTACTGCTTGAGTAAATCTCATTGTAGTCAACACCTTGAACTTGTCGAAAAATCTTTCTGCGACAAGTCGAGCTTTGTAGATAGTAATACTACTATCAAGATCTGTCTTCCTCTTGAAGATCCATTTATATAATATGGCTTGCCGATCATCGGCAACTCCATCAAAGTCCACACTTTGTTCTCATATATGGATCCCATCTCAGATTTCATGGTCTCAAACCATTTCGCGGAATCTGGGCTCATCATCGCTTCTTCATAGTTCGTAGGTTCGCCATGGTCAAGTAACATGACTTCCAGAATAGGATTACCGTACCACTCAGTGCGTATTTTACTCTGGTTGACCCACGAGGTTCAATAGTAACTTGATCGAAACTACATGATCATCATCATTAGTTTCTTCACTAATTGGTGTAGTTGTCACAGAACCATTTCTTGTGATGAACTACTTTCCAATAAGGGAGCAGATCTGATTATCTCATCAAGTTCTACTTTCCTCCCACTCACTTCTTTCGAGAGAAACTCCTTCTCTAGAAAGGATCCATCTTAACAAAAACTTGCCTTCGGATCTGTGATAGAAGGTGTACCCAACATTTTCTTTTGGGTATTCTATGAAGACGCACTTCTCGATTTGGGTTCGAGCTTATCGGTGAAAACCTTTTCACATAAGCATCACAACTCCAAACTTTAAGAAACGACAGCTTAGGTTTATGCTAAACCATAGTTCATACGGTGTCATCTCAACGGATTTAGATGGTTGCCCTATTAAACGTGAATGCAGCTGTCTCTAATGCATAACCCCAAAACGATAGTGGTAAATCGGTAAGATACATCATAGATCGCACCATATCATAATAAAGTACGGTTCTGACGTTCGGACACACCATAACGTTGTGGTGTTCCGGTGGCGTGAGCTGTGAAACTATTCCACATTGTTTTCATTGAAGACCAAACTCAGAACTCGAATATTCATCTCCACGATCAGATCGCGAAACTTTATTTTCTTGTTACGATGATTTTCCACTTCACTCTGAAATTCTTTGAACCTTTCAACTATTTCAGACTTATGTTTCATCAAGTAGATATACCCATATCTGCTCAAATCATCTTGTGAAGGTCGAAAATAACGATACTTGCCACGAGCATCAACACTCATTGGATCGCATACATCGGTATGTATTATTCCCAATAAGTCGGTAGCTTGTTCCATTGTTCCGAGAACGGAGTTTTAGTCATCTTGCCCAAAAGGCACGGTTCGCAAGCATCAAATGATTCATAATCAAGTGATTCCAAAAGTCCATCGGCATGGAGTTTTCTTCATGCGCTTTACACCAATATGACCTAAACGGCAGTGCCACAAATAAGTTGCACTATCATTATTAACTTTGCATCTTTTGGTTTCAATATTATGAATATGTGTATCACTATGATCGAGATCCAATGAACCATTTTCATTGGGTGTGTAACCATATAAGGTTTTATTCATGTAAGCAGAACAACAATTTATTCTCTTACTTAAATGAATAACAGATTGCAAAAAACATGATCAAATCATATTTATGCTCAACACCAAATAACACTTATTTAGGTTCCACACTAATCCCGAAAGTATAGGGAGTGTGCGATGATGATCATATCAATCTTGGAACTACTTCCAACACTCATCGTCACTTCCCCTTCAACTAGTCTCTGCTTATTCTCAGAACTCTGTTTGAGTTACTAATCTTAGCAACCGAACAGTATCAAATACTCGGGGCCACTATAAACACTAGTAAGGCACACATCAATAACCTGTATATCAAATATAACCTTGTTCACTTTGCCATCCTTCTTATCCACCAAATATTCAGGGTAGTTTCGCTTCCAGTGACCAGTTCCATTGCAGCAAAAGTACTCGGTCTCGTGCTTAGGTCTAGACTTGGGCTTCTTCACTCGAGCAGCAACTTGCTTGCCGTTCCTTTTGAAGTTCCCTTCTTCCCTTTGCCATTTTCCTTGAGACTAGTGGTCTTGTCAACCATCAACACTTGATGTTTTTCTTGATTTCTACCTTCGCTGATTTTAGCATCGCGAAGAGCTCGAGAATCTTTTTCGTCATCCCTTGCATACTATAGTTCATCACGAAGTTCTACTAACTTAGTGATGGTGACTAGAGAATTCTGTCAATCACTATCTTATCCGGAAGATTAACTCCCACTTGATTCAAGCGATTGAAGTACTCGGACAATCTGAGCACATGCTCACTAGTTGAGCGATTCTCCTCCATCTTTTAGCTATAGAACTTGTTGGAGACTTCATATCTCTCAACTCGGTATTTGCTTGAAATATTAACTTCAATTCTGGAACATCTCATATGGTCCATGACGTTCAAAACGTCTTTGAAGTCCCGATTCTAAGCCGTTAAGCATGGTGCACTAAACTATCAAGTAGTCATCATATTGAGCTGGCCAAACGTTCATAACGTCAGATTCGCTCATATTGAGCTAGCCAAACGCTCATAACGTGCGCATCTGCTCCTGCAATAGGTCTGTCACCTAGCGGTGCATTAAGGACATAATTCTTCTTCGCAGCAATGAGGATAAACCTCGGATCACGGATCCAATCCGCATCATTGCTACTAACATCTTTCAATACAATTTTCTCTAGGAACACATATGAAAACATAGGGAAGCAACAACGCGAGCTATTGATCTACAACATAATTTGCAAAATACTACGGGACTAAGTTCATGATAAATTAAAGTTCAATTAATCATATTACTTAAGAACTCCCACTTAGATAGACATCTCTCTAGTCATCTAAGTGATTACGTGATCCAAATCAACTAAACCATGTCCGATCATCACGTGAGATGGAGTAGTTTCAATGGTGAACATCACTATGTTGATCATATCTACTATATGATTCACGCCGACCTTCGGTCTCGTGTTCCGAGGCCATATCTGTTATATGCTAGGCTCGTCAAGTTTAACCTGAGTATTCGCGTGCGCAACTGTTTTGCACCCGTTGTATTTGAACGTAGAGCCTATCACACCCGATCATCACGTGGTGTCTCAAAGACGAAGAACTTTCATAACGGTGCATACTCGGGAGAACACTTCTTGATAATTTTAGTGAGAGATCATCTTATAATGCTACCGTCAATCAAAGCAAGATAAGATGCATAAAGGATAAACATCACATGCAATCAATATAAGTGATATGATATGGTCATCATCATCTTGTGCTTGTGATCTCCATCGCCAAGCACCGTCATGATCACCATCGCCACCGCGCGACACCTTGATCTCCATCGTAGCATCGTTGTCGTCTCGCCAACTATTGCTTCTACGACTATCGCTACTCCTTAGTGATAAAGTAAAGCAATTACATGGCGTTGCATTTCATACAATAAAGCGACAACCATATGGCTCTCGCCATTGCCGATAACTCGGTTACAAAACATGATCATCTCATACAATAAAGTATAGCATCACGTTTTGACCACATCACATCACATCATGCCCTGCAAAAACAAGTTAGACGTCCTCTACTTTGTTGTTGCAAGTTTTACGTGGCTGCTACGGGCTGAGCAAGAACCGTTCTTACCTATGCATCAAAACCACAACGATACTTCGTCAAATAGACTCGTTTAACCTTCTCAAGGACCGGGCGTAGCCACACTCGATTCAACTAAAGTGAGAGAGACAGACACCCGCCGGTCACCTTTAAGCAACGAGTGCTCGGAGCGGTGAAACCAGTCTCGCGTAAGCGTACGCGTAATGTCGGTCCGGGCCGCTTCATCTCACAATACCGCTGAACCAAAGTATGACATGCTGGTAGGCAGTATGACTTGTATCGTCCACAACTCACTTGTGTTCTACTCGTGCACATGACATCAACGCATAAAACCAGGCTCGGATGCCTTTGTTGGGGAACGAGTAATTTCAAAAATTTCCACGAACACGCAAGACCATGGTGATGGCATAGCAACGAGAGGGAGAGTGTCCGTCCACGTACCCTCGTAGACCGAAAGCGGAAGCGTTATAACAACGCGGTTGATGTAGTCGTACGTCTTCACGATCCGACCGATCCAAGCACCGAACGACGGCACCTCCGAAGTTCGCACACGCTCAGCTCGATGACGATCCCGGACCGATCCAGCAAAGTGTCGGGATGAGTTCCGTCAAGACGACGGCGTGGCAGGCGATGTTGATGCTCCACCGACGCAGGGCTTCGCCTAAGCTCCATGACGATATGACTTCTCCGGCGCAGGCTTCGCCTAAGCTCTCTGACGATATGACCAAGTGGAATATGGTGGAAGGGGCACCGACGCGGCTAAGGAACGATCCGTAGATCAACTTGTGTGTATTGGGGTGCCCCTGCCTCAGATATAAAGGAGACAAGGGGAGGTGGCGGCCCTAGAGGAGGCGCGACAAGGAGGAGTCCTACTCCCACCGGAGTAGGACTCCCCTTTCTCCTAGTTGGAGTAGGATTGGGGAGGGAAGGGGGAAGGCGCCGCCCCTTCTCCTTGTCCTATTCGGACTGGAAGGGGGAGGAGGCGCAGCCCACCTGGCGGCCCTTCTCCTTCTCCCTCAAGGCCCATGAAGGCCCATATACCCCCGGGGTTCCGTAACCCGGTGTTCCAATAACATCCTGTTTTCACTCGGAACCATTCCAAGTCCAAACATAGGCTTCCAATATATCAATCTTTATGTCTCGACCATTTCGAGACTCCTCGTCATGTCCGTGATCACATCCGGACTCGAACAACCTTCGTGCATCAAAACTCATAAACTCATAATATAACATCATCGAAACCTTAGCGTGCGGACCCTACGGGTTCGAGAACTATGTAGACATGACCTAGAACTATTCTTGGTCAATAACCAATAGCGGAACCTGGATGCCCATATTGGTTCCTACATATTCTACGAAGATCTTTATCGGTCAAACCGCATAACAACATACTTTGTTCCTTTGTCATCGGTATGTTACTTGCCCGAGATTCGATCGTCGGTATCCAATACCTAGTTCAATCTCGTTACCGGCAAGTCTCTTTACTCGCTCCATAATACATCATCTCATAACTAACTCATTAGTTACAATGCTTGCAAGGCTTAGGTGATGAGTATTACCGAGAAGGCCCAGAGATACCTCTCCGACAATCGGAGTGACAAAACCTAATCTCGAAATCGCCAACCCAACAAGTGCCTTTGGAGACACCTGTAGTACTCCTTTATAATCACCCGATTCGTTGTGACGTTTGGTAGTACCAAAGTGTTCCTCCGGTAAACGGGAGTTGCATAATCTCATAGTTATAGGAACATGTATGGGTCATGAAGAAAGCATTAACATACTAAACGATCAAGTGTTAAGCTAACGGAATGGGTCATGTCAATCAGATCATTCAACTAATGATGTGACCTTGTTAATCAAATAACAACTCCTTGTTCATGGTTAGGAAACATAACCATCTTTGATTAACAAGCTAGTCAAGTAGAGGCATACTAGTGACATACTGTTTGTCTATATATTCACACATGTATTATGTTTCCGGTTAATACAATTCTAGCATGAATAATAAACATTTATCATGATATAAGGAAATAAATAATAACTTTTATTATTGCCTCTAGGGCATATTTCCTTCAAAAAACCCGGCAAAATAGATGTAAAACACAAAGAAAATCAGCCAAAAAAACCATTGAGGCAGAGGACTAAATGGGTCGGCGCACTTAGAGACTAACAAAGGGAGGAGGGCGTGCACTGCATGCCGAATAGTTCGGTCAAATGCCAGCCCGCTTTTTTTGACACTTTTGATATTTACTTTGAAGCAAACATGATGGATTCAGATGAGGAGTACTTTGACATGAAGTTTATGGATTCATATTCATCGGATGATAACGAAGATGATACTGAAATGGCGATAATGATGGCAATTTTGGACGAAATGGATCTTGCATAGGAGCATTTCTCAACTTCAAGGGCTCAATGCTGGGACATCGAGAGTTGAATCAACATCACGCATAGGAGCGTGTTGACCTCCACGAGGAATACTTTGCCCATGATGTGCTATTCGACCACTATTTCCGAAGTCGGTATTGGATGTAGCGACCATTGCTCTTGCACAACATGGAAGGTGTCAGGGCATATGATGATTACTTGAAGCTCAAGAAGGATGCAGTCGGTTGTATTGGGTTATATGGTTTCCAGGTGTGCATGAGTGTTGTGAGGATGCTTGTGTTGGCACAACCGCAAACTAGTGGGATGAGTACCTATGGATGTTTGGAAGCACATGCCTTGAACCCACGCTTAGATTTGCTAAGGAAGTGGTCAAGGTGTATGGACCGGAGTACTTGAGAGAGAAAAATGCCAAACTCACGACAAGGCTCATGGCAATGGGAGAAGCGAGAGGGTTCTCACGTATGCTCGCGTCCCTGTATTGCATGCACTGGTAATAACAAAGGCAGTGTCTAAGGCCAGCAAAAAAAAATCCCACCGTCATTCCTAAAGTAGTTGTATCACAAGATCTTTGGATTTGGCAATCTTTATTTGGCATGCAAGATCTCATAATGACATCAACATGATGCATGGTCTCCATTGTTTGCAAGGGTGTGTGTGCGAGCAAAGCTCCTGCGTGCAACTATACCATAAATGGGCATGAGTACAACATGTGGTACCATTTTGTGATCGTGTCTATCCTTCGTGGGCGAATTTTGTCAAGACCATCTCCAATCCACTAGGTAAGCAAAAATCACACGTTGTTGCATGTAAAAGGATGTTGAGAGGACATTTGGAGTGATCGAAGCCCGTTTTGTAGTTGTTTACGGACCTACCAAACAATGAGATCCAGAGACAATGTGAGAGGTGATGATAGTTTATGTGATCATGGACAACATGATCGTGGAGGATGAGGGTGAGGCAATTCACCAAGTTATGGATTTGAATAGATGTGTGATCTTGTCCAGCTTCTTGAGCAGAAAGCAGCAATGTTTGAGCAATTTTTTCGGATGCATCATCAGATTCCCAATCGAGGAACTCAAACACAGCTTTAAAATGATGTGATGGAGCATCTGTGGACGGTTCATATAGACAACTAGAGCTTGTGTCCAAATAAACTGAATTTAAATTAAACTTTTTATTTCAAACTTTATGTTGAATTATTGTTGTATTGGAATATTTATCTTTCATGGATCATGGTATCTATCTTTGATTATTTTCAATATTCAGCGTGTTAAAAAGATGGATGAGGCAATTATTTGAGGGAGAACGTTGGATGACATCCGCCCGGCCAGATGTCCACGGACATTTGAGGGATAGCCTTGTAGATGCCCTTAGAACGCTCGCTTGTCAAAGGAAATCATATTCTGTGTTTTTTTATTTCTATCTTGGGCATCTTTCTATAGAAAAATGGAGAAATGAAATTCTCAGAAACCTTTGTTATCTGGGTTGTTTCATTTGTGCAATTGAATATTAAGTTTTTTTGGTACAATTGCTTTTCACTATATCTTACAAAAAACTTCTATCACTCAAATCTTTTGGGTGCTTTTCCTTCAATCCAACGACCTTTATATTTCAGGGTTTCCTGAATAAGTGACCGTATGCTGCAGGTGCCGTTTCGAAAGAAACAAAACGGGCGAAAAGCAGGCTTTGTTACTACGTAGAGGCCAACAAAACTCTGACAACTCAATGCAATGTCGATTTATGTGCAGGCCAACAAATTTTGAGAAATCATGTGCAAGTATAACAAATCTCACCAGAAAAATATATAGAAGTACAGCTACATAATTCTCCAAAACTACTTATTTTTACGCTTACCACACAACTACTTCTGCAATATCAGTTTCACAAATTTGATAATTAGGGCAACAAAAACCTTACTGCCCAACCACGTAGGTAACTGAATTTTGGAAACATCAAGCTGAGGAAAATAAACTACAAGAGCAAGAAAAGTGCACCGGTACGCAGTCAAAAATACCCTGCAGATTCTCTCGCACTAAGGCAACTAACGACAGCAAAAGGTCGAAGCAAAAACAAGTTCAGAGAGATAAGGAGAAGATGCAGAACTGATCTGGAGCAGATGAGACGGAGTTGATGTCAGGGACATCCAACTGATTCAGAGCCAGCACCAAGCAACACCTTGATCACTTCAGAAGAGGGTTTTGAACTGACAAATTTTGGAGGCCACTTCATCAACTGCACGAAGTTGTGAACAATTTTTCTAGCTCGCTGAGGGGTACAGACTCAGAGTATTGAACTGATCTGGCAGCCCCACGCACAGCCTGCTCAGAGACCCGGGAACAACGTTCAATGATCAGAGACTCTAACTTCTGTGAATGTGCCAGCTTCGATACTCCAGCATTAGTCACACGGTCACAGAGCCGGAGCGTGAGATTAATCAAGCATGGGGCACGCACAATGAACCGCAGCCCAGCATTACTTATGGCCTTGCAATCCACAAGCTCGAGTGTCTCCAGTAATGGAGCAGATGAGACGGCCTTCATCCCTTTGTCATTAAAGAAGTTGGCACCCCTTAGCACGAGAACACGAATCGGGCAAGACTTAATGAGAGACACTAGGCCCTTCCGTGTGAAGCCTATTTCTGACGTGTACATGGTAGAGCAACCTGAAAATGTGAGATCAACACTCTCAAGCATAGGGCAACTGAGAGATAGAGCCTTAAGGCTGTTATCAGTAAATGCTGTCCTGAAAGTATCGTAATAGTTCTGAGGATCCAGCCAAAGTGAGATGCTTTTAAGATTGTTGCAGCTCTGGGATAACGCAATCATGTCGTTGTCATTTAGACCCCGAACATACTCCAAGCAAAGCTTCTCCAGTGCTTTGCACCTCCCAAAGAGAAAACGAAGTCCTTTTCCTGTCGCAATTTCGATACCTGCCAACCTCAAGTCCTTCATAGTCTCACAACTGAAATCATACATATTCAGGCTATGAGGGTCGTATGAGGGATCATAGCCCTCACCAGGCCCAGCCCCGTCATTACGAAAGAATCTTTTCTTGATTTCAAACACAAACTTCTGTAGATTTATCCATCCTGGACCAAACTTCAGGAGGTCATCCTGGCTGATGCCCTTGCACTTCTTTACTACAAGCTCTTCCAATGATCCTACAGAGCCAAGGTATTCCAACCAATCTTTGCTACCTACTTTATGGCAGTCAATAAGGTGGAGAGCAGAAAGACTCTTGCAACAAACAGCCACGGTGAGAAGCCCTCTTGAAGTTATGTTTGGTGCGGAGGTCAACCTGAGGGACGCTAGTTTCTTGCAGCAGGCTAGATAACCAAGACCAGAGTCATCGATGTATGAGCAGAAGCTTAAACCGAGACTAGTCAGCGAGGGGCAGTGAGATGATAACACAGAGATGCCTTGGTTGTCCAACTGATTGCCATGGCCTGCCGTCCAACCAGAGTAGTCAATTTCCACTTTACACAAATTAGGGAATCGGGTGCACAGCGATGCCAAGGCTTCTGTAGCAGGGCAAAGGCCACAGCCAACATGGATAGCACCCCTCTGATCTGCCTCAATCTTGTAGAGCCGCTTCGATACAAGGGAAAGAGAATTCAGATCACTTGTCCTGGTGATCCTTTTGAGGAACTCTGCAAACAGTTCCTCCGGGAGATCCTCCATCGAGCAATGCAGTGTGCAAGTATGGTAATCCTGAGGTTCAATAGGTACACAGCACTGGACAGAAATTAATGAGATCAGAGTTAAGCACGGCAGGGCTATAAGATCACTTTAGCTATAGTGATAAAGATAAATATTATACTGGTGAAAATTCATGCGTTACTAATAAGGAACAACATCTTAGTAATTATCATCCCAAGTATCTGAAACTGCCGAAATAACAAAGAAAGAAGGGATCCAGAAACAACCAATCAGAAATATGAGTCTACGAGATAATACTGTTCTGACTGAACACAAGAAAACCTCCTCCATGAGGACCTAGGTGCTCCTGAGCAAGTTGCGTCAGTCGAACCGAAATTATATGTTTTTTCTAACATACTCCTTTGGACATTAAGTCATCAACTAAAGTACAACAATCAAAATTCTGAAACATGTATAATCAAGTATCAATGTATCATAAAAAATCATTCTTTCAAGTATATATTAAAGATTCATGTGTCCATCTTCGGAACGAACCTTAACTAAGGTACTACCTTATTTATCTCTAAATCTCTTAGCAGACAACAATCATGTGGAGACATTCCTGGAATTGCTGGAAAATGAAAGCAAGGAAGAAATTTACAGACATAATAACTAGAATCGATGCAAATCTACGAGATAACATACACCTGCTGAACCGACATCTTGCGTTTTCCTGAGTGACACTTTTTTTTTGCCTTTAGCAAGAAAATCATGGGATTTGACATAAAAATTACTCCCGCTGTCGGAGTAATGGGCCATGGGTAGGCAAACCCGAGCCCCAGATCCTTTCAAGACATCGGGGCTGGCTGCGCCCCTCAAGACGCCAAGATGAAGGGCCGTCTTCTGGAAGCCGGCTGGAGGAATAGCCGGCTGCCCATAAACGGCCGAGTCCTGGTGGCGAGGTCAAGACAAGCTGACTCCTACCTGGCGGCTTCTAGAGAAGCCGGCCCCGAGGAGTCGGCCCGCGACAACAACAAAGCCCATGCCCTCATCGCGCGGGACGGACGGGAATGGCTATAGTGTAGCCCACTCCTCCCTTTCCAGGGTGGCGTGGCCACAATGCGCAAGACGGCGAAGATCTCCGCCCGGCTGCCTCATTGCCATGCCATCCTCGACATCATCACGAGCAAAGTGAGTCCTGCTCCCACGACGGCCTTTGTCAGACGGCCCAAGGACGATGGGCCCCACCAGTCAGCGAGAGTCCAGAAGACGGCAAGAGCCCTACCAGTCGGACCCGAGGGAGGTCGGCCCCTAGGAGTCGCCCCGCCCTTCCTCGGGCCCCACGCTCCATTAACCAGGCGAGACAGAGAGTGGCTACAGTAATCGCCCGCCAGGTGGCGGAGCTGTAGCCATGACCACCTGACCAAGTCTGTGTCATCAGAGACACGGCAACAGTGATCAGCTGCCGACAAGACCCGGGAGCGGCGGGTACGGCCCGTCGGCCCCGTACCCAACCAGTCGGCGGCCGAAGAGGCTGACGGCCGGGCCCTACACCCGGCCGGATTACCAATGTACCCCTGGGGGGTAGGCTTATATAACCCCCCAGGGCACCCATGCAAAGGGTTCCAAACCAGTTAGAACTAGACCAGGGCCCAATTCTTTTGTCAGAATCTGGGGATAACAATCCTACTAGGTAGGATTGTGAAACAAATGGGGCTCAAAGATTCTGGGAGAAGCTGGGTAGGGGTCGGATTCTGGGAGAATCCCCAGATTCTGACAAAAGAACTGGGCCCAGATCATAGAGGGAGGAGAGAGCTAGCCTTGCCTTCTCCTACCTCTAGCATACAGCTCAAGGAGCACCTGTGTATTCACTTGTGCCTTAGTGATCATGCGGAGACCCTGCAGAGCGGGACTAGGTGTTATCTCCTAGGAGAGCCCCGAACACAGGTAAAAGCACGGCGTTCGTGTCTACGCCTCATCCCGCTTCCGGGCACCGGCGACGTTCTACTCGCTCCCACCATGATAAGACATCCCTTGGCATATGTCGCACCCAACCCCGACACCCTCCGTAAAGAAATATAAGAGCGTTTAGATCACTAACATACACCAGCTGAACCGACATCTTGCGTTTTGCTGGGTGACACTTTTTTTTTGCCTTTAGCAAGAAAATCACGGGATTGGACATAAAAATTACCCGAAAAAACTAGGGTTCCATCTTCCATGTGTCAATCAACCATCCAAATCGAAAGAAAGGAAGACAGGATCCATATAAGCGTCTCAAGTTGAGGAGCTAACGAACCGAGGTTGGAGCTGTTTTCTTCGGACGGAATAGAGGAAAGGGCGCCGCCGTCACCCGTCAGCACGAACGGGAGAGAAGAACGGCACGATTTGGCGGCGGTCGTGGGTCCGCTCGGGCAGAGGAGGAGAGCGCCGGATCGACCAACCAAAACCCTGGTCTCGTTCGCGTTGCCTCTTTTGGAGCAGGCGCATTGGGCATATGGGCTTGGTTAGAGTTGGGCCTAGCGTGCTAGTATCTCTCTTTTGTAAATGGGTCATGAAGTTTCTTCTGCTTTACAGGCCCGAAACCCCTAATAGCCTACACAGCCCAAAACTCGGAACGGGAATCGGCAGCGGGGAAGCTCCTCGTTCTCGCCCCGCCGTCTCCGGAGTTCTCCTCCACTTCCCCCCTTCCTCCTCTCCTCTCCGAAGCGAAGCTACCACTGCCAGGGCCGCTCGATCCTGCCCGAGACCAAGGGAGGCTGCCGCCAATGGCGTGGAGGCGACTGGCGAGCGGCGCCGCCATGGCGGCGCATCTCCGGCGGGGCGTCTCCTCTCCCCACTTCGCCCCCGCCCGCACCTTCTCCGCCCTCTGCGGCCCCCCCGCCGCCAGCCCTACCCGTGAGTTCCTTGCTTCTCCGGCCGCCTCGTTTGTTTGATCCACGTGCTGACGCCCTCGAGTGACTCCCCGCCAGTTCCCGTCAGGCACGCGTTGCAGGGCATCTGGTCGCGGTGTTCGAGCTCGGCCCCCGCGTTTCAGGCTCGCGCCCCCATGTTCCGAGCTCTGCTGGCCGCGAGGGTGTCCCCCGGAGTTCGTCCGAAGCTTCCAGGTAGCCTAAGGAGTTAGGATCCTGCGCTATGGTTCAGTGTTTGTCAGTGCGCCGTGACCATCCTTCAAGCTCTCCTTGTATATTCGTCTCAAAAACATATCTCAGATAACCATGTTTTGCTCTATAAGTGTCAGTTGACCAGGATTGTGTTCACTGAATTTAACCATTATTTTAGGTCTGCTGAGGGGATTTGGGGCCGGCGGCACCGCAATTACTGTGATGCTCTATCCCACAAAGGTTGCTGAGGCACAAGGTAATTTCCCACTCTAGTGCTTGTTCACATGGAGAAAAACATTTAGTGCACTTCCCCAATATGATTGTTCTTTTTCCTGAGCATTCTTAGGTATGATCTGGTAATTGGGTATGTATAGGACAGAGTTTAGTGAAGTTGATACATGTCCTATAGTCCAATTTCATTCAGTTTGCCCCTTGAAAAAACTCCATTTAAGTTGTTACATACTCAGACGTAGCTACAGATAATCCAAATGCTAGTCACTATTATTATCCTAATGCACTTTTTTCCCTGTGTAATTTCTTGCATCACAGAGCGACCGCCAAAGAGCCCATCAAAAGACATCACTGTGCTCTCACCATACTCGAAACAAGTTCTTAGGAAATTCTGGAATTTGGTCAGAAAATTTCAGCTGCCTATCGGTTTGATTCTTTTGATTGTCTATGGTTGGCGGAAACCAATGGTTCTTGCCATCAACACATTGCTTCTTCTCTACTCTACAAGGCCGGACCCCTATTCCATATACTTGTTTCTTCAGGAGGTTAGTTAAATGACTATGGCATCTTGTAATTAAACATATTCACTTTTACAGTTTGATGGTGCTTAATGTGGAATGATTGCAGCATCGTTTGAGATTTATTTATGCTACCCAAAATAACAGACTTACGAAAGGATGTTCTACGTTTCCCTTCTTCTGTACCTGATATAACTTTTACTGTTTCAGATTCATCAAGGGAAGGTGCAGCAAAATCCTGCATTGTGGAAGGAGGAGGTGAGCTTCACGTGTTTCCCCCTAAGAGAGCTAGATTACATATACCTGCATTTTGGAGTAGTTTAATAGTTCTACATCACATTACATATTGAAGTGCTTTCCATATGGTCATGAACTTTCACTTGCATTCTTTTTAGCTTTTGCACAATTGAAATAACCCCCCCTAAACTGAACATATTAAGAAGATCATACCCCTTTTAGGAACCAGTTGGAAAGATGATCTTGTTTTGATCCTTTATCTCAAATACTGTATTTGCTCTTATACCAAACCAGGATCCAGCAGCAATGATATGTCTACCTTAGGTAAAGGTGGTTTGGAACATTGACCAGAGGTTCATGCTTGTAGGTTTCAAGTTTTCGACCACCCATCTATCTGTAGTGTAAATCTTTGAAGTGGTGTGATTTGTGTGTATTGTACTCCTTCCATCTCTAAACACGAGACCGGATTTTCTATCCCCGAAGGGTAGCTACCACCGTTAGATCCAGCATGAGTTCAGGCTTCAAGATTCACATATCTTGTGTCTCAACAGTATGCAGCCTCTACTCTCTGTAACGAACTAATCCATAGGACCATATCTAGCTTGTACTAATTCATTTCCATGCACATGCATGATGTGCGTTGAAATGAATTCATGATTAGATGATAGTCAAATCCATATCACATTAACCATGTCCTATGCACGACAACACTATATAGTTGACTTTCTTAAGGTGTGAAATGAGGGTATTGGGTGGTAGGTCCCTAGGGGGTAGAACCATATTTACGCTCTAAATATAGGTCGTCATGGGTCATACGGTCAATCTTGCGTACATCTGGCCTTCATAATATCATTGAACTTGTCTTGCAAAGTCTGATAACGGAACATTATATTTTAGGAAAATAGCCCCCCCCTTCCCCTCCCCTAGATTCCACTTTCAAGTGCAACCGATAACATCATCCAGGTACAGTTTTAGGCAGCTGATAGAAACAGAAAAACAAAAAGAGCTAAGTAACAATGGGTAGGACTCAGCCATGATAAGAACAAGCGACGTCCATCTGGTGAACTTCCTCGCGCCCTTTCCCTTCCCTTTGTTCTTCTGGTCATAGTTTTCCCAGAAGAATCCAGTTTCCTAGTAACTCTGCGCGATGTTCCTGTAAGAGAGTGGTTCCTGTAAACGTAGGCACATGTAAGTTAGCACCAGGCGTCTATTAGCGAGGCTGAAATCCAGCTAACTAAGTTTCTCGTGCTAGAAAGATGGATGTACCGGATCAGGTTTGATCTTAGCTCCTTCTACAGTTCCCCTGCCCTGGCCTAGTACGGGTCATCCTCTACAGGGCCGTGCCGTGTTAAGATCGTTATGCATACACTGAAATTTATGAGGCACCAAGGGCAAATCTAAGATGAGCGACAGGCAGAAAATATTGGAGCATTTTCAAAGCTTCTTCAGTACGTCCTCTTGAACCAGATGATCACAGGCTTCAGCCTGTTTCCTTGTGTGATCTGTTGGCAATAGAGAGCGACTGCAGAGTTTGTCTAAGGGGGCAAACCCACGCTTGATCATCTTCACTTCCAGGCAATCCTCATCAGCTCTCTGCTCATCCTCTCCAGGAGAAGCAGGTTGTGGTCAAGCAGTCTTGAGTGAACATCCTTGGAAGCACCTTCCATCTTCCAATGTGCGCCACAATAAGTTTCCAGAGCATTGTTGTACCGTGCCAGTTTTTGCCCTGAAAACAGAGTGATTCTGTAGAGACCATATTGATCAGAGAGTAGCCGAGCAGAACAAATTCAAAATTGCATTCTTATTATTACTCAAACACCAACGAGCAACATATTCAAAGTCAGAACTCAGAACATAGCTGGACACTGAATATACCAGAGATCATTTTCCACTCTTGTTTGGCCACCACTTAAAAAAGAAGGTCATGCATAGATTCAGTCTCAGCACAAAACAAGCATTCCTTGTCTTCAACATTTGGGCGTTTCTGAAGGTTATCACACATGAGAAGTCTGTTACTGGCCAGGAGCCATAGAAACACATGGAGCACGTCTACTAAAGTTTAGTTTTTTTAGCTAGTACATTACCCACAAAAATCATAGTCAAAAGTTCTGCAAACAACGAAGGACTGCAAAGCCTCGTGATTCTTGGTTCCTGAAGGTAAAAAATGACCTTATTAAAGTAAAAAATATATAACATAAACCCAGATTCAAAACTATCAAAGGACCATGAAGTAAAAAATGACTATACTTGTGGAGTTGAGAAAATAATTTAGGCAGAAAGTATCCAAAGCTTCACGATTCTTCCTTGGTTCCTGATGAAGAACTGCAAACCTCTTATTTGTTAATTGGATGTTTCGGCGCTTGTGTTCTTTTCCTGTATTTCGAGTACTAGTTGATGATTTGGTATTCCTGTGCTGCTTCGGTGGAGTTATGCCATCTTAAATCATATATTAAGCACGGACCTAATCGTCTGACATAACAAGTAGGCTACAGCTTTTGTGATGCTGTGCTGTATATGCTTGTAGCTCTCTGACATGCTTTCTGTCGCCATAAAATCTACTTTGGTAAGCAAAAGGGGAACTCTGTTATTAAAAGTTAGGTATAGTGTCAGTTCAATGAAGTTTTATTTCTCAGCGACTCCAGTTTTTTTGGATGTATGTCTGAATTGCATGTTTTCAAAGGAAACATGATTCTGAAAATCAAGATGATGCTTTTTGTTAATTGTATGACTGAATTTGCATGGCAATATTTAGCTCCTCACCACTCTTTTCATGTACTAATTTAGTAGTTAAACCCTTCTTCATTTGTCCTCAGGTCATCCAGACAAGAAAAGTTGATACCGAAGACTACAAGTTCTTTTCTATTGGGACAGTCGAATTAAAGGACAGAACAGTACTGCATATGATTGGAATTCTGGGCAATTGGTGGATCTATCATGTGTCATACGACAAGAGAGTGGAGCAGTTGTACTTGTAACTTCTCATTTCGGAGAGCTGGTTAATAATAGTAACTACCTGAAGTTGTTGACATCTGTAGGATTAGTAGGGGTGTATTGATTCAGAATGTTTCGGAGCACTGCTTTTGCATGTAATGCTAAAAATGCTTTAACATCACTAGTTTGTCTGGAAGATCTAGCTCTACTGGTCATCCGTGGGATTTGTTTGATGGATGCATCGATTAACTTGTACTCCCTCCGTCCGGAAAAACTTGTCATCAAAATGGACAAAAAGGGGTGTATCTAGAACTAAAATACATCTAGATACATCCCCTTTTATTCATTTTGATGACAAGTATTTCCGGACGGAGGGAGTATCTGCTTGCAGTGTGAAGTTACGTCCACTTGAGTTGCATTTCTCTGCAGTTGTTTTCTTAAGAAATAACATGTCACTGAGTTTATTTGGGATATGAGATCATGCTGTTGTTACCTAGATATAACAAGGCCTGTTGTCTCTTATTTTCTTCATTCTGCATGCCGGTTTGGTGTATGACTGCATTATTATCTGTCTTGAACAGGAGTGCTGAACTTGTTATTGATATTTTCTTGTAAAGAATAGCTGAATGAAACATTTTATTTTTATCAAAGGCCAAACTACTACGCTGCATCTTATCGGATTCCCCATATCAAAATGCTTTATCTTTCATTTCATCTGTATTGGAAGCATCTGGTACTATCTTATTCCTGATCAACCTGGCTTTTCTTTGCTTGCTGCTTTGGTGAGAATCAGTTTACATCAGAATTTCTTTCCTCTTGTCCATACCTGTGCCGTGCCGATGGTGCCGCGGTGCCGCTTTAGTTAACCGATGAAGTAGAATCTGGCATTCCAGTGCCAGTGGCATGAAAGAAACTGGAGTAAAATTCTTTTTTGCCCCTTTTGCTTTGCATCATGAATCTTGATTTTTCATGCCTCTTGTACCAATAGGCTTCTCTAGCAGAGGTAAGCAAGTGGAACATGTCTGTCTCCTGGGGGTAAAGTTGTGATAAGGAATCAGGCAAAGTAACAAGAGGAGAAAGACCATCCGCTCAGCTTATGTTTTCACCCTCTTTCGTCTAGTATTTCGAATAATAATACTAGTTCTTGTTGTTATCTATTTAAGGACCTGACCACAGCTGAAACCTCATTGCCAATTTGCCATTGTAAGACACACTGGTCTGAAAATCGCGAACCTGTCTGTGTTTATCTGAGCTTTGCAGGGAGATGGGTGGGAGGAATATCGGAGTTGCTGTGGACTTCTCATCGTGCAGCAAAGCTGCTCTGCGATGGGCGTCAACCAACCTTGCCAGGAGCGGTGATCAACTCGTGCTGATCCATGTCAACAACTCCTACCAGAATGAGCAAGGAGCGATGCATCTCTGGGAACAGAGTGGTTCACGTAAGTCCAAGTCCATTTCCTACAACTCCTCTCGTTTACTGTGCCTTGAAATTCATAGGATAGGTATAGTGAGTGCTGCACATGATTACCTCAAGTTGTATCTATATTTGCTTCTGTCAGTTTCGAACTGATGAACAAAGTCTATATGTCTGTGTTCTCCATTGTGCCATCAAATTATCATGCTTCTGAAATGGCAATTCTTGTGGATTTCAGCGCTCATCCCTCTGGTAGAGTTCTCGGACCCCCATGTCACCAAGAAGTACGGCCTGTCACCAGACAAGGAGACACTGGAGATCCTGGCCCAAGTAGCACATCAGAGCGGGGTACCAGTTTTTTCATCTTCCATCCGTAGAATTTTGTTGATCAAATTCCTCTGCTAGATATCATTCCTGTCTGCTGATTGTCTTGTTGTCGAAACTACGTGATTTGCAGGTTGAGGTCTTTGGGAAGATATTCTACGGCGACCCCACGAAGAAGGTGTGCGAGGCAGTTGACCTGGTTCCCCTCAGCTGCCTGGTCATCGGAAGCAGAGGTCTGAGCACGCTCAAGAGGTATGCATACACACAGATTCAGTTGTATGATCTTAATAAAAGTTAAAAGAAAAACCCTGCTCCTGTGATTGTGGCACGTTCGGTTCATAGCCGAACTTTACCATGATTTGTCGAGCGTGCGTGCGGTCGATGGTTAAACAGCGCGCGTGCATAGCTTGATGGACTTTTTATACCTGTATATGACCATGGTGCCTTCCTTTTTGGTTCTTCACGGCAGGGCTCTGATGGGGAGCGTGAGCACCTACGTTGTGAACCACGCGGCCTGCCCGGTCACGGTCGTCAAGGAGAACATGTAGCTGCAGCTTGCGACCGATGATGATACTTATGCCGTCTGCAGTCTTGAAAGGAGATACATACAAGAAGATAATACCGTCCGCGAGAACGATAGTACTGTAACGTCTAACGTCTATGCGATAGCATGTAAGCCCGTACTGGTATGGCAATAAACTGTGCTCGGCGTGCACTCATCTTCTGTATCTTGAAAAGGCACATAGTAGTTCACAGCAATGAGATGTTGAATTGGACCTTGAATGTAAAATTACCTGAAACTACTTAATACTGCGAGCTTATTTGATACTCCCTCCTGTCCTTTTCACTTCACGTATTAGATTTGAGTCAAACTTTGCAAAGTTTGATCAAATATGTATTAACAAATATCAGCATCTACCATACCGAATATATATTCGGTGAAACTACATTTTGTAATGAATCTAACAATACTAATTTGGCATTGTAAATGTTGATATTTTTTCTATAAGTTTGGTTAAAACAGGGATGCTTTGACTTCAGGATTTTTTTTGAAACTATGATGATTTTTATAGCAAATTCGGAAACTATACACCCTAATGAAGAAAAATCAAAAGTATCACCCCATTGGCCTCCTGTTGGCCGAAAAGGGACTTTTCAGCCTCCTGTTGGCCGAAGAGGACTTTTCGCCAACACATTAAAAGGATTTTTCGTTAACGGTTGGTTAAAAAGGACTTTTTTCGCCAACGGTTGGCATTAAAGGATTTTTCGTTAACGGTTGGTAAAAAGTACTTTTTGGCCACCTTTTCGGCCAACAGTTGGCCAAAGAGTCCCTCTTCGGCCAACACCTGCTCTACTTTTTAAAAAATTCATATCAAATAGGATTTTTAATATTTTAATTTGATTCTTTTTTCATTAGATTAGAAATTTTATGAAGTTTCTGTAGATATCAAGTTTGACTAGATTTGAAAGTTTGAATTTGAATTTTAATGAATTTTCTCAGATCACTAGATTGCCTATAATTTGAGCTAAAGTGCTGCTGGTGGAGTGTGAAACACTGTCTGAGAGAAGTCATAAGTGCTTGCAGCTTCGTCATCATCATCGGAGAGTGTTTCACACTTATGACTTCTCTCACACAGTGTTTCACACTCCACATGAAGGCATCATCGTCATCCTCCGTCGATGCAGCACTCCTTAGTGTGGCGGGAGAGAATGGCGGGAAAGAAAATGGCGGCAGAGAAAATGGAGGGAAAAAGATTGCGGGAAAGTATTTTTTTTCATGTATAAAACGGCAATAGTTGTACAGGATTTACAAGGCACTTTTAAATATAAACTCCTATGAAGCTCAAAACAAGTTTTCTAGTAGGATAAAAGAAATAAAATACTACAAATAAAATAGCTACTGATAACTAAACAGAAACAAAAGGAATATGTCAAAAACTAAAGAAAAAAATTTAAAGCAATTAAAATTAAAAGAAATAGCATAAAACCTAACAAACACTAAAACAAAACTGTTTTCATAAAACCTAATTTTAAATAATTATAAAATTCGCCAATTAATTACTACTGATAAACAAATTCACAAAGAACCAGTAGCAAAAAGAATCATCTTAAAAAAATACTCCTAACTCAAATTATAGGCAATCTAGTTATTTTTGCAAATTCATGAAAAATTCAAATTCAAACTTTCAAATCTAGTCAAACTTGATATCTACAAAAATTTCATAAAATTTCTAATCTAGTGCAAAAAAGAATCAAATTAAAATATTAAAAAATCCTAATTGATATGAATTTTTTAAAACAATAAAGCAGGTGTTGGCCGAAGAGGGACTCTTTGGCCAACGGTTGGCCGAAAAGTCCCTCTTCGGCCAACGGTTGGCCGAAAAGTCCCTTTTCGGCCAACAGGAGGCCGACGGGATGATACTTTTGATTTTTCTCCATTAGGGTGTATAGTTTTCGAATTTGCTATAAAAATCATCATAGTTTTAAAAAAAAAATCTTGACTTCAGAAAAAACTGATACGCAGACTAAAAAAGACCGGAGGAGTACAGTAGTACTGGATTTCAGTTTATAGCATGCCGTGGGGAATGTACTGTGCGGTTTGTCATCTCAGTCGTCCATTTACTTGATCGGACGGTTGATGGGGATGTTCGAGCCCCAAATAGGTGCCGCTTCATCACCGACGAGGTCCGTCTACCTCGGCGGCGTTTCATTCGATGGCCACATGAACGCAGCCAAGTCCGGCGGCCGCATGCTCGCCCGGCGCGGCCTCGTCCCGTTGCCCAGCCGCGGTGCCGCCTCCGCCGTGCCCGCGGCCGCCGCGGCGACGCCCCAGCACGTCTCCCACTACCTCGCGAGCAGCCCGAGGGTGACCTGGGAGGCGCTCTCCGCGGCGTTCCCCGCCGCCGCGGCGCCCGAGGGGCACGTCGACGCCGTGCTCCTCTCCCTCGCCAGGAACCCCAGCCCCTCCTCCTCCGCCGAGACCGTCGCCAAGAACGCGCACAGCTTCTTCCACTGGTCCGCCGCCTCGTCGCCGTCCCCCCACTCGCTCCGCTCCTACTGCCTCCTCGTCCACCTCCTCGCCCGCGCGGCCCTCATCAGCCACGCCTCCGTCCTCCTCCAGGCCGCCATCACCAGGCACTCCTCCTCGCCCGCGTCGCATTTCCTGGACGCCTTCTTCGCGGCCTACGAGGACAGCGGCACCGCCGCGACCACCCGCGGCCTCCACCTCCTGGTGCACGCGTACGCGCAGCTGCGCCTCCCGGAGGAGGCCCTCGAGGCCTGCCGGTACCTGGCGCTCCGCCGCGTGCTCCCCTCCCTCTCCGCCTTCAACGCCGTGCTGCACGCCGCGCAGCGCACCGCCCGGTTCCGGGTCGCCTGGGAGGTGTTCGAGCTAATGACGCTCAAGCGGGTGTACGCCAGCCAGGCCACCGTCGAGCTTGTCGTCGGCGTGCTGAGCCGGGAGGGCGCACTTGCCAGGATGGCGGCCCTCGCGGAGAGGATCCACGGCAAGAAGTGCGCGCCGGGCGTCGTGGCGCACGTTGCTCTAGCGCTGTGGATCTTCGAGGAGGGGAGGACCGAGGAAGGGATCTTGCTTCTCAGGAGGATGCTGCAGAGGAACATGGTGTTCGACGACGTTGCTTACTCGCTGATGGTGCATGCCTACTGTAGTATTGGTGATCTGGAGTCGGCACGCGAGCAGTGGGACGACATGGTCCGACGAGGCTGTCGCCTGAACCCATTTGTGTATACTTGCCTCATCGGAGTACATTGCCATGGAGGTAATATCAGTGAGGCCATGCAGTTGCTGCAAGAAATGCTGTCCATGGGGTTGAAGCCGTATGATGCTACATACAGTCACCTCGTCACCGGGTGTTTTAGACATGAGAGGACAGATGAGGGCTCGGAGTACCTCGACAAGATGCTCCATGAAGGCCTTGTGCCGGACATTGGCACTTGCAATGGGATCTTAGAGGCGATGTGCGGTGCTGGACAGGTCGGCAAGGCGAACGAGTTGGTGACGGCAATGATCGACAAAGGAATTATTCCTGGTCAGGATACATACTGTAAGCTCATTGATGGGTACGGCAAGGTTGGTGATGCGGAAGGTGTTGTCAAGATTTATCATGAGATGGAGCACAGGGGACTTAACCATAGCGTCGAAGTTTTTACCTCCCTGATCAGTGGCCTGTGCCGATGTGGGAAACCAAAGGAAGCTGAGAAGTTTGTGTCCATGATGGAAAGGAAATCGCTGGCTCTGACAAGTGACATAAGCGATATGCTGATCAGCAGTTACTGTGAGAAGGGTAACACTAAGAGCGCACTTCGGTTATATGACAGGATGATTGCACGGAGCGAGAAGCTAATCCCCTCTGCGGATACGTTTATGATGTTGGTGAGAAGAGTCATCAAAGTAAAGACATAGTTCCCATAATACCTGATCTCGCAGTTAGATGGTTTGTGCTTGATGAGAGAAAAGCTAAAGGGGGCTGAAGGATAGGCGAAGGTAAAGAAGGAGAAGGTTGCTATTATTTAATACAAGATTCGTCTACGTATTGCACTTGTTGTACCTTTGCAAAGGCAATGGTAAAAATAGTAGGCTAGCCAACAGTGAACCACCACGAGGCTGCTGAAAATAAAAGGACATGTAAGGAGAAATTAAGGCCTCCTAACTCCCAAGAAATGAAACCTGCCCTACAAGTGAGGGAAGGAATTACAAGAGAATCCATATTTCTTTTCTCGCCTTGTAAGGCGAACAATCTGAGATTCTAGTTGGATGCATGTTATTTTCTGCTTGTGTGCGAGTGGATGAGGCCAACCTATGATGCAGATCAAAATCAAATGGTGCATCCCTTGGAGTCCAGACCAGATTATTACCAACATAACTACTCTATGAGTGTATGCTGTTCCTAGGACCTTTTCAATGCAAAATGGATCACTTGATTTCTGCTTGCCTGTTACTGTAAGGGTTTGTTCTTCTGCGGAGCACTAATGCACTGAGCAGGAACCAGTAAATGGTAATCTTTTTCCAGTGCTGATGATGAGATAATGTATGGTAACATTTTTAATGCACTGAACCATTATAATGTCATTCACATGTGTTAGAGTACGTAATGGGCCTAATGGGCCCATTAGTCTTAGGGTTAATTAGAGATAAGGGTCGCTTGCTTAGGGGTCAAGTAAGCCTTGCTTGGGAGTCAAGTAAACCTCTCTATATAAAGAGAGGAGATGTATCAATCTAATCAAGCAAGATTTAAGAAGGAAATCCCTTCCTTTTTGCCCGGCCGTTATGGCGCTGCTAGAAGGAGGGCGCGAGAGGGCCGGCCGGGGTCTTTTGCCCACGGCCAGCAAGAGGGAAGGGATTTTCTTAAGTCTTGCTTGATTAGATTGATACATCTCTCTTTATATAGAGAGGTTTACTTGACTCCCAAGCAAGGCTTACTTAACCCCAAGCAAGCTTTAACCTTATCTCTAATTAACCTTAAGACTAATGGGCCCATTAGGCCCATTACGCACTTCTAACACTACACCCACACCGCCATGCAGCTTGTCCTCGAGCTGCAGCCTCAACCAACTTATAATCATGACTCGACGCAACACAAACCTAACACCTAAAAACAAGCCTTTTACATCTCGGCTTGTGTTATTACTCTCAACCAGAAATAGACTAGGACGCTTTATTTTGGACGCAGCACGTGTAGCCACCGGATCCCATGGACACCACCGGACGAAAGGAGTGCATGTGTATGGCTGTTGGTCTGCACCGCACATGAAAGAGTGGAGGGCTTATGATGGAGAATGACGAGTAGGGTGCGCTTCAACCGCCGATGTCGCAGACTTTGAGGTCGCCGCCACGGAAAAACAGCAGATGCCACCGCCTGGGGAAATCGCATGCCCAAGATCCCCGACGCAGCGAGCGAGATCGAGGTCCTTTGCACATCGAAGGGCAACTTGAAGAGCGGCAATCGCAGATCACGATCTCCCGCACACGCCGACGCGTTAGGAGGCCGCAGCAGCACCTGCAGCCTCACCGCCGCCGACACGTGGCGGGTAGCGATCCAAGACGAAGCGGTGACGCCGACGGCAGGGACTTGATCTGCTGGATGTGGACGCCGGGATGGCAGCGGCGCTAATGGGAACGAGGTCGCCGCACTCCGCCGAGGGCATCCCATATCGGGCGGCAGAGCCGACCGCGGTGGTACGCCGTACTGCAACGGCTGCTTGTTGTCGCGGCCGGCATGGCGGTGCCGCAATGAGCGCCGGCGCGGGCGGAGGCCGCCAGAGAGCGGGGGCTGCGCAGCCTGTGGCTGGGCGGTGGTGGCGATGGATGGCGGCTGCAGCTGCTCGGCGAAGGCGAAGGCGAAGGCCGCTGGTCGGCGGCAATGCCACGACAACCACGGCGGCGCTGGGCGACAATGGTGGCGCGACGGGTGCGGCCCAGAGGACCCGCCAAGAATAGGTGGATCTCTGAACCGCTGGGTTAGATCCCAGCACCGGACACCTCCTCCCGTGTGAGGACGGGGGGGGGCGTGAAAGAGGATCCCAAGACGGCAGGAGCGGGTGGCGGCGGTGGTGGTGGTCGGAGGCGACAATGTGACCAGCAGCGGAAGAGACAGGCTTGGCGGCGGTGAAGACATGATCGAACCGAAGCTAGCTGATACCAAATTGTTATGGCGCTGCTAGAAGGAGGGCGCGAGAGGGCCGGCCGGGGGCCTTTTTGCCCACGGCCGGGCAAGAGGGAAGGGATTTCCTTCTTAAATCTTGCTTGATTAGATTGATACATCTCCTCTCTTTATATAGAGAGGTTTACTTGACTCCCAAGCAAGGCTTACTTGACCCCTAAGCAAGCGACCCTTATCTCTAATTGTAGAATCAGGGGAGAGAGGGGTGGCGACTGGGATAGAAAGATGGCCTGGTATTGTATTCTATTGGAGTTAGGGTTTCCTGTACAAGGGGGCAACACATATATAGGCTGCAGGGTTACATGGGCCACATGGGACACATGGGCCACATGGGCCATAAGCACACACACACACACACACACACACACACACACACACACACTGAAATACAGATAAGACACAGCCCAACACTCCCCCTCAAGAGGGATGATAGATATCTATCATGCCCATCTTGTCACAAGCAAGATTGCTCTCCCGGTTCCCAAACCTTTGTCGACAATCGGTGACTTGTTGTCCAGAGCTCACATGAGTTATCTTGATGATTCACGCATCCAGCTTTCTTTGATAAAGAATCTGTCTATCTCCACATGTTTTGTTCTGTCATGTTGCAATTGGATTATTAGCAATGCTGATTGCAGATTTGTTGTCACACCACACATTTAGAGGATCTTGTCTCGAGCACTTTCAGCTCAAGCAGAAGGCCTCTTACCCATAACATCTCACTCAGCCCTTGAGACATTGCCCTATACTCAGCTTCGTAGCTTGATTTTGACACCACCGGTTGTTTTTGCTTCTCCATGATACCAAATTTCCACCAACAAACACACAATAGCCGAGGTTGATCGTCTATCATCAAGACAGCTAGCCCAATCAGCATCGCTATAACCGTCAACATTCAAATGGCCATTACTCTTGAACCGAGTCCCATACTGGGCTGCCCTTTAGATACCTCATGATTCTATAGACTGCATCAAGGTGTCCACTGGGGTCATGCATATATCTACTTACTACACTTATCGTGATATGTAATATCTGGTCTAGTGTGACACAAGTACGTAAGTTTGCCAACCAATTGTTGATATTTTGCTTTGTTAACTTGTTCACCCATCTCAGGTCATCAATTTGTGATTTTGTTCAATGGGAGTTGGGGCTGCTCTACATCCAAGCATTCCCATATCACTTAGGAGCTCTAAGGTATACTTCATGAGACAGGCTATTCCCTCTTTGATCTTGCAACTTCGATACCTGTGAAATATTTTAGTGACCAAGATCCTTAACTTCAAATGCTTTGCCTAGGCATTTCTTTAGTCTTCCAATCTCCTCTTCATTGTCTCCGTTATTATGATGTCATCCACATATACCGCAAGAATAGTAACTGTTGCTTGGAATGTTTATAGAAAACAAGTGTGATCTCCATTGCATTGTTTATACTCCATACCGCAAAATGCTTGCTGAACGGTCAAACCAAGCCCTTGGCGATTGCTTCAAACCATAGAGAGATTTTCTCAATCTACAAACCTTCCCAACAGTCCTGTGTGTAGAAAGTCCAGGAGGAATTTCCATGTAGACTTCCTCTTGTAGATCTCCATGTAAAAAGGCATTTTTACATCAAGTTGGTGTAGTGGCCATCCAAAGTTAGCTGCACATGAGATTAGAATCCTCATCGTATTCATCTTTTCAACTGGGCGAATGTTTCGTCATAATCAATACCATACGCTTGGCTGTACCCTCCGCTACCAGCCTTGCCTTGTAACGCTCAACCTTACCCTCGTGGATTCTCGCTTCACCGTGAAGATCCACTTACAACCTGTCCGCTTTCTTCCCAGATGGAAGATTCGCTAGCTCCCATGTTTTGTTCTTTCTCGTGGCCTCCAACTCTTCCCTCATGGCTTCACACCACTTTGGATCTTGTCTTGCTTCTTTCCAGTCTTTAGGAACAATCACGGCTTGAAGTGATGCGACAAATGCTCTAAATGAAGGTGATAGGGCTTCATAGGTGACATAATTATCGATGTCATGCTCAAGATTGCCCTTGCTCAAAGTTTTCCTTGCTACTTCCTTCTTGAGAGCAATTGGCAGGTTAGGTGATGCTTCTTCAAGATTTGAATTTTCATATGACTCCACTTGTGATGAGCTTCCTGTCGCTTGAGTTTCTTCCGATCGCTCCCCTGCTCCATAGTTTCTTTTCGACGCGCTCTGTTGGGGAACGCTATGTAAAATTAAAATTTTTCCTACGGTTTCACCAAGATCCATCTATGAGTTCTACTAAGCAACGAGTAACGAGAGAGAGTTTGCATCTACATACCACTTGTAGATCGAGTACGGAAGCGTTCTTGAGAGTGGTGATGATGAAGACGCTCCCAACGTGATTCCGATCACCGATGACCAAAGTCTCGAAGGACAGCACCTCCGTGTTCAACACACGACGGGACGATGGCGTCTCCTCCGCCTTGATCCAGCAAGAGTGAAGGAGAGGTTGAGGAAGACAATTCCAATGGCAGCACGACGGCGTGGTGCGGTTGGTCTGGCAGTTCTCCCAGCAGGCTTCGCCAAGCTTGCGTGGAGAAAGAGAGGTGTTGGGAGGGAGGGCTGCGCTCAACTGTGTTGGCAGCCCTCCCCCACCCCTCTATTTATAGGAGGAGAGGGCAAGGGGGCGGCCATCTAGGGTAAACCCTAGATGGGGCGGCTGCCAAGGGAGGAGGGAGGGTGGCTTGCCCCCAAGCTAGGGGCCCCTTTAGGGTTTACCCTCCCAAACCCTAGCCAAGATGGGCCTAGGTGGGAGGTGCGCCCAGCCCACCGGGGCTGGCTCCTCTCCCACTTAGCCCATGTGGCCCCCCGAGAGGTGGCCCCTCCCGTGGACCTCCGAACCTCCCGGTGGCCCCGGTGATTTCATCAGATACTACCAAACTTCCCGAGTCCGCTTAACCACTTTCCATATATAAATCTTTACCTCCGACCATTCCGAACTCCTCGTGACGTCCGGGATCTCATCCGGACTCAACAACATTCGTAATCACATACTTGTCTTCCTATTAACCCTAGCGCCACCGAACCTTAGTGTGTAGACCCTACGGTTCGGGAGACATGCGCACATGACCGAGACTACCTCAAGTCAATAACCAACAGCGGGATCTGGATACCCATGTTGGCTCCTACATGCTCCTCGATGTTGTCATCGGATGAACCACGATGTCAAGGGTTCAAGTAACCCGTATTCTATTCCCTTTGTCGACGGTATGTTACTTGCCCGAGACTCGATCGTCGGTATCCCAATACCTCGTTAGTCTCGTTACGGCAAGTCACTTTACTCGTATCAAGAATGCATGATCCCGTGACTGGACACTTGATCACTTTGAGCTCATTATGATGATGCATTACCGAGTGGGCCCTAGTGATACCTCTCCGTAATACGGAGTGACAAATCCCAGCCTCGATCCGTGTCAACCCAATGGTCACTTTCGAGATACCGTAGTGCACCTTTATAGTCACCCAGCCACGTTGTGACGCTTGATACACCCAAAGCACTCCTACGGTATCCGGAATTGCACGATCTCATGGTCTAAGGAAGAGATACTTGACATTGGAAAAGCTCTAGAAAACGAACTATACGATCTTTGTGCTATTCTTAGGATTGTCTTGTCCATCACGCCATTCTCCTAATGACGTGATCCCGCTGTCAATGACATCCGATGTCCATAGTCGAAACCATGACTATCTGTGACCAACGAGCTAGTCAACTAGAGGCTTACTAGGGACGATTGTAGTCTATGTATCCACACGTGTATTACGATTTCCGGATAATACAGCTTATAGCATGAATAAAGACAATTATCATGAACAAGGAAATATAATAATAATGCTTTTATTATTGCCTCTAGGGCATATTTCCAACAGTCTCCCACTTGCACTAGAGTCAATAATCTAGTTTACATTGTGATGAACCGAACACCCATAGAGTTCGGTGTTGATCATGTTTTGCCCATGAAAGAGGTTTAGTCAACGGATCTGCGACATTCAGATCCGTATGCACTTTACAAATTTCTATGTCTCCATCCCTGAACATTTTCACGGATGGAGTTGAAGCGACGCTTGATGTGCTCGGTCTTCTTGTGAAACCTGGGCTCCTTGGCAAGGGCAATAGCTCCAGTGTTGTCACAGAAGAGTTTGATCGGCCCCGACGCATTGGGTATGACTCCTAGGTCGGTGATGAACTCCTTCACCCAAATTGCTTCATGCGCTGCCTCCGAGGCTGCCATGTACTCCGCTTCACATGTAGATCCCGCCACGACGCTCGCTTGCAGCTGCACCAGCCATCGCTCCACCATTCAACATATACA
This sequence comes from Aegilops longissima, assembly GCA_021605205.1. Classification (NCBI taxonomy): domain Eukaryota; kingdom Viridiplantae; phylum Streptophyta; class Magnoliopsida; order Poales; family Poaceae; genus Aegilops; species Aegilops longissima. Next base: position 64,847,572 of record CM038678.1, on the reverse strand, counting down.
CATATCCGGTTTGTGACTTAGAGTCATCAGATCTGTGTCGAAGCTTAGCGCCGACGTAACTGTTACGACGAGCTCTTCGTCACCTCCATAAACGAGAAACATGTCCTTTGTCCTTTTCGGTACTTCAGGATATTCTTGACCGCTGTCCGGTGTTCCTTGCCGGGATTACTTTGGTACCTTCCTACCAAACTTACGGCTAGGTTTACATCAGGTCCGTACACAAGATGGCATACATAATAGATCCTATGGCTGAAGCATAGGGATGACACTCATCTCTTCTTTATCTTTTGTCGTGGTCGGGCATTGAGCCGAGCTCAATTTCACACCTTGTAATACTGAGCAAGAACCCTTTCTTGACTGGTCCATTTTGAACTTCTTCAAAATCTTATCAAGGTATGTGCTTTGTGAAAGACCTATGAGGCGCCTCGATCTATCTCTATAGATCTTGATGCCTAATATATAAGCAGCTTCTCCAAGGTCCTTCATTGAAAAACACTTATTCAAGTAGGCCTTAATGCTGTCCAAGAATTCTATATCATTTCCCATCAAGTATGTCATCTACATATAATATGAGAAATGCTACAGAGCTCCCACTCACTTTCTTGTAAACGCAGGCTTCTCCATAAGTCTCAAGATAAACCCAAACGCTTTGATCATCTCATCAAAGCTTAATGTTCCAACTCCGAGATGCTTGCACCAGCCCATAAATGGATCGCTGGAGCTTGCATACTTTGTCAAGATTCTTAGGATCGACAAAACCTTCCGGCTGTATCATATACAGCTCTTCCTTAAGATAGCCGTTAAGGAACGCTGTTTTGACGTCCATCGCCATATCTCATAATCATAGTATGCGGCAATTGCTAACATGATTCGGACGGACTTAAGCTTCGCCACGGAGAGAAAGTCTCATCGTAGTCAATCCCTTGAACTTGCCGATAACCCTTAGCGACAAGTCGAGCTTTATAGATGGTGACATTACCATCCGCGTCCGCCTTCCTCTTAAAAATCCATTTGTTTTCTATCGTCACGATCATCGGGCAAGTCACCAAAGTCCACACTTTGTTTTCATACATGGATTCTATCTCGGACTTCATGGCTTCTAGCCATTTGTTGGAATCTGGGCCCGCCATTGCTTCTTCATAGTTCAAGGTTCACCGTTGTCTAACAACATGATTTCCGGGACAGGGTTGCCGCATTCACTCAGTGCGGAACGTGTCCTAGTGGACCCACTGGTTCAAGAGTAACTTGATCCAAGTACCTTGATCATCATCATGAATTTCCTCTTCGTTGGTGTAGGCATCACAGAACATTTTCCGAGCTGCACTACTTTCCTGCTCAAGAGGTAGTACTTCATCGAAGTTCTACTTTCCTCCCACTTACTTCTTTCGAGAGAAACTCTTTTTCCGTAAAGGTTCCGTTCTCGCAACAAAGATCTTGCCTTCGGATCTAAGGTAGAAGGTATACCCAAAGGTTTCCTTAGGGTATCCAATGAAGACGATTTTTCCGACTTGGGTTCGAGCTTTTCAGTTGAAGTTTCTTGACATAAGCATCGCATCCCCAAACTTTCGAAACGATAGCTTAGGTTTCTTCCCAAACCATAATTCATACGGTGTCGCCTCAACGGATTTAGACGGTGCCCTATTTAAAGTGAATGTAGCTGTCTCTAGAGCGATCCCCAAAATGATAGCGGTAAATCGGTAAGAGACATCATAGATCGCACCATATCCAATAGAGTGCGACACGACGCTCGACACACCGTTCTACCGAGGTGTTCCAGCGGCGTTAGTTGTGAAACGATTCCACATTTTCTTAAGTGTGTACCAAATTCGTGACTTAAATATTCTCCTCCACGATCCGATCGTAAGAATTTTATCTTTCGTCACGTTGATTCTCTACTTCATTCTGAAATTCCTTGAACTTTTCAAAGGTCTCAGACTTGTGTTTCATCAAGTAGACATACCCATATCTACTCAAGTCATCTGTGAGAGTGAGAACATAACGATATCCTCCATGAGCCTCAACGCCATTGGACCGCATACATCGGTATGTATGATTTCCAACAAGTTGGTTGCTCGCCCATTGTTCCGAGAATGGAGTCTTGGTCATCTTGCCCATGAGGCATGGTTCGCATGTGTCAAATGATTCATAATCAAGAGACTCCAAAAGTCCATCAAGATGGAGCTTCTTCATGCGCTTGACACCAATGTGACCAAAGGCGGCAAGTGCCACAAGTATGTGGGACTATCGTTATCAACTTTACATCTTTTGGTATTCACGCTATGAACATGTGTAATACTACGCCGAGATTCATTAAGAATAAACCATTGACCATCGGAGCATGACCATAAAACATATCTCTCATATAAATAGAACAACCATTATTCTCGGATTTAAATGAGTAGCCATCTCGCATTAAACGAGATCCAGATACAATATTCATGCTCAAACTTGGCACCAAATAACAATTATTAAGGTTCATAACTAATCCCGTGGGTAAATGAAGAGGTAGCGTCGACGGCGATCACATCGACTCGAACCATTCCCGACGCAAGATCGTCACCTCGCCCTTCGCCAGCCTCCGCTTATTCCGCAGCTCCTGCATTGTGAGTTACAAATATGAGCAACGGCACCGTATCAAATACCTGTGAGTTACTACGACATCTTGGTAAGGTACACATCAATTACATGTATATCAAATATACCTTTGGTGTTGCCGGCCTTCTTATCCGCTAAGTATTTGGGGCAGTTCCGCTTCAAAGGACCCTTCCCTTGCAATAAAAGCACTCGGCCTCGGTTTGGGTCCATTCTTTGACTTCTTCCCGCAACTTGCTTACGGGCGCGGCAACCTCCTTGCCGCCCTTCTTGAAGTTCTTCTTGCCCTTGCCCTTCTTAAACTTAGTGGTCTTATTGACCATCAACACTTGATGTTCTTTCTTGATTTCAACCTCGGCTGACTTCAAAGATAGAGAACACTTCAGAATGGTCTTTACCATCCCCTGCATGTTGTAGTTCATCACAAAGCTCTTGTAGCTTGGTGGGAGCGATCGAGGATTCTGTCAATGACCGCCTCATCGTGGAGGTTAATATTCAGTTGGGTCATACGGTTGTGCAACCTGCATATCTTCGTAATGTGCTCACCGACAGTAACTGTTTCCTCCATTTTACAACTATAGAACTTGTCGAGATGTCATATCTCTCGACCGGCGTGAGCTTGGAAAACAAGTTTCAGCTCTTGAACATCTCATATGCTCCGTGATGCTCAAAACGCTTTTGGAGCCCCGGTTCTAAGTCAGTAAAGCATGCCGCATCGAACGAGGGAGTAATCATCAAGACGAGACTGCCAAGCATTCATAATGTCTTGGTTCTTCGGGACGGAGCGCCACCTAGCGGTCCTTCTAGGACGATTGTTTCTCGGCAGCTATGAGGATGATCTCGTGTTCCGGACCCAGTCCGAGATAGTTGCTGCCATCATCTTTCAGCTTGGTTTTCTAGGAACGCGTTGAAGTTCAAGTTGACATGAGCGCTGGCCATTTGATCTACAAGACATATAATTCAAAAGTTTTAGACTAAGTTCATGATAATTAAGTTCATCTAATCAAATTATTAATGAACTCCCACTTAGATTGACATCCTCTAGTCATCTAAGTGTTACACGATCCGAGTCAACTAGGCCGTGTCCGATCAACACGTGAGACGGACTAGTCTCGTGTCGGTGAACATTCTCATGTTGATCGATCTTCCATACGACTCGTGTTCGACCTTTCGGTCTCCGTGTTCCGAGGCCATGTCTTCACATGCTAGGCTCGCAAGTTAACCCTAAGTGTTTCGCGTGTGTAAATCTTGCTTACACCCGCTGTATGTGAACGTAAGAATCCATCACACCCGATTAACACGTGGTGCTTAGAAGCTTACGAACTGTAGCAACGGTGCACGCTTAGGGAGAACACTTCTTGAAATTGTTCTAAGGGATCATCTTATTTACTACCGTCGTTCTAAGTAAACAAGATGCATAATCATAATAAACATCACATGCAATTATAAAGTAGTGACATGATATGGCCAATATCATATAGCTCCTTTGATCTTCATCTTCGGGCTCCATGATCATCCTGTCACCGCATGACACCATGATCTCCATCATCATGATCTCCATCATCGTGCCTCCATGAAGTTGTCACGCCAACGACTACTTCTACTTCTATGGCTAACGCGCTTAGCAACAAAGTAAAGTAAATTACATGGCGCTCTTCAATGACACGCAGGTCATACAAAAATAAAGACAACTCCTATGGCTTCTCGCCGGTTGTCATACTCATCGACATGCAAGTCGTGATTCCTATTACAAGAACATGATCTCATACATCACAATATATCATCATTCATCACAACTTGGCCATATCACGTCACATGACAATTGCTGCAAAAACAAGTTAGACGTCCTCTAATTGTTGTTGCATCTTTTACGTGGCTGCAATTGGGTTCTAGCAAGAACGTTTTCTTACCTCACGAATAACCACAACGTGATCTTGTCAACTTCCATTTACCCTTCATAAGGACCCTGTTCATCGAATCCGCTCCCACTAAAGTAGGAGAGACAGACACCCGCCAGCCACCTTATGCAACTAGTGCATGTTAGTCGGTGGAACCGGTCTCACGAAGAGTACGTAAGGTTGGTCCGGGCCGCTTCATCCCACAATACCGCGGAAGCAAGAAACAACTAGTAACGGCAAGTAAGTTGACAAGATCCACGCCCACAACAAAATTGTGTTCTACTCTGCAAAGAGAACTACGATAGACCTAGCTCATGATGCCACTGTTGGGGAACGTTGCAGAAAATTAAAATTTTTCCTACGGTTTCACCAAGATCCATCTATGAGTTCTACTAAGCAACGAGTAACGAGAGAGAGTTTGCATCTACATACCACTTGTAGATCGAGTACGAAGCGTTCTTGAGAGTGGTGATGATGAAGACGCTCCCAACGTGATTCCGATCACCGATGACCAAAGTATCTGAAGGACAGCACCTCCGTGTTCAACACACGACGGGACGATGGCGTCTCCTCCGCCTTGATCCAGCAAGAGTGAAGGAGAGGTTGAGGAAGACAATTCCAATGGCAGCACGACGGCGTGGTGCAGTTGGTACTGGCAGTTCTCCCGGCAGGCTTCGCCAAGCTTGCGTGGAGAAAGAGAGGTGTTGGGAGGAGAGGCTGCGCCTTCAACTGTGTTGGCAGCCCTCCCCCACCCCTCTATTTATAGGAGGAGAGGGCAAGGGGGCGGCCATCTAGGGTAAACCCTAGATGGGGGGCGGCCCAAGGGAGGAGGGAGGGTGGCTTGCCCCCAAGCTAGGGGCGCCTTTAGGGTTTACCCTCCCCAAACCCTAGCCGATGGGCCTAGGTGGGAGGTGCGCCCAGCCCACCAGGGGCTGGCTCCTCTCCCACTTAGCCCATGTGGCCCCCGAGAGGTGGCCCTCCCGGTGGACCTCGGAACCCTCCCGTGGCCCCTGTATTTTACCCAGATACTACCAAACTTCCGAGTCCGCTTAACCACTTTCCATATATAAATCTTTACCTCCGGACCATTCCGAACTCCTCGTGACGTCCGGGATCTCATCCGGACTCAACAACATTCGTAATCACATACTTGTCTTCCTATTAACCCTAGCGCCACCGAACCTTAGTGTGTAGACCCTACGGGTTCGGAAGACATGCGAACATGACCGAGACTACCTCAAGTCAATAACCAACAGCGGGATCTGGATACCCATGTTGGCTCCCACATGCTCCTCGATGTTGTCATCGGATGAACCACGATGTCAAGGGTTCAAGTAACCCCGTATTCTATTCCCTTTGTCAGACGGTATGTTACTTGCCCGAGACTCGATCGTCGGTATCCCAATACCTCATTAGTCTCGTTATCGCAAGTCACTTTACTCGCCGAATGCATGATCCCGTGACGGACACTTGATCACTTTGAGCTCATTATGATGATGCATTACCGAGTGGGCCCTAGTGATACCTCTCCGTAATACGGAGTGACAAATCCCGCCTCGATCCGTGTCAACCCAATGGTCACTTTCGAGATACCTGTAGTGCACCTTTATAGTCACCCGATTCGTTGTGACGCTTGATACACCCAAAGCACTCCTACGGTATCCGGAATTGCACGATCTCATGGTCTAAGGAAGAGATACTTGACATTGGAAAAGCTCTAGCAAAACGAACTATACGATCTTTGTGCTATGCTTAGGATTGTCTTGTCCATCACGTCATTCTCCTAATGACGTGATCCCGTTGTCAATGACATCCGATGTCCATAGTCAGGAAACCATGACTATCTGTTGACCAACGAGCTAGTCAACTAGAGGCTTACTAGGGACGTATTGTAGTCTATGTATCCACACGTGTATTACGATTTCCGGATAATACAGTTATAGCATGAATAAAGACAATTATCATGAACAAGGAAATATAATAATAATGCTTTTATTATTGCCTCTAGGGCATATTTCCAACATGCTCCTCATGCACTTGTTCCTCCACAACTCTCTTCCTTCTTGTATACACCTGAGGATTCCTTTCCTCATTTGGTCTCTGCCACCTCTGCTGTTCAGCCCCATCAACTACAACTGGAATGAAGGATCCCACTATTTTCGGGGTTGGTATTGGCTGCTCCTTGTCGCCATTGGTGCTGCACTCACCACTCAAGTTGCACTCCCCCTCTTGACCACCCTGCATAGATTGTGAGTGGTCAAGTTCTTCGAATAAAGTGCTGAGATCTGTCTTCTCACCATAGAAAGGATCAGATTCTCGAAAGGTGACATCCATACTTACAAATGTGCGCCTTTCAGCAGGACTCCAACACTTATAGCCTCGCTGCCCTGCAGGATATCCAACAAATATGCATTTTACAGCTCGTGGATCCAGCTTTCCCACCGCTGGTCTGTGATCTCTAACGAAGCGGGTGCACCCAAATAACTTCGGAGGAACTGAGAATTTGTTCTCCCCAAATAGCATCTCACATGGGGACTTCATACCAAGCATTTTGAAGGCATCCGGTTGATCGAGAACGTTGCAGATCATGACAGCTTCACTCCACAAGAATTTTGGCACATTCATGGTGAACATAAGTGATCGAGCCACTTCTAAAATGTGTCGGTTTTTCCTTTCTGCAACACCATTCGAGTAGGGTATCTGGACATGATGTTTGGTGCATTATGCCTTGTCTTTGACAGAAACCTCCAAATTGCTTGTTTACATATTCAGTTCCATTGTCGATCTGATCACCGCACTGCACATTGAATTGGTTTCGCACATAGGCATAAAACTCTTGGAAACATTGGAATACCTCATATTTATGTCGCATGAGGTACACCCAAGTCATGCGAGTGTGGCAGTCTATAAATGTCACAAAATATTTCATTCCACTAATGAAACAACAGGACATGTCCACACATCGAGTGAATCAGCATAAACGGGATATACTCCTTAGCCCCTTACTCAAATATGAGATTCTTGTGTGCTTTGCATATTCACATGCATCACACACAAGCTTACTCTTGTCTACTCCACGCATTACATCGGAAACATCTTACTCATCTTATCAAAAGCCATATGCCCCATGCATGCGGTGATGGATCATCGCCATTGTCTCACTTACTCCAACTAGTACAGCCAAAATAGGACTAGCACCGGACCTAGACACATCACGATCCATATACCACAATCCACTACGCCGGTTCCTGTCCCAAGTTTCCTTCCGGTCATCCTCTCCTGAATCAAACATATTTTCTTATCAAGAGTGTTATTCGCAATCTATCCGATCAATCAAAGCACTTAGAGAAAGCAAGTTCACAGAAAAGTGGAACATGTAATACATCGATAATTTAATAGTGGGTGTACATTGACTGATCCAACTCCTTTAATCGGTTGTGAGGTGCCATCAGCAGTTTGTATTGTTTCACAATGTGTAATTGGGTATCGAGTATATGATTCAAACTCAGTTGAGGTACCCGCAACATGCTTGGATGCTCCAGAATCTAATATCCAATCTGGAAGGAAATCATGTGTGGATATAGATGCATTTGCAAAGTTACCTTCCCCTGTGTAGACAAAGTGGGAAAAGTTCCCAAAGGTGTTGTCCTCCTGGCTTCTACTCTTCGACTCCCCTCGAGAGGTTGTTGACGCCCTTCTTCTTGCGCTGCAAGTTAGCCAAGTTTGCTTTGAAGCCACTAGAATAATTGAACCCCTCGAGTTACCTCTGCCTCTAACTCCCGGTATCCACCTCGCTGTAACCTCTTCCCCTACCACGTATTTCTCTCGTTGTCAGTTGTGCAATTGATGCTTATGTGACCTTTCTCTCCACGGTTGAAGCACTCTCTTGTCTCCTTCCATTCAGACACAAGAATCTTTGAGCGAGATGCATTCGCTTCTCCAGTCTGGTCAACTTCAACCTGACCTCCTCCTGTGCCATTGCTGCAATCGCCTCCTCAAGCGAGGGAGCTTTGGGTGATGAAACAACCCAAAGACGCCTTCCTTCAAATTCTGAGCTAAGTCCCTTCAAGAATTTCATCACTCTCCCACGCTCTACCCACTTCTTAGTAGCAACTATACATTCTGAATGTGGTAACTCCGGTGGATCATAGTGGTCTAAGTCAGCCCACAAATGCTGCAATTCGCTACATACTCCATCACCGACTTATCCCCTTGTTTTAGCTCATTTACTCTATCCTCAATCTGCGCCATAAGCATTATGTTCCCTTCCCGGAGTACAATGTTTCGTGGTTTTCCATACCTCTGCTGCATGGGGAAGAGTCTCCACGGCTCTTTGCAATGGATGGGGTCAAGGAGTTCAAGAGCCATGCCACCACCAGAGAGTCAATGACACTCCACTTCTTCCACTCTTCACTTGCCCTGTTTGCGGTTCATCTACTTCCTCCGACATAGCCTTCCGGCCCTTTGTCCTCAATATTAGCAATGCCCTTCGGACCAGCTTAGGTAGTTTGTGACCCCTTCCATCTTGATTTCATTTGGCATCAGTTCTATTTTACAGATCACCTCGGTGAGGATGTAACGCCGGATAATTATGCTACAAGAACTCACGTTGATGGTGCCACGTCACCTCTGTCACTGTAGTTAATCTCGGGTTAATTCAAAGCAATAAAAGTTTTCAAAAATTAAAACTAAATTGTTCGGGGGTTGCCAAATATTGCATCGGTAATTATGGTGGAGTAAACACATTTTTATAAAATGTCTTAAGTTATTAAAATGGATTAAAACAGTAAAGGAAAAATAAGAAAAGAAAACAAACAAAATAAATAAGGGAGGAAAACCCCTCGCCAATCGGGCTAAACGGCCCACCGGCCGCCCATCGACCCATCCGCCAGCCCACCGCCCATCCGCCTCACTCCCTTAACCCCCCCCCCTCTCCCCGACCGAACCCTAGCCGGTCCCCTCCACTCCTCGATCCCCACTCACCCCCTCCCACGCCGCTTGGCTCCTCCCCGATCTGGATCGAGATCGGGGCTCGACGCCCACGCCACCCGGTGCTGTCCTCACGGACGCTTGGGCCCCCACCGCCACACGACGCCCCGTCCTCACCTCCTCCCGACCAGCCACCTGTGGCACGGCGCCTCGCCAGACGCCTGACCGCCCGTCGCCGCCGCCGCCGCCTCGCCTCCTCCTCGCTGCCCTCCCCGACCGTCCCGAGCCCTCGCTTAGTCCCTACAGCCCCGGTGAGGCTCCGGCTTCTCTCTCCATTCCCCTGTTCGCTCGCCATCGACGTGCGGGCTCACCACCATGAGCCGCCGCTGCGCCCGAGTCCTCCTCGCCGCGCCGCTTCTTCTCCTCTGCCCCTCCTCGCTCGCCTTGGTGCTCGCGCCACCGCCCTTCAGTTAACCCGTCGGCCGCTTTATATCGCCACCACCGAGCCGCTGCCCCGGCGAAAGCACGCTTGCGCTTGGGGCCGCTCGCCGCCGCCACGCCGGGTTGCGCACGCCCGCACCTCGCGCTCCTCTCGCCCGCCCATGGCCACGCCCCGCGCCCGGCGCCCACGCCGGCGCCGCTCACGCCGAGCCCCTCGCTGCCGTTCCGCCGCCACGGGAGCTGGCCGCCTTTTCCCCTACCTCGCGGATTCTCGCGCCCGCCTCGCCCCTGGTGGCCTCGCGTGCATGGTGCCCTTCGCCAAGATCGCCTGTCGGGCGCGCCGAGCCGCAAGCCCCCCAGCCCCTTGACCACAGGGCCCCGCCCCAAAACGTTTTTAGAAAAAGAAAAAAGGAACTAAAAAAATAATATAAAATAAAATAAAATAAATATAATTAATAAAAATAAAAATGATTTAATAAAAGTAATTATTAATTAATTAATTAATTAAGTTAATTAATCCTGATTAGATTAACCTAATCACTAATTAAACTAACTAATCTGTATTTAACCTAATTAGAGGATGACAGGTGGGTCCCCCCCCCCCCGGACCCACATGTCAGGTTGACCAAGTCAACTCTGTTGACTGCTGACGTCAGCATGTGTCATGCTGACGTCATAAATCCATTTTTTCGAATTAATTAATTAATTAATTAAATTCCAGAAATTAATAAAATTTTAGAAAATCATATCTTTTAATCCGTAACTCGGATTAAAATATTTTCAACATGAAAGTTGCTCAGAATGACGAGACGAATTCGGATACGCAGTCCGTTCGTCGCCACACACCCTAACCTATCGAACCCGCAACTTTCCCTCCGGCTCCTCGCTCGAAAACACGAAACCGGGGATATTTTCCGGATGTTTCCCTTAACAGTACCACCTCATACCACGTTAGGGCACGCCTAGCATCGTTAATTGTCATGTCATGCATCGATATGCATCTGTTTACATGGTATTCATTGTTTCTTCCCCTCTTCTCTCCGTTGAGACTACGAGACCGACGCCAGCTGCTGCTGCCGGTTCGACTACGGTGTTGACGACCCTCTCTCTTGCCGAGCAACCAGGCAAGCCCCCTTGATCACAGATATCGCCTATTCTACTCTATCTGCTTGCATTAGAGTAGTGTAGCATGTTCTTGCTTCGTTATACCTATCCCGATGCATAGCTTTGTCCTTGTTACTACTATTGTTACCTTACGCAATCCTATATGCTTAGTATAGGATGCTAGTACTTTCATCTGTGGCCCTACATTCTTGTCAAAATCTGCGTGCTATACTATCGGGCCGTGATCACTCGGGAGGTGATCACGGGTATATACTATACTTTATACATGATACATGTGGAGACTAAAGTCGGGTAAATTTGGTGGAGCACCCGCGAGTGGATCTTTGAGGCGGAGCGACAGGGAAGGTTGAGACCGCCTAGGAGAGAGGTGGGCCTGGCCCTGTTCGGCGTTCACGGATACTTAACACGCTTAACGAGATCTTGGTATTTGATCTGAGTTGGCTATGAGCCTATACGCACTAACCATCTACGCGGGAGTAGTTATGGGTATCCCGCGTCGTGGTATCGGCCAAGCACTTCGTGATGCCGCCGATCGGCGGGCGGCCGGATTGGACTGAACGCCACTAGGCTAGGTCTGCTTCGGCGCGTCACAGACGAACGTGTGGTGTGCTTTCGAGGCGATGGGCCCGGACCCTGCTGGCGCTTAGGTTTAGATCGGCGTCTTGGCCTCTCTGTTGAGCCTAGGTAGGGCTGCGGCGTGTTGATCTTCCGTGGCGGGCATGACCCAGAAAGTGTGTCCGGCCAAATGGGATCAAGCGTCTTTGGGTAAGTTGGTGCACCCTGCAGGAAGTTAATCTATTGAATAGCCGTGATCTTGATAACAGGATGACTTGGAGTTGTACCTTGACCTTATGACAACTAGAACCGGATACTTAGTAAAACACACCCTTCCAAGTGCCAGATACAACCGGTGGTCGCTCTCTCTCTCAGGGATATGAGGAGGGGATCGCCGGGTAGGATTATTGCTATGTGATGTTACTTGGAGGTCTTCAACCTACCCTCTTCTACATGTTGCAAGACAGGTGACCAGAAGCGTAGTCTTCGATAAGACTAGCTATCCCCCTCTTATTCTGGCAATCTGCAGTTCAGTTCACTGATATGGCCCATTTACACATATATCCATGCATATGTAGTGTAGCTCCTTGCTTGCGAGTACTTTGGATGAGTACTCACGGTTGCCTTGTTCCCCTTTTCCCCTATCTCTACTCGATTGCTGCAACAGACGATGGAGCCGGGGAGCGACGCCACCGTCGATGGCGACTACTACACCGGAGGTGCCTACTACTACGTGCAGCCCACCGGCGGCGACCTGTGAGTAGTTTAGGAGGATCCTGCAGGAGGCTGCGCCTCTTCGATCTGTATCCCGGTTTGTGCTAGCCATCTTATGGCAACTTGTTTAACTTATGTACGTACTCAGATATTGTTGCTTCACTGACTCGTCTATGATCGAGCACTTGTATTCGAGCCCTCGAGGCCCCTGGCTTGTATTATGATGCTTGTATGACTTATTTTATTTGTAGAGTTGTGTTGTGATATCTTCCGTGAGTCCTCGATCTTGATCGTACGCGTTTGCGTGTATGATTAGTGTCTGATTGAATCGAGGCGTCACAAGTTGGTATCGAGCCATTGCTGTAGAATCCCCTTCCACACTCCTTGGCAAGTCGAGTCTAGACATTGCAAAACTTTTACTAACTTGGCTGTGTGCCTTACGGCCCACGCCGCCATCGGGTGGTACTAGGATCTTTTACTCCTCGACCTTTACTCGGGACTCGAACTCTCTTCTACTCGGGTTAAACGAATTTACTAACTAACACTAGGATCCCGTGACCACATTCACCCCAAAGTTGGATAAAGCCATAGTTATTCCTTGGAATTGTATTTTGATCAATTTCCACCTTGTCATTGACTCCTTTGAAACATCTTTGTTTTCAGATGGAACCCACGAGGCAGGTCGTGCGCCACACGACGGCCATTGGTGCCTCGGGATCACTGCGGTGCTAGTAGAGATGATGACCTATCTCGGGTTATCGCTGGCACCCGAGTACACCGCCTTTGAGGAGTACCGGGACTTTAACCAGAGCAGCGACCGAGCCATCGTCCACCTCTACTCTCGGAGTATGACTCCACTCTTGTCGCACACCGCACATGGTGTTGGGGTGACTATCGATATGGCAGTCCACGATGCTGCTTATGCTGCTCGACACGTCTTCGTGGAGAGTATCAGAGTTGGACACCTCCCCTTCGTGCACATTGCTATCGCGTCGATGTTGGTGAGGAGGGTTACTACACTGCTGCCTACTCCCTTTGTCACCAGAGAGCCCTTCTACCATCGGACCTTTGTTACGCATCTCGATGGGCTGGATCGAGCTAACCGAGCTCTTCGCCACGAGTTGTACATCACCCGTCAAGACCTTTACCGTGTGCTCGACGCTGTTGCACCCTTTGTCCGATCCAGAGAGCTGCCGCGTTCTGCGATCTACCCAGCCAGACCGTGATGCCCCGGGGTGTCGGTTGGCGAGGTGGGAGGCTACTCTCCGCACTTGGTCCTCTTCGCCACTTGGTCGTCGGGTTATGCACTGAGTATCCATGGCCCCTGTGTCAGCGACGTGGAGGACTATCCGCTGCCACACTACCACTTTAGGGCTCTGACTACCTCCGCGAGCACCGCGTGGGACTGATGTAGGCTTGCTTGTTAGTGTTAGGCGTATTCGCCGTGAACTGCGTGCCGCCTATGATGTCTTAGTCTATGTCTTGAACTCGTGTGCGAACCCTATGCATGATCCCTTTTGTAAGATATACCGACTACTATGTAGTTTCTATCGTCTTTGCGTTCATTATGCATGTTTCATCATGAATGATTCTTGTCCTTTGCATAATTTCACAAATGCTGAACTACCTGTTATATATTAGCGGGATGGTTAGACCAGCTGGTCGTGGTCGTGGTGGCAACTTCCACCACCGCTTTGAGTACATGGCTGGTATGATCCAACAGCTTGAGATGAATCGCCAGTTCATGGAGAACATGATGGCTCGGTTTCCTCGCCCCAATATGAACCAAAGCAGCCAAACACAACAACTCGCAGGATTTCATACGCCTCAACCCAAGTGTGTACCGCAGCTCAACCCAGCCATTTGGATGTTGATGATCGCTCCGTGACATCACCTATGAGATGGAGTCTGCTGATGTAGCCCCCGCCACTATGTCACTTTTGCTTCCTTCTTCACGAAGGACCCGCAGCTCAATGGTGGGACAGCCACAGCGTACTCCGCCGATTGGAACAATCATCACCGGCGGACTTCCAAGCTGTTTTCGCGCCGCTTCATCCCTCAAGGAGTCATGGACCGAAGAAGCGTGAGTTCCATAACCTCACCTAAGGCAACAAGACTGTTGAAGCTTATCGGCAGAGTTCTGGACTTGTCTCGCTATGCTGAAGAGGATATTGCAACTGATGCACGCAGACAAGAGAAGTTCCGTGACGGCCTTCAAGCTGACATCAAGCTCGCACTTCTAGTGCACGACTTTGCTGATTTCGCCACCTTGGTGAACAAAGCTATCAATGTCGAAACTGGTCTGCAGGAATACCAGAGCTCTAACAGGCGCAACCGTGACACGGGCTCATCTTCGGGCCCGTCCTCGCAGAAGCGCAAGATATGGATTCCCAACAGCATGTACCAGCCGAATGCACCTGCCCCAAGGCAAAGCTATGCTGCACCTCGTCTGCCTACTCCAACTAGGCAGCCAAAGCTTCCAGCTCCACCACCCCAAGCTCCTGTTCCCACTCCCAATAATGGCTTGTGCTTCAGGTGTGGACAACCAGGGCACCGTGCTAGAGAATGCAACGAGAACCGAATCAGTGGCCCTTCCAAAGAATCGGCCGTGGAAACAACCAACCTCGCAACAACAATGCCAAGCCTTATGGTCGAGTTCAGGCCAACCACGTTGATCTGAACGAAGCTCAAGACCAGCCTGCTACTGTGATGGGTACACTCCTCGTAAATTCAGTACATGCATCTGTTTTATTCGATTCAAGAGCATCGCATTCATTCATGTCAGAAGATTTTGCATACAAGCACGACGTTAAGTGTGAGGAGATGAACTCTTCGGTAGTGGTAAAAACCCCCTTGGGACAATGTCAAACCTCCATGGTTGGCGTCGACGTCCCCGTGGAAATCGAAGGGCTGGAATTCTATGCCTCACCCATTATCCTGAAGACGTCTAACATCGACCTCATTTGGGGGATGGATTGGTTGAAAGCGATATCGCTTCAATCGTTTGCGCCACTAAGACCGTCCATCTGCTACACCCTTCGATGAAATAATAAGCTACAATGCTCGTGCGGTTCAGATGCCGAGGCAAGGCTCTATGCATTGAATGCATTAAACGCCGCACCCTCGAGGGCATTGAAAACATTCCTGTCGTTCGCGACTTCCGGACGTCTTTCTGAAGAACTTCCAGGATTCCCCGCTAGAGCTGTCGAATTCGTCATCGACTTGAAACCAGGCACCACTCCTATAGCCAAGCGACCCTACAAGATGCCGCCGCATGAACTCCTTGAGCTCAAGGAGGAAATCGACAAATCTCTTCAAAGTGGTTTCATTCGCCCAAGTTGCTCTCCCTGGGGAGCACCTTCTCTCTTTGTCAAGAAGAAGGATGGGACAAATCGATTGGTCCAAGACTACCGTCCTATAAATCAAGCTACCATTCAGAATAAGTATCCTCTTCCTCGGATCAATGATCTGTATGATCAACTGGCTGGTTCGTTAGTGTTCTCGAAACTCGACTTGAAGTTGGGTTACCACCAGATCCGTGTTCGCGAAGAGGATATCCCAAAGACCGCATTCGTGACTCGTTATGGTTCATACGAGTACACCATCATGTCTTTCGGCTTAACCAATGCTCCCGCCACCTTCTCTCGCCTGATGAACTATATATTCATGGATTACCTCAACAAGTTCGTCGTGGTTTATCTGGATGATATCCTGGTATTTTCTAAGAACGAAGAAGAGCATCTTGAACATCTTCGTCTTGTCTTTGGAAAAGCTACAAGAGCATCAACTTTATGCCAAGTTCTCCAAATGTGAATTCGGCTTCCCAAGTAACCTATCTTGGGCATGTCATCTCTAAGGATGGTATTGCCGTCAACCTGAAAGAGTTCAGGCTATTCTCGATTGGACTCCTCGAAGAACGTTAAGCAAGTCGAAGTTTTCTCGGTCTCTTGACTATTGCCGTCGATTCGCCGAGAACTTCTCCAAGATTGCCAGACCTCGACTAACTTTGTTGCATATAAGGCGTCAAGTTCCAATGGATGATAAATGTCGGGAAAGTTTCCAGCACTCAAAGACAAGTTGACTTCGCCCCATTGCTAGCTCCTCCCGATACTAAGAAGGACTTCATCATTTATCGCGACGCTTCCGTCAAGGATTAGGCTGTGTCCTAATGCAAGAGCGCAAAGTGGTTGCTTATGCCTCTCGACAATTGCGCCCTCACGAAGAGAACTACCCAGTTCACGACCTCGAACTTGCTGCTGTCATTCATGCGCTAAAGCAGTGGCGACATTACCTACTCGGTAATCGTTGCGAGATCTTCATTGACCACCAAAGTCTGAAGTATCTATTTACTCAGCCAGACCTGAACCTTCGTCAGCAGAGATGGATGGAGCTCTGCAGACTTTGATTTGGGTATTTCCTATACCCCGTGCAAGGCTAATGTAATGGCTGATGCCTTGAGCATAAGTCTTATTGCAACCACCTTGAGTTCACAAAGTTCAGCCCTCGGTTGTTGAAGAATTCAGAAAGCTGAACCTCCATATTGTTCCTCGGGTGTTTTTTCTTCCCCCTCCGGAGTTCCGCAAGATGAATCTCCGTGTTGTTTCCGTGGTTCCCTCTATACCTGGCTGTCGAACCCGATCTCGTGAGCTCCATCAAGACAATGCAGGATATGACTCAAGTCTACAAGATTAGCGAGACCTCAAAGAAGGAAAGCCCTCATTCTTCACTATTCTGATGATGGCGCCTTGTACTTCAAAGGCCGCCTAGTGGTGCCGTGTAAGAAGGAAAACCTGAATATGACTCAGAGGTTATGAAAGAAGCTCATGATACGCCTCTATGTATCCATCTGGTAGTACGAAGATGTACCAAGACATTCGCCGAGATTACGTGGTCTAATATGAAGCAAGACATTGCTTGCTATGTTCTTGAGTGTGGCGCTTGCCGTTGTATCAAAGCGAGAACATCAAAGGCCCGCTGGAACTCGCAACCTATCTCTATTCCTGAATGGAAATGGGACCATGTTGAAATGGACTTCGTCCTTTGGATTTCCCAAGTCGCGAAAGGTAATGATGCTATTCTTGTCGTCATTGACCGGCTTTCTAAAGTTGCACATTTTACGGCGGTCAAAGAAAGCGATCACCGCTAGTCAGCTTGCAACTCTCTATATGTCCGAATGGTTTCACTTCACGGTATTCCTTTGGTTGTCGATTCGGACCGTGGCAGCTTATTCACTTCAAGATTCGGGCAAGTTTTCAAGAAGCTATGGGTACTCACTTATCTTTCGATCTGCGTTTCATCCATGATCACAAGGGCAAGTTGAGCGTGTCAACCAAGTTCTCGAAGACATGCTTGAGCTTGTGTTATTTCCTTCGCAAGAAATGGGAGGAATCTCTTCCGTATGCTGAGTTCTCTTATAATAATAGCTATCAAGCTAGTCGAAGATGGCCCCTTGAAGTGTTATATGGGCGAAAGTGCGAACCCTCCGAACTGGTCGAAATCGGGAACGTCCACTCTTGGTCCGGATATTATCCAACATGCCGAAGAACAAGTCCGCATTATTCGCGAGAATCTCAAGACTGCTCGATCACGCTAAAAGAGTAATTATGACCGTCATCATAAAGACATGGTCTATCAACTTTGGCGAAAAGGCCTATCTTCGCGTTACACCAATGAAGGGTGCTCACCGCCGGGATCAAGGGCAAGCTAGCTCCTCGCTATATTGGCCCATTCACTATTCTCGAAAGGCGTGGAAAAGTGGCATATCAAGCTGGAGCTTCCGTCGAACCTTTCTCGAGTTCACGATGTGTTCCACGTGTCACAACTCCGACGCCGCTTCAAGGACCCAATCCGAAAGCGATTGCACCATGAAGTGCTCGAATTGCAGCAGGACCTCTCCTATAAAGAGCATCCGGTCCGCATTCTCGACCAAGCTGAACGCCACACACGCCGAAGGCGATCAAGTTCCTCAAAGTCCGATGGTGAATCACTCAAGACGCGAAGCCACACGGGAATGCGAGGATCGTCTTCGTGATGAATACCCAAGACTGTTTCCTTCTACCTCCTAAATCTCGGGACGAGATTTCTTGTAGTGGAGGAGATTTGTAACGCCCGGATAATTATGCTACAGTAAACTCACGTTGATGGTGCCACGTCACCTCTATCACTGTAGTTAATCTCGGGTTAATTCAAAGCAATAAAAGTTTTCAAAAATTAAAACTAAAATGTTCGGGGGTTGCCAAATATTGCATCGGCAATTATGGTGGAGTAAACACATTTTTATAAAATGTCTAAGTTATTAAAATGGATTAAAACAGTAAAGGAAAAATAAGAAAAGAAAACAAACAAAATAAATAAGGGAGGAAAACCCCGCCAATCGGGCTAAACGGCCCACCGGCCGCCCATCGACCCATCCGCCAGCCCACCGCCCATCCGCCCTCACTCTCTTAACCCCCACTCCCGAGCCGAACCCTAGCCGTCCCCCCCCTCCTCGATCCCCACTCACCTCCCACGTCGCTCGCTCCTCCCCGTCTGGATCGAGATCGGGGCTCGACGCCGACGCCGCCAGTCTTGTCTCACGGACGTCGCGCCCTACCGCCACACGACGCCGTCCTCACCTCCTCCCGACCAGCCACCAGGCAACGGCGCTCGCCAAGACGCCGGACCGCCCGTCGCCGACGCCGCCTCGCCCTCCTCCTCGCCGGCCCTCCCGACCGTCCCGAGCCCTCTGCCTAGTCCCTACAGCCCTCGGTGAGGCTCCGGGGCTTCGCCCTCTCCATTCCCCCGTTCCGCTCGCCGTCGACGTGCGGGCTCACCACCGCAGTCGCCGCTGCGCCGAGTCCTCCTCGCCTCGCCCGCTTCTTCTCCCTCGCCCCTCCTCGCTTTCGCCTTGGCGCTCGCCTCGGACCGCTTCAGTTAGCCCGTCTTGCCGCGCCATATCGCCACTCGAAGCCAAGGCCCATGCGAGCACGCCTTGCGCCGGGGGGCCGCTGTCGCCGCCACCTGGTTGGTTCGCCTGCCCCACCCGCCTCCCTCTCGCCAAATCCATGGCCACGCCCTGCGCCCGTCGCGCACCTTGCGCCGTCCGTCGCCGCCGAGCCTCCCGCTTGCCCGTTCGCTGGCTCATGGGAGCTGGGCCCTTTTCCCTACTACTCGCGGATTTGGCGCCCGCCTCGCCCCTGGTGGCCTCGCGTCAGGGTGCCCTTCGCCACTTGCCTGTCAGGGCGGCTTGACCATAAGCCCCCAGGCCACTAACCACAGGCCCCCCCAAAACGTTTTAGAAAAGAAAAAGGAATTAAAAAATAATATATAATAAAATAAAATAAATATAATTAATAAAAATAAAAATGATTTAATAAAATTAATTATTAATTAATTAAGTAATTAATTAAGTTAATTAATCCTGATTAGATTAACCTAATCACTAATTAAACTAACTAATCTGTATTTAACCTAATTAGAGGATGACAGGTGGGTCCCCCCCTGGACGCACATGTCAGGTTGACCAAGTCAACTCTGTTGACTGCTGACGTCAGCATGACATCATGCTGACGTCATAAATCCATTTTTTCGAATTAATTAATTAATTAATTAAATTCGAAATTAATAAAATCTTTAGAAAATCATATCTTTTAATCCGTAACTTCGGATTAAAATATTTTCAACATGAAAGTTGCTCGAGAACAACGAGGCGAATCCGGATACGCAGATCCGTTCGTCCGCCACACACCCCTAACCTATCGAACCCGCAACTTTCCCCTCGGCTCTTACGCTGAAAACACGAAACCCGGGATATTTTCCGGATGTTTCCCTTAACCGGTACCACCTCATACCACGTTAGGGCACGCCTAAGCGTCGTTACTTGTCATGTCATGCATCGATATGCATATGTTTACATGGTATTCATTGTTTCTTCCCTCTTCTCTCCGGTAGACTACGAGACCGAGCTGCTGCTTTGCCCGGTTCGACTACGGTGTTGACGACCCTCTCTCTTGCCAGAGCAACCAGGCAAGCCCCCCCTTGATCACAGATATCGCCTATTCTACTCTATCTGCTTGCATTAGAGTAGTGTAGCATATTCTTACCATTATACCGATCACGATGCATAGCTTTGTCCTTGTTACTCTTTGTTGTTACCTTACCGCAATCCTATATGCTTAGTATAGGATGCTAGTACTTTCATCTGTGGCCCTACATTCTTGTCCGTCTGCGTGCTATACTATCGGGCCGTGATCACTCGGGAGGTGATCACGGTATATACTATACTTTATACATGATACATGTGGAGACTAAAGTCGGTCGGTGGTGGAGCACCCATGAGTGGATCTTTGAGGCGGAGCGGCAGGCAGGTTGAGACCGCCTAGAGAGAGGTGGGCTGGCCTGTTCGGCGTTCGCGGATACTTAACACGCTTAACGAGATCTTGGTATTTGATCTGAGTTGGCTACGAGCCTATACGCACTAACCATCTACGTGGGAGTAGTTATGGGTATCCTGCGTCGTGGTATCACCGGCACTTCGTGACGCCTTGATCGAGCGACGCGCCGCCGGATTGGACCTGAACGCCACTAGGCTAGGTCTGCTTCGGCGCGCCACAGAGCGAACTTGGTGTGCTCGAGGCGATGGGCCTGACCCTGCGGCGCTTAGGTTTAGACCGGCGTCTTGGCCTCTCTGTTGAGCCTAGGTAGGGCTGCAACGTGTTGATCTTCGCGGTGGGCATGACCCAGAAAGTGTGTCCGCCAAATGGGATCAAGCGTCTTTGGGTAAGTTGGTGCACCCTGCGGAAGTTAATCTATTGAATAGCCGTGATCTTGTAACAGGACGACTTGGAGTTGTACCTTGACCTTATGACAACTAGAACCGAATACTTAATAAAACACACCCTTCCAAGTGCGGATACAACCGGTGGTCGCTCTCTCGGGGATATGAGGAGGGATGGCGGGTAGGATTATTGCTATGTGATGTTACTTGGAGGTCTTCAACCTACCCTCTTCTACTGTTGCAAGACGGTGACGAGCGTAGTCTTGATAAGACTAGCTATCCCCTCTTATTCGGCAATCTGCAGTTCAGTCCATCGACATGGCCCTTTACACATATATCCATGCATATGTAGTGTAGCTCCTTGCTTGCGAGTACTTTGGATGAGTACTCACGGTTGCCTTGTTCCCCTTTTCCCCTATCTCTACTCGATTGCTGCAACAGACGATGGAGCCAGGAGCAGACGCCACCGTCGATGGCGACTACTACACCGGAGGTGCCTACTACTACGACTGACCGTGGCGGCGACCACTCAGAGTAGTTTAGGAGGATCCCAGCGGGAGGCTGCGCCTCTTCGATCTGTATCCCGGTTTGTGCTAGCCATCTTATGGCAACTTGTTTAACTTATGTACGTACTCAGATATTGTTGCTTCCACTGACTCGTCTATGATCGAGCACTTGTATTCGAGCCCTCGAGGCCCTGGCTTGTATTATGATGCTTGTATGACTTATTTTATTTGTAGAGTTGTGTTGTGATATCTTCCGTGAGTCCACGATCTTGATCGTTGCGTTTGCGTGTATGATTAGTGTCTGATTGAATCGGGGCGCCACAGAGGAACAAGCGCACTGGGAAGCCACACCTCCGCCTTGACGGTGATGAGCTCAGCTAGCTTCTCCAACGCCTTTACCAACCCCCTGGTTGTCCCCATCTTTCAATCTTGAATCACACCACTAGCAACCTCCAAAGAACCACTGCTCCCCACTTTCACCTCTCTACTACCTCCTCCCTCGGATCTGGGATTCCACCTCTCCTTCCACACAAGCCTTCTCCTCTCGGACAATCGCAAGACCAAGCACAACCAGCCAACCACCATCACCCTGCTGGGATTGGGAACCCAAGCTCGACACCATGTAGAATCGGGGAGAGAGGGGTGGCGGCTGGGATAGAAAGATGGCCTGGTATTGTATTCTATTGGAGTTAGGGTTTCCTGTACAAGGGGGCAGCACATATATAGGCTGCAGGGTTACATGGGCCACATGGGCCATAAGCGCGCGCACACACACACACACTGAAATACAGATAAGACACAGCCCAACACTAATTAACCCTAAGACTAATGGGCCCATTAGGCCCATTACGTACTCTAACAACATGTCTATAGCATTGTACAGTGTCATCTATCAAACTGACTCTGAATTCATTTATTGATTCAAATCTTGCTGATGGTTCAGTGCTTTTAAGTTTTCTTGGTCTCATTCTTTTTATATTGTGATAATCGGAAAGCCTCATTTCAGTCAACAGTTAACATCCTACATTCTGCTTGACCTGATTACAGCTTGCCCCCTTTGCTTTTGGCATGTTATAAGTCTGTATTTGTGCGTGCATGCATTCAGCTTCCAAAATTCTGTCGTATTCTAGTTCTCTACTTAAATGTGTGCACACCTGTAGGTGATATGGGGCTGCATGACTGTGTTTAAGGTTGGCAGTAGGATTCTATAAGGCATATGACAAATAGCATCTGTATGGAACATTAAAGATAACAGCTAATTTTGTTTGCTGGACTGGTTAATGAAAACCGAGGGCTTTTGTTTTCAGAACCAGCCTATCTGTAATAATGGACATGCTGTTCTCATGTGACATCTCTTATAAGATATTTTTCTTTGTTAAAGAAATACAAAGTCTGCTGTCATTTAGTTTGCAGTCCTTGGATCTTTTATCTATTGTACATGTGTGTAGGTTCTGATATATGACCCAACATCACACCTCAGCGGGACACAGTTTTTACCGTGTTGGTTTTCTACTGCAGGCCTGCAGCAACCAATAGATCTCCGATGCAGAAGACACAGATTTGTCACCAGCCAAACTAGTGCTTGATTTTTACTTATGCTGCCAACCTGTGCTAGATGTCCACGAATCTGATGCTAGCTCTTAATCACTTGAGCAATTGATGTGTCAAGAAAATTAAGCTGATCGTGCTCCGGCGGCGCTTGGTGCTAGGCGAGGGGGATCGAGCCGAGCAGGGGAGCGCCTTGCGGGAACTTGCAGGCAGGAGGGGAGGGCAGGCCGTGGCATGCTCTGCAAGGACACGTGGGGCTGATGGCTTCAGGTATGACTTGTCTATACTCAAAGTGGTCAGTATGACCAAAGCCTATAGGAATAAAAGTCTTCATTAACTCTCCTCCTTTTCATGTTACCTTTTTATTTGGTTCATCGACGCTGGTTTACTTCTATGTTGGGACCTTTAGAGGGCCAAGATGAACTTTCATCCTAGCTCAAAAAGAAAATGAAAAAACTTTCACCAGCTGTCCTGACGGTGTTTGGCTAGACACCTTGGTTGGCATGGGGTCCTCCAGCAACGTCTTCCCCTCTTTGATCCAGATTTAGTAGAGGCTTCGACCTGGTCACGACAAATCATCTTCCTCACGGCTAGCTAGGGCTCATGGGCTAGTGAATGTTCGTTGTAAGATAGTCATGAGCCGAGCTAAAGCTCAACCTGGTGTACGTGACCGCCGACTACACCAATGGGTATCGCTTCCCCCTCGGTTTGGCTCCACCCCTTTACCCCTTCAGGCTCCGGGTGAAAAATTTGATCTGCAGCAGCGTTGAGGATATGTTTTGTAATAGGATTTTTGTCAACACCTTGTATCGATCTCAACTGATTTGGCATTTAAAGTCGTGCTGCAAAACTATTCATCTAGCTAATGATCGCACTCTAGGAAATCTGAATTCTAGTTGTGACCGGGCACTCATATAATTAACAAACTCTCATTTATAAAAAGAACAATAAAAATGTTTGTCCATTGCATCGAAGCACTCTGGTTGTCGTACATGGCATGGCCTAAGGACATCCCAACAATTAATAGGCATGTGCCAACCGTGGGCCACGGTCATATAAAAATGCACAAGGAAACTGATAATACAGAACGGAATACAGTGTCAGTTCCGTGGAACTGGTTGGTGCAGATACCAGCAGCATGTCTGCTCAGGTGTGAAACTGAATTTCTGATAAGGACACATCTCAGCAAAATGTGACCTTTTTTTTTCATTTTCCCCCGTCTCATCTCTCCCTTTTAATACTTTTCTCTTTCACAGTGGGTCCACATGCCATCTACTCCACATAACCTGAGTGATGATGGGGATCATTCTTTGAATGTATTTGAGTTTCCATGGTCTGTAGGGCAGGCTAGCTCGATTACGACTTAGTACAAATTTCCAAAAAGAGCTGCCAGCTCCCATTGTCTGACTCCAGGAACCAGATGCATGACCGGTAACATTGTGGCAGAGGATTGCCACACTATACATACGATATCTCAAGCCTAGCCTTGCTCCTCCCCATCACCACATGTATGAACAGCAATATTCTCTCATGAACATCGCGTCCAAAACCATGTTCCAGATGTGCGTCATGGTGGCCTCCCTTCTCATCGCCTCAGGGGATGTTGCGGCTGCTAGACAACAACATGCCCGAATGAGAGGTATTGCTATGAACTTTCCAGTGCTAAGTTATACAGTTCAAACATGCATCAATCTGGAAATAACCTTTGGTGGAATGATAGATGTTTGTGTTACTGCATGCCTGCATCTAATATGAATAAGTTGTTCAACAGGCTTCGTTTTGCTGCGGATGCTTGTGATAGCCAACCTCTGGATGATATGCAGTGGCAGTGTTCAGAAACAAGTTCTCCTGCCAGGGTTCAGTGCCTCTGAAAATGAATACATCGATAATAATGTAATGTTTCTGCTGTCCAATGGCTCTGTATATGGCTTCGGCTTTGTGGCCAGTAGTGTGTCAGAGAGCCCCCTTTATCTTCTCTCGGTGGTGCACCTACCCACCTATACTGTCGTCTGGACTGCCAATGCTAACTCTCCTGTTTCTAGTACGGATACCTTTGTGTTCGACAAGGATGGTAATGCCTACCTGCGGTCTCAAGGCTCCACTGTCTGGACTGCCAATCTCTCCGGCAAGGGCGCGTCTATTCAGCTGCTGGACTCTGGCAATCTTATAGTGCTCGGCAAAGACGGCTCTTCTCTTGTATGGCAGAGTTTCAGCTATCCAACGAACACACTTTGTTCTGGCCAGAGCTTCACTGATGGGATGACATGACACTTGTGAGCCAGTCCAGCACACACAACATTAGTTATACACTTGGGATCACATCAGGGGACATGAGGTTGTACGCAGGCTTCCAGAACCCCCAACCTTACTGGTCTGCGCTGCAGGATACAAGGTTGTTGATCGTGAACATGGATGGCGACATCTACTCTTCAAACCTCAGTTCAACTTCGTGGTGCTTCTATAATAAATCAGGGTCTCTTCTATCAGAGCTTGTCATTGCGCAGCAGGGTGATGCCAATGGCACGTTGACTCTTGTCCTCAGCGACGATGGATCCCTTTCCTTCCGCATCCTCCTACAGACTACCGATGGCACGTACGGTATGACTACTCTCCCAGTCACAGTCCCTGAGGACTTATGTGACATGCCAGCCCAATGCAAGCCGTACTCAGTTTGCATTGGTGGAACAGGATGCCAGTGCATGTCAGCACTTAGCACCTTTCCAAACTGCAACCCCGGTCTCATATCACCATGTAACTCAAAAGAGGACTTTCAGCTAGCTCAACTGGATAATTGGGTTGTGTATATTGGCACTAGGTTCACCCCACCCTTGGCTAGAACAAACATCACAGGATGCAAGGACGCATGCATGGGCAACTGCTCGTGCATTGCCATGTTCTTTGAGGAAAATTTAGGCAATTGCTTCCTTTTGAACCAGATTGGTAGTTTGCACATAAAATATGAAAGTGAACCTGCTTTTGTATCTTTCATCAAGGTATCTAGCTCTAACCATGGCTCGGTAAAAGGTGTGAGGCACACTGTCATTACTGTTGTCATTGTGGTCGGACCGTTGGCTGTCATAGGGGTCCTTGCTTATGTTGGCTTCAGCATTTATTGTCGTCGTTGGAGGCAACCTTCACCTTCACAAGAACAAGATGATGGTTTTCTGCAGACAATATCTGGAGCACCAATGCGGTTTACTTACACGGAGCTCCGAGGTGCTACAAACAACTTCGCTGACAAGCTTGGTCAGGGAGGATTTGGATCCGTGTATCTCGGAACACTCCCAGATGGGAGTAACATTGCTGTGAAGAAGCTGGAGAGTCTAGGGCAAGGGGAGAAAGAGTTCCGCTCTGAGATGACAACAATTGGCAACATCCACCATGTTCATCTAGTTAAACTCCGAGGCTTTTGCGTCGAGGGGTCACAAAGGCTTCTTGTGTACGAGTACATGGCCAAGGGGTCTCTAAATAGGTGGATTTTCAGTACTACAGTGGATGCCCCCCTTGTAGACTGGGATGCAAGGTTTCACATTGCACTTGGAACAGCAAAGGGGCTGGCATACCTCCATCAGGAGTGCGAGTCCAAGATTATACACTGCGACATCAAGCCTGAGAATGTTCTACTTGATGACAACTTCCATGCAAAGGTAGCTGACTTTGGGCTTGCCAAGTTGATGAGCAGGGAGCAAAGCCATGTTTTCACCAGGCTCAGAGGGACACGGGGCTATGTTGCACCCGAGTGGATCACCAACCACGCCATCTCAGATAAGAGCGACGTGTACAGCTACGGGATAGTCCTGCTCAAGATAATCAGCGGAAGGAGGAGCTTCGATCCCTTGGAGGCCTCGGAGAAGGCCCATTTCCCACCCTTCGCTTTCAAGAAGCTGGAGGAAGGCGATCTTCGCAATATCGTTGACGCCAAGTTGGCGTACGACGATGGAGATGGCCGGGTGGAGATAGCTATCAGGGTTGCTCTGTGGTGCATTCAGCAGGATTTCTCCCGGAGGCCTTCCATGTCGAAAGTTGTCCAGATGCTCGAAGGCGTCTGTGATGTGCCGCAGCCACCGACGTCCTCGCATGCTGTAGACAGGATCCATCCGAATGCTTTCAAGCCGGCTGATACTCTACTTTCAGCCGTGCAGCTGTCTAGTCCCAGATGATATACTGGAATAGATGACTGGTTGCGCCCCCGGCGCGCAAGTCGGTCGGCTACCCCTTGTTTTGGCAGCACACTCTTATCTCTCGGTAATCTCAGCATACTGGGCATTGCTGCTATTTGTTGGGGCATTTGGACTACCCGCAACAAAGTGACTTCTGAATCTCATGTGGTCAGAATTCATGTGGAAGTGATCTTCACTGCTTGTGCTTTCTTACTGCTCGGCAGTTTTACTGAAGGAGGGGGGACACCAACAGGTTGCGTGAAGGTGTCCAGCAACTGATGTTGATGGCTTCTTCTTTGATCGGGCAGTTGAAGGACAGTGGTGCAGCGACTGCTGGTCTGCGTATATCTGATGCGTGAAACCAATGTTGTTTCCGGTCTGTAGCTCTGTGTTTCTGGAGCTGCTCTTCTGTTTTGTTGGCTTGTTGCTAATGATGGTTTGATTTTGCCAGTCTTTTAAGTGGACATGTACGGGGATAGTAGGTTTACGCCCCGTAGGATGCGGGGAGAGTATCTGGTGCTACTTAGATGCTACCGTGATACGGGTATCTGGGCCGTCGGATTCTTAAATCGGACGGCATCCAGGAGATGTGGGATCAGCTGGACCTGTGCGTGATTTTTGGACTTCTCATAAGCTTTTTTGCAAACGTTGCAGAGTTATTGAGAGCCGTCTGATCTGAGAATCCGACGGCCCAAAATCTTGTATCACGGTAGCACCTAAAGATTGGTAGCACTAGATATTTTCCCGTAGGATGCGTTCGACAGCGAATGCATTGCAGCAGATTTCCCATTAGTGCCATAACTCGATTTTCTCTTTCTGTCTCGTCTTGGTGCTCCGTGAGTTGTAAGCAATTATGTTTGCGTTGATCAATTACTGGGAAGGGACAAGCCCAGTTGACAAAATAAAAAGTGTGGGTATGCCAAAACCAGGTGCGCTTTGAAGAAAGCTTTTAAATAGCAGCCGGAATAGCGGTAGCGTCTCAGGTTGTGCTAGAAAATAATTTGCATGCCTTTTTAAACATAGTACAATTAAAGTCGCTCATATACACGAGCACACGCTTACTCCTCTGAGCACTTTCAAGAGGTTAGGCCGGCATAACATCTTGAGATTTTACGAAGTCACCATAAGCCACTAGTAGAAAAAGAGGCTTTCCGTCCAGCCCCATAAGTCGCGAAGCTGTAGGAACCGCGACTAATGGGACCTTTAATCATGATTACGGAGGTGAACGCGACCAAAGGCTGGGCCAGGCGCTCGGTGGCAAGTGGTGCACGTGAGGGCTTTAGTCGGTTGGCGGGACAACCGCGACTAAAATCTCGAAAGGGCCAAGGCCTTTAGATCATGGTTGGCGGGCCAACCGCGATTAAAGGTTAGACCTTTAGTCCCGATTGTGCAGCAACCGCGACTAAAGGCCGAACCTTTAGTCGCGGTTGGTTAGACCTTTAGTCCCGGTTGGTGCGCCAACCGCGACTAAAGGATTTTCAAACTCTACCCCCAGGATCGCCTTTTCAGTTTTAGAAAAACAAAAGAAAATTATGGAAATGTCAAAAAATAAAATAAAATAAGTTTTCCATGTGATATGTGGTCTAGTTGTTGGGAAAATTAACAAATATGAATTTCGACTTTATTTGCAAAATCTCTGGAAATTCTTAAAATTGGCATAACTTTTGCATACGAACTCGGATGAAAAAGTTTTTATATGAAAATGATCTACTCGAAAAGTTACATCCGAATTTAACAGGGGAACCCGTTAAACATTTTAGAATCCCCAAAACCTAACAGAAAAAAAGATACGGGGCTTTTAAGTTCTGGAGAGGCAAAAAAATTCAAAAAATTTCAAATTGTGGTCAAACTGTGGTCAAACAATGGTCAAACTAATTATTCTAGAATATTAGTGTTACAAAATAATTATTTCAGTTTTTTAAATTTTGGTCAAATCTGGTCAAACTGTGGTCAAAAATGGTCAAACTAATTATTCCAGAAATATTAGTGTTACTAAATAATTATTGTTTTTAAAACAATAGTTTCAAACTCAAACAGTGAAATGTGTCACTTCATGCTCAAGCTAAATACCGAGGGTTAATAGAATTGACATCCTACTATTGTCGGAAAACAACAAGTGCAGACTTGGAAGCGAGGAGAATAGAACCGGAAGTTAAGCGTGCTCAGTGGGGAGTGGGAGGATGGGTGACCGTTAGGAAGTTAGATGATTTGGAATTATGAGGGTGATTAGAGATTAGAGGATAAATTGAGCAGTGATGAGGGTGGTGATTAGAGATTAGAGGTTAAAATAATTCAGAAATTTGAAAATAAAAAAAATGAAAAAATTCGCAAAAAAATTAGTAAAAAATTTAAACCTGCGGAGGAGGCTTTAGTCGGTTAGCCACGAGAACAGGACTAAAGCCTTTAATCATGATTCGTGAGGCAGCGACTAAAGGGGTCTTTAGTCGCGCCTAGCTAGTCGCGGTTGCGCAGCCGCGACTAAAGGCCTTTGCCAACCGCGACTAAAGGCGTTTTTTCTACCAGTGAGCGTTTCGCAGACGACGGGAACGTCTCCTCCCATTCAACGTACATCGCCGGAAGCCTGAAATAAAACCAAAGAAATGGGAGCATCAATGAGTCTAGGACTTAAACCCTGATGGGCTTGGATACCATTGTCCTACTAAGCATCGAACCATAGATTGGTTTAAAAATAGTGTGTTTGTAATGATGTGGGTGTAATGTCAGTTGTCAGGCCGCTATATCATCCGCTATCTGCAACATTTCCCTCTATGTATGTGCTTATTATATGAAAATACCAAATATAGACCGGGCATCATGGAGGCCTTAATTTGGTAACTAGAAAAAAATTCAAACTTTTCAGTATAAAAAAATTCTGAAAAAAATACACATATATATGCCTAGAGACATAGTTTACATGTGTAAGTTTATAGGTCGAAACAGTTAACATGAGAGCTACCAAAAAAAAAAACAGATCTGCGACTCTTTACCATATGTAATGTTCATCCTCAAAATCTATATATATATATTTTTTGCAACTCTGCAATTCAAGGTATTTTATCCTGAAATTTTCCACACATTTTTTAAAGAATTTTTTGGAGCTGAAAAGTTTGAATGTGGAATAACATGCGGTATACGAGATGGACTTGGACGGAGTGGCTAGTAGGGTGCGTGCACTCCTTGGAATAACATGCGGTATAGCAAAAGATGACGATGCCATCCATTGGTAAAACCATGGGACGTGCAACTTGTTTCTCCAACGGGGACGTCATGCCATGCCATCATGTCTATCACTCCAACCAAACCGTGGTACCTCGCAAAAGTCCACCGAAACTGGCCGCCTCCAGTTTCACTGCAAGCCGTTGAAAAATCCATTCCCTTTTGGAACATTCGTGTGCGACGCGGCTCCGTGATACCGGGGGTGCAGTGGGGACTGGACATCTCCCTCCCATTGTTTGTTTAGTGCACATCTCCCATTGTTTTGGCAGCGGCGCCGAACCCGCCCTCCCAAAACCACTGGCGCCCACCTCACCTATAAAACCCATCACCACAACCAAATTCACCACCATCACCACCATCAAATATTCCAAGGAAGCAAGAAGAGAGAGCCACAGTCCACAGCACCACGATCGATCGATCTCCAACAACTCCGGCGCCGGGCTTCGATCGGAAGGGAGGAGGAGGATGCGGATGAGCTGCAACGGGTGCAGGGTGCTGCGCAAGGGGTGCGGCGAGGGCTGCACCATCCGCCCCTGCCTGGAGTGGATCCGGAGCGCCAAAGCGCAGGCCAACGCCACCGTCTTCCTCGCCAAGTTCTACGGCCGCGCCGGCCTGCTCAACCTCCTCGCCGCCGCCGACCCCGACGGCGCCGGCCTCCGCCCGGCGCTCTTCCGCTCGCTGCTCTACGAGGCGTGCGGCCGGATGGTCAACCCCGTCTACGGCTCCGTCGGCCTGCTCTGGTCCGGCCAGTGGGAGGCCTGCCAGGCCGCCGTCGAGGCCGTGCTCAAGGGCCAGCCCATCGTCCGGGTCACCTCCGACGCGCCCCTCGCGGCGTGCGACATCCGCCACGTCGCCAAGGCCGACCGCCCTGCCGCGTCTCCGGAGGCCGCGGCGGCCGGCACGGTCCTCGGCGTCTCGCGGGCCGGGCGCACCAGATTCAAGCGCGCGTCCTCTTCCACGGCCAAGCCCAAGTCCAAGACCAAGGGCTTCTCCGGCGCCAAGTACGACGATGGGCTCGACCAAGCGCCGAGCCACGAGGAGTCGGCCGGCAGCCACCACCATGGCAGCCACGTTGAGGACGACGGCATGGCAGTCGAGCAGGCAAGAGTAGAGTCGTCCGAGGACATCGAAGTTAACGCGGGCTCGCACGTGAGCCAAGCAGAGCACAGCCCTGTGCCGCCGGTGGCCCAGGACGAGGAGGCACATGACGACGAAATCGGGCTGGAGCTGACCCTAGGGTTCCAGCCGGTCACCCCGCGCGTGGTGGCGAGGTCGCCGCCGGCAGGGGTACGCTTCGGCGCCAGCAGCTCGAGCGCCGAGTCGAGCCACATCGGCCTGCTGCTTGAGCTGCCCGTGGCATAGAGACGCCGCCGGCGACAGTGCCGTCCCTGAAACCTTAGATAGAGTCATCAGTTTTGGGATCGTGTCATACTGAGTGCCTTGTTTAGAATAGAGATAGGGCCTCTCTGGTAGAGATAGCAGTGGAATCTTGTACCTTGTCCAGTGCCTGGTTGTTAGGGCCTCTCTGGATATATATATACGTATCTCTCAATCGGTACTCGCTCCGTTTCATATAAGATTTGGTCAAAATCAAAAGTTTTTTAATGTTTGATCAACTTTGTTGAAAATATCAACATCTATAATAATCAATCTATATGGTATGGAAATTTATTTCATGATGCATCTAATAATATTGATTTCATATTGTGAATCTTGATTTTTCTTAATAAACTTAGTTAAAATTAACAAAGTTTGACCTTTTGCCTCTGGATTGTAACCCTATGCATACGGAATAAAACTCTTTTACCCCTGCAAATAAAAACAAAGTTTAACTTTGATCAAATATTATATGTAGACTAAAAAGAAACGAAGGAAGTATATTATTACTGCAACAATGACAGTAGCTATGCACGATGTACGGATTTCCAGTCATTAAAGCAACTTGTCGTATGGCTCCAATCGGCCTAAGAGCATCTCCAGCCGTTGAGCCCCAGTCATTAAAGCAACTTGTCGTATGGCTTCAATTGGCCTAAGAGCATCTCCAGCTGTTGAGCCTCCAGGAGGCATTTTTTTCGCTGCTTGAGGGGCTGCTGGCGAAAAATTTAGCCTGGGGTGAAAAAGATTTCCTCTCGTTGCGCCCCCACGCACGTAGCCCCGCCACCACCACCACGCGAACCGCCCAAGCGCGCGTGCCGGCTGGCGCTCATGCTCGCGACCAGTGGCGGAGCCAGGATTGGAGCAAACCTTGGGCCCAAAAAATATCGACAAGATGAAAAATCTTTACTGCCTATAACTACCCTCAAAGTACCTCATATCTACCCAAAAAAATACCACATGCAAAACATACAATATGGCTCAATTGCACAATCGATCTATAATTTAAACCCAATGCTTATGGATCCTCAAATCTGCAAAGCTACTGCTACATAGTACTCCCTCCGTAAAGAAATATAAGAGCTTTTAGATCACTAAAGTAATAATATAAACGCTCTTATATTTCTTTACAGAGTATGAATTAACCTTTTGCAATACACCCTTCCTGTTAAAAGAATACACACTTCACTTGTATACTTAACTTATTAGTAATGCTTTACCTGAAAGAAATATCTCAGAAGTTCTTCTCAAGTGTACTGATTTCCTTGGACGAAAAATTCTGCTGCTGCAGTTTTTTGGTACCATGCACAAGGTCAAGCAAACAGCTCCGGTGAAGAAAATGAACATATACTGAATACATCAAATCCCTTTCAATTTAAATTAGCAAAAATTAGCAGCTCTTAGACATCGTTGTGTGCACATCAGTTTGAACCAACAAATGCATTGAAATGTATGAAGCATAAATCTTCAGAAAGGTGTTTGAGTTCTCACCATCATATAATCAAACTAGTCAACACAATAGTCTCCCGGAGGACGAGACCGCCTCTTTGGACCCTTCGTTGCTGGGCTAGACCCCGGGCCCAGCTTGAAATTTAGGTGGTTGGGCCTAAAACAAATTTCCAACGCCCCGGGCCTGGGCCCTGGGTGCCCGGGTCCTATCTCCGCCTATCTCCGCCCCTGCTCGCAACGGCGGGTAGGGCGGGGTACCTCTGCTTCCTCCTCTTCCTTGAGCTCCCCTCCGTCTTCGTCGCCACCGCCGGTCGCCCGCGCCGCCGCGAGCTCGATGCCCGCTTCTCCTCCTGCACGACATCCGCGCCGCACCGGCCCCACATGCGCACCGGTGCCGCCTCCAGTTTCACTGCAAGCCGTTTGAAAAATCCATTTCCCTTTTGGAACATTCGTGTGCGACGCGGCTCCGTGATACCGGGGTAGCCGTGTAGTGGACATCTCCCATTGTTTAGTGGCCATCTCCCGTTGTTTTGGCAGCGGCGCCCAACCCGCCCTCCCAAAACCGTGGGCGCTAACCCCACCTATAAAACCCATCACCACAACCAAATTCACCATCAGTCCATCATCACACACACACACACACCAGCAAAAATATTCCAACGAAGCAAGAAGATCATCGATCGATCTCCAGCAACTTCGGCGCCGGGCTTTGATCGGAAGGGAAGAAGAGGAGGAGGATGCGGATGAGCTGCAACGGGTGCCGGGTGCTGCGCAAGGGGTGCGGCGAGGGCTGCACCATCCGGCCCTGCCTGGAGTGGATCCGGAGCGCCGACGCGCAGGCCAACGCCACCGTCTTCCTCGCCAAGTTCTACGGCCGGGCCGGGCTGCTCAACCTCCTCGCCGACGACGACGCCGACCTCCGCCCGGCGCTCTTCCGCTCGCTGCTCTACGAGGCGTGCGGCCGCATGGTCAACCCCGTCTACGGCTCCGTCGGCCTGCTCTGGTCCGGCCAGTGGGAGGCCTGCCAGGCCGCCGTCGAGGCCGTGCTCAAGGGCCGCCCCATCGTCCGGGTCACCTCCGACGCGCCCCTCGTGGCCTGCGACATCCGCCACGTCGCCAAGGCCGACCGCCCTGCCGCGTCTCCGGAGGCCGCCGCGGCGGCCGGCACGCTCCTCGGCGTCTCGCGCGCTGGGCGCACCGGGTTCAAGCGCGCGTCCTCCTCCACGGCCAGGCCCAAGATCAAGAAGAGCTTTTCCGGCGCCAAGCGCGACGATGGGCTCGACCAAGCGCCGAGCCACGAGGAGTCGGCCGGCAGCCACGACCATGGCAGCCACGTTGAAGACGACGGCGGCATGGGCATGGCAGTCGAGCAGAAGAGAGAAGAAGAGTCGTCCGAGGGCACCGAGGTTGACGCGGGCTCGCACGTGAGCCAAGCAGAGCACAGCCCTGTGCCTCCGGTGGCGGCCCAGGACGAGGAGGCACATGGCGACGAAATCGGGCTGGAGCTGACGCTGGGGTTCCCGCCGGTCACCCCGCGCGTGGTGGCGAGGTCGCCGCCGGCACGCTTCGGCGCCAGCAGCTCGAGCGCCGAGTCGAGCCACATCGGCCTTCTGCTTGAGCTGCCCGTGGCATAGAGACGCGGCCGGCGACAGTACCGCCCTTGAACTAGCTGGGAAGTCATCAGTTTTGGGATCGTGTCATGCACCTTCGTGGTTTTTGTCTTTTCCCCATTTTAGAGTACAGAAGATATAGCAGTAGAATGTTGGGAATGTTGTACCTTGTGCATCTGCCGAGTGCCTTGTTGTTAGGGCCTCTCTGGATATTACTCACAGGAATGACAGTTGCTATGATGTTGCTTCGCTTCAGCTCGTAGGAGTATGATTTGCCCTGTAGTTTCTCTTCTATCTAATTTTCAGTTTCAGGGCTTTGCAATCCATGTTGTTCGTTGCTACTGAGCTGAATGATAAGTTTGGCGTTTTGTGGGCCTTGTGTGTTTCAATAAACTTCAGGATGAGCGTCCGATCTTCACATTGCATGGCCGAAAAGATTCTCTGACGCCTCCTGGAAGTGCTAAAAGAAAATCCTAGATGCTCGGATCTTCCAATTACCGGACAAGCTTCTACTTTTCAATCAAATTTCCCTCTCTTGGCTGGAACTGCAGCTGTGTTTTTGCTTCTATATTGGTCAGGGCTCCTTATTTGCAGAAAGATCAGAAGTCAGTTAGCTCAGATCTTTGGTTGCTCCTCACAGCTTCAGGCCACTTTTTTCTTTGTCTCAAGGTAGCTGAATGAAATAGCTCACAATTGTGCTCATCAGATACTCACCTTGAGTGTAGAACCTGTCTTCTCATGTGTCAAATTAGCTCATGGACAAGCAGGATGTCCCTTCTTAGCTCCTCTCTGTAATTCAGCTTGTCCTATGAGCACTGCTTCACACACGACACTTTTCAGACGAAATACGGACGACACGTCAAATCCCACCGTCCAAAGCCAACGCTAAACAGCTCCAGCCGGTTGGATCGGGCATCGTTCAAGTATCGTTCACCAAAGCATCGTGTGCAAAGTACTTTCGTTGTCCTATTTCTGTAATTCATGTTGTACTATGTACCCGAGCTGAGTTTGAATGAAAGTTTGGCGCTCTGGGCGCCTTTTCTTGTTCAAAAAAAAAAAACAGTTGCTATGATGTACTGATTTCAAGTCACTAGAGCAATATCATATGGCTTCAATCGGCATAATAACTGCTAATATAACGATTTTGACCCAAAATAACACTTCAGCAAAGTCGTTATGAGCATACCAGTCGACATGGTTGAAGAAGCTGGCTCCAAAACCGAGCTCATGGCCTCCATATTTGAAGACTATGAAGACCAAGTTTGGAGCTCACTCCAAATAAAACTGCACGAGGGCAATGGCGGAGCTCGAAAGAAATCAACAGGGGCGAAGATGCGAAAATAAAGAATACATCGCTTGTTTGTACTTTTGCTGAACAAGAAACAATATGGACAATGCCTGTTCTCCAAGTACTCCAACCATGATGGAAAATCCTTGAACCAGTCGAACTTAAAGTGTCGTTTCCGACCTTCCCCGGCTCAGATTTGGGCCCTGCGGGTCCCATGTGGGTCTTAGCGGATCGGTCCCCGGCGTGGCTTCGTTGTTTTCTGCGTGGTGAGGTAGAGGAGCAACTCGGATAGGGGGCGGCGACGCCGATGGCATGCCTGCTGCAGCAAGAAGGCGGGAGCTTTACGGGCCCAGGAGGGCCCGGCCAAGCCTGTGGGCCCAGGGGCCTGGTATGCTCCTGCTACTGCGTCCGGTCGGCTACCGTTGCTGACGGTGGAGGTTGAGCCCTCCCGCGTGCCGACGGTGCTGCTACTTCTAGCCCTGGCTTCTCTTCTTCGGTGCGTAGACCTCACTTCGTGGTGTCGTGTTGAGACGGCGTGAGAAGCTTCAAGACCATGTTGGCGCAGGGTGGTGGTCAGTTTGGTGGTGGGCTCTGGAGCACCCGAGGTGATGATTGGGATCGGGAGAAATTCCTGTCGGCATGGCCGGCACCGGCACGGTGGCGCTTGAGGGTGCCGCCGGACCTTCCTGGAGGGCGTCGGGGGCTACCCTTCTTCTCTCCTCGTCAAGTATCAGGGAAAACCCTTGGCAGCAGCATCGTCATCGTCGGACCCTTCTTGAAGGTGTTGATTGGTACCGGCGCTTCGGAGTCTAGGAGCTTGGTGGGAGATCAACGGTAGGCGCGGTGGTCGCGTGGCTTTTCGTTTTTGTCGATCCCCCGTTGTCGGCGTTTGTTCCTTTTATTTTCTCTTTCGTTTTTTTGGGCGTGTCTGTACTGCTTCCGCCCCAGCACCTATCGTTGTTTGTATCGGTTGGTTGCTTTGTAATACAAAGCGGAGGAAACCCTTTCTTGGAACCTTCTGGACCATAAGCTTTGTAATTTTTCAAAAAGGGCTGCATGGCACCAAGCTTCAAATATGCTCGCCCCATAGCTGCAAGAATCAATCCAACGGAATAGTATTACATTTGTTTGAATTTTATGGCCTTGTTGTCGCGACATCGAAGGATTTAGTCCTTGTTGCTCAAATTCAAGCAAGGAGGCTGAACATGTATTGCTTCAGTTAATGTTGGTTCATCAGTTGTACAATCAACTAAATCACCTATCTTTCTTTTAAAAAATGCATCAATTATTTTCCCAGCATCACAACCACCCTCTAAAGGACATTTTCAATTGATAAAATCCAGACCTAATTGGAATCCCCAACTAAGGGATGGCAATGGGTCGGGTGTGGCTGGTCCAGATCCAACTCATGACCCAACTTCATACCCCTTGCCCATCCACCAAAGTATTCATGGGCGCAGTTTGTGCCCATGCCCAGATCCACTTTATCCGGGTACCCATGGAGCTTCATGGGTATAAAAAATCACAATGAAAAGCCTTAGCAAAGGTCAAAGTAAATTCATCATTGTTCATTCACAAATCACAACAAAAACTACAAGCATAAGTAGGCAACAAGAACAGTGTTCAGACATTGACCACACAGTGGCAACTCAAATAGTCTCATAATAGAAAACTTGTCTTAAATTTTATTACATCACAAGGAAAGTAAATTCTACAACATTGATAGTCAATTGTTTTCAATTCTAGCAAAAATGCTGATAACAAAGTTAGTCCATAAAAAAAGTAAGAAAAAGTGAATTCTAAAAATGCAACCGAACATGATTTATATGCACAACTACATAAGCTAGTGTAGAAGTAGTCCAACTATAACACATTTAGTACATTCAGTTAACCCCTAGTTCTCAGTCAAGTCGTTGCTAGATTATTGGATCTTAGAGCATCTACGACCACATATTACAAATATGGCCCCTCGACACAGTGTTCAGGCACGCCTCAAATTTCACTTGTTGCATCCGAACATCTAATGCTAGATTTTCAAATCCATACAAAGACGTGCAAACTAAAATAAACCTACGCACTACGTCGATCAACTAGCTACTCGTCGTCGGAGATGCCGACGATCTCCATGCCCGGCTCCGGCAGCATGGGCGGTAGCTGCAGCTCCGCCTTCTTCGGCTGCTCCGCTCCGGCCTCCTTCGCCTCTATCTCCGTGTCGAGCTCGGCGAAGAGCGCGTCGGACTCCGCCTGCTCCCGCTGGAAGAACGCCCGGTTGGCCTCCACATAGGTGTAACGCCCCGGATTCGTTGCGCCAGGTGTCTGCCAGTTATTTGCCGTCTTTGCCATGTCATTTGCTTGCGTGTTGCACTTTGCCATGTCATCATCTGCATTTCATATCATGTCATCATGTGCATTTCATTTTGCATACGTGTTCGTCTCATGCATCCGAGCATTTTCCCCGTTGTCCGGTTTTGCAATCCGGCACTCCTATGTCTCCCAGCGCCCCTTTTACCTCTTTTCGTGTGCGGGTGTTAAACGGTCTCGGAATGGAACGAGGTTTGTCAAGCGGCCTTGGTATAGCACCGGTAGACCGCCTGTCAAGTTTCGTGCCATTTGGAGGTCGTTTGATACTCCAACGGTTAACCGGGTAACCGCAAAATCCCCCTTCTCTTTGCAGCCCAACACCCTTCCAAAGTGGCCCAAAACCCAGCAAACTCCCCTCCATGCTCTCGGTCGTTCGATCACGATCGCGTGGCCGAAAACCGCACCTCATTTGGACTCTCCTAGCTCCCTCTACCTATAAATAAGCCCTCCCCGGCCACGCCGACCCCATCTCCCTCCTCTCCGGTGGCAAACCCCTGCGGGATCTCCGGCGAACCTCGGGTTCCGCGCCAGATCCAGATTTGTCCAAAGGTTGACCCCGATTTTGCCCAAGTCCCGATTTCTTTTGCATATTTTCATGCATTTTCATCATGCCGTAACTCTGTCATCGCTGCTCCGTTTCATGCGTGTAATATGTAAAATTGTTCGTCTCGAAGAGTAGATCATTTCATTCCATTGCATCATTTTCATTTGAGCTCATCTTGATGCCCAAAATGCTGTTGGAAGAGGACTATATGATGTTAGTTTCTGATTCTTATGAGAACATGCACTTTTGTTATTTTTGCCATGATTGATGTGTGCATCCTATGTACTTGAGTCCTACATGTGTTTTGTAATATGCCATACCATCTTTACAGGGGTGTATGCCATGTATTTTTGTGATCTCTGTGGTGACTAGCACAAGCATGCAAAGTAGGCTTCATGATGTTGCTGATTTCAGCCCCTGTTTTGCTGATATTTTTATGTCATGTTAACTTGATGCTACAGAGAGATCCATGCTTATTTTGAGATACTTCAGTAAGGATGTTTTGAACATATGGTTATTCTCTATCCATCCATGCCCTTGTTTGCAATTATGGAGTGTCATAGCTTGAGTCAATCGAGCTCTACTTTTGCTATAAAATGTTTTCTGGCAGGTTGTTTACATGTTATTCAATTTTGCCAAGGTTGTTGTAGTTGATCCGTGTATGCTATGATGTTGTTCTTGCCATGTATAGCTTCTATGCCATGTATTCTTACTGTGAGTTGCCTTGCCATGCCATGTATTGCTCTGTGGTGAGTGGTTCAAGCTCACCAACATGCCTACTTATTGTTGTTCCTGCCATGTATGAATCTGTAATATAACTTGCTATGTTTACATGGGTGCCATCATATTTTCTGATCCTTTTTGGCTTATGGTCACTAAAGGACATTTGATCTATGCAATTAGTAGATTCATTCCATGCCTTTGTTTGACATGTTAAGTTCCTGTAGCATGTTATTTGATAGCTCTAAACATTGCAACCTGATGTTATTTCTGCCAATGCCTGAAACCGTTATTATTTGCAATCTTGCCATGTGTGTTTGAGCATGTTTTAGTGATTTTTGGAGTTAGCTCAGTGTTCATGTTTTGTAATGCTTTACCTGTACATCATGCTCATGCCTTTTGTTTTCTTGTTGAGGTCCTGTAGCATGTTGTTTTGGTGCTTGCAATATGCCTAGTTGCTGTTTTGGACAGATTGTTGTTATAACTTGTATAGGGTGTATGTGTTGAACCGTTGCTCCGTTTTGAGTGTGCTCTATATGAAACTTGCTTGATTTTGCATGTAGTTTCATATTATCATGTTGCATCCTTGTTTTGAGGTGTTTGCTTGATGTTTGTATGCATTTTGCATCAATGCCATGCTTAACTTGTTTTGCTCATATCTTCTAGGCCGTAGCTCCGAATCTAATGAACTTTATATGTAACTTGACTAGAATTTCGTATAGATCATCTTGGCGCATTTTAAATTGCTGTTTAACAACTTGAACACAAGGTTTATTCAGATCTGGACCAATTTCGAAATTTGCATATGAGGACTTACCGGAATTGTTATATGTTGTTTCCGGCCTCATTTAAACTTGTCTTGTTGTGGTGCTCTTGTATGCATCATCCCTTGCCATGAGTAGCTTCATGTAGTCTTGTCATGCATCATGCTTGTTGTGCATCATGTCTTGTCTATGTGTGGTGTGTTTACTACGTTGTGTGCTTCTTCTTGTTAGTTCCTGTTTCGTTGCGATCGTGAGGATTCGTTCGTCTACGCTTGGTTCGGCTCATCCGTTCGTCTTCTTCATGGATTCGTTCTTCTTCCTTGCGGGATTTAAGGCAAGATGACCGCTACCCTGGATCTCACTACTATCATTGCTGTGCTAGTTGTTTCGTTCTATCGCTATGCTGCGCTACCTATCACTTGTTCCTCAAGCCTCCCAAATTGCCATGTCAGCCTCTAACCTTTTGCACCTTCCCAGCAAACCGTTATTTGGCTATGTTACCGCTTTGCTCAGCCCCTCTTATAGCGTTGTTAGTTGCAGGTGAAGATGAAGTTTGTTCTTTGTTGGAACATGGAGATGTTGTCCCTTGTTGGAACATGTTTACTTGTTGGGATATCACAATATATCTTATTTAATTAATGCATCTATATACTTGGTAAAGGGTGGAAGGCTCGGCCTTATGCCTGGTGTTTTGTTCCACTCTTGCCGCCCTAGTTTCCGTCATATCGGTATTATGTTCCCGGATTTTGCGTCCCTAACGCGGTCGGGTGATTTATGGGACCCCCTTGACAGTTCGCTTTGAATAAGACTCCTCCAGCAAGGCCCAACATTGGTTTTACCATTTGCCTCACCTAGCCCTTTTTCCCTTGGGTTTCGGAGCCCGAGGGTCATCTTATTACCCCGGGCGGTGCTCGTCGTGAGTGCTGGTCCAAACTATCGACCGCCGGTGTACCAGGGCAACTCTGGGTTC
The DNA here is from genome assembly GCA_021605205.1 of Aegilops longissima. Classification (NCBI taxonomy): domain Eukaryota; kingdom Viridiplantae; phylum Streptophyta; class Magnoliopsida; order Poales; family Poaceae; genus Aegilops; species Aegilops longissima. The sequence continues at coordinate 64,806,053 of CM038678.1, read as the reverse complement.
GCCACCGGAAGTTTGGACAATCCGGTGTGCCACGAGAACGAGATATGTGCAGCTCCTATCAGGATTTGTCGGCACATCCGGCGGCTTTGCTGGTCTTGTTTTATTCTTTGTCGAAATGTCTTGTGGCCGGATTCCGAGACTGATCGGGTCTTTCCGGGAGAAGGAATATCCTTCGTTGGTCGAGAGCTTATCATGGGCTAAGTTGGGACACCCTGCAGGTATAAACTTTCGAGAGCCGTGCCCGCGGTTATGTGGCAGATGGGAATTTATTAATATCCGGTTGTAGTAAACTTGAAGCAAACCCTTCTAAAATACACCAACCGTGTGCGTAACCGTGAGTGTCTCTTTTCGGGGTTGATCGAGAGGAGAACACGGTTCCTGGGTTATGGTTGACGTAAGTAGGAGTTCAGGATCACTTCTTGATCATTACTAGTTGACGACCGTTCCTTTGTTTCTCTTCTCGCTCTCATTTGCGTATGTTAGCCACCATATATGCTTAGTCGCTGCTGCTGCCTCACCACTTTACCCCTTCCTTTCCCATTTAAGCTTTGCTAGTCTTGATACCCATGGTAATGGGATTGCTGAGTCCTCGTGGCTCACAGATTACTACACCACCAGTTGCAGGTACAGGTTGCGATGGTCATGACGCAAGAGCGATGTTTGCTTGTGTTGGAGTTCTTCTTCTGCTTCTTCTTCGATCAGGGGATAGGTTCCAGGTCGGCAGCCTGGGCTAGCAGGGTGGATGTCGTTTGAGTTTCTGTTTATGTTTCATCCGTAGTCGGATGTTGATCTCTTGTATATGATGTTGATGTATTTCTGTGGCATTTGTGCCTTATGTATGTATCCCCATCTATTATGTAATGTTGATGTAGTGATATCCACCTTGCAAAAGCGTTTCAATATGCGGGTCTATCCTTGGTGGGACCGTCGAGTTCCTTTTGGATAGGGTCGCATATTGGGCGTGACAATAGGCCTCATCCTGGATGGACTCCAGGATGGCCTGCTGCTCCGCCATCTTGTTGGACTAGGTGACGGCGAACTCCGCCTCCGCCTGCTCCACGTTGAAGGCCAAAACCTGCTGGCCCGGCTCCTCCACCTCCATCGGAGCTATCTCCTTCTCTTCCCCTGACTGCTCCTCCTCCTCCTCCTCCAGCTCCGGCGAGTCCGGAGGCAGCCCGGCAGCGATGCGGGTGGCGCGCGGCTTGCCGCCTGGATCTCCTGTTGGATATCGTAGCGGCGCTCTTGCATCAGCATGGCGTAGTAGGTGATCTTGCTCCGGACCATGGCAGAGTGTCGGAGCATGGGCGAAGCGTCTGACGGTGGGCAGACCGCCGAAGCAGGAGAGGGAGGAGGTGAATGAGCTCGGACTGGCGGCGCGGAGAGGGGGGAGGGGGATGGGTTAGGGTTGCGGGACTCCGACCGGCTTAAATAGCCGGATTTGGTCTTGGGCGGTGAGCCGGAGCGGCGCCACATGGCGTTCACACCGCAGCGAGGGACGCGGTGTCTGTCGTACCGCCGGTTTCCGTGTGAGACCCCACCGTCATACTGACGTGGCGGGCGTACCCGGGTGCTTTCATATCCGTCCCATATTTGGGATATGGAAGGTGTCGGTCAGCTCGGGCGTTTAAGACCCGTCTGAGACGTTTGTCTGGATCGAAAATACGCTACCGGTCAATGATCGGACGGCCGCCTGGACGTATCTGAAAGGTCAGGTTGTAGATGCTCTTAGTGAATTCCATGTTCACACGTTCGTGCGTTGTACAAGCGTGGTTAATCTCTGAATTGGTCTCTGAATTTACTGCTAGTTCTTATAAAGTTTCAGATAGGTCACGAGCAGAGAGAGCACTGAGTTGCAAAAATTAAATGATGGATATAAACCTCCGTCAGCACGAGTAAGACAACATATATGAATGATTGAAGAATTAAATGGGCGCCGAAGAGGAATCATTGTATACTAATAATTGAAACCGTAAAATGGATGGATAAAGCTTACCTTCTACCGGCTGATCACGCGCACCCGTCCGTCGGCTCCATGGCCGTTTGATCGTGTGTTGATCAGACGGCCGATAGCGTCCCCGCGTCTGTTTTCTTGCAACTCACATGTTGTTTCAAGACAGTCATTCCTGCAACTGGGTAACAGTAAAGGGTTTCGGGGCTCGTCTGGAAGCCGCATCTGTTTTCCTGCAACTCACATGTTGTTTCAAGACAGCCATTCCTGCAACTGGGTAACAATAGGGTGGTTTTGGAGCTTGTCTGGATTAGAGGGCGAGCGGTTGGATTTGGGAGCCGGCGGACGGGCGCGGCGGCGCTAGGCGTTGGGCCACCAGGCCTTATCCACTGCGGTGGCGACGACGACTTGCTCGGGATCGGCGATGGCCGAGGACGACTCAAGCAGGTACAAATCAGAGATCGGCGGTTTCTTCAACAAAGATCTTGTTTCAGAAATAAAAAAATGATTCGGTGGTGAAGTTTTTTTCAGCAACAGGATCTAGTTTTAGAAAGTTTCTGCAACACACGTCTTGTTTCAAAAAAAATGGTTCGGTAGCGAAGTTATTTTCCTGCAACATGGGTCTTGCTTCTGAAACATAGCCCGGTTGACGAAAGCGTTGGAGGAGCACATGTTTCAGAAACATAGTTTTAGTTGCAGAAATCGTCAAAGGAGTGCCCAGCGTGGAAGCTCGTCGCCGTCATGCTGGAGTAGAGATTGCGACTGTTCTCGAAGCAGGCCCCCTCGGTGAGCTCGATTTGCTTCAGATCCAACCATGGTGCGTCATAGTGTTGCAGAAACTTCAGTTTAGTTCATGCACGCCGGCAACGGGCTGATTCTGCGGTGGGTTGGCGGCGGCGCCCTGTAGGGCGCAACTCTATCGAGGCCGGGGGCAATAGTGTTGTTTCCACAACAGAGCGTTTGTTGTGAAAAATAAAGAGTGGGCATGCTGGGCGTGGACACTAAATCGGACGGCTATCAGTTCGGGCATCCAACGGCTGTCGAGGCGACGGATAAAATCAAAACATCGGCCGGCAGAAGCGTAGCGCGCCCAAAATGATGGATAGTCTACACGCAAACTGAAGCTGACACATATAAAGTACAGTACTAGTCAGAAACGCTCATGTCAGATTGTAATCCTATTTTCCAGTGGTAAATATAGAAAAAGCACATGGACTCCTCAAGTACCAGCTACAGCTGCAGCTGCAGAGCAATTGCTGACAAAATCCTGAAGGGTCACTTCTTGTTGAGCTTCTTCATATGCCTCTTCAGCCTCCTTGACAGTCGTCTTTGACACTTAACCCTAGATTGATACATAAACACAGTTCTGTTATAGAACCTCCCAACAGCTCCCTTCTTGATCCCACAATCTTCATATTTATGCGCATCAGCCACCAACGTCGACAGTTCATCCGCTGAAAACATCTGAAACAAACATGGGCTAGCTTCAGCGACTCACTCGAATGAGTGACAAGTTTCCACCAAACGCAGCACATTCTCAAAAACATTTTGCTACGATTTACCTCGTGCGGATCGCCAAATACAATCTTCTCTTCTGGGAAACACACCATCTTCAGAGCCGTTGCAGTTTTCAGCGTGTCCCAATCCTGGGAATTTATGGACGATACCACCTCAAGGAAGGCACTGGCACCGCGCCAGCTCTCACCAATTGCCTTCAAACATCTATCACAATCAGGCGAACTTGTTACAGTTGAAGCTTTGGCCAGCGACGAGTGCACAAACTTTCAGAAAGTGTGTGTTCATGGCCTGTGAGCAGTTAAGCGTTAAGCATTTCATATCAGACATACGAGAAGGCAAAGTGGTGATCTCACATTGTCCAGTTTGACATCATCAAAGCCATATCGATCTACGAGCATTTTCAGCCCTCGGCTCGTCCGAAGACATTCCCCCTCCGCTTGCTTTGACTTCTCTTCGGCGAAAAAACTATGCATGAGATAATTCAGGCCGCGCATCACCTCCATCACAGGTTCATCGAACAGGCACGGTATTCCCTGAACAAAGCCGCAACAAAAATGGTGCTCAAAATTCTTGAGCCGATGGAGAAAAAAAAGGGAGCTTACACTTACCAATCTTTCTTCAATGATCGTTTTATATTCAGGCTTCCCAACAGCCAATTTCTGCCCAGGTTGGTGCCACTTCAAGAGCATGTCAGTAAGCTGACTGTTGACACCATCATCAAGGTTAATGGCATCAGCCTTGTCCGTAAATACTTGGAAGTCTTTTCGCCAAACTATCTGATAACGAAATGAATATGGACAAGGTTGTCAAACAGGAAAAAGAAACAAGGAGTCAAACATCTTAATTGTTTGATCATGTTTGACTTCCAAGGGGTTAGCTAAAAAGCTTGATCATGTTTGATGTCACAAGGTTTCAGATTTTTTTTGATTTTTTTAATTTACTGTTAATAGAGGGTGTAGGGGCACCCGGATGTTGAAAGTCATGTCTCCTTTTCTTTGTTAGTAGTAGTACCTGTTTGTACCGACATGGCGACATCACGCGACATATTTCTTCAGGGTAGCCTTACGGGTTAGAAAATGCATTTGAGCATGTTAATTAAGCAATGAGCTTGTGTCCAGAATGCTCTCCTTAATGCCAAACAAGTGGCAAAAATGTCAATCATGCACGAGGATGCGAGTTCTTTTGAGTTGGTGACAAGCAACATTAAGAAACAACAATAGAAAGGGAAAAACGAAGGTGGAACTAACATGGTTTGCCCTATTTTCCGTGACGAAGTTTCCCCATAAATTCTGCATGAGGGAGTGAGGATCCAGAAAAAAAATAGGTCAATGAAAAGTTGACAAGAAAATAAAAAACAACAGCAACAAAGCACATGAGTAGTGACGCAAAGAAGAAGAACAAAGCACGCACCTGCATGACGTCTGGTTCGTAGAGACTGATCCCATCAGCATAGAAAACTGCGAAGCCTGAGGGGGTCATGAACAGCACCATCAGCATAGACGAATAATCAAGCAAACTCAAGAAAAGCATGACTATTAGAAAGTAAAAAAGCAGTATGTATGTACACCAATCAAGCCATGGATTGGATCCGACGCCTTTGGCGGATCAGCCGCAGCCTAACAACTTGGGCAGCGCGCTCGTACGGGATCGAATGCAAAGTGATTTCGTGAGCGAAGAAACACCCTCCCCACGTCTACTACATGTAGAAACTAGATAGATTGCATAGGATTTTAAACGATACAAAGGTATTTTACATTGAAAACATAGATTGCATAATTTAAAAACGACAAACGATAAAAAACTAAGTAGATAGCATAAAAAACTACTCTAAGTTGCTATCATCATTTTCACCATTGTCATCCTTGGCGGTGTCGTCCGAGGTTGATAGCCATATGTCCAACCAACGATCATCGTTCTACGTGAAGAACGACCTCCCACCTGCTGCAACGAGATCGGTCTGCGCGTTCGCCAATGCCTTCCGCCGACGCCTGTCCAACCGCGCCTCGCGGCGCCTTTGCGTGTCCTCCTCGTGACGCCTTGCCCAGTAGCCTTGCTCGTAGGCGACGTCCTCCGGGTGGCGCCGGCGCCACTCCGCCATGACCCGCTCGTCCTCCTAGGCGACGAGGAAGCGGCGCTGCCGCTCGGCGTGCTCCGCACGGTCTTGTGCCGTGTTCAGACGAGGCGGCGGGCGGCGTCGGCGCTGCTGGGCGTGTACACGTCTTGAAGTTCATCTGCCGCGCGGCCGCCCAGCGCCACGCCGCCCGCGTCATCTGCTGGCGGCCTCGCGCGCCGTCCAGACGCGTGCGAGCCGAGCCGGAGATCGCTGGCGTATCTCCGCATAGTAGCCGCCGTTAGGCGCGGCGACGCCGCGGTAGCCGGACGCTCTTCGGCGGCGCGGCAGCATGGCGGGGCGCTGGAGCAGCGCGTCGGTGGCGGGGCGCTGGAGTGGCGCGTGGTAGAGAGGGAGAGGAGGAAGAGAAGAGGAGGCATGGAGAGGCGCGTGGCGCGCGCCGCACTTTATAGGCGTGCCGGAAGCGGTGCACAAAAAATGAGGCGCGAGCTGGCGCCTTTTCTCGCGCGCACGCAAACGGTTCCCACGCGCGTGATTATCCCGCCACCGCTGGAGCGTGGCAAAACGCCCCGCGCACGCTAAAAGCTTCGTTTACCGCGCGCGCGTCGTTTCGCGCGGCCGTTGGAGATGCTCTTACCAAAAAAGGCTTTCGCCCCGCTTAATATTATAAAGCACATGCCCAAGCCAACAATCCACAAAGGTACACACACACGCAAGCACACACACACCAAGTTCACACACAAACAGGATCCACAAGGGTTAATCTTTGAGGCACAGCTCAACAAGCCCTAGAACGAAAAGAAAGACATCATCTAGTCGGGCTCCGGGGCGGCGAAGCGGTGGCGCCCGGACGGAAGGCGGCGATCGAAGGTCGGCGAGGAGGGTGTTGATGATGTCCCGATCTGAGGCGGCTAAGCGGCCGCCAAAGCTGCAAGTACCCACACATTTTAAAAATGGCGTCGATGGCGCGGCGTAGAGGACTTTTGGATGACAAGCTTATTGTGGACGGTCCACAGCGTCGGCGAGGACCCCAACGCATAACCAGCGGATATGTCGGTGGCGAGGGGAGGCATGGATCTCGCGAGAAGGTCGGGGAAGTTGGAGTTGCACCACTGTCCACCAACCGTCTCGCGGAAACTGGACCAAAGAAACTGTTGGGGAACGTAGTAATTTCAAAAAATTTCCTACGCACACGCAAGGATCATGGTGATGCATAGCAACGAGAGGGGAGAGTATTGTCCACGTACCCTCGTAGAACGTAAGCGGAAGCGTTATGACAACGCGGTTGATGTAGTCGTACGTCTTCACGATCCGACCGATCCAAGTACCGAACGTACGGCACCTCCGAGTTCAGCACACGTTCAGCTCGATGGCGATCCCGGACTCCGATCCAGCAAAGTGTCGGGATGAGTTCCGTCAACCGACGGCGTGGGAGCGATGATGATGTTCTACGGCGCGAGGCTTCGCCTAAACTCCGCGACGATATGACCGAGGTGGAATATAGTGGAGGGGCACTGCACACGGCTAAGGAGCGATCACGAAGATCAACTTGTGTGTCTGGGGTGCCCCTTGCCCCGTATATAAAGGAGCAAGGAGGAGGCGGCCGGCCTAGGAGGGCGCACCAGGAGGAGTCCTACTCCCACGGGAGTAGGATTCCCCTTCCAAGTAGTAGGAGTAGGAGTCAAGGAAGGGGAAGAGAAGAGAAGGAAGGAGGGGACGCAGCCCTCCCCTAGTCAATTCGGACTAGGCCTTGGGGGCGCCCAACCTCTCTCTCTCTTTCCCTAAAGCCCAATAAGACCCATATACTCCCCGGCGAATTCCCGTAACTCTCCGGTACTCCGAAAAATACCCGAATCACTCGAAACCTTTCCGAACTCCGAATATAGTCGTCCAATATATCGATCTTTACGTCTCGACCATTTCGGGACTCCTCGTCATGTCCCCGATCTCATCCGGGACTCCGAACTCCTTCGGTACATCAAAACTCATAAACTCATAATATAAGCATCGCATCGAAACCTTAAGCGTGCGGACCCTACGGGTTCGAGAACTATGTAGACATGACCTAGAACTATTCTTGGTCAATAACCAATAGTGGAACCTGGATGCTCATATTGGCTCCTACATATTCTACGAAGATCTTTATCGGTCAAACCGCATAACAACATACGTTGTTCCCTTTGTCATCGGTATGTTACTTGCCCGAGATTCGATCGTCGGTATCCAATACCTAGTTCAATCTCGTTACTGGCAAGTCTCTTTACTCGTTACGTATTGCATCATTCCGTAACTAACTCATTAGCTACATTGCTTGCAAGGCTTATAGTGATGTGCATTACCGAGAGGGCCAGAGATACCTCTCCGACAATCGGAGTGACAAAACCTAATCTCAAATCGCCAACCCAACATGTACCTTTGGAGACACCTGTAGTACTCCTTTATAATCACCCAGATTACGTTGTGACGTTTGGTAGCACCAAAGTGTTCCTCCGTAAGCGGAGTTGCATAATCTCATAGTTACAGGAACATGTATAAGTCATGAAGAAAGCAATAGCAATATACTAAAGCGATCAAGTGCTAGGCTAACGGAATGGGTCATGTCAATCACATCATTCTCCTAATGATGTGATCCCATTAATCAAATAACAACACATGTCTATGGTTAGGAAACATAACCATCTTTGATTAATGAGCTAGTCAAGTAGAGGCATACTAGTGACTATATGTTTGTCTATATATTCACACATGTATCATGTTTCCGGTTAATACAATTCTAGCATGAATAATAAAAATTTATCATGAAATAAGGAAATAAATAATAACTTTATTATTGCCTCTAGGGCATATTTCCTTCAGTCTCCCACTTGCACTAGAGTCAATAATCTAGTTCACATCATCATGTGATTCAACACTAATATTCACATCTGTATGTGATTAACACCCATATTTCACATCGTCATGTGACCAACACCCAAAGGGTTTACTAAGATATGATCATGTTTTGCTCGTGAGAGAAGCTTAGTCAACAGGTCTGTCACATTCAGAGCCGTATGTATTTTGCAAATATTCTATGTCTACAATGCTCTGCACAGAGCTACTCTAGCTAATTGCTCCCACTTTCAATATGTATCCGGATTGAGACTTAGAGTCATCTGGATCAGTGTAAAAAGCTTGCATCGATGTAACTCTTTACGACGGGCTCTTTTATCACCTCCATAATCGAGAAATATTTCCTTAGTCCTCACTAAGGATGTTCTTGACCAATGTCCAGTGATCTACTCCTAGATCACTATTGTACTCCCTTGCCAAATTCAGAGCAAGGTATACAATAAGTCTGGTACATAGCATAGCATACTTTATAGAACCTATGACTGAGGCATAGGGAATGACTTTCATTCTCTTTTTTATTTTCTGCCGTGGTCGGGATTTGAGTCTTTACTCAATTTCACACCTTTGCAACACAGGCAAGAACTCTTTCTTTGACTGTTCCATTTTGAACTATTTCATAATCATGACAAGGTATGTACTTATTGAAAAACTTATCAAGCGTCTTGATCTATCTCAATAGATCTTGATGCTCAATATGTAAGCAGCTTCACCGAGGTCCTTCTTTGAAAAACTCCTTTATGCTTTGCAGAATAATTCTACATTATTTCCAATCAACAATATGTCATTCACATATACTTATCAGAAATGTTGTAGTGCTCCCACTCACTTTCTTGTAAATACAGGCTTCTCCAAAAGTCTGTATAAAACCATATGCTTTGATCACACTATCAAAGCGTTTATTCCAACTCCGAGATGCTTGCACCAGTCCATAGATGGATCGCTGAAGCTTGCACATTTTGTTAGCTCCTTTAGGATTAACAAAACCTTCTGGTTGCATCATATACAACTCTTCTTTAATAAATCCATTAAAGAATGTAGTTTTTACATCCATTTGCCAGATTTCATAAAAGGTGGCAATTGCTAACATGATTCGGACAGACTTAAGCATCGCTACAGTTTAGAAAATCTCATTGTAGTCAACACCTTGAACTTGTCGAAAACCTTTTTGTGACAAGTCGAGCTTTGTAGATAGTAACACTACTATCAGTGTCCGTCTTCCTCTTGAAGATCCATTTATTTAACATGGCTTGCTGATCATCGAGCAAGTCAATCAAAGTCCATACTTTGTTCTCATACATGGATCCTATCTCAGATTTCATAGCCTCAAGCCATTTCGTGGAATCTGGGCTCATCATCGCTTCCTCATAGTTCGTAGGTTCATCATGGTCTAGTAACATGACTTCCAGAACAGGATTACCGTACCACTCTGGTGCGGACTGTACTTTGGAAGACCTACGAGGTTTTGTAGTAACTTGATCTGAAGTTTCATGATCATCATCATTAGCTTCCTCACTAATTGGTGTAGGAATCACTGGAACTGATTTATGTGATGAACTACTTTCCAATTCGGGAGAAGGTATAAATTACCTTATCAAGCTCTTACTTTCCTCCCACTCACTTCTTTCGAGAGAAACTCCTTCTCTAGAAAGGATCCATCTTAGCAACGAATGTTTTGCCTTTAGATCTGTGATAGAAGGTGTACCCAACAGTTTCCTTTGGGTATTCTATGAAGACGCACTTCTCCGATTTGGGTTCGAGCTTATCAGGTTGAAAACCTTTTTCATATAAGCATCGCAACTCCAAACTTTAAGAAACGACAGCTTAGGTTTACTGCTAAACCATAGTTCATACGGTGTCGTCTCAACGGATTTAGATGGTGCCCTATTAAACGTGAATGCAGCTGTCTCTAATGCATAACCCCAAAACGATATTGGTAAATCGGTAAGAGACATCATTGATCGCACCATATCAAAATAAAGTACGGTTACGATGTTTGGACACACCATAACGTTGTGGTGTTCCAGGTGGCGTGAGCTGTGAAACTATTCCACATTGTTTTAATTGAAGACAAAACTCGTAACTCAAATATTCATCTCCACGATCAGATCGCAGAAACTTTATTTTCTTGTTACGATGATTTTCCACTTCACTCTGAAATTCTTTGAACCTTTCAACTATTTCAGACTTATGTTTCATCAAGTAGATATACCCATATCTGCTCAAATCATCTGTGAAGGTTAGAAAATAATGATACCCGCCGCGAGCCTCAACATTCATTGGACCACAAACATCACTATGTATGATTTCCAACAAATCAGTTGCTTGCTCCATAGTTCCGGAGAACGGCGTTTTAGTCATCTTGCCCATGAGGCACGGTTCGCAAGTACCAAGTGATTCATAATCAAGTGATTCCAAAAGCCCATCAGTATGGAGTTTCTTCATGCGCTTTACACCAATATGACCTAAATGGCAGTGCCACAAATAAGTTGCACTACCATTATTAAACTTTACATCTTTTGGTTTCAATATTATGAATATGTGTATCACACGATCGAGATCCAACAAACCATTTTCATTGGGTGTATGACCATAGAAGGTTTTATTCATGTAAACAGAACAATAATTATTCTCTAACTTACATGAATAACCGTATTGCAATAAACATGATCAAATCATATTCATGCTCAACGCAAACGCCAAATAACATTTATTTAGGTTCAACACTAATCCCGAAAGTATAGGGAGTGTGCGATGATGATCATATCAATCTTGGAACCACTTCCAATACACATCGTCACTTCACCCTCAACTAGTCTCTGTTTATTCTGTAACTCCTGTTTCGAGTCACTAATTTTTAGCAACTGAACAAGTATCAAATACTCAGGGGCTACTATAAACACTAGTAAGGCACACATCAATAACCTGTATATCAAATATACCCTTGTTCACTTTGCCATCCTTCTTATCCACCAAATATTCAGGGCATTTCCGCTTCTAGTGACCATTTCCTTTGCAGTGTAAGCACTCAGTTTCAGGCTTTGGTCCAGCTTTGGTCTTCTTCACGGGAGTGACAACTTGTTTGCCATTCTACTTGAAGTTTCCCTTTCTTTCCCTTTGCCCTTTTCTTGAAACTAGTGGTCTTGTCAATCATCAACACTTGATGCTCTTTTCTTGATTTCTACCTTCGTCGATTTCAGCATCACGAAGAGCTTGGGAATTACTTTTGTCATCCCTTGCATATTATAGTTCATCACGAAGTTCCACTAACTTGGTGATGGTGACTAGAGAATTCTGTCAATCACTATCTTATCTGGAAGATTAACTCCCACTTGATTCAAGCGATTGAAGTACCCAGACAATCTGAGCACATGCTCACTAGTTGAGCGATGCTCCTCCATCTTTTAGCTATAGAACTTGTTGGAGACTTCATATCTCTCAACTCGGGTATTTTCTTGAAATATTAATTCCTGGAACATCTCATATAGTCTGTGACGTTCAAAACGTCTTTGAAGTCCCGATTCTAAGCCGTTAAGCATGGTGCACTAAACTATCAAGTAGTCATCATATTGAGCTAGCCAAACGTTCATAACGTTTGCATCTGCTCCTGCAATAGGTCTCTCACCTAGCGGTGCATCAAGGACATAATTCTTCTGTGCAGAATGAGGATAAACCTCAGATCACGGATCCAATCCGCATCATTGCTACTAGCATCTTTCAACACAGTTTTCTCTAGGAACATATTAAAATAAACATATGAAAGCAACAAACATAGGGAAGCAACAACGCGAGCTATTGATCTACAACATAATTTGCAAAATACTACCAGGACTAAGTTCATGATAAATTAAAGTTCAATTAATCATATTACTTAAGAACTCCCACTTAGATAGACATCCCTCTAATCTTCTAAGTGATTACGTGATCCATATCAACTACACCATGTCCGATCGTCACGTGAGATGGAGTAGTTTCAACGGTGAACATCAATATGTTGATCATATCTACTATATGATTCACGCTCGACCTTTCGGTCTCCGTGTTCCGAGGCCATATCTGTTATATGCTAGGCTCGTCAAGTTTAACCTGAGTATTCCGCGTGTGCAACTGTTTTGCACCCGTTGTATTTGAACGTAGAGCCTATCACACCCGATCATCACGTGGTGTCTCAGCACGAAGAACTTTCGCAACGGTGTATACTCAGGGAGAACACTTTTACTATGATAATTTTGTGAGAGATCATCTTAAAATGCTACCGTCAATCAAAGCAAGATAAGATGCATAAAGGATAAACATCACATGCAACCAATATAAGTGATATGATATGGCCATCATCATCTTGTGCTTGTGATCTCCATCTCCGAAGCACCGTCGTGATCACCATCGTCACCGGCGCGACACCTTGATCTCCATCGTAGCATCGTTGTCGTTACGCCATCTATTGCTTTTACGACTATCGCTACCGCTTAGTGATAAAGTAAAGCAATTACAGGCGTTGCATTTCATACAATAAAGCGACAACCATATGGCTCCTGCCGATTGCCGATAACCGGTTACAAAACATGATCATCTCATACAATAAAATATAGCATCACGTCTTGACCATATCACATCACAACATGCCCTGCAAAAACAAGCTAGACGTCCTCTACTTTGTTGTTGCAAGTTTTACGTGGCTGCTACGGGCTGAGCAAGAACCGTTCTTACCTACGCATTAAAACCACAACTATAGTTCGTCAAGTTAGTGTTGTTTTAACCTTTGCAAGGACCGGGCGTAGCCACACTCGGTTCAACTAAAGTGAGAGAGACAGACACCCGCCAGTCACCTTTAAGCACGAGTGCTCGAAACGGTGAAACCAGTCTCGCGTAAGCGTACGCGTAATGTCGGTCCGGGCCGCTTCATCTCACAATACCGTTGAACCAAAGTATGACATGCTGGTAAGCAGTATGACTTGTATCGCGCACAACTCACTTGTGTTCTACTCGTGCAAATAACATCAACGCATAAAACCAGGCTCGGATGCCACTGTTGGGGAACGTAGTAATTTCAAAAAAATTCCTACGCACACGCAAGGATCATGGTGATGCATAGCAACGAGAGGGGAGAGTATTGTCCACGTACCCTCGTAGACCATAAGCGGAAGCGTTATGACAACGCGGTTGATGTAGTCATACGTCTTCACGATCCGACCGATCCAAGTACCGAACGTAAGGCACCTCCGAGTTCAGCACACGTTCAGCTCGATGACGATCCCCGGACTCCGATCCAGCAAAGTGTCGGGGATGAGTTCCATCAGCACGACGGCGTGGTGACGATGATGATGTTCTACCGGGGCAGGGCTTCGCCTAAACTCCGCGACGATATGACCGAGGTGGAATATAGTGGAGGGGGGCACCGCACACGGCTAAGGAACGATCACGAAGATCAACTTGTGTGTCCTGGGGTGCCCCCTTGCCCCCGTATATAAAGGAGCAAGGGAGGAGGCGGCCGGCCTAGGAGGGGCGCACCAAGGAGGAGTCCTACTCCCACCGGGAGTCGGATTCCCCACCTTCCAAGTAGTAGGGGTAGGAGTCAAGGAAAGGGGGAAGAGAAGAGAAGGAAGGAGGGGGCGCAGCCCCTCCCCCTAGTCCAATTCGGACTAGGCCTTGGGGGGCGCCTAACCTCTCTCTCTCTTTCCCTAAAGCCCAATAAGGCCCATATACTCCCGGCGAATTCCGTAACTCTCGGTACTCCAAAAATACCCGAATCACTTGGAACCTTTCCGAACTCCGAATATAGTCGTCCAATATATTGATCTTTACGTCTCGACCATTTCGAGACTCCTCGTCATGTCCCCGATCTCATCCGGGACTCCGAACTCCTTCGGTACATCAAAACTCATAAACTCATAATATAACTGTCATCGAAACCTTAAGCATGCGGACCCTACGGGTTCGAGAACTATGTAGACATGACCTAGAACTATTCTTGGTCAATAACCAATAGCGGAACCTGGATGCTCATATTGGCTCCTACATATTCTACGAAGATCTTTATCGGTCAAACCGCATAACAACATACGTTGTTCCCTTTGTCATCGGTATGTTACTTGCCCGAGATTCGATCGTCGGTATCCAATACCTAGTTCAATCTCGTTGCTGGCAAGTCTCTTTAATCGTTACGTAATGCATCATTCCGTAACTAACTCATTAGCTACATTGCTTGCAAGGCTTATAGTGATGTGCATTACCAAGAGGGCCCAGAGATACCTCTCCGACAATCGGAGTGACAAAACCTAATCTCGAAATCGCCAACCCAACATGTACCTTTGGAGACACCTGTAGTACTCCTTTATAATCACCCGATTACGTTGTGACGTTTGGTAGCACCAAAGTGTTCCTCCGTAAACGGAGTTGCATAATCTCATAGTTACAGGAACATGTATAAGTCATGAAGAAAGCAATAGCAATATACTAAACGATCAAGTGCTAGGCTAACGGAATGGGTCATGTCAATCACATCATTCTCCTAATGATGTGATCCCATTAATCAAATAACAATACATGTCTATGGTTAGGAAACATAACCATCTTTGATTAATGAGCTAGTCAAGTAGAGGCATACTAGTGACTATATGTTTGTCTATGTATTCACACATGTATCATGTTTCCGGTTAATACAATTCTAGCATGAATAATAAACATTTATCATGAAATAAGGAAATAAATAATAACTTTATTATTGCCTCTAGGGCATATTTCCTTCAGAAACTGGGCCGCAGGACACGTGAAGAAGATGTGATTAGCATCCTCCGCCGTGCCGCACAGAGGGCAAAGCCCATCTCCGGGTCCGTTGCGCTTGCGGACTTCGACTCCGGAGGGGAGGCGGCCACGTATCCATTGCCAAAGGAAGATCCTAATCTTCAGAGGCAAGCGAATGTCCCAGATCAAACCGAAGGGCTCGGGAGCGAGCGAAGGCGCGATGGTCGCGTACAGGGACCTAGTAGAGAAGCGACCGGAAGACTCTATGCGCCACGAGACGGCGTCCGGGGCGTCGGTGACGCTCATCGGGAGAAGGGCGATCTCTCGGAGGAGGTATCCCAGGCTGCCAATTCGAGAGGACCGAAGGGCGATTTAAACGCGAGGCGCCCTAAGTCAATAAAGGCGTCTCAATAGAGACCCGAGGGTCGATCGCAATGGCGAAGAGATCGGGAAAGCGGGCGGCCGAGGGTGTCGCCGAGCCACCGATCAAACCAGAACAGCGTCGCGGACCCAGTACCAACCGAAATGGACGTGCCAATGCGAAGCATGTGAAGCAGCTGCACGACGGCTCGCCAAAAGCGTGATCCGCCCAACGCCGCGTAAAGCCGAGGCTGTCCACGGAGGTATTTGTTGCGGATGATGGTGAGCCACAATCCTCCGTCTCCATTGGCGATACGCCATAACCACCGGTCGAGGGCGATGTTCATGCGGCGGAGGACAAAATCCCAAGACCCCCGGTCTTTGGGTTTACAAATGTCCGCCAACTAACCATGTGGTACTTACATTTGTCATCGTCGCCACCCAATAGAACCTGGATTGGTACTTGGCAATTTCCATGTGAAGCGTTCCATGGAGGCTATAAAAGCTCATGAGGAACCAAAGGAGGCTGGCGAGTGAGGAGTTGATGAGGATCACACGCCCGCCTTCGATAGCCAACGCCCTTTCCAAGGCTCGACGCGGTGTTGCATACGGGTCACCGTAGGGCGGAGGTCCGCCACGGTGAGGCGCAAATCACTAACGGGATCCCTGTAGGTCGTGGGGAAAGACCCCACCGACGATTCAGCGGTCGCAATAGCTGAGCCTCCTCCGGAGGGTAGCCAAGGACCATCACCTCGCTCTTATCGAAGTTAATCGTTAGGCCCGACATCTGCTGGAGATGCTCTTACAAGGTAGGGTTTCCTTTCGGCGTGCGAGAGATCTCGAGTGGCTCACCTATCCTGAGATACAAACTCTCCGGAGGAGGAGGAGGAGGAGGCCGGCGTCGCTGTCGACGCCCTTGCCCCGAGGTCGACGTCGACGTCGAGGCCGGATTAGCCGGAGAAGCGCGCCTGGGCCGCCGCCTGCCCTTTCGCACCATCGCTGCACGCCCGTGCTTACGAGAGGTGGGAGGTTAGCGGCCGTGTGTAGAGTGTTTTTTTTTTGTTGAGAATAAATAGGGTTGAGTAGGTTCCGTCAAGTTTTTCTTGAGTACTTCCATAGGTTTATCAGGCTACCTCTTATTTTGACTCAAGTTTGATCATACATATTTAATTAATAAAATGTTAAATTATGTGTTACAAAAATCATGTCATTTAAAACTTATTTCAAATACAAATCCAACATTATACCTTTTGCAGTATACTCCCTCCGTTTTTCTTTTGTTTGCGCCTAAGAGGAATCTCGGATACCAAGGCCAGCTACATGAGTAAAATTTTGGACTACTTTGCCCCTGACTTAGCATGCACTGCATGGAGGAGTATAAATACTGCATGCACTGTCGTTTCTTTTCTCCTTGTTTATGTGGACCCTAATAAATACCACACGTGTGGCACGAACACAGGGCAAATCCAAACGTTTTTTTATGTCAAATTTAGTGACGCGAGGAGATGTATTGTCGAGCATGGCAACTTTCTTTTCTGTTGGTAAGTTTCAGTTTTTTTGAGGGGTTTGTTTTTTCTTTTCGTATGACAACTTCAGTTGTAAAAAATGTCTTCATGTCACACGTGTGACATTTATTATTTGGTTTCATATTCTGTTACTCAAACTAGTAAATATGCACGTGCAACGCATGTTAATACTTAGGCAACATATTAATTGCATGTGGACATTAAGTATGTTATTATTTATGTGTTAATCATGTGATTAGTGTAATATTTGATATGATATTAATTGCACGTTTAACGCTGGCCATTGGAGCAGTCTAGGTCATTGGATTGACTTAGTTCGATGGGCGAGATCAGTTGGATCTACCTCTTTAGGTTTTTTTATATTGGTATAGATAAATGGTCAAAGTTTGACCCAAAATACAAGTGGATCCTTAGTAAACCCGGACGAAGCTAGTATACACTAGTGACGATACGCGCACATGTACAATTCTAGGATTGGCGAGACGCTCAGCGGGACGATTTGCTGGAACCAGCAACCCACACAAGCGTTGATACTACTCCTAGCTTGCAAAACGATCTTATATTATGGGTGGGCTGGAGGGAGTTCAAGACAGTCGACACGCATGTCAGTAGGTTCATCCCACGGCGATCCAGGTGGAGGCAACCGATCTGGTCCCTGCGCCGACTCCCCGGCTCTGCTTCATGCGGTGAACTACTACTCTTACCATGTGCATTGGTGTTCTAGCTTCGATTTGATTGTTACAGCCAGACGATCCCGGCATTTCAGAATCTATGGATCTTTTGGAGGACATCATCAGATGTTTCAGGCCTACAAAAAAGGCAAAATAAAAGGTCGACAGCTTGCAGCCAATCGCTGGTACAAAAGCAATGCCAAGAGACGAAGCAAGCATTGCCGCTTGCGAAATCAAATAATTCTGCCTTGTAGCGATACAACTGTTGCTTAGATGCGACTACAATCCAGTAAGCAGCTCGTACCTTGATCGCATGGCAATAGCAACAACAAGACAGAGCAGAGTAACGTTGATGAGAGGAAGCGGGGCGCAGTTATCAAGGCCTGTCAGAAGGCTGGTAGGTAGCAAAGGGTGGCGAATGACGCAAAGCTTCAAGAATATCTGAACGATGAACTTCTTTTGTCGATTCCCCATCGCCGCGTAACACTTTAGCCCGTCCCAGAACTGTACACAGCAAGAACAAAAGCTTCAAGGAGAGATGTTGGGATGAGGAGATTGCCCCTAAACAAGGATTTAAGTAAACTACCTTGATGCTATAGATAATTATCACACCCAACCAGTCAGCCACACCGATCTTCAAAGGCGAAACTGTTAGCGTGCTACTTGAGGTAGCCGCTCAACTACACATTTGCTGACTTAGCATCGACTCTTGCTCTGCGTTCCTCGTAAGAAGCTGGAACATGGAAGTATTAGCGAATGCATTTTCACATGCAAGGTACAAGAGGGTTGAAATCAAATGTGTCGTAAAATAAAGAAGCTATTAAGCATTGATGCCGAAGAGGATAATTATGTGTAAAGTATTGGAGCTGTTATAGCAAACTGTTAGAAAGTTGAAGAGTGTTGACTCTTGACAGAGACTGGTGTTAAGACAGAGCATTGGTTCGCTCATAAAAGATGTAAAGACGAAAAATGTTTTGCAAATTCACACGATAAAAAACTTACGTTCTGTTTCCCGTGACAGGAGAGGGATATGTTTTCTCTTCTTCTTAGGGGATTCAAGTGGATTGGGCTCTGCATTGACATCTGGCCCCTTTCAGATCACTAAAATATTACATCAAATTTACACAAAGATCTAAATGTATGTACCTGGAGAAGATAAACAGGTCAAAGCCTCATCAAATATAGCAGCTTGGAGCATATACTGATGGTATTCATCCTTCAAGTGTCCAATCAAAGCCTGACTGGCATCTAAACAGGAATAATAGTGTACTGGAATTAGTTATGTCACACAAAAACTAGAATTATTGCAGATAGATAATATAAACCCTAGATGGACTTCACTTTACTCAATACAACAGAACTGAAATCAGTATTTCTGAAATGAAGGTTACATTTTTGTGAAAATATGATACCATGGTCATAAGTTATATGAGACGAGTATATTTCATTTACTGTCAAGCAATTGTATCCAACTGCTGTTAAATCTTATTCAATTTTAAGCATGCGATGATATAATGCTCACTATGATCTACAATCTCACAGTTTTTATAATATAATCAATATACTGGAAGCAGCAGGAAAATCATAGAGTTCACCGAGCAAGGAATGAAGACACGATGTTAGCAGATCATAGTACAACAATATTTCAAGGCTAAAAACGCTCCCTGGAAGGTACAGAGTCAAAGACCAAATTTTCAGAGACATACCTGATGAACACATGAAGCTGACTCTATCGAATAGACAAGATCGTAGAATCAATGGAAGCTCTGGTGCCATTGTATATTGAGGTTTTCTAGGTGTCTTGGTAATATCCAGCAATGAATCAACTACCTGTACCAAAATAAACGAGCTACCGAATGTAAATAATCCAAACAAATGACAAAAGGAAACTTTTGCGCCAAGTTCAATTGTGTAATTCATTTCACTGTTAAAAAAAACAAAAGGAAGCTTCAGAAAGAGGAAAAAAAATACTTACACAAGGTGATTCAAGGCCTTGACCTACAAGAAAAAGAACAGCTACCATGCAACGAACTTGATGCCACAGAAACGCGCTACCCCTGATATTCATGGACCATAGCTCATCATGGTTGGACCTTGAAAATACAGAGCACTTCCATTATTTAGTCCAAGTAACTAGAAAGAAAGGAGAGTTTGAGCGACATGCAATTTAACCTTTGGTCACACGCAGAAATAGTAAAATCTGTAATGCATCGCTTGTAATTGCTCACGTTTGCTGCATCCATCTTACAGAAATTCCTTAAGTCATGTTCCCCAATGAATTTCAATGCAGCTTTCTGCATTTTCTGTTGACAATTTAAAGTCAATGGCCCGGCAAAAATGACAAATGTAGCAAAGTACAGAAATCAAGGATAACATAGTTACCGATACATCCAAGCCCCCCTTCCAAAACAAGTACTTATATTCCCTACCCAAGCAGGAGAATCTGCGAAAAAAGAAGTGGGTCAAGAAATAAAATTCCAATTACTCAGGAACAGAGTACAACTAGGCAATAAATAGCATGATCAAAAAGAGAGATAAGAAAAAAAGGAAAGAAGCAAGGAAGAAACATCTAATCTTTTGCCAAAGCCATTTGTGGAAGAGCGCCTCTTACACTCAGCAACCAAAAAAGTACTAAACATAGAATTCAAGCTAACCTTGCGAGAAAGTCTGCTGCAACTGGACACCAAGCTATTACACGTATATCTCGTGGAAGATTTCTATTCAATACACTTACATAATCGATTTCTGAAAGGAAAAATAAAAGACATTTTTTAGTCTGGCAGAGGATGATTGCATGGATGGGCAAGATGCTAGTGAGACGTCAGACTTTGAATGATGAAAACTACCACAAAAATAGCATATTACAACTGCATTTGGTATGTGGTGGATATGATAATCCCATTTATCCAACCAGTTTTTTCCTATTTTAGTGTTTATTTGATCCGCTTTTGCGTACTTTTGTGGCTAACTTTCTAAAACAGGTTACAAATAAGCACAGAGCAGCACAGTTTAGCAACCACAAACTGAGCTTACAATTTATTAGAATAGGAGAATGCTAGAGACTTATCCTATATCAAGGTAACAATTTGATTGAACAACAAAGATTATGTCATTGCTTTATTTGTTGCTTTCAGTATTATGGAGAGCTACAAGAAGGCAGAAGCATACCAGATCTTTCACCCGATACATTCCCTCCTGCTTCTTTTAAATTTGATCGCAAATATAAGGAGATTACCTGCATGTTGCAACATGGTGTCTTGGTTCATAGACAAAGTTGTATTTCCAAAAAAGCAGTAATTTCTGCACAACTCCAAAACAACACTCTCTCCCCGTACCTAAAAGAATGTGCCGTGCAGGATGCATAACAACAAAGCCTTTCAGGGTAGGCTAGAGTTAAAACCCATAAGATTTTGAAACCTATTCATGGTTCCAGCACGTGGATCGCTGACTTCCACGCACCCCTGTCCATGGCTAGTTCTTTGGTGATATTTCAGTCCTTCAGGTCTCTCTTTACGGACTCCTCCCATGTCAAGTTTGGTCTACCCTGACCTCTCTTGACATTATCAACACGCTTTATCCTTCCACTATGCAGCGGCGCTTCTGGAGGACTGCGTTGTAAATGCCCAAACCATCTTAGACGATGTTGGACAGCTTCTCTTCAATTGGTGCCACCTCAACCCTATCACGTATATCATCATGTGGGATGCATGCATAAACCTTTTACATCTTTCACCAATTATGTATTTAGAAGTTTATGGATCAGTCACATGGAAATAACATAACTAATTGGCCTTGAATAGTACTTCCGCACTATTATACTGATAAGGGTCAGCTCTGTACCTACGCATACGGTACCACTCTATGGCTAGTTTATTTGTGCATGGACATTGTAAGTTTGTTACATGCCATGCCCATTTTGTTTCAGAAATGTACCATGCAATTAACGCATTGTAAAAACCATCAATGTGCTTAGTAAAAAAACATGAGTGAATATGCTAACACAGAAAGTTCCATTTCACTATAAGTCACCCACATTGAGTGTAACATGCGGGGTACTGTATGCTTAGGCACCATTACATTACTGTCTTCTATAGCAATGTTTTTGTTACAAATCGATGATGATCATGGAGACAAAGGAACACTAGTTAGTTTCCACAAGATTTCCTGACAAAGAAAAAATTGAGCAAGGAGTCTGATAAAATTGTTTCTATCCAGAGCTTCCTGCTCACAAGAGACTGCTTCTGTGTTATGGAGGGCTGTAGGTTAGGTACCACAGTAGGGACGGCAGAGACTTGACAAGAAGACCATGAATAAGATTGGTTTATGCTCTGCTTAATTCGTTCCTCATAGAGCCATAGAGGATCCCCTTTATATAGAGGCCTAACAATCCAAAGAAAACAACAGTCGTAGATCTTATCTCTAATTAGCTTAAGGCCCGAGCTAAAAGATATCTTGTTTCTCAAAAAAAAAAAAAACTGTGCTACTTTCAAGATGTCAACTACTCCCTCCGTCCCATAACATAAGAGCGTTTTTTACACTAGAGTAGTGTCAAAAACGCTCTTATATTATGGGACGGAGGGAGTACATAATTGTGACATTACAACGATCTTATCACATAGGTGCTCATGTACTTATGCACATAAATTCTATAAACAGTACCGATACCAGTTCAAAAGGCATTTCTGTTATAGAGACTTAAAAGTTCTACCTAAACATAAAAATAAGAGACAAAAATAACTCTAGGACATATATGAGCTAGCACTATCAGTAATTTAAGCATATACGAGACAAGAACTGAATAATACAGAATTATCATGTGTGAGCTGGCAATCCAACATTGAGCTACCTACACATATGCAGTTACCTGTCCAGTAGCAGAAACTCCTTTGTCAGTTCTTCCACACCTAGAATAGCATAAATCTTTCCTACTTCCAACCAGTAATCTTGCTCTTTCAAGTGCTTTGAATATCTCAGACTGAGAGGACCAAGATAGAAGCCCTTAAGAAAACCTTAGATGCCTTTGGGAAAAAGCAAAGAAATAGTTCATAGGAGAATTACCTCAACCGTCGGCTCTGTATGGGCTTCTGAAGCAAAGCCATAGAATCTGCACAAGAACAACAGTAGTTGAAGAAAAACATGAAGAAGGGACTAAGCACAACCAAAAGGGTTACAGGCAGAAATAGCAAAGAACAGAGAGCAGATGCAGGTGCCAGTAGAATTTCACGTAATAGTCAAAAGTACAGTGCAAACTAAGCATTGACTTCCTGTTAGAAATACAAGCACACCTCTGGCCGAAGTACATGATTTTCAGAGCAATTAGTCGCTTTTGGCAGTGGCTTACATTCCCTACTTGGTGACCTGTGAGGTAAACAAAAAACCACTGATTTTCAAATAGTTGAGGCGGAGAGTATATCCCGTTAATATCAATAAATACATACTGAACTTAATTTCTATCTAATCAAGTGGCAAACAAAAAAATGGCAGAGTTCATCAATAAATAAAAAGTGCCTTATAAATGTCTTAAGTTATACCTGTTCTTTTAGAATGCTTCCTTTGAATTTTAGATAAATCATCATGTCCTTCCCCTTTAACATTGCACTATAAGTCGGATGCATATGCACGAGTTAGATCAGATAGAAAGCAAAGTTATGTATACGATAGTTCTTTTCAGAATGTGTACCAATACTTGATTTTCAGTAGATATCGTCATGTGATCGAACAGAAGGCTTACACCATGGTCTGAGGTTCTACTTTCATGTGATTTTGCATTCTTCTGTACTTGTTGATCACGGCTCTCAGACAAAGAAGATGGTACATTGCCCTCCTATAAAAGTGGAAAGTTAACAAAGCATTGACAAATCAATAACTTGATGTTACGTAACAAGCATCAACATCATTCAAACTCATAAACTTATGCAAGTATTGTTGCATAATAATTAACAGTGTTTAACTTTAAATTTATGTGCATGATGTAGTCACATTTACATTATTACCACTAACTATACTTATTGAGTATGCATATGTGAAGACATTTGGAGTCCTGATGACATCGAGATTTATTAAATTACTTGGCAAAGAGCTCATATACAGCACAAAAGCAATCAGCAATATCATCCACATAAATCCAGGACTTCATAATTACTCTCCGGAGCTCATACTTAGCATAAGCAGAGCTCTCCTTAATCTCTGCCCCCCAACAACACTAGTGACTGAACAGAACAGCCACAAATGGCATGGCAATCATCGTCCATAACAATGGCTAGAGGAGTAATCAGACAGAGCTGTCATCTGCGGTAAAGGAATGAAACCGCTTGAAGCTTCTTGTCTTACCTTGGAGCTGCAGCTACAGGTGGAAACAATCTGGGCGAGCCTCTGGTTCTCCCTCTCCAACTCCTAACCACATCGAATTCACCAAAACATACCAATTAAACAAAAGCACGAGGAGGGGGGATAGCACAGCAGCAGCTAGTACTCCGCACCAGTATGCGCAGCCGGAGTGCGGCGACTTCCGTCGGCAGCGCCACCGTGTCGCCGCCGTCGCCCGCCGCCATGGCGCCCCACTATCGGAGCCCTAGCCTCGCCCGGCAAGAGAAGGGCCTCGATTGTTTTTTTCTTTAGTAGATGGGCCTCGATGGATTAGTTGGGGGCGGAGCGGTGTTGGATGTTGAGGCCGATAGCACCAAACCCGGCCTCGACTTGGTTATATGGCCTTCCGCACCAATATTGAATGTGCACCCCTCGAAAAAAAAAAACAATATTGAATGTGTACTGAAAAAAATTGACATGGGTTGAAGAAAAAGGTAACTGATGAAAATCGATAAAGAAACCAATAAAAATGAAGAAACACAATAAAAACCTGGATAAAAAACAAAGAAAATCTAAAAAAAAAGAAAACCAATGCAAAAGAATGAAAATAGAGAAAACCGAGAAAGGAACAAAAAGAAATAAAAACCGGTTAAAATCCAGAAAGAAAAAAATGAAGAAAGGATGAAAATAAAAAACAGTAAAAGCCAAGAAAAAACAAAGAAAAGTGGAAGAAAAAATGAAAACAGTGAAAGAAACAAAAAAAATCGGTGAAAAAACAAAGGAAGGCAAAAAAATAAAAAAATGAAGAAACAAAGTAAACCGAAAAAAAGGGAAAAAACTGGAAGCAACCAATACGTCGACCACCATGTCTCGATCGAAAAGGAGAAGAAGTCGCCTCGCTTGACGTGGAGAAGAAAATGAGATGGCCCAGTAACTACACGGCAGTAACTACACGGCAGGTGAAAAGCTTTAAGCGCGACAGACACTGCACTCGCTATAAAAGAAATATATAGATTTTGCGTCAAATATGGTGGCTCGATTCAACCTGCACGAATCAAAGCGGCGCCTGTTACTATCCGATTAAACCCTGCCTCGTTGACTAGGACGGTCGTTGCTCTCTTAAAAATCATCATCTTACCCTAAAAAGCATCCTATTAGAGCATATATATTCCCTTGATTATGTTTCTTAGAGTATCTACAACCAACCATGTAGACAACCCGTATAGGAAAGAGAAGGAAAAAAGCCTAATTTTATGTCTGAACTATTCGGCACCCATCAAAGCCACATCCCAACCACATTCCTTTCTTCCCACTCTCTCTATCTTTTTCTTCTTTTGGATGAGGGGTGCATGTCAGGGACTGAGTCTCGATTGTCCACCGCTACCACTGCGCGTCACGCCGACCCGCCACAAGAGGACGCCAGCAAGCCTGCGTCACCATTGCCTCTCCTCTCCCTCGCCTCCTCCCGCACATCGCCTCCCCTGCGCGTGCCAGGACGAAGTCGCCGCTCACGCATGGTCAGCCACATCACCTTCACAGCCCTGTAGGTCAACGACTTGGGTGTAGTCGCCGACAGTAGAGGAGTAAAATGGAAGGCTCGGACTTACCGCGTTGTGTTTTCTTTATAATGTAAAACTAGTTCCTTGTGTCTATGTTGTGTACCACTAGTGCGCATAGCAAACTTTGTATGTTTATCGCGTAGAAGTGAAGTCCAGTACCAATCCTCAACCTACACTTGCATGTGCTGAGTATTCCCTTTTCTAATTTAGGTAAATTCATCTATCTATGAACAGAAGCCATCACACAGGACATCTCACTCTATGATGAGACCGTTTTTAAACATCTATACAAGAATACAGGGCTACCATAATAAAATTGAGCAGCGTACACTAGTAGACTTTGCACTTTCTCTTACTAAAAAGCCATGGCACACCAGACCCCGAATTGGAATCACAAATACAAAAAGCATCAAGATGTGAAAAGTGTTACACTATCTTTTATATCTCAAAATTCTCACAGTTAGCAGCGATTCAAATGTAAGAACATGATTAGCATACAAAGTGCTCTCGAGTCACAGGGCTCCATTTGTTAAAACTCCAAAGCAATAACTCAGCTCCAGGAAAGTGTGTTCCCTCAATTTTTAGTCCTGGATAAAATGGCACTGGGTAAGATACAAGTGATATGTTTATCCAAATGTACATGCAAGTATTTATCAAGTCAACATTTGATGAATGTCTAATGGAAATTGTAGATGAAACACTATAGAAACCAACATAGTATACCTCATCATTATCGTCATCATCATCTTCCTTCTTTAGTCGAGTTGTTCCACCCTCTCTGCTAATAGGTATTTTCATGTGTCCAAAGGGAGTGTTCACATCAATATGCCCCTTTATGGTGTAACCAGTGCCCTTTCCCCTTATCATATCCCACATAGCAGACCCAAAATCCTTAGGCCTGAAGCTGATCGGCAAGGTCATGGTGGTTACTTCCTGCTTCTTAATGTTTGTAGACTCTTTCGTCTCAGCGAAAGCAATGCTCACATTGGAAAGCCAGATCTCATAATCCAGGGCATTAAGTCCCAGGTCAAAGTCATTCTTGTTGTCGAGATTCAGATGTAGAGTCGCGGTCGCCTCCTCGAAAGAAAACTTCTCAAACTTGATCTTGCTAATATCAACGTCTGGCTTGTAAGGCACTGGGATCTCACCGGCTTTCTCGAGAGGTAAGGAGATCCTGCCGATGACTGGGACATCAACATGGAGAATAACTTTGACCAAGTAAGGGATGATGCTCCCGGGCTTTATGTCGCCATATGTGCTCTTGATGTCATCATAAATGAGCAACACGGGGATTTTGACAGTCTCTGAGCCATGTGAATCGATGGTTC
Source organism: Aegilops longissima (assembly GCA_021605205.1). NCBI lineage: Eukaryota > Viridiplantae > Streptophyta > Magnoliopsida > Poales > Poaceae > Aegilops > Aegilops longissima. The sequence goes on along the minus strand of CM038678.1, from coordinate 64,779,139 downwards.
CAGCATCCGGGATTGTTCCAGACATGAGCTTCCTCCCTTCGCTTTCAATAAGGTATTCGATGTCGACAAGAGGGATGGGTACAGGGTTTGGGTTTGTAATCAGAACATCAGCGATGAGCTCTACCTTCTCAAGACTAATTTGAGGTATGTGGATTCCAGTAACGTCAGCAGTAGGCTTTCCAAAGCTGACCGCGTCTTCAATCTTTTCTCCAATGTCTTGGATGAAATCCTTAACTTTGTCGAAGAATCCTCCCTCTCCTTCATCCTGGTCTTTGTCAGCTTTCTTGGGGTTGTCAGAAGATGACATGCTGCGATACAAACAATAGTTTACTTACCAGTTTCTAATAGAAGTAAAATTTAGAGAACATACATTAAGGATAACTACATGATATTGCATTGAGAGAAAAAATGACAATGACAAAATAGCTTTAGAATCAACGGAAAAAACCTAAAAAAGAAATGACCTAGAGCTTGCAATACATAAAAGTAGCATATTTACAACAAAAAAGACACTTACAATACCCTGTTTTGCATTTGAGAGGAGCACTTGTAACACTGTCTAGATCAAGGAAAATAGGTGATTCCATTAGGTATTCACGACATCATGGCTCGGTATTTTCTTATCACTCGCAACCAACATATTTACTAATTTGGAAGAAATAAATACAAATGATATGGCAACAGCTTATCATCCCTTAGCTAAAGAACGGGTGTGCTAGGATTAAATGGTACAAATGAGAACTTGTGTCAATAGTATGTGTATAGGTAACATTCAATGCTCGGCATTAAGGTGGATTACGATGATGTAGCTTTTTGAACTAGCCTTATCCTTTTTTTTTGGCCAACCAGTTTTTTTATGTTTGTGGTTATTTTTCATAGTAGATCATAAAATAAGTTCAACACAATACATTTCAATAAATAGACACATGCAAAATAGCCAACCATCCTCGGCGAAGGACATCGGAAGGAACTTCTGTAATTTTTTTTGTTATTGACATTTTGTAAGAGCTCTTTTTAGTTGACCTACTAACCTATTATCATTAGCCGTGAGAGCTTATTGCACATCTGAAATAGGACTAGTAGAAGTAGATGCCATAAGATAATCAACTCATTCAAATTATATGGAAAATATAATGGTGAAGAATTTCAATACTTAGTTCCATGCATGTAAAATTAAGTATCACATGTAATTTTGCACAAACAACATCTGAATTAAATATAAAGTTCAATATGTCTCATTTGACGTGCCAGTTTAACATGGAATGGTCACTCTAAAGTGTACAATTTCCAGATTGTCCTACATAGGGTTCGTGCCTGAGCGTCACCTAGACAATGCTTTGTCAACAGAGCTTGGGACAACGCATATAGAAGTTTTCCTATGTATTGCATCCGGATAGTTTATGAAGCTTTTGTAAAAGTCATCTTCAAGGATCAACATAATCCATAATTCCATGCCAGGGTTCTCTTGATGACCAGGCCCATCCCTAAGTTACATGAACGACGTTTGGTTGGCCCTCCCCCTCGTCCCCAACAAAAATAAATCAAGGAATCCATACACATTCACATTGACACCACCGAGAGAATTCACCGTCGAGTTTAAGGAACGTATTTGACGGGCATCCGAAAGCAGGGCAACAAAGGGTTGAAAATGAAAGGAACCACAATACGATCAACACACTGGAATGATCAAGGTCAACATTGAAACTTCTGTTACCTGAGAAATCCGGGCGGAAAGGAGGGATGCGTCTATGGAGAAGAGGGAGAGGAGGCGAGGCGAAATGTCGGGAGGCGAATGGATGGATCACGCGGAAAGGGGAGAGGAGGTCGTCGGGAAGAGGAAACGGTGGGGAAGAGAGCACCGGAGCAGTTTGCGGAGGAACGCATGCACAGTAACCCGGCCGGGCTGGAAAATTTTCCACGGTTTATTATCAAGGCACGGCGTACACAGCTCAAAAAATAAATAAACCCACGGCGTAACACGTAAGCTAATCCAACCCGGGGAAGCAACCCGAACCGAGTCCTTCTCGTCTTCCCCTTTCCCCCTTCCGTCCTTCTCTTCTTTCCCCCACACGACGCCGCCCAGCTTCTTCCCCCTCCGATTCTTCGTCTCCGGCTTGCCTGCTCTTCTCGCTCCCGTATCACAGGTGCGCCCTCCATCTACGATACCTTCCGCGCGCGTGCGTTCCCTCCCTCTCTGTAGCCGCCGTGTCTGTCAGGGGTTCTTTCTAGGGTTCGTCGAGTCGCGCTACCGACGTTATCAATAAATTACGGCAGCCTCAACAAAATTAGCCGGTGAATAGAGTTCCTTTTTCTTCGCCTTATTTGTGCTCATGCCTGTTTTGCCTTAGTTGATTAACAGCGGCCGTACAAACCTTTGTCCTTTCCGTCTTTATTGATCCTGTGTATCAGCTGCGGTGGTTGGGTACATACGTCACACTGAAATTTCCGGCGGCGATGGTTGTTGGAGGCCGTTGTTTTGTCTCTAGACTCTAGAGTTATGCTTTAACCAGCTGCTGCCAATCTTGTTGTCCAACCGTACTAGCTATGGAAGATTGGGTGGCTCCACTACGGCCTTTCCTTATGTAATACTCCCTGTGTGGAATTAGTTTTATTTTTTACCAATGGTAAATTAGGTGATGCTAGTTGAGTCTTTCACTACTGCCCTGTGTGGAATCAAAAGCTGCCTTTGCCCACGAAAGCTTTTAGATGAGAGCGGCCGGACAACCTTTGCCCATTTCAAGTACTAACTGCAGTAGCACCTGTCAAGCCATATATGACATTGTAGAACAGTCATGTAATAATGACTTGCCCCTCCCCCACCCCCCTCTTTGAATCTACTTCCTCCTGTTCACAAATGTAAGACGATTTTCGGCAGTTTAATTTGTGAACGGAGGGAGTAGCAATTTACCTGTATTTATTCTCCATCAGGTTATTGTCATTGTCTGTGCTGATAATTGTAATACTGTTTTTCTTCTTTCAGGAAGTTATATTTAGTCACTATGAAAACCTCTAGTGAGGTTCCCTTTTATCACTCGTTGCCCGTACCAGGAGCTGAAGACAGTCTCAAGGATCAGATCCACTCCAAGGTTATGGGCACGATAGGCAATGTCATGAACTCCATTGATCGAAAGACACTGCCTCAGCAACTGGAAGGGGCATGGGAGACAGCTGGAAATGTCGTTAACTCCCTCGAGTCAAAACTGTCCGGGCAGAAGTCGTTTGATTTTGACGGCGGAAATGATTTTCTTGATGGATATGAATGTCCTGATGATTATTGGGAGTATGAACAGCACAAGGCACAAAAGCCAGTGAACATTAGAAACCTGCTGGGTGGCATAGTTGCTATCATTGGTCGCAGTTGCAAAAATGATGACACTCAACAATCAAAGGAGACTAAGACTAGTGTCTCGTTCTTGGGGTCAGGCAGTGATGGAGATACGTCCTTGCATTCGTCAGTCTACGCACCAAGTGCTCCTCCTTTGCTGGATGAAGAAGCATTGAGTTACAATATTTATAGGGTTGTTTTAGAGGCAGAACCGCCAGAATGGCTGCCCGATAGCTATGCTGACTCGTGCATGCAGTGTTCTGCTTCTTTCACTGCTATTACTCGTGGAAGGCATCATTGTCGATTCTGTGGAGGGATATTTTGCAAGGCATGTTCAAAAGGCAGATGTCTTTTGCCAGCCAAGTTTCGTGAGCGAAACCCACAAAGGGTCTGCGATGCATGCTATGATAGGCTTGACCCATTGCAGAACTTACTGATAAATTCTGTCAGCAATGCGACACAAACTGCAAAGCATGATGTTATGGATTGGACTTCTGCGAGAGGGTGGTTGAATTTGCCTATTGGATTAACATTGGAACACGAGATATACAAGGCAGCAGTATCCCTTAGGAGCTACAGTCAGGTGTCCAAATTATGTTTCCATTGTCTCTGCCATATTTACATGTTTAATGGCAATACCTACTTAATAAAAAATAAATACCGCATTGCAGGTTTCAAGGATAAACCCGGGAAAATCTATTCCGCATGCAGTCCTTAGTGGAGCAAGTGGACTTGCTATCTTGACAGTTGTAAAAGCTGGTGCATTTCTTACATACAAACTTGGAACTGGCTTAGTAGTTGCTCGTAGATCAGATGGGTCATGGTCTCCACCCTCTGCTATAGCTTCAGCTGGATTAGGATGGGGAGCACAGGTTAGTAACTTGGTTGCAGAATTCTTCTCTGTATCTTTCATGTGGTCAACATCTAATCTATGAATTGATTAGATACAACATCTTTTATTGTTAGACTGGTTCCCTTTGATGTGGGGATAATTGCAGACATAACCTACTACTTGCATGGCATTGGGCGAATGGCGTATGACAAAAATGATTTTTTAACCCTGCATTTCTCCTATCTAAAAATTTCCTAGATGAAAACATGAAACACTTGTTTCATGCCTTAGGATGGAATGGTTTATTTGTTTCTATCAGTGTTCTTTTTAAGTGAAACCCTGAAACTGTGTTTGCATTTAGGTAGATTTCCTCTTGTTTTTGCCTGATTTTAGATAAGACATCAGGTTGAAGTTGCTATGTTTGTGTAGAACACGGTCTTGAGCTGAGCAAAAACATGTTGGACTGTGACTGTTGCCTAAAATTGATAATTTATGATTTCGGACATGGTTCATGTACTTCCCTAGTAATTTCAATGTTATGTGTTCAGATCTCTTACATGTTACATGTTTTATCTTAACATACAGCTTGGTGGTGAGTTGATGGATTTCATCATAGTGCTTCATGGTCCTGAAGCTGTGAAGACCTTCAGCAGCCGAATGCATTTTTCACTCGGTGCAGGTTTAAGTGCTGCAGCAGGACCTGTTGGTAGAGTATTAGAAGCTGATGTGAGAGCTGGTAATAAAGGCTCTGGAGTTTGCTATACATATAGTCACAGCAAAGGTAATGTTCTTGTTAGGAGCTAGGGTTTTGCCCTGCCGAGGGCGTAGGCTATAGGGAAAGGAGGGAGGTGGGCGAGGCTGGGCGCGCGGGCGGGGCGGCGAGGCGCCGCCCTTGCGGATTGGCGGCGCACGGCGCAAGAGAGAGGCGGTTAGGTTTCCGGCTCCTCCGAGCCGGCAATATGATAGAACTATCTTTATTGCTTAATTCCAAAAGAGTCTTACAACCTATATTTATAACCTAGATAACTTGCATAAGAATTAACCTAAGATAACTTGCATAAGAATTAACCTAAGATAACTTGTGGGCTAAGATTGCCGGTGGGCCTAGCTAAACCGAACCGCCATAACACTTCTCCCTTTGCACAAACAGCTCGTCCTCGAGCTGTAATCGTGGGAAACTCGTATGAACTCCTCGAGGCGATCAACCAGCGTCAAACACCTTCTCGACAATTTGGGCGGCTGTCGGCGGCGTCCTCCGAATGTAGTCTGCAACCTCCGTAGAAGAGTCGTGGCGGCGTGGCCGGCGTGTAGGGTTCATCGCAGTTGAAGCACAACCCTTGGCGGCGACGCCGAGTATCTCTACCGAGGTGAGCGGGCGGAACAGGCGTGCGCGGTCGCGGCGAGGTGCCGCTGAAGCTCGCGCAGCCGGCCCGGCGAATCCGGTGAAGGTAGCGAGCAGCCGCCCGGACAATGAGTCTCGCAAAAGGCCCCGCCGCAGACTCGCGCCTCCTTCTAGCAGCGCCATAACAATTTGGTATCAGCTAGCTTCGGTTCGATCATGTCTTCACCGCCGCCAAGCCCGTCTCTTCCGCCTTTGACACATTGTCGCCTCCGGCGACCACCACGACCGCCACCCCGCCCCGCCCGCGCCGGATCCTCTTTCGCGCCGCCCCACCGCCCTCACCGGGAGGAGGTGTCCGGTCTCTGCGGATCTAACCCAGCGGTCCAGAGATCCACCTGTTCTTGGTCGGGTCCTACGGGCCGCACCCCGTTGCGCCACCCATCGCCGCCGCCGTGGCTGCCGTGGCAGCCGCCGCACCAGCGGCCTTCGCCGCGCTTCGCCGGGCCGCAGCCGCCATCCATCGCCACCACCGCCCAGCCACGCTGCGATGGCAGCCATCGCTCTCGGCGGCCTCCGCCGCGCGCGGCGGCCCGCCGCAGCTCCCGCTGTTCGCGCGACAACAAGCAGCAGCCGCCGCAGCCGCAGCAGCCACCGCCGGTCGCTCCGCCGCCCAAGATGGGATGCCCTACGACGGAGTGCGACGACCTCGTTCCCATCGCCGCCGCCATCCCAAGGCGCCCACATCGAGCAGATCAAGTCCTCGCCGTCGCCGTCACCGCTTCGTCTTGGATCGCTACCCGCCACGTGTCGGCGGCGTGGCTGCAGTTGCTTGCTGCTGCCTCCTAGCACGTCGGCGTGCGCGGGAGATGCGTGGTCTGCAGCTGCCGCTCCTCCAAGTTGCCCTTCATTGTGTAAAGGACTCGATCTCGTCCGCTGCGTCGGGGATCTTGGCATGCAGTTTCCACGGGCGGCCGGCATGCTGTTTTCTCAGCTGGCAGCGACCTCACGATCTGCGACATCGGCGGTTGGTGGGCGCCCTCCTCGTCATTCTCCATCGCAAGCCCTCCACTCTTCCATGTGCGGTGCAGACCAACAGCCATACACATGCACTCCTTTTGTCCGTGTGGTGTCCATGGGATCCGTGTGGCTGTACACGTGCACGCCCAAAATAAAGCGCCCTAGTCTATTTCAGGTTGAGAGTAATAACACAAGCCGAGATGTAAAAGGCTTGTTTTTAGGTGTTAGAGTTGTGTTGCGTCGAGTCATGATTATAAGTTGGTTAGGCTGCAGCTCGAGGACAAGCTGCATGTCCAGGTGGGGTGTAGTGTTAGAGTACGTAATGGGCCTAATGGGCCCATTAGTCTTAGGGTTAATTAGAGATAAGGGTCGCTTGCTTAGGGGTCAAGTAAGCCTTGCTTGGGAGTCAAGTAAACCTCTCTATATAAAGAGAGGAGATGTATCAATCTAATCAAGCAAGAATTAAGAAGGAAATCCCTTCCTCTTGCCGGCCGTCAGGCAAAAGGCCCCCGCCGGCTCTCGCGCCTCCTTCTAGCAGCGCCATAACAAGGTGGCGGCCCGTACGGGCTGGCGAGGAAGAGCCGGATGCCCTGGACCGCGAGCACCAGATCGTTGAGGACCCCTGCCATGGCCTCCGGGGTGTAGTTGGCGGCAGCGTTGATGTAGACGGCGGCGGTTGGTGGTGGGGCCCGTGGCAGGCGGTGGATGCGCCGGGGAGGAGATCCAGCGGTCCCGTGGCGAGAGGTGAGGACGCGGCGGCGGTGGTGGTGGCCAGAGGCAGCGACGGCGATGGTGGTGGTGATGACATAGTCGAACCCGAGCTGGATGATACCAAGGTGTTAGGAGCTAGGGTTTTGCCCTGCCGAGGGCGTAGGCTATAGGGAAAGGAGGGAGGTGGGCGAGGGCTGGAGCGCGGCGGCCGGCGGCGAGGCGCCGTCCTTGCGGATTGGCGGCGACGGCGCAAGCAGAGAGGCGGCTAGGGTTTCCGGCTCCTCTGGAGCCGGGCAATATGATAGAACTATCTTTATTGCTTAATTCCAAAAAGAGTCTTACAACCTATATTTATAACCTAGATAACTTGCATAAGAATTAACCTAAGATAACTTGCATAAGAATTAACCTAAGATAACTTGTGGGCTAAGATTGCCCGGTGGGCCTAGCTAAACCGAACCGGCCATAACAGTTCTTGTTCAATTCAAAATTTTAGGCCCCTTTTATCATGTGAAGTCAAGCTCTGTTTGTATTGCGTTTTTATTTTTGAGAAAACACAAAAGCCTTGCGTTTTGATGCATTGATAGGAAGAGTTTGTAAGAAGGCCAACACCTGGATATTAGAACACGACACCCCTAGTTGCTTTGCTAGGCACTGCAGCCGCCGGGGCTGCTTAAGTTTACATTCTCGAAATTAGGAAAGCTACTTCTATTTGAATGCTCAGCACCAGATCTGTTATATTTCGGTTTACTGGGTACAAATTTACTGCCCTGCAAAAGTTTTGGACGTTTTTTGTGTAGCGGAGGTTTAGTAATTATGTTCCGTGGTCTGCTTCTTAATTTTATATTCTCGAAATGCACAGAGCCAAATAAGGGTACCCTGACACGAGTTAAGTAAGAAGTGGTATTCTTGTTACTAACTTGTACAGAGCCAGATAAGGGCACCCTGACACGAGATGAGTAAGAAATGGTGTTCTTGGTGGATAACTTATATGCAATACCTGCAGTCTGAAAAATCGGACTCCAGAAATGAACTTAGTATACAAAGTCATCCTGATACCAAGAGTAAACAAGCTTGGGAGAAAGATATTTGAGAACTATGTACAAGTGTAAATCTTCGTAATAGTTCATCTTGCTCATGCATGTACCTGTCCTGCCAAGCCTACAACTAATTTGTGATGGTTTTCGATGACTTCACAGGCGCATTTATCGGGGTTTCACTAGAAGGGAACATTGTTACAACCAGGATGGATGCCAATCTGCGGTTCTACGGCGACCCGTATCTGACGACCAGTGATATACTTATGGGGAATCTGGAGCAGCCAAATGCTGCTAAATTTCTGTACCAAGCGTTGGATGACCTATACTCAGGTCTGGATTGTTAGCAAGACGAAAAAAACAAATAAATCACAATCTGTACATATTTGATTTTATTCCAACTATTGGCAGTTGTGTTGATTCTCAAAATGCTTCTGTCATTTTGGCGAGCAGAGTTTGCTCCATTGGTATGAATCAAATGCCAGATAAACAGCTACAAAACCTGTTTCCTAGGATGGAAGTCTGTAAAGTTAATGCCTTCCTATGGATTTGATCAGTAAATTGAAATACACTATTATAATTAGTACTGTATGTATTTTAATATACACTGTCAAATGAATGACTACTATCCAATTAATTGAACAGGCATCCATCGCCACTAAGGTGGCGTTTGGTTCTCAGGCTATCCCTCGGTGGGATAGGGATAGCCAGATTTTCGGAGGATACCATACGTTTGGAAGGAAGGATGTGATGGCTGGGGATAACCCGATTTAGGGAATATTCGACCGAAAAGTTGGCTGCTGATAGCCGCGATAAACTGGCGGACGAGGGCAGCCCCGCGCCGAAGCGTTTTCCTCTTTCACCTCCCCACACGCAAAGATATATGTCTCTATTCTGACCACTCCCCACGACAGCGGAAGGCAACGACGGGGAACGGAAGCGCCGTGGAGCCGGAGAACGAAGGCGCCAGCGGAGGGTTACATCGGTGCTCAAGCGCCGTGGTGCCGGCAGCTCGCTGTGGCCTCCACTTTTCCCTCTTTCATTTCTCTGCAAACTTTCATGGAAAGTGTAGCTTGATCCCTGTTTCTTCCAGATCTGAAGCATCTTTCCATTTCTCTGCAGCTAGCACGGAGGAGCACCGAGCCACCGAATAGAATCAGCAAGGCAGTCCCGGTCTGATGTGTGCGTGTGTTTTTTTTTTTTTGTGTGTGTGTTTGATGCTGGTGTTCCCCTTTGATGTCTTTTTGATAGCACTTAGATAAATATAAGCCTACACTACTGCAGCCTCTACAAAACGCTAATGGATGGGCAGAATAATTGTAATGAACTGATTGAACAAAGTGTGTCATTACAAGAATCTATCCACTTCTCATTCTTCCGGCCAAACAACAAAAAATGGCTATCCAACACAACCAATCCCATACAACCAAACAACCAAATGTGATTATCCCTAACCAGGTGGCTGGGGATATCACCAGCCAACCCAACTTCGCCCTTGAACCAAACGCCCCCTAAGACTACCCACAGTGGGAGTAACATAGGTAGTAGGATCACAAATATCTAGATAAAATAGATGATGTTGCTAGTTACTAGTAGTATGAGTAACATCACACATATGAAGGCAAGATGTGTCTATAGTCTAATAAAAGAAGTGTTGCATGTTACCACACATATGTTACTCCCCACTAGAGAGATAGTAACATAGACTAGTAACATGGGCATGTTACTAGTCATGTTACTAGTCTATGTTACTACTCATTTTGGCTAGTCTAAGGCACTCTTTTACTGCTGAATCCAGCATCTGACAGATCTGGTTGAGTCATGAGACGGTCTTCGTGTATGGTAAAGAGCTCCGATCCCACAAATTTGGGACTTTATTTTTGTGGGAAATTTTTTTGCACTACACGTAACATATCTGAGCTAGATTATGTATCCGCAGCTGCAACTACTACTAATACAATCGTATTCAAAGAATCAAAATTCTATCATAGCACACATTAATAGAAACTTGCATTCTTGAACTTGACATAACTTAAGCAGAACCGAAATCAAGCTTCCTCTGTACATCACACGTAGTATATACCAGCACCTGTATTGGAATGTAGCACATGATCTATGTTGACAGTTGACATTTACTATATCATTATCCTTTCAGAACTGAAGTTTTTTTAACTATGAAAAGCGCCTTGAAGACCGCAGTTAGGCCCAATTTTCACTGGAGCATCACCATGAAAACATATGCCGCTGCTGGTACTCCGGCGGAGATCCTCCATCCCCTCACCTGTCCCTCCACGCATCTCAAGCCGGCCAAGACCACGCCGCGGCGGATCTGGACTGGATGCCAGATCCGTGGCCAAGACCACGCCGCGGCGGATCTGGACTGGATGCCAGATCCGTGGCCGTCGCGACCCATCTCTAGGCAGAGCCGTCCACCACGTCATGTTGCGACACCACCCATGCATGCAGGGAAGCCCATCACCGGCCATGGACCATTGGCCGCCGCCGCACAGGTTAGGCGCGCCGCCCTGCCTGCTGCCCAAGGGCACACCACGAGAGGCGCCCTTGCCGCCTCAAGGGGATCCCGCTGCAGATCCTCCCGCCCTAGCGCTTTGGGCATCAGGCCCGCCGGCACCGCGGACCTCATCGGCGACAGCGGTGATAGGAGAATGGCCGAGAGAAGGCTGGCAGCGTTGGTTTTTTGGGCCCCTGGCTGTCGCCCAGGGGAGACGTCAGCATTGTACAAATACATGTTGAATATCTTTGAAATACACAACGAGCAGTTTTATAAATACATGTTGATTATTTTTTACATAAACAATGAACATTTTCAAATATAAGTTTAAGACACGTTGATCATTTTTTATAATACATAAAGATTTTTGTTAAAAAATACATGAACATTTCTTTTACATGTGTGTGAACATTTTTTATTTTCTTATAAACAACCAAGAGTTTCACTTTTTAAAACTAAAAAAATGAAAATACAAATGAAATATAAAAGCAGAAAATAAAAAACCAAAAGGGGCCAAATCGGCGAATCCTGAAGCCTAACTAACTAATTTGATTTATTTCTTTGAGCACACTTTTTTTAACTACTTTGTTCTCTAACTGAAATAACTGGCGATGAACGCTACTGGCCCGACCCTAGGTCGTGGCTGAGAGCCCTTCCTCTCTGGTTGACAAGAGACGTAGCACAGCCCCATGATCTTCTGTTGCATGGTTTGGGTGGACTGATGTCGCTAGACCCTGGGTGGGCACGGTGACCCGGTGTGTCCACCTTGACCAAGCTTGGCAATGGTTGCAAGGTGAGTTGCTAGTCCGATCGCTGGTTAGAAGGTCAATCACTTTGCTTCATTATTTCGGATCTCTTCCATCGAAGTTCAAATAAGAAGAGTTCCGTTGCAGATGCCCTCACGAACCGGCAGTGGATGAAAGGTTTTCACCATATGACTAATGGAGTCAGTCACGACAGTTGTTCTACATGTGGTGTCAGCTGTAGAACATCACTCCTTTTCTCAATAAAGAAGAAACTCGACTACTTCCAAAATATCTCTACCATGATATTATGAGATAAGTTGCATTGCACAAATCTCTACCATGATATTTAATGACACTAAAATATCACACACAAGTATATATGCCTACACAGTATAACTTATGCACTTGTCAATAACAATTCAAAAATATTTTTTACACATATTAAGTTCAGTTGAAGCCAAAAATTCTAATGATACATATTATGAATGTATAACAACGAACAATGTAAGTAAAATTTAGCAACATTGGCATGTGGTTAACTATGTTTACCAAGTAACAAGAAATATACTCATTAAAGTTTTCCGCAAAAAAAATGTAGTATGGTATATATTTTTAAAAATATATAAAAGTTCAGTACAAAAATAATTATTTAAATCTGCTCTAGACCCAACATGTGTTTGGACCGGACATAGTCTCAGGAACTCGTGAGTAAGAAGACTATAAGCCTCCATCCTCAAATAATATTTAAATGACAAGAATATAAGCTCGAATAAAATGTATTTGGAGTAGACATAGCTCATAACATTTTCTGAATACCATGTATAAATTTTGATCATATAACCATTATTTAACTGTATCAGATAATATTTAAATTTCAAGAACTTTTTAAAATGTCTTGAACATTTATCGAATCTCATACATTATTTTATTCCAAGACCTTTTTAACCCCTAAAATATTTTTTGGATCTTAGAACAAAATTTGAATCCTAAAACATTCTTTGTATGTCTTGATTTTTTAAATTCAAAGAACAGTTTGAATTCAAGAACCTTTTTAATCTTAAAACGTTTTTAGTCTTAGAATGTTTTTGAAAGCCTTGAATATTTTTTGAACCTCAGAACATGATTTTAATTCCAAGAACTTTTTAATAAAAGATTAGATTTTGAATCAAGAACATTTTGAATATTTGGATCAATTTTTTGATTCCTAGAACAGTTTTGTAATGTCTTGAACAAATTTTAAATTCCAAAAACATTTTTGAATCTTTAGATCAAAATTTGATTCCTAGAACGTTATTTCAATATGTTGAACAAATTTTGAATTTCAATATTTTTTCAATCGAATAACATTTTTGAATCTTCAAATCATAATTTAATTCCTAGAAAAATGTCTTGGATGAAATTTGAAATTGAAAAATATTTTTGAATCCAAGAATATTTTCTAAAATTCAAAAATGTTCAGAAATTTAAGACTATTTTTGTGTTTTATCAGAACTAAGAAAGAAATTATGCTTCCTACTTTACACATGAGTGAGAAGCTATTTGTATAATGCAGAAAAACACTGGAAAGTTTTTTACGCATGAATATTGGTTATGAGAAAATCAATATTTGCTCTAGCCTATTATTTCTACATACGAAATTCTATTTTACAACTTTAGTATAGTTCTTTGAGCTAGAGAAAATTTTGTTTGTTTCTTATTGTCCATAATTGGAAACTAGAACATAGTTTGCAAAACAATCTGATACTGTGGGAAGGAGGGAGTAGTTCTCCACTGAAATTAATCTGTCAACACTTTCTTCATTCTTTTGTTTCCTGTTGTGCACAATTGAAAACAGGGACATAAACAATTCTTTATTGAAATTAATCTTTCAACACTTTTTTGAAACACGGTCCTTTATGGCCCAATTCATTAAAAAAGGTCGAAGAAAATTGCCTGGTTAATTAAGGGAAAAGCGAGCAAAAACCATCACAATATACCCGCAAAAGCAAGCCACACAGGGTGATCTGGCAACCCACCCAAGAACGCACACACACCATTGAGGAGAAAAGCTTCGTCGAGGTTGCAACCCGGCATCATCGTCATCACGCCTCCACGAGGGTGACTCCGACTCCGCCATCAACCACCACCGAAGAAGCCCTCACCACAAACAAGCGTTGAGGCCTGTGTCGGTCGATGACAAACAGTCTGCTACATGCGCCGGTGACCAAGCAGCTCCAACTCTGTCGACGAGCATTGCAGGGGAAAAGCGTTGGGCTTGCGTCGAGCCAGAGCCGGAGCCGACCACCCGTCTCGTGTCATCGTCACTGCAAGGGCCCCTCCTCAGCAGCTCCAACTTCAGAAAGACAAAGCAAGGCACGGAGACCCCTCAAACATGTCGGAAGAGACCGACTTCCAAGACAGCAAGCCAGCTCCGCCCGAAGCCACCATCGTTGCTACAGAAGAAGCTGCGCAGAACAAACACATCGCCGGACGGCCACCTGCCAACCGCAATGTTGCGAGCGTCCAACCCATAAAGCGTGCAAACCGGATCCAAAGTTCTTCCAAGCGACGCCCGAAAGAGGGAAGCGACGATGCAGACACCGTCGCTCGACCCGACTGGATAGGCTTTCGCCCGAAGAACTGGATCCAAGGGTGCGTGAAGGTTGGACTCCACGGTGGCGCCTCCAAGGAGGTAAATGACGTCCACCGACGCTGATGTCGTCGGCCGGCAAGAGCTCAACAAGCTTTCTCCCGGAGCACCGCCCACACCCACACCCACACCCCCACGCATAGCACCTCTGAAGACCCGCACAGCTCCCACAAAGCCATCGTGCCATGACCAAGCAAAAGCCACCACAATCCTCGCCGCCAGCCAGACGCCGACGGGGTAAACACGGCCGAAACTGCCAGATCCAGCAACCCACATCCGCTGCAGCGCCAAAGAAGGGCCCCAAGCAGGGAGGGAGGGCCGCCACCCCACCCCAACTCGCTGGACGAACTACCAGATCGGTAGTCGACCAACCGAAGAACCGAAACCACCACGGAACCTAGCCGGAGAGAACGCTGTAGGAGGCCACCCAGGACGCGCATCAAAGGAGCCAAGCCTCCATCCACCATCCGCGCTAGTCGCCGCCTGCAAGATCCCAAATCGGATCGAGACCGCATGAGCCCGACAACCGCAACCGCGCGCACCGCGACCGGACGCCGGGCCGCACGCCGAAGACCACCTCCGCCGTGAGCAAGGACGCCGTCCCGGAGCCGAACACCGGACAACAGCCAAACTGCATGCGAGATCCCCTCCTCCCGAGGGAGCAGCAGCTAGAGAGCACCCCGCCGGCGGCGGCTTCGCGCAGGCTTTGCCTGCCGGAGGCATCTTTCAACACTTTCTTCATTGTGTCAATTCATACTTGGAGAAGATGACCTTATCCTCTCCCTCCCTCATCACGCCCGTGGGCGACGGGGAGGATACCTAGCCGCCGCCGCCGCACGAAGCTCCCTTCCCAGCCCTCCTCCTCCTCGCCACCGCCAGGGGACGCGGCTGGGCGAAGCCCAGCTGGCGTCGGCGGTGGGACCTTTCACCTCCTCGCACAGGGGCACTGGTGTGGGCCGGCGATAGTGGCCGCGAGTAGAGGGTGTGGGTTGTGTGCGGTGCCTGCTGCGGCTGGATCCCTCCAGCTGGTGTGGGCAAACAACGTGAAGTGGAGGCAGCGGCCCGACGTGGTCGTTGTGATGGGCGTGGGCTACGGCGTGGTGGCCTCATGGTGCTTGGTCGGGCCGGCGTTGCGGCGACGGCCGGAGTCAGGTCCGGCGTCTGTTCGTTCGCAGGTGGCCTATGTGGATGCCCCAGTTGGTTGTCTTCGGCTTCAGGTATGACCGGTCCGACGATCCCCGCGTCATTGGGCGGGTGGCCGGTCCTTGCCAGATGCAGATCCAGGTTGGGAGAAGAGGTTGGGCGTCAGGGATGGCATTTGGAAGAGGTGGTGGGTGTGATAGGTGGCTCCGATGTGGTTGGGCCACCCGTCACCGGCAGGGGTGCCGAGCGTTGACGTGGTCTGCTCCCGCTTCACCTCTTCTTTGACCTGGTGGCTCCCCGATCGGTCTGGTCGTTCCGGTCGCCGGCGGCTTTGTCGGCGGTCGGAGCAAGTCGGACGATTCACCGCTCGCAGCTTGAAGGACCTATGGGGTGTCTTGTTTCCTGGGCGGTGGTCTAGGTGGCGGGAGTTGCGGTGCTTGTGGACTGAGCTCGCGACTCAGGTGCCGGCGGCTAGCGGCCATGGCCGCGTGGGCGGTGTGGTGGCTGGCGGGTTGATGTTCTGTGGTGGTGTTTCGTTTGGGTCGTGTGCCTGACCACACCTTGAGTGAAGGCGGAGTATGATTGCCGGGGTGAAAATCGTGCTTGGCTTTGGCCAAGCCGACGGAGGCGGCGCCCGAGGGCGTCGTCATCTTCATGAAGTCTCCGTTGTGGTTGCTCCTTTCTTTTTGTTGTGCTCCAGATGAAAATCTAGATCATTGGATCGGGCGGTGGCGGCGCTTCGGTGTTGTGTCCTTCCTGAAGGCACCGTTTTGGAGCTCACGGTTCGTCGACTCTTAACTTCACCTCTTCACGGTGTCCTCACCGAAAAGGGCTCCAGCGGCTCTGAAGTGTTGCTTATGGTCATTCTTTAGTCTACTGCAAATCGTTCGGTGTGTTGTTGTTGTAAGTCCTTGGCACCTATGTATCTAGCCTTAAGTGTGTTGGTGTGATGTGTTATGGTTTGTATCGGCTCGGATGATGTTTATTGCTTTATATATAAAATGGGGCGAAAGTCCTTTTTTACGAGTACTTGGAGAAAGAGCAAATCAGAAAAGAAAAGGCTAGTGAACCACACAACAGCGTGCGAAACAACGCCATTTTGACGCAAAAGAGCGTCACACTGGGGCTCCCTAGTACTCACTCCATTTAAGGGTGTGTTTGGTTGAGGAACCAACTGTCACGGAATGGAATGGTTCCATTCCAGAGGAATGGGTCGGTTCCGTTCCTGTGTTTAGTAGGTGCAAAAAAGTAGAACGGGTTGGTTCCGTTCCAGTGTTTGGTTTGGAAGAATGGAATGAAAAATTGAATAACAAAAATTCAAAAATTTGGCATCATTTCATTTGTATTTCCAAGAAAAACAACACAATAATGTATATTGACATAGAACACAATTATCAGCAATAATATCATAAGGTAGAATCAGGTAGCAAGTTCATTTGGCACATCCAAAAGCAATCAGCCAATACATGTCTCTCACATACAGCCATACAAGTTCACATTCCAAATATCCTAAAAGAAACCCAATGGCACTACATCCATACAAGTCAAGTTCACATACTTGACAACCATACAACCATATCGAATTTAGAAGTTCTTCTTCACATACCTACTCACCCAAACAGATTTGTTGGTTTCGGAAAGCTTCATGAAGGCTCTTGCCTTCTTGGGGTTGTCAACGAGATGAGCATAGTAGTGGGCAAGGTGCTCTTCATCAAATTCTTTCAAACTAGAGACTACATCCCAAAGGTCATCGGGTATATCATCATCATCTCCACCAGATTTCACAAGAGCTTCAGCCACAAGTTTAAAACCATCTTTGAGAATGGCACCTAGTGGATCCTCTAGAACTTTCACCACCTTGGCCTTCTTTTTTGGTGGTTCTTTGGGGTGAGAAGACTCACCAACTTGCGGTGACGTGTTGATCTCACCATTCACCTCACCATTCTCCTCATCATCAACGTCAATAGAAAGGAGATCATTTCTGGACCTTGCATTCATCCCCTTAGCCCGGTTATTCCAAAATGGTCGCCATGGCATGATAGTGTTCAATTGGGTTATTCAAGAAGGGAGCATCAGGTTTGTGGGTCTACAAAAAATTTGCAAGTCATTAGCATAATGAAGGCAGAAAATGGGATGATATTGTTCATATTACAAGAAGCTTACCATACAGTGACCTGCATAGTGTTCTTCGCTGAGCCTAATTGTGCAAGTATCTTCATCCCATAGAGCTCCACTTAAATTCTTCAAATTGACAACCCTGACCCAAATCTTCCTCCACTTCTTGAGATGGTTTCTAACTTGATCGGAGGTGATAGCTAGCTTGAATTGCTCGTTCAAAACAGTAGCACATTGTTTGAGATGTGTCTCCCTGAATCCACTAGAAGTTCTCTTCCCTTTAGCAACAAGGTCAGCCAAAAAACCTAGCATAGTGTTGGTCATGGAAGTGGTCCATACCATGACCCCACTTTTCCCAGAGATCCCACTTGCAGCAGTAACTTCAACATTGTCCATTTCTGTTCAGCCATCAAAAAATTGCAAAAGAATGGATTAAAGCATCTAAATTTATAAGGTACAATCTGCCCAGCCATCAAAATGTTGCAACAAAATGGATATATTGTTTGACATAATAAATACCACAACTTGTCCAGCCATCAAATAAATACAAAGGTAGTTCCTTAAACATTACAAATACATAGTGCGGTGCACTCATAAATTTGCATACATGAGTTGCCTATCTTCCCACATTTGGGCGGCAATTTGTAGCCTATGGTCTACCAATGCCCTATTGTCACTTAATTGTTGCCTTGATGTTCGAATTGGTTGGGTGGGCCATGTCACTTCCGGTATAATGAATTCATCGATCCCTTGTGATAGTGCATAATTATGAAGAACACAACAAGCTATAACAATGTCAACTTGGACCGGGAAAGTGAAGAACGGTTTGGCATCATCTAAAATTTTGAAACGCCTCTTGAGAGATCCAAAAGCCCTCTCTACCGTCACCCGTAGAGATGAGTGCCTAAGGTTGAATAGCTCCTTATCATTCTGGACCGGATTGTTGCCCCACTCATTCAAATGGTACCTCACGCCACGAAAAGGTGGCAAGAACCCTGGCTTGGCTCCATAACCGGCATCAACTAGGTAGTACTTTCCTAAAAAATAAAAATAAATATTGGTTATAATGGTTTCTTACACTACTAGGGAAAAGCCTAGCAGCAGCGCGGGTTTTAGGCCTATCAGTAGCGCGGGCAGGAGCGCTACTGATAAGGCGCTACAGCTAATGCTTAGCAATAGCGCGCCTGGACCCACGCTACTGGTAAATTGACTTAGTAGTAGCGCTTCTTCAGAACCGCGCTGCTGGTAATTAGTAGTAGCGCTTCTCCTTTCCGCGCTACTACTATTATTTAGTATTTTGTTTCTTTTTTATTTCATGTTGTATTCATACACCTTTACCCAAGTTTTCATACAACAGGAATTTAGAGATTGTTTTTACATCATAATGAGTTATTACATCATTGAAAGAATCAGATTAGTTTCAAGTGGATCCATCCACTTGAAACTAATCCGCGGTTCTTTCACCCAATGATATAATAATATCATCATCATCATCATATCATTAACAACTTATCATCATAATACATCATTGTCATATAACACCTCCTCAAGATCATCGTTTTCATCAATGACATCACATAGCAAATTGGTCACTAGTCGTAATCACAAGTATTCCTCATTATCAACTCTAACACATTACCACATAATAAACATATTGTACCTCATGACCTACTACATTCGATTAAGACCTACTACATTTTCTAAGATAAAATAGCAAAAAACAAGATAACCCCTGACTCTCCATTATGGAGAATGGAGATTAGCCTGTCTCTAATTCTTGCCTTTCGCTGAATGCTACTTCCAAGAACCTCCTTGCGAACGTCCATACATTTCTTCCATTCTTTGATGATCATGTGTTCACCATTTTTAGAAATCCGATATGCACAGGTGAGCTCCCTAGATTTACCTGGCAGTATGTTCAGAACTGAGAGGCGACCATTCAGAGACATCAGATGAGGCACACAATCCATCGGGAGTTTCTGTTGAAAAACATAATAATAACTTTGTAGTTAGCAATGATGTACTAATTTTAGAAGTATGCAAAAGATGCACGGATGTCGTAATAGTAAAAAATCTTACCAGGTATCACCAGAGAAGTTATCGTGGTTCAACACATGCACTAGTGGCATGTATTCACCATAATTTGGAGGAGTTCGATAATAGTTATTGTAATTCTCAAGAAGAGTACAAAATGCGATCAGATGATTTTTCTCCTTATATGCTAATTCGTGCCATCGGTGTAGTGGGTTTTATCTACCATCTTCCGCACAGTCTTTGAAGAATCAAAATAAGCTGTCAATAGAAATAAGCTATCAACAATTTTGAAATAAACAATATAAATTAGTTAATAACTATGTTTGAGAAACTCACATAGCGGTACAATCGGAAGCGATCAACAAGGACCCAAATGTCCATATTGTCTTGCTCGATGTCGATCACCAAGATCCATGGTGACAATCATACCCTCATAAAACCATACATTTTGCAAAGTGCTTCCCAATTTTGGCAACCAAAATGGGTTACGCCTGAGCATTGCACAGATTTACTTCAAAATCCATATCATGATGGGTCCTTAGGTGTATTTTCTTTGTTTCAAATTTTCATGTTCTTCAAAACCCATCCTCTCCAAGACATAGCGCCTTGCATGACATGGGATAAGCTAGTCGAATTGTAAAATATGAAAATTAGACGTTGAAATAGTTGAAGTCATGCTTAATTACGAAAAAACACTTGTCGTTGTTATGCATCGCTTCACAATCGAAGGTCTCCTCGAGCTTAATGCTGAAGCGCCGATCTTCGCCCAGCTGAACGAACCTGTCGCACATACCTCGATCGTCGTGGCACCAGCTACACTACCGAGGAGGCGTCGTCGTCGAAAGTACGACATTTCCTACGCTCATAATTCAAAGATTAAACTTGTACATATTCTAGCACAAGTCATGCCAGAATTCACGAAAAAATCCGCACGACCTTTGCTAAAAAGGACATATCGAGCGCCTGAAATTTGCCGGAACGGAAATTAATCAACACTCCGGCAAAACATAGGCCACTCGGAGATGTAAACTGAACATGAACGGCCACTTGGGCAACCACATATCCTATTTGAGCAACAACACAAGATATACAAGGATATTTGGCTGGTCTCACCTTGATGTCGGAGGGGTCGGTGGACTGGGACAACGGCGGGATGTCGAGGGGTCGGTGACGGGACGACGCGGGATGTCGGAGGGGGTCGGTGGCGGACGACGGCGGGATGTCGGAGGGGTCGGTGACGGGACGACGGCGGGATGTCGGAGGGGTCGGTGACGGGACGACGGTGGTCACCGAGAAACCATATAAGTTATCACTAATACATCCCAAATAATTGCTTAAACTAAAAATAAAACAAATATGACATGTTCAACTAGTTTTATTAATTCAACTAGTTCTTACTAAATATAAACTTACTATAAATAGAAAAAACTAGTTCTTTTAAAAATAAAGTAGTTCAACTAGTTATATTAATTTACTTAGTAAACTAGTTCAACTACAACTAAAAATCTAGTACTAACTAAGCAACATCTAGTTAACTAGTACCATCACTACTAGTAATTAACATCTACTACTACTAAAAATCTAGTACTAACTA
The DNA here is from genome assembly GCA_021605205.1 of Aegilops longissima. Lineage (NCBI taxonomy): Eukaryota > Viridiplantae > Streptophyta > Magnoliopsida > Poales > Poaceae > Aegilops > Aegilops longissima. Next base: position 64,758,102 of record CM038678.1, on the reverse strand, counting down.
AGCAACATCTAGTACTAGCTATGAACCCTAAATTAACATCTACAACTACTAAATCTAGTACTAACTAGTGGCAGGGGTGGGGGGGACGGAGAGGTAGCTAGGGGCGGCGAGGTCGAGGCGGTGGGAGGAGGGCTGGCGGAGGAGGGAGGAGGGCGGCTGAGAAGGAGGGAGGAGGCGGCAGAGGAGGGAGGGGCGGCAGCGGAGGGAGGATGTGCGAGGAGGAGGAGGAGGGACGGAAGGAGGAGTACCTCGGCGGACGGACGAAGGCGGCGGGCGGCGGCGCACGACGACGACGACGGTTATCGGCACGGGGCGTAGAGTGAGAGTGTGAGTGAGGGCCGATCGCGGCGTGGGGATAAGGTAGGGATAGTTGTAGCACGTTTGCCAAAACGCGCTACAGCTAATCTGAATAGCAGTAGCGCCTTGCACATAAACCGCTACTGCTAAGTGTAACTATACAAAAAATACGTCAATGCAAAAAATACATTGGCCATCAATGATCTTTTTGTGTACAATCTGAATTGTCAATATGAGTCCTATCCGGTAGGAACCGGAAAGGACTCATATTGCGGCCACAAATTTTACACATAGAGTTCAGTGAAGACCAACTGGTTGTGGTAGTTTCAGAAATAACATATTTAAGGTGGTAAACACCCTGTTCACGGAGCGAGGTGGGACTAAACTTGTGGGCTGATCTTAGCAGTAGCGGTTTTTCTATAAGCGCGCTGCTGCTAACTTCTATAGTAGTAGCGCGGTTCAGTATAGTGCGCTACTGCTATAACTAGCAGGGGGCGAGGTCATGGCAATTATAGCAGTAGCGCTGTTTGTGGTGGACGCGCTACTGCTATTTTCCTGTCAGCAGCGCGTTTCTCTAACACGCGCTGCTGCTAAGTAGCAGCAGCATGGTATTTTGTGGAGCGCTGCTGGTAAGATTCTGTGTATAGGCTTTTCCCTAGTAGTGTTAAGGCAGTAACATATGGACAATTTCTATCTACGTCAACTTCTTACCAGGTGGTACTTGTAAGCCTCTCTCACGAGTTAATGCATCAGCTAAGACGGTCGCGTTGTGTGCGGACCCTTCCCATCCAGCCGAAACATATGTGAAGCGGAGGTCAAAATCTACTGCTGCCATCACATTTTGAGTGGTAAAGGCTTTCCTACCACGAAAAGAAGGCTCCACATCTTTGGTAACACCTGCTCGCACATGTGTACCATCGATAGCTTCAATACAATCCTATATAGTGACCAGTATTAAATGGCATATCATATAGCCTAGATAGCTAAGGAATAGTTTCTGAAATTACCTTAAATTATGGGTCAAATCGATGATTTCCTGTAATTTTTACGGGGGTTTCCAATGATGGTGGCCTTATATAATCATTACGAAGCTCGCCTATGGCATGAAGAGCCTTTCTAAAATAGATGCTTGTTGTGCCGTATGATCTACCAAAATTGTCTGAAACAACTCTATTCCGAAGGTTATGCCCAATTGTATGCAAAAACATTGCCAATTGTTGCTCCACACTAAGATGTGGACTGTCTTCTAGCAAATCGCGATCCCTCGATATACCACACAAACGAAAGAATGCAGCTCTTTCAAACCTTAGCATGTTTTTGCATAACACATCGCTTTGCCAAATTTTTTGGTTTAGATAATCAAATCTGATTCGATCTCTTTCATGCATTGGGCCACAGGTAATACGTGGTCTCCTCTTCCTTATTATAGCCCGAACAATGACTGCCATTGCAGCTAATGCAACAAAAACAGCTGCTCCCCTAGCCATCCTTTTTCTTTTGCTCATCTTGACCATCTACAATGATACATACTATCAATATGGCTACCAATTACTTATAACCATGGATCTGACAACAATATATGGAAGAAATTGGGGAAGAATATTGCACACATAGAAACATAAATCTGTCCTAAGCATCAACATGTATATACACAGAAGGGAATGGAATTGTACCTTGCCTATGTTGCTAGCCGCCCTGCTGGTTCGTCGGTGCAGCCTGCTAGGTCGCCGCCCTGCTGGTTCGTCGCTGCTGCCTGCTAGGTCGTCGCCGCCGCGCTGCCTGCTAGGTCGTCGCCGCCGCGCTGCCTGCTAGGTCGCCGCTGCTGCTAGGTCACGGCCAAGCCCTTGATGCGCGCCATCGCAGGGGGGGAGATGACGGGGAGGAGAGGGAAGCCGGCGCCGGAGAGGTGTGTGAGGGGCGGCGCTGAGAGAGGAGCGGGGTCGTGGGAGATCGAGAGGGAAGGAGAGATGCGGGAGGGTGGCGGCGCTGGGAAGGAGAGACGGGAGAGGATAGAGCTCGGGTGCGAGGGGATGAGGCGCGTTCCTTGTCGTCCGCTCGAATCGGAGGAATGCGTCGGTTCGGCATATAGACCGAATATTACCTTTTCTGGGACTGGTGGGTTCTGGTTCTATCTACTGACTGAACGTGAGAATGGGCTCTCGGGACAGGATAGACCCATGCCATTCCATCTGATGACAGCAACCGAACACATTCTAAGCAGCGCTGGATCTGGAGCAAACACCCGCCTTGTAAATAGGAAATTTCTGATTTTGAAGCTTGAACCGTTGTTATCTGGGCGTGTGCTCCGCATCCCGCGCCCTATGCGCGGACTGGCAGGTGGCATGTGACGGCGCCGCTTGGAGGGAGCGCACCGCACGCGTGGCGCGAGCTCGCCACGCGCCCGCCACCTCGGCCGACACGGCGCCTCCACCCGTCCACCGCAGGGCAGCCACCCCCGGTTCCTCTCCTTCGTCAAAAGCATCATTTACTCTGACGCTTTGCTGCAAAGTGGCTACATACGCAGGAGAAGAGGGGGAGGTAGGTGCTATCTGCCATGTCGACGACGGCGCACAAGGTGGCGACGCATGCGGCGTCGGCGGCGGGGGCGAGAATGAAGGGTCGGCGGCCGCCGAGCGTGGTGAGTGAGATCGTGTACGGGATGAGCCTGGGGCTCTTCGCGGGGTACCTCTGGAAGCTGCACCACTGGAGCAACCAGCGCCGCACCCGCGAGTTCTACGCCCTGCTCGACGAGGGCAGGATCACCGTCGTCGTCGACGAGCCGGCCGGAGCCAAGGACTAGCACCATCCATCTATATAGTTTCACCTACCTACCGAGGAGAGGTATTTTCAGCCCGTGCTTCCATAGATCAGTACGACGGTAGCGGTTTGGTTTGTTTTGTGTAGCTAGCTCATGTCACTCTGTTCTTCCTCATGTCACTCTGGAATTTGTACTGCGACTCTACGGCCTGCCTTTGTCTCGTTCCGGATCGAAGAGAATAAACTGGAGCGTGTTATTAATCAGTAGAGAGACAGCAGAATTACCGTTGTCCATTGAAACGATTAGTGTTGTGCTGGTTGTTTGGCTTTGGCTGCAGCGGTTGGATTGCTCGCGGCGCACTTTCGGCAGGGGGTCGACGATGGCTGATTCTAAAGACACCGTGATTGCAAGGTAGCACAAGAGACGACAACAAAAGGGAGAACACTTGAGACTAACTATTGTGTCACTCAACTGATCATGGCCAGTGTGATCTTGATTTACATGTCGATTAGTTTCTTCCTTTCTTCACTCAGATAATGAACTTTGTTTGACATAATGAACTTTCGTTTGTTAGATTATGAACTTTGTTTTCTATGGAAGTTGAGTTCATGTTAAATTTGAAAATATCGCTCATTTTCTATATCTCTATGTGATGATTTTGATTCTAAATGGTGCGGCCGGAGTGCGACTGTAGCATTGCTGCCGGCCGTCAGTCGGTTTACGTCTTCAACTATACATCATATGTTGAAGCACTAGTTTTACATCTTTAAATATACATCATTTGTTGGAGTTGGGCCTTTTTTATAACGTAAAAAGCACTTTTTGAAAATGTAAACTATACATCGGCAACTTTTACATCTTTTATTGGATATGCTCTAAGGGCATTTTCGAGCCGGACCCACAACCCTCGGACCGCGGAAATCATCCAACGCCGATCTGTATCGGTCCGCAGGGCGGCCCGGACACGATTTCTCCCGCAAACCGGAGGCAAATGTGAGGGAAGTTTGTTGGAGTCCGGATCGATCCCAAGCTCGCTTCAGACCGCCCTGGCCCACCAAAACCCTTCCTCTCCCGTGCGCGCTCACGCCCGACTTAGGGCGGACGTGACCTCTCACTGCCTCCGTCATTGAAGCGGCGCAGCGGCCGAGGGCGTCGCCCGTGACGTGTCTCCGGTGTCCGTGTCTGTTCAATGCCGGAGACGCGGACGGGACAGGACGGATATTTACCACGGCCTTCAATGTCGTTGTCCGTCCGTCTGCCGTCATTAAGCAAGCTCGCCGGCCGAGAAACCCACTCCGACGCCGAGCATTGACGCACCTGAACAACTCACCTCACCGGAGTCCGCTATATAAAGGCGGCCACACCCGGCTAACTCCACACCACAACATAAGCCCCTCCACATTCTTCTCCCATGCATTGCATCCGCCATGACCGTCAGCGGGTAAGCATTGTGGGATAGTCTGTCGTCGGAGATGAAGCACGTGGTAGCGACCCTTGCCGTCGCCTAGCAGTCGTGCCAGGCGGATCGAGGTCGGCTTGCCGGCCAGCTCGCCCGAGGTCTTCGACAATGAGGATGACACCATGATGGAGACGGGCTCCGACGACTCCGCCCGAGCTCCCGCGCCTCCTGTGCACGCCGGCTTCACCATGGAGCAGGCGCAGGCGCAGTTCAACGCCGCCATGGCGGAAGTATAGCTTGCGCCAGTGCCTTTATCGGCGTTCGAGCGGGCACGGGAGGAAAAGTGGTATGACTTGTTCCTCCTGGATCAACACCAGCTCGCGGATGCCAGATCTACGACGAGTGCGCGAGGGAGGAGACTGTGGTGGCCATGGACGCGATGAACCCATATTTCGTTGCGGAGCAGCGTGCCATCTACGATGCTGTCTATGCTCAAGCCGTCGCTCGGCAGGAAGCGGCAGGCGCGGAGGTGCAGCTGCAGGCGATCACGGAGGAGAACATCGCCAGCTGCGCCTCCTAAGTGCCGCCGACGAACCATCAGTTGTGGGTCCGGCTGTGTTTGTATGAAATATAGTTAAATCTGCTGTGTTTGTATGAAAATCATCATGTTTATACGAAACCCGGCCGTGTTTGCATGAATTTCATCTGGTTTGTTGAAAATGAGTTTGAAATGTATGCGGCCAGCATTGGATGTCAGCCTCCTGCATCCATCGCGGATTGGGAGGAAATTTGTGGTTTGCCGTTAAAGATGCCCTAAGAAGTGTTCCATTGCAAATGCCCTCAGGGACTAGTAATTGATGAAAGGTTTTCACCATATCACTAATGAAGTCAGTTACGACAATTGTTCTACATAAACATCACTCTTTTGCCCAATGAAGAAGACTCCATCTCCTGGAACTCGACTACTTCCAAAATATCTCTACCATGACATTATAAGATAACTTGCATTGTACATATCTCTACCATGATATTTAATGGTACTAAAATATCACACACAAGTATATATGCGTACACAATATAATTTATGCACTTGTCCATATTAATTAAAACGAACTTTTTTACACATATTTACAATCAGTAGAAGCCAACAATTCCAATGATATGTATTATGAGTGTATAACAACGAACAATGTAAGTAAAATTTAGCAACACTGTCATGTGCTTCACTATGTTTACTAAATAACAAAAATATACGCATTAAAGTGTAGTATGCTGTTTTTTTTAATTTATAAAAGTTTAGTACGAAAATATTTATTTTAATTTGCACCTGACCTAACATGTGTTTGGACCATACATAGGGTCTATTCTGAACCTCTCTAGCTTCTCAAAACTCCACAATTCCAGCTTCTCATCTTGGCTTCTAGCTTCACACAACGACTTCCATCCGTTCGGGAGAAAAAATAGTTTCTCCATCGCCACCTTGGGCTGGCAGCAGCTGCTGGCCTGCCTAGCGCCATATTGGGCCGGCTGGGCACCTAGCCCACATTCGCTAGAGGTCGTCTTCAACATTTAGCTCACGCAAAAAACAAACTGGACACATAATAATGCCAATTACCCATCAAATCTGGTGATTTAGACCCCGAATCACATCAACTTGAACATCAAATTTGCCGCCCTATTGGTTGCGAATCCATTCCATCAAAGGGCACAACCTATTGTTCATTAATAAAGGAGATCGAAAATGCATACGCCATGGCCGAACCAGAGCCCTCCGCCTTGCGTTGGAGCATCGGGGGCTTGGGGCACGCTGCCGGGTGGAACTCGGAGGAGAGGAGGCAGCGGGATAGTTGTGGTGGCGCCGCATCGCAGCTCCTGCAGACACGGGTGGCGGCGGCGCAGAACCCTAGCGCCGGCTCGGAGAAAGGACGAGAGGAAGAAGTCGTGGGTGAGCGGGCACCGAACTGCAGTTTTCACTTGGCGGTGGCAAGGGGTGTAATTTACGCGAACTCCACGAAAATTGAGAAGTCCTGGAGCTGGGAATACCCAGCTTCTCCAACTCCGTGAAAAATGCACTGAGGCCCAGTATAGCTTCTGGAATTTAGCTTCACGGAGCTCACGCGTTCGGCCCAGCTTCACGCGCGGAGTTGGCGGAGCATGGAGCTGGAGAGGTTCAGAACAGGCCCATAGTCTCGGGAAACTCGGGAGTAAGCACACTAGAAGTCTCCATTCTCCAATAATATTAAAATCTCAACATTATAACTCAAAATAAACTATTTTTGGACTGGACAGAGCCCAAAACATTTTTTGAATCTCAGACCATGTATAAATTTGGTTCTTATTACCTTTTTGCATGTATTGAATAATACTTAAATTTTAAATTGTCTTTAACTTTTTAGAATCTTAAAACATAATTTCAATTCCGAGAACAAATTTTTAATACCAAGAACAATTTTTTAATTCGAAGACCATTTTCAAACCTTAGAGCATTTCATTTGATCATAGAAATAAATTTGAATCTTATTGTTTTTGGAATATCTTGAATTCCAAGAACATCTTTGAATTCAAGGGCAGTTTTTTGATTCTCAGAATGTTTTTTGAATCCTAGAATATTTTTCAATACTAGAACATAATTTCAATTCCATAAACAAATTTCAAACTCCAAGAATATTTTTGAATTTTTGAAAAAATTATCCCGAATTTTATTGAATCCTACAATTTTTTAATGCCTTGAATATTTTTAAATCTTAGAACATAATTTCATTTCCAAGAACAAATTTTGAATTCCAATTTATTTTTGAATTTTAAGATTTGTTTTGAATCCAATAACATTTTTGTATCTTTAGATAAAAAGTTGATTCCTAGAATGTTTTGAGTGTCTTCAAAATATTTGAAATCCAAATACATTTTTTAAAGAATATTCTCTGAAATTCAAAAATATTCAGAAAGTTAAGGCTATTTTTATCTGAACTAAGAAAGTAATTATGCTTCATACTCTAATTCAAATGATTTTGCAAGCTTACACATGAGTGAGAAGGGAATTTTATAGTGTAGAAGAGCACTGGAACGATTTCTTACATATGTATACTAGTTCTAAGAACATCAACATTTCGACTTAAAAAAAAGAGAAAATCAATATTTGCTCTAGCCTATTTTTTCTACAGAAGATGTAGAGAGAATATGCGGTGCAACTCAATTGTACTCCTCGGAGTTGGTCACAATATATACACGAGATATCTTGCGTGACAAGGAAACTAACGCTACCATATCTCTAGGAGTCAGCTATAAAGACTGGAACGGAACTCCTGGAATGCAGAGGTTGAGAGCCCTTTGGTCATAATGTCGGCAAACTTTTGGGTGGTCAGTACATGTAGAACCCGGAGCTGACCCAACTCAACCTTCTCGCGGACGACATGAACATCAAGTTTAATGTGCTTGGTGCGCTTATGCTGCACCGGATTGGCCGCGAGGTAGGTGGCTGAAACATTATCACAAAAAACCACCGTAGCTTTCGGGATTGAGGCCCGAAGTTCGCCAAGTAGTTGACGTAGCCAACATGTCTCGGCAACAATGTTGGTGACGACACGGTACTCGGCCTCAGCACTAGAGCGGGAGACTGTGGGCTGCCGCTTAGAGGACCATGAGATGAGAGAGTCACCGAAATAGCCCGACATAGAGCGTCGAGTGTCAGGACAGCCGGCCCAATCCGCATCAGTGTAAGCAAACAGGTCGGTGGAGGCGGAGGCACAAAGACGAAGACCAAGGGTTGGTGTGCCGCGAATGTACCGGAGAATGCGCTTGACCAAAGACCAGTGAACATCACGAGGCGAGTGCATATGCAAGCAAACTTGCTACATGGCAGACTGAATGTCTGGTCTGGTGAGCGTGAGGTACTGAAGAGCACCAACAATACTGCGGTAGAGAGCGGCGTCAGTGGTAGGCTGTCCAGCAGTGGCAAAGATCTTCGGCTTGGCCTCGGTAGGAGTAGCAGCGGGTTTGCAATCGGTCATGCTAGCACGATCCAAGAGATCAAGAGCATACTGTCCTTGATGAAGAAAAAATCCAAAGGCATCAAGTGGCACATCAATGCCGAGGAAGAAGTGCAATGCACCCAAGTACTTCAGCTGAAACTCAGAACCAAGACGACAAATGATGTCGCGAAGTAAATCTGCGCGAGATGCGGTGATGACGATATCATCAACATACAAAAGAAGCATGGCGACATAATCAGCTCAATGAAGCAAAAATAGCGACGTGCCGGAGGTGGTGGTGCGGAACCCAAGAGCAGTGAGAAATACTGCAATGCGTTGATACCACGCACGAGGCGCCTGTTTCGGACCGTAGAGAGACCGTGATAGAAGGCAGACATCGTCAGGCCGGGTGGGATCAACAAAATCAGTAGGCTGTTGACAGAGAACATGCTCCTTAAGATGACCGTATAGAAAAGCGTTGTTGATGTCGAGCTGATGAACAGGCCAGTGACGGGAGGCAGCGAGCTGAAGAACCACACGAATCGTAGCGGGTTTAACGACCGGGGAGAAGGTCTCCAAGAAGTCAACACCGGCACGTTGTGCGAAGTCGCGAACAACCCAACGAGCCTTGTACCTGTCCAGAGAGCCACCCGGGAGAAGCTTATGCTGAAATACCCACTTGCCGGTGATGGTGTTGGCACCGAGGGAGCGAGGAACCAACGCCCAGGTCCGTTAGCGGCGAGGGCATCATACTCAGCGCGCATAGCCGCAAGCCAGTGCAGATCACTCAATGCAGAGCGCACCGAGCGCGGTACTGGAGAGATGACCGTGACGCTGACATTGTGATAGCAAGGGTTCGGTTGATGTATCCCGTCTTTACCGCGCGTCACCATAGAGTGATGAGGCGGCAGAGGCGGGGGCCGAGCCCGACGTCGAGGAGGAGGCGCAACCTCTGTTGCGGAAGAGGACGAGGACGAGGTTGCGGGAAAAACCGCGGGCAACGAGGCGGCAGTCGAGGCCGCATGCGACGACGAAGAGGCCACGTGCGAGGCCGTGGGTGGCGGAGATGTGTCCGCGGATGAGACCGCGGAGGACGATGACGAGCCGACGGAAGAGGCCACAGCTAGCGTGGACGCGGGCAAGGCCGCGGCCAACATTGCTGCAGACGAGAGTGACGGAGAAATGGCCAGGGACCCGGCCGAGACACCTCCCGAGGGCGCCGCCAGGCCAGCAGAAGCTGGCGTCAAAGCCTCCAGGGGCGAGGCCGGCTCCGCCTGAGCCGACAAAGGAGGCCCCGCCAAAGATGCATGCAGTCGTGACAGAGGAAGCGCAAGGGCTCCTCGAGGCCGTCGAGGGGGAGCATCCGAAGATGAAGCTGCTGTCGGTGTAACCTGCTGAAAAGGGAAGACAACCTCGTCAAAGTAAATGTGTCGAGAGATGAATACACAACGGGAGACCCGGTCATAGCAGCAAAATCCTTTGGTGTTGGGTTGATAGCCAAGAAAGACACAAGCAAGAGACCGCGGTGCAAGTTTATGTGGAATGGTAGCGGTGATGTTGGGGTAACACAAGCAACCGAAGACGTGGAGATCGTCATAGGATGGAGGAGACCCGAACAGAAGATGATGAGGAGTATAGCTCCATCGTGGTTTGCAAGGCCGGATGTTGAGAAGAAGAGTGGCGGTGGCGAGAGCATCTGGCCAAAAACGTGCATGCATGTGTGCATGGAAGAGCAACGCACGAACACTCTCATTGAGGGTGCGAAGGACACATTCGGCACGACCATTTTGTTGGGATGTATATGGACATGTAAGGCAAAAGATGGTGCCATGAGTGGAGAGAAGATGTCTAATGGCGAGGTTATCAAATTCTTCTCCGTTATCCGTTTGAAGGTGAGCAATGGTGCGATGAAAGTGGGTGCAGACGTAAGCATAAAATGAGTGGAGGGTGGAGGCGACACCGGATTTACGGCGTAGCGGAAAAGTCCAAGTGAAGTGAGAAAAATCATCTAAGATCACAAGATAATATGATAAGCCCGAATTGCTAGGCACTGGAGATGTCCAAACATCACAATGAATAACATCAAAAGGAAAAGTGGCTATTGATGTAGATGAAGAAAACGGCAAGCAAACGTGTTTTCTGATACGGCAAGCATGACAAGTATGTGCCGCTGATTTATTACATGAAAAAGGAAAAGTGCTCAAAATTTTGTGAAGAGCGTCGGCACCGGGATGACCAAGTCGAGCGTGCCAAAGCGAGACGTCGGCATGAAGAGCAACCGGACAGCCACTCATTGTAGGACCACAAGGGTAGAGATCATCGGGGGAATCACATCGGCACAGAACCCTCTGGGAGCGAGCATCCTTGACTGAGAAACCAAGAGCGTCAAACTCAACAGTGACAGGATTTTTACGAGTAAGAGTACGAACGGAGCATAGGTTTTTGATTAAGGATGGTGAAACGAGCACATTATTAAGAGTTAAAGAGGAGGAGGGAAACAGAAGGGAGGACGAACTGTGATGGGTGATGGGAAGAGAGGAGCCATCACCAACAATGATGCGAGAGTTGAAGGGATAGGGGGAGGCGCAGGAGAGGATACCGGGGTTGGAGGACATGTGAGCGGTGGCGTCGGTGTCCATGTACCAATCGCCACCTCCGTTGTAGTTGCTCGGCGAGGGCGCGGCATGAAGAGTGGAGAGAAGGGTGAGATCCCACACACCGCCGTGTGTTCCGCCGTATGCACCGTAAGCCGGAGCGCCACCATATGTCGTCGTACCACCGTAGGGCGCAGCACCACCATATGCCGTGGGCCCGGGGGCGGGCACGGTCAGTAGCGCCTGATGAGAGGCTGGCCGCGGACCGAGGATGCCCGGAGCAGGAGGGCGGGGGACGGGCATGGAATACTGATACGTCTCCAACGTATCTATAATTTTGATTGTTCCATGCTATTATATTATCAGTTTTGGATGTTTATTGGGTTTTAATATGCTCTTTTATATTATTTTTGGGACTAACCTATTAACCGGAGGCCCAGTGCCAGTTTCTGTTTTTTTGTCTATTTTAGAGTTTTGCAAAAAAGGAATACCAAACGGAGTCCAAACGGAATGAAACCTTCGTGATGGTCTTTATTGGACCGAAAGCAAACCAGAAGACTTAGAATTGAAGTCAGAGACGCAACGAGGCGTCCACGACGCAGGAAGGCGCGCCCGGGGGGTAGGCGCGCCTCCCACCCTCGTGGGCCCCTCGTAGCTCCACCGACCTAGTTCTTTCGCCTATATATACTCGTGATACCCTAAAAACATCGGGAGCCATGAAACCACTTTTCCACCGCCGCAACCTCTTACATGCCGTGAGATCCCATCTTAGCCTTTTCCGCGTCTTGCCGAGGGGGAATCGATCACGGCGGGCTTCTACATCAACACCATTGCCTCTCCGATGAAGCGTGAGTAGTTTACCACAGACCTTTTCGGGTCCATAGTTATTAGCTAGATGGCTTATCCTCTCTCTTTGATTCTCAATACAAAGTTCTCCTCGATGTTCTTGGAGATCTATTCGATGCAATATTCTTTTGTGGTGTGTTTGCTGAGATCCGATGAATTGTGGATTTATGATCAAGATTATCTATGAATATTATTTGGTTCTTCTTTGAATTCTTATATGCATGATTTAATATCTTTGCAAGTCTCCTTGAATTTATCGGTTTAGTTTGGCCTACTAGATTGATCTTTCTTGCCATGGGAGAAGTGCTTAGCTTTGGGTTCAATCTTATGTGTCCTTTCCCAAAGGATGAGGGGCAGCAAGGCATGTATTGTATTGTTGCCATCGAGGATAAAAAGATGGGGTTTATATCATATTGCTTGAGTTTACCCCTCTACATCATGTCATCTTGCTTAATGTGTTACTCTGTTCTTATGAACTTAATACTTTAGATGCATGCTGGATAGCGGTCGATGTGTGGAGTAATAGTAGTAGATGCATGCAGGAGTTGGTCTACTTGACACAAACGTGATGCCTATGTTCATGATCATTGCCTTAAATGTCATCATACTTATGCGCTTTTCTATCAATTCTTCGGCAGTAATTTGTTCACCCACCATAATACATGCTATCTCGAGAGAAGCCACTGGTGAAACCTATGGCCCCCGGGTCTCTTTTCCATTATATGAAAGTTTCTTTTCCATATTGTTGAATCTTGTTTACTATTTTAATCTTTACTTTCCAATCTATACATCAAAAATACCAAAAATATTTACTTTACTATCTCTATTAGATCTCATTTTTGCGAGTGACCGTGAAGGGATTGACAACCCCTTTATCGCGTTGGTTGCAAGTTCTTGATTGTTTGTGTAGGTATTCAGTGACTTGTGCGTTGTTTCCTACTGGATTGATACCTTGGTTCTCAAAACTGAGGGAAATACTTACGCTACTTTGCTGCATTACCCTTCCTCTTCAAGGGAAAACCAATGCAAGCTCAAGAGGTACCAAGAAGGATTTTTGGCGCCATTGCTGGGGAGATCTACGCCAAGTCAAGCCATACCAAGTATCCATCATAAACTCTTCTGCCTTGCATTACACTCCATTCGCCTCTCGTTTTCCTCTCCCCTACCTCTAAAACGATTTTCGAAAAGATTTGCCTTTTCTTCGCCCTTCTTCCATTCGATCTTTTGTTCACTTGTGTTACCGTGTGCCTTCTTTTTGCTTGCAACTTTGCTTGCTAAAAGTTTATGGATCCTCATCCACTTGCTAATCTTTTTAAGAGATCCAATTATGACGAACCAATTGCTAGTGAGTTTTGTGCACTAGATTATCTTTATGAAGTTTTGCTTGAAATTCGTGAATCTGAAAATTGCGATGAAGAAATTTAAGAAGAGATTCACGATAGCTCCTTGAATAAAAATCATGATTGCAATGATTTTACTATAAATTCTATTGATGTCAATTGTGTCAATGATATGCAAAACCCTAAGCTTGGGGATGCTAGTTTTGCTATATCTCCACTATTTGTTGCAATGATCATGATTGGGGTGATTCTTCTTATGATCTTGAAAATTTATTTAAGCCCAATGATGAATATGAGATTGATAATAATGTTTGCATTAATATTGAAAGTGGGTTTGGAACAATGTCAACTTTAGAGCCCACATATTTGGAGAGTGTTCAATCTTATGAAATTTTTGATAAAAGTGAGTTCGGAGAGGTCATGACTTTAGTTAATAATGATCCCACTATTTTGGAAGAGTGTCAACTTTGCATGCATGTGGATCGTATTGAGAATATGTTATGTGATAGCTATATTGTTGAATTTGCTTATGATCCTACATGTAATTATTTTGAGAGAAGAAAATATGGTTGTAGAAATTCTCATGTTACTAAATTTCCTCTCGTTATGTTGAGATTGCTATTTTTCATTCTTCTTCCTTGCATATGCTAGATCTTGCTTGTGTTGCTAATTTGTTTTCCTACAAAATGCCTATGCATAGGAAGTATGTTAGACTTAGATGTGTTTTTAACATGCTACATGATACGTCTCCAACGTATCTATAATTTTTGATTGCTCCATGCTACAATATCTACTGTTTTGGACTATATTGGGCTTTATTTTCCACTTTTATATTATTTTTGGGACTAACCTATTAACCGGAGGCCCAACCCAGAATTGCTGTTTTTTTGCCTATTTCAGTGTTTCGACGAAACGGAATATCAAACGGAGTCCAAACAGAATGAAACCTTCGGGGACGTGATTTTCTCACCGAACGTGATCCAGGAGACTTGGACCCTACTCCAAGAAGTAACACAGGCGGTCATGAGGGTGGGGGCGCCCCCAACCCCCTAGGGCGCCCCGCCTCGTGGGCCCCTGTTGCTCCACCGACGCTCCTTCCTCCTACAGATACCTACGTGCCCTCAAACGATCGAACAGGAGCCAAAACCTAATTCCACCGCCGCAACTTCCTCAGATCCACGAGATCCCATCTTGGGGCCTTTACCGAGCTTCACGAGGGGGCATCCACCACGGAGGGCTTCTACATCATCACCATAGCCCCTCCGATGAAGTGTGAGTAGTTTACTTCAGACCTTCGGGTCCATAGCTAGTACCTAGCTAGATGGCTTCTTCTCTCTTTTTGGATCTGAATACAATGTTCTCCCCCTCTCTCGTGGAGATCTATTCGATGTAACCTTCTTTTTGCAGTGTGTTTGTTGAGACTGATGAATTGTGGGTTTATTATCCAGTTTATCTATGAATAATATTTGAATCTTCTCTAAATTCTTTCATGTATGATTGGTTATCTTTGCAAGTCTCTTCGAATTATCCGTTTGGTTTAGCCAACTAGATTGGTAGTTCTTGCAACGGGAGAAGTGTTTAGCTTTGGGTTCAATCTTGCGGTGTCCTTACCCAGTGGCAGAAAGGGTTGCAAGGCACGTATTGTATTGTTGCCATCGAGGATAACAAGATGGGGTTTTTCTCATATTGCATGAATTTATCCCTCTACATCATGTCATCTTGCTTAAGGCGTTACGCTGTTTTTAACTAAATACTCGAGATGCATGCTGGATAGCGGTCGATGAGTGGAGTAATAGTAGTAGATGCAGGCAGGAGTCGGTCTACTTGTCTCGGACGTGATGCCTATATACATGATCATACCTAGATATTCTCATAACTATTCTCAATTCTGTCAATTGCTCAACAGTAATTTGTTCACCCATCGTAGAATACTTATGCTCTTGAGATAAGCCACTAGTGAAACCTATGGCCCCCGGGTCTATTTTCATCATATCAATCTCCATCACTTTAATACTTTCTTTGTTTCTACTTTGCGTTTTACTTTTCACTTTGCATCTCTATATCAAAAATACCAAAAATATTATTTATCATCTCTATCAGATCTCACTCACGTAAATGACCGTGAAGGGATTGACAACCCCTAATCGCGTTGGTTGCGAGGAGCTATTGTTTTGTGCAGGTACGAGGGACTCGCGCGTAGCCTCCTACTAGATTGATACCTTGGTTCTCAAAAACTGAGGGAAATACTTACGCTACTTTGCTGCATCATTCTCTCCTCTTCGGGGAAATGCAACGCAGTGCTCAAGAGGTAGCAAGAAGGATTTCTGGCGCCGTTGCCGGGGAGGTGAGTGCTTGAAGGTATATCTTTAGATCTTGCAATCGAATCTTTTTGCTTCTTGTTTTATCACTAGTTTAGTCTATAAAAGAAAACTACAAAAAATGGAATTAAGTTTGCCACATACACTTCACCTTTTTAATATCTTTCGTGAGTATGATGGAAAGGAAAATTGTGCCAAAGTGTTAGAAGAAGAATGCATTAAATTGTTTGGCACTAAATCTTTGAATGATGAGCATGATTGCAATGTTATTAGTATGAACTCCTTGAATATCCATAGTACTAATGATGATTGCACTAGTTATGATGAAAATTCCTCCTATAAACATGTCAATTTTTGTGGAGTGCATTGGGTTTGTAAGTACACACCAAATAGGGAAGATAGATATTGCAAAAGGCATAAGTACTTAGAAACCAAATTGTTGCAAGAAGCGCTAGATGAATGTGCTGAAAATTTATCTTTTCTTAGCCCTACTTGTGAACTTTGCAATGAACGTGATCATTTTAGTACCCAATGCAAAAAAATTCATGATCGTATCATGTTCAAAAATTGTGATGACTTGATTTCCCTTGCACATCATAATGAACTTAGTTTGCTCTTGGGTTATGAAGAAATTAAACGTATAACTAAGGATATTCCAAAATTTGTCCTTGATAAAGTTCTTCATTTTGATCTAGAGAAAATTTATATGTACTGTGCGGTGAATTGTATTGAAAATCCTTATATTGCCAATTACATAAAGAAAAGAAAACAAATAGAAGATGAAGAGAACACTAACGAAAGGGAAGAGACTTTCCAATATCCTCCTATTATTTCTTATGATGAATCAGGTAACGATGAGGAGCCTTCTATCCAACCAATCTCATTAATAAGGAGCTCCAAAAAGAGGATTGAACCCACACATGAGGTGAATAATAAGAAAAGAAAAAGTAAGAGAGGTAAAAAGATATCTCTCCCAAATAAAGCTGCTCCTATTATTGTTGTGCCTCATGAAAATGAAGATGATACACTTGACGATGATCTCATTATGCCTATTGCTTGTTGTGATGATTATGATTGGGAAGATAATGATACTCCTTATGATCTTGAAAATCTTTTTGGCACTTGCTTGGAAGAATATGATAATAATGTTTGCTATACGATTGGTGCTATCTATACTATTAATGATGAGAGTGATTATGCTTATGATATGAAAAGGCCCAAGCTTGGGGAAGCCATGTTTAATAAGGATGACATATTTGAGAATATATTTGCTGAAATTAATATTTGTCCCAAGCTTGGGGATGCTATGCTTAATAATGAAGATATTTTTAGCCTCTCAAGTTTTGATATGCAAAGTTGTTATGATGATAGCATGCCTTCTACCTATGATGATTATATTTATGAAAGTGGGTTTGGAAGAGTGTCAACTTTAGGAAGTTATGATCCCACAATATTGGAGGTTGTTGAATCTTATAATATTTATGAAAGTGGATTTGGAGAGGTCATGACTTTATTTAGTGATGTATCCACTATCTTGGAAGAGGTTTCAATCGATTATGATGAGAACAAAGTTGCTACTTATGATGATTATTGTGATGAAACTTATGCTATAAAAAGTAGTGATGATTATATTTATAAAACTTGTCATGATTATGATTACCCTTTTTCTGAACATTACTCTTTTAATGTGGAAACAATTTATAGTATTCAAGTCTCTTATGATACTCCCACTATTCCGAATGAGAAGAATTTTGCTTGTGTGGAGAATAATAAAATTTCTATGCTAGTAGATCATGAAAAGAATGCTTTAGGTGCTGGTTATATTGTTGAATTTATTCATGATGCTACTGAAAATTATTATGAGGGAGGAATATATGCTTGTAGGAATTGCAATAATATCAAGTTTCCTCTCTATGTGCTTAAAGTTTTGAAGTTATGCTTGTTTTGCCTTCCTATGCTAGTTGATTATTGTTCACATAAGTTGTTTGCTCACAAAATCCCTATTCATAGGAAGTGGGTTAGACTTAAATGTGCTAGTCATATTCCTCATGATTCTCTCTTTATGTTTCAATTCTTATCTTTTATGTGAGCATCATTGAAATCATCATGCCTAGCTAGGGGCGGTAAACGATAGCGCTTGTTGGGAGGCAACCCAATTTTATTTTAGTTTCTTGCTTTTTGGTTCTGTTTAGGAATAAATAATCCATCTAGCTTCTGTTAAGATGTGGTTTTATGTTTTAATTAGTGTTTGTGCCAAGTAGAACCTTTGGGAAGACTTGGATGAAGTCTTTATGATCATGCTCTAAAAAATTGAAACTTTAGCGCTCACGAGATTAGCTTCAAATTTTTACTGGAGAGTTCTATTTAGTTGATTATTTTTTCAGATGATTACTAGACAAATTACTCTGGTCCATCAATTTATTTTATAATTTTTGGAGTTCCAGAAGTTTGCGTTAGTTACAGATTACTACAGACTGTTCTGTTTTTGACAGATTCTGTTTTCATTGTGTTGTTTGCTTATTTTGATGAATCTATGGCTAGTAAGATAGTTTATAAACCATAGGGAAGTTGGAATACAGTAGGTTTAACACCAATAAAAATAAAGAATGAGTTCATTACAGTACCTTGAAGTGGTGTTTTGTTTTCTTTCGCTAACGGAGCTCACGAGTTTTCTGTTAAGTTTTGTGTTGTGAAGTTTTCAAGTTTTGGGTAAAGATTCGATGGACTATGGAATAAGGAGTGGCAAGAGCCTAAGCTTGGGGATGCCCAAGGCACCCCAAGGTAATATTCAAGAGTAGCCCAAAAGCCCAAGCTTGGGGATGCCCCGGAAGGCATCCCCTCTTTCGTCTTCGTTCATCGGTAACTTTACTTGGAGCTATATTTTTATTCACCAGATGATATGTGTTTTGCTTGGAGCGTCATTTTATCTTGTTAGTTTTTGCTTGCTGTTATTTAGAATAATTTTTTGCATATTTTGTTCCAATAAAAATGTCAAGGATAGCCTTTGCCATGCTTATTTTGCTAGTATACATGTTGTTGTTTGAAAACAGAAAGTTTACCGCTGTTGCAAAAATTCCCTAGAAAAGTCAGAGAGTGGTATAATGTTGAATATTTTTGCATATTGAGCTCTGATAAATTTATTACAGTGGGAATTTTAGTTCATAATTTTTGGAGTCAGGGAAGTATTGATACTCTTGCAGCGGGTTTGCAATCGGTCATGCTAGCACGATCCAAGAGATCAAGAGCATACTGTCCTTGATGAAGAAAAAAATCCAAAGGCTTCACGTGGCACATCAATGCCGAGGAAGAAGTGCAATGCGCCCAAGTACTTCAGCCGAAACTCAGAACCAAGACGACAAATGATGTCGCGAAGTAAATCTGCGCGAGATGCGGTGATGACGATATCATCAACATACAAAAGAAGCATGGCGACATAATCAGCTCGATGAAGCACAAATAGCGACGTGCCGGAGGTGGTGGTGCGGAACCCAAGAGCAGTGAGAAATACTGCAATGCGTTGATACCACGCACGAGGCGCCTGTTTCAGACCGTAGAGAGACCGTGATAGAAGGCAGACATCGTCAGGCCGGGTGGGATCAACAAAATCAGTAGGCTGTTGACAGAGAACATGCTCCTGAAGATGACCGTATAGAAAAGCGTTGTTGATGTCGAGCTGATGAACAGGCCAGTGACGGGAGGCAACGAGCTGAAGAACCACACAAATCATAGCGGGTTTAACGACCGGGGAGAAGGTCTCCAAGAAGTCAACACCGGCACGTTGTGCGAAGTCGCGAACAACCCAACGAGCCTTGTACCTGTCCAGAGAGCCACCCGGGAGAAGCTTATGCTGAAATACCCACTTGTCGGTGATGGTGTTGGCACCGAGGGAGCGAGGAACCAACGTCCAGGTCCGGTTAGCGATGAGGGCATCATACTCAGCGCGCATAGCCACAAGCCAGTGCAGATCACTCAATGCAGAGCGCACCAAGCGCGGTACTGGAGAGATGACCGTGACGCTGACATTGTGATAGCAAGGGTTCGGTTGATGTATCCCGTCTTTACCGCGCGTCACCATAGAGTGATGAGGCGGCAGAGGCGGGGCCGAGCCCGACGTCGAGGAGGAGGCGCAACCTCTGTTGCGGAAGAGGACGAGGACGAGGTTGCGGGAAAAACCGCGGGCAACGAGGCGGCAGTCGAGGCCGCATGCGACGACGAAGAGGCCACGTGCGAGGCCGTGGGTGGCGGAGATGTGTCCGTGGATGAGACCGCGGAGGACGATGACGAGCCGGCGGAAGAGGCCACAGCTAGCGTGGACGCGGGCAATGTTGGGGAACGTAGTAATTTCAAAAAATTTCCTACGCACACGCAAGACCATGGTGATGGCATAACAACGAGAGGGGAGAGTGTCGTCCCACGCACTCGTGAGACCGAAGCGAAGCGTTATAACAACGCGGTTGATGTAGTCGTATGTCTTCACGATCCGACCGATCCAAGCACCGAACGACGGCACCTCCGAGTTCTCGCACACGCTCAGCTCGATGACGATCCCGGACTCCGATCCAGCAAAGTGTCGGGATGAGTTCCGTCAAGACGACGGCGTGGTGACGATGATGATGCTCCACCGACGCAGGGCTTCAGCTAAGCTCCGCGACGATATGACTTCTCCGGCGCGGGGCTTCGCCTAAGCTCCGCGACGATATGACCGAAGTGGAATATGGTGGAGGGGGCACCGACACGGCTAAGGAACGATCCGTAGATCAACTTGTGTGTCTGGGGTGCCCCTGCCCTGTGATATAAAGGAGCAAGGGGGGTGCGGCCAGCCAAAGGCGCTGGAGGAGTCCTACTCCCACCGGAGTAGGACTCCCCCTTCCTAGTTGGAATAGGATTGGGAGGGAAGAGGGAGGGGCGCCGCCTCTCCTTGTCCTATTCGGACTAGAGGGGAGGGGGCGCGCCTGCCCTGGCCGGCCCTTCCTCTTCTCCCTATGGCCCATTAAGGCCCATTGACCCCGGGGTTCCGTACTTCGGTGTTCGGTAACTTCTGTTTTCATCCGAACCTTTCCAAGTCCAAACATAGGCTTCCAATATATCAATCTTTATGTCTCGACCATTTCGAGATTCCTCGTCATGTCCGTGATCACATCCGGACTCGAACAACCTTCGGTACATCAAAACTTATAAACTCATAATGAACTCATCATCGAACGTTAAGCGTGCGGACCCTACGGGTTCGAGAACTATGTAGACATGACCTAGAACCATTCTCGGTCAATAACCAATAGCGGAACCTGGATGCCCATATTGGTTCCTACATATTCTACGAAGATCTTTATCGGTCAAACCGCATAACGATATCGTTGTTCCTTTTGTCATCGGTATGTTACTTACCCGAGATTCGATCGTCGGTATCCAATACCTAGTTCAATCTCATTCATCGGTAAGTCTCTTTACTCGTTCCGTAATGCATCATTCCGTAACTAACTCATTAGCTACATTGCTTGCAAGGCTTATAGTGATGTGCATTACCGAGAGGGCCCAGAGATACCTCTCCGACAATCGGAGTGACAAAACCTAATCTCAAATATGCCAACCCAACATGTACCTTTGGAGACACCTGTAGTACTCCTTTATAATCACCCGATTACGTTGTGACGTTTGGTAGCACCAAAGTGTTCCTCCGTAAACGGAGTTGCATAATCTCATAGTTACAGGAACATGTATAAGTCATGAAGAAAGCAATAGCAACATACTAAACGATCAAGTGCTAGGCTAACGGAATGGGTCATGTCAATCAGATCATTCTCCTAATGATGTGATCCCGTTAATCAAATGACAACTCATGTCTATGGTTAGGAAACATAACCATCTTTGATTAACGAGCTAGTCAAGTAGAGGCATACTAGTGACACTGCTTGTCTATGTATTCACACATGTATTATGTTTCCGGTTAATACAATTCTAGCATGAATAATAAACATTTATCATGATATAAGGAAATAAATAATAACTTTATTATTGCCTCTAGGGCATATTTCCTTCAGTCTCCCACTTGCACTAGAGTCAATAATCTAGTTCACATCGCCATGTGATTTAACATCAATAGTTCACATCTATATGTGGTTAACACCCATAGTTCACATCGACATGTGACCAACACCCAAAGGATTTACTAGAGTCAATAATCTAGTTCACATCGCTATGTGATTAACACCCAAAGAGTACTAAGGTATGATCATGTTTTGCTCGTGAGAGAAGCTTAGTCAACGGGTCTGTCACATTCAGAGCCGTATCTATTTTGCAAATATTCTATGTCTACAATGCTCTGCACGGAGCTACTCTAGCTAATTGCTCCCACTTTCAATATGTATCCAGATTAAGACTTAGAGTCATCTGGATCAGTGTAAAATACTTGCATCGATGTAACTCTTTACGACGGGCTTTTTTTTATCACCTCCATAATCGAGAAATATTTCCTTAGTCCTCACTAAGGATGTTCTTGACCAATGTCCAGTGATCTACTCCTAGATCGCCATTGTACTCCCTTGCCAAATTCAGAGCAAGGTATACAATAGGTCTGGTACATAGCATAGCATACTTTATAGAACCTATGACTGAGGCATAGGGAATGACTTTCATTCTCTTTTCTATTTTTTGCCGTGGTCGGGATTTGAGTCTTACTCAATTTCACACCTTTGCAACACAGGCAAGAACTCTTTCTTTGACTGTTCCATTTTGAACTACTTAAAAATCTTGTCAAGGTATGTATTCATTAAAAAACATATCAAGCGTCTTGATCTATCTCTATAGATCTTGATGCTCAATATGTAAGCAGCTTCACCGAGGTCTTTCTTTGAAAAAACTCCTTTCAAACACTCCTTTATGCTTTGCAGAATAATTCTACATTATTTCCGATCAACAATATGTCATTCACATATACTTATCAGAAATGCTGTAGTGCTCCCACTCACTTTCTTGTAAATACAGGCTTCTCCAAAAGTCTGTATAAAACCATATGCTTTGATCAAATCATCAAGCATATATTCCAACTCTGAGATGCTTGCACCAGTCCATAGATGGATCGCTGGAGGTTGCACATTTTGTTAGCATCTTTAGGATTGACAAAACCTTATGGTTGCATCATATGCAACTCTTCTTTAATAAATCCATTAAGGAATGCAGTTTTGACATCCATTTGCCAGATTTCATAAAATGTGGCAATTGCTAACATGATTCGGATAGACTTAAGCATCGTTACGAGTGAGAAAATTTCATCGTATTCAACACCTTGAACTTGTCGAAAACCTTTTGCAACAAGTCGAGCTTTGTAGATAGTAACACTACTATCAGTGTCCATCTTCCTCTTGAAGATCCATTTATTTAACATGGCTTGCTGATCATAGAGCAAGTCAATCAAAGTCCACACTTTGTTCTCATACATGGGGCCTATCTCAGATTTCATGGCCTCAAGCCATTTCGCGGAATCTGGGCTCATCATCGCTTCCTCATAGTTCGTAGGTTCATCATGGTCTAGTAACTTGACTTCCGAACATGATTACCGTACCACTCTCGTGCGGATCTTACTCGAAGACCCACGAGGTTTGGTAGCAACTTGATCTGAAGTTTCATGATCATCATCATTAACTTTCTCACTAATTGGTGTAGGAATCACCGAACTGATTTCTGTGATGAACTACTTTCCAATAAGGGAGAAGGTACAATTACCTCATCAAGTTCTACTTTCCTCCCACTCACTTCTTTCGAGAGAAACTTCTTCTCTAGAAAGGATCCATCTTAGCAACAAAAAACTTGCCTTCGGATCTGTGATAGAAGGTGTACCCAATAGTTACCTTTGGGTATTCTATGAAGACTCACTTTTCCGATTTGGGTTTGAGCTTATCAGGTGAAAACTTTTTCACATAAGCATCACAATTCCAAACTTTAAGAAACGACAACTTAGGTCTACTGTTAAACCATAGTTCATACGGTGTCGTCTCAACGGATTTAGATGGTGCCCTATTAAACGTGAATGCAGCTGTCTCTAATGCATAACCCCAAAACGATAGTGGTAAACTGATAAGAGACATCATAGATTGCACCATATCAAATAAAGTGCGGTTATGACGTTCGGACACACCATTACATTATGGTGTTCCATGTGGCGTGAGCTGTGAAACTATTCCACATTGTTTTAACTGAAGGCCAAACTCGCAACTCAAATATTTTTCCTCTGCGATCATATCGTAGAAACTTTTATTTTCTTGTTACGATGATTCTTTACTTCACTCTGAAATTCTTTGAACTTTTCAAATGTTTCAGACTTGTGTTTCATCAAGTAGATATATCCATATCTGCTCAAATCATCTTTGTGAAGGTCAGAAAATAACGATACTTGCCACGAGCATCAACACTCATTGGATCGCACACATCGGTATGTATTATTCCCAATAAGTCAGTAGCTTGTTCCATTGTTCCGAGAACGGAGTTTTAGTCATCTTGCCCAAAAGGCACGGTTCGTAAGCATCAAATGATTCATAATCAAGTGATTCCAAAATCCATCAGCATGGAGTTTCTTCATGCGCTTTACACCAATATGACCTAAACGGCAAGTGCCACAAATAAGTTGCACTATCATTATTAACTTTGCATCTTTTGGTTTCAATATTATGAATATGTGTATCACACGATCGAGATCCAACAAACCATTTTCATTGGGTGTATGACCATAGAAGGTTTTATTCGTAAATGAACAATAATTATTCTATAACTTACATGAATAACCGTATTGCAATAAACATGATCAAATCATATCCATGCTCAATGCAAACGCCAAATAACATTTATTTAGGTTCAACACTAATCCCGATAGTATAGGGAGTGTGCGATGATGATCATATCAATCTTGGAACTACTTCCAACACTCATCGTTACTTCCCTTCAACTAGTTTCATTTATTCAGTAACTCCTGTTTCGAGTTACTAATCTTAGCAACCAAACAAGTATCAAATACTCAGGGCTACTATAAACACTAATCTCGATAGTATAGGGAGCGTGCGATGATGATCATATCAATCTTGGAACTACTTCCAACACTCATCGTCACTTCCCCTTCAACTAGTCTCTGTTTATTCTGTAACTCCCATTTCGAGTTACTAATCTTAGCAACCGAACAAGTATCAAATACTCAGGGGCTACTATAAACACTAGTAAAGCACACATCAATAACCTGTATATCAAATATACCCTTGTTCACTTTGCCATCCTTCTTATCCACCAAATATTTGGGGTATTTCCGTTTCCAGTGACCATTTCCTATGCAGTGTAAGTACTCAGTCTCAGGCTTAGGTCTAGACTTGGGCTTCTTCACTCGAGCAGCAACTTGCTTGCCGTTCCTTTTGAAGTTCCCCTTCTTCCCTTTGCCATTTTCCTTGAGACTAGTGGTCTTGTCAACCATCAACACTTGATGTTTTTCTTGATTTCTACCTTCGCCGATTTTAGCATTGCGAAGAGCTCGAGAATCTTTTTCGTCATCCCTTGCATACTATAGTTCATCACGAAGTTCTACTAACTTAGTGATGGTGACTAGAGAATTCTGTCAATCACTATCTTATCTGGAAGATTAACTCCCACTTGATTCAAGCGATTGAAGTACTCAGACAATCTGAGCACATGC
Source organism: Aegilops longissima (assembly GCA_021605205.1). NCBI lineage: Eukaryota > Viridiplantae > Streptophyta > Magnoliopsida > Poales > Poaceae > Aegilops > Aegilops longissima. Next base: position 64,732,915 of record CM038678.1, on the reverse strand, counting down.
TCACTAGTTGAGCGATTCTCCTCCATCTTTTAGCTATAGAACTTGTTGGAGACTTCATATCTCTCAACTCGGGTATTTGCTTGAAATATTAATTTCAATTCCCGGAACATCTCATATGGTCCATGACGTTCAAAACGTCTTTGAAGTCCCGATTCTAAGCCGTTAAGCATGGTGCACTAAACTATCAAGTAGTCATCATATTGAGCTAGCTAAACGCTCATAACGCCTCAGATTCGCTCATATTGAGCTAGCCAAACGCTCATAACATCTGCATCTGCTCCTGCAATAGGTCTGTCACCTAGCGGTGCATTAAGGACATAATTCTTCTGCGCAGCAATGAGGATAAACCTCAGATCACGGATCCAATCCGCATCATTGCTACTAACATCTTTCAATACAATTTTTCTCTAGGAACACATATAAAAACATAGGGAAGCAACAACGCGAGCTATTGATCTACAACATAATTTGCAAAATACTACAGGACTAAGGTCATGATAAATTAAAGTTCAATTAATCATATTACTTAAGAACTCCCACTTAGATAGACATCTCTCTAGTCATCTAAGTGATTACGTGATCCAAATCAACTAAACCATGTCCGATCATCACGTGAGATGGAGTAGTTTCAATGGTGAACATCACTATGTTGATCATATCTACTATATGATTGACGTTCGACCTTCGGTCTCCGTGTTCGAGGCCATATCTGTTATATGCTAGGCTCGTCAAGTTTAACCTGAGTATTCGCGTGTGCAACTGTTTTGCACCGTTGTATTTGAACGTAGAGCCTATCACACCCGATCATCACGTGGTGTCTCAAGACGAAGAACTTTCGCAACGGTGCATACTTAGGAGAACACTTCTTGATAATTTTAGTGAGAGATCATCTTATAATGCTACCGTCAATCAAAGCAAGATAAGATGCATAAAGGATAAACATCACATGCAATCAATAGAAGTGATATGATATGGTCATCATCATCTTGTGCTTGTGATCTCCATCTCGAAGCACCGTCATGATCACCATCGCCACCGGCGCGACACCTTGATCTCCATCGTAGCATCGTTGTCGTCTCGCCAACTATTGCTTCTACGACTATCGCTACTGCTTAGTGATAAAGTAAAGCAATTACATGGCGCTTTGCATTTCATACAATAAAGCGACAACCATATGGCTCCTGCCATTGCCGATAACTCGGTTACAAAACATGATCATCTCATACAATAAAATATAGCATCACGTCTTGACCACATCACATCACAACATGCCCTGCAAAAACAAGTTAGACGTCCTCTACTTTGTTGTTGCAAGTTTTACGTGGCTGCTACGGGCTGAGCAAGAACCGTTCTTACCTCGCATCAAAACCACAACGATAGTTTGTCAAGTTGGTGCTGTTTTAACCTTCGCAAGGACCGGGCGAGCTACACTCGGTTCAACTAAAGTGAGAGAGACAGACACCCGCCGGTCACCTTTAAGCAACGAGTGCTCAAGCGGTGAAACCAGTCTCGCGTAAGCGTCACGCGTAATGTCGGTCCGGGCCGCTTCATCTCACAATACCGCTGAACCAAAGTATGACATGCTGGTAAGCAGATGACTTATATCGCCCACAACTCACTTGTGTTCTACTCGTGCATATGACATCAACGCATAAAACCAGGCTCGGATGCCCATGTTGGGGAACGAGTAATTTCAAAAATTCCTACGCACACGCAAGACCATGGTGATGGCATAGCAACGAGAGGGAGAGTGTCTGTCACCCACGCTCGTGAGACCGAAAGCGGAAGCGTTATAGCAACGCTGTTGATGTAGTCGACGTCTTCACGATTCGACCGATACAAGCACCGGACGACGGCACCTCCGAGTTTCGCACACGCTCAGCTCGATGACGATCCCCGGACTCCGATCCAGCAAAGTGTCGGGGATGAGTTCCGTCAGCACGACGGCGTGGTGACGATGATGATGCTCCACCGACGCAGGGCTTCTCCTAAGCTCCGCGACGATATGACTTCTCCGGCGCAGGGCTTCGCCTAAGCTCCACGACGATATGACCGAAGTGGAATATGGTGGAAGGGGGCACCGCACACGGCTAAGGAACGATCCGTAGATCAACTTGTGTGTTCTGGGGTGCCCCCTGCCCCGTATATAAAGGAGCAAGGGGTGCGGCCAGCCCAGGAGGGCGCCGAGGAGTCCTACTCCCACCGGAGTAGGACTCCCCCTTCCTAGTTGGAATAGGATTGGGGAGGGAAGAGGGAAGGCGCCGCCCCTCTCCTGTCCTATTCGGACTAGAGGGGAGGGGGCACGCGCCTGCCCTGGCCGGCCCTTCCTCTTCTCCCTATGGCCCATTAAGGCCCATTGACCCCGGGGTTTCGTAACCCCCCGGTGTTCCGGTAACTTCCTGTTTTCATCCGGAACCTTTCCGAAGTCCAAACATAGGCTTCCAATATATCAATCTTTATGTCTCGACCATTTCGAGATTCCTCGTCATGTCCGTGATCACATCCGGGACTCCGAACAACCTTCGGTACATCAAAACTTATAAACTCATAATGAACTCGTCATCGAAGCGTTAAGCGTGCGGACCCTACGGGTTCGAGAACTATGTAGACATGACCTAGAACCATTCTCGGTCAATAACCAATAGCGGAACCTGGATGCCCATATTGGTTCCTACATATTCTACGAAGATCTTTATCGGTCAAACCGCATAACGATATACGTTGTTCCTTTTGTCATCGGTATGTTACTTACCCGAGATTCGATCGTCGGTATCCAATACCTAGTTCAATCTCGTTACTGGTAAGTCTCTTTACTCGTTCCGTAATGCATCATTCCGTAACTAACTCATTAGCTACATTGCTTGCAAGGCTTATAGTGATGTGCATTACCGAGAGGGCCCAGAGATACCTCTCCGACAATCGGAGTGACAAAACCTAATCTCGAAATACGCCAACCCAACATGTACCTTTGGAGACACCTGTAGTACTCCTTTATAATCACCCGATTCGTTGTGACGTTTGGTAGCACCAAAGTGTTCCTCCGTAAACGGAGTTGCATAATCTCATAGTTACAGGAACATGTATAAGTCATGAAGAAAGCAATAGCAACATACTAAACGATCAAGTGCTAGGCTAAGGAATGGGTCATGTCAATCAGATCATTCTCCTAATGATGTGATCCCGTTAATCAAATGACAACTCATGTCTATGGTTAGGAAACATAACCATCTTTGATTAACGAGCTAGTCAAGTAGAGGCATACTAGTGACACTCTGTTTGTCTATGTATTCACACATGTATTATGTTTCCGGTTAATACAATTCTAGCATGAATAATAAACATTTATCATGATATAAGGAAATAAATAATAACTTTATTATTGCCTCTAGGGCATATTTCCTTCAGGCAAGGCCGCGGCCAACATTGGTGCAGACAGGAGTGACGGAGAAATGGCCAGGGACCCGGCCGAGACACCTCTCGAGGGCGCCGCCAGGCCAGCAGAAGCTGGCGTCAAAGCCTCCAGGGGCGAGGCCGGCTCCGCCTGAGCCGACAAAGGAGGCCCCGCCAAAGATGCATGCAGTCGCGACAGAGGATGCGCAAGGGCTCCTTGAGGCCGTCGAGGGGGAGCATCCGAAGATGAACCTGTTGTCGGTGTAACCTGCTGAAAAGGGAAGACAACCTCGTCAAAGTAAACGTGCCGAGAGATGAATACACAACGAGAGACCCGGTCATAGCAGCAAAATCCTTTGGTGTTGGGTTGATAGCCAAGAAAGACACAAGCAAGAGACCGCGGTGCAAGTTTATGTGGAATGGTAGCGGTGATGTTGGGCTAACACAAGCAACCGAAGACGTGGAGATCATCATAGGATGGAGGAGACCCGAATAGAAGATGATGAGGAGTATAGCTCCATCGTGGTTTGCAAGGCCGGATGTTGAGAAGAAGAGTGGCGGTGGCGAGAGCATCTGGCCAAAAACGTGCATGCATGTGTGCATGGAAGAGCAACGCACGAACACTCTCATTGACGGTGCGAAGGACACATTCGGCACGACCATTTTGTTGGGATGTATATGGACATGTAAGGCAAAAGATGGTGCCATGAGTGGAGAGAAGATGTCTAATGGCGAGGTTATCAAATTCTTTTCCGTTATCCGTTTGAAGGTGAGCAACGGTGCGATGAAAGTGGGTGCAGACGTAAGCATAAAATGAGTGGAGGGTGGAGGCGACATCGGATTTACGGCGTAGCGGAAAAGTCCAAGTGAAGTGAGAAAAATCATCTAAGATCACAAGATAATATGATAAGCCCGAATTGCTAGGCACTGGAGATGTCCAAACATCACAATGAATAACATCAAAAGGAAAAGTGGCTATTGATGTAGATGAAGAAAACGGCAAGCAAACGTGTTTTCTGATACGGCAAGCATGACAAGTATGTGCCGCTGATTTATTACATGAAAAAGGAAAAGTGCTCAAAATTTTGTGAAGAGCGTCGGCACCGGGATGACCAAGTCGAGCGTGCCAAAGCGAGACATCGGCATGAAGAGCAACCAGACAGCCACTCATCGTAGGACCACAAGGGTAGAGATCGTCGGGGGAATCACATCGGCGCAGAACCCTCTGGGTGCGAGCATCCTTGATAGAGAAACCAAGAGCATCAAACTCAACAGTGACAGGATTTTTACGAGTAAGAGTACGAACGGAGCATAGGATTTTGATTAAGGATGGTGAAACGAGCACATTATTAAGAGTTAAAGAGGAGGAGGGAAACGGAAGGGAGGACGAACTGTGATGGGTGATGGGAAGAGAGGACCATCACTAACCATGATGCGAGAGTTGAAGGGATAGGGGGAGGCGCAGGAGAGGATACCGGGGTTGGAGGACATGTGAGCGGTGGCGCCGGTGTCCATGTACCAATCGCCACCTCCGCTGTAGTTGCTCGGCGAGGGCGCGGCATGAAGAGTGGAGAGAAGGGTGAGATCCCACACACCGCCGTGTGTCCCGCCGTATGCACCGTAAGCCGGAGCGCCACCATATGTCGTCGTACCACCGTAGGGCGCAGCACCACCATATGCCGTGGGCCCGGGGGCGGGCACGGTCAGTAGCGCCTGATGAGAGGCTGGCCGCGGACCGAGGATGCCCGGAGCAGGAGGGCGGGGGACGGGCATGGAATACTGATACGTCTCCAACGTATCTATAATTTTGATTGTTCCATGCTATTATATTATCAGTTTTGGATGTTTATTGGGTTTTAATATGCTCTTTTATATTATTTTTGGGACTAACCTATTAACCGGAGGCCCAGTGCCAGTTTCTGTTTTTTTGTCTATTTTAGAGTTTTGCAAAAAAGGAATACCAAACGGAGTCCAAACGGAATGAAACCTTCGTGATGGTCTTTATTGGACCGAAAGCAAACCAGAAGACTTAGAATTGAAGTCAGAGACGCAACGAGGCGTCCACGACGCAGGAGGGCGCGCCCGGGGGGTAGGCGCGCCTCCCACCCTCGTGGGCCCCTCGTAGCTCCACCGACCTAGTTCTTTCGCCTATATATACTCGTATACCCTAAAAACATCAGGGGGAGCCATGAAACCACTTTTCCACCGCCGCAACCTTCTGTACCCGTGAGATCCCATCTTGGGGCCTTTTCCGGCGTCTTGCCGGAGGGGGAATCGATCACGGCGGGCTTCTACATCAACACCATTGCCTCTCCGATGAAGCGTGAGTAGTTTACCACAGACCTTTTCGGGTCCATAGTTATTAGCTAGATGGCTTCTCCTCTCTCTTTGATTCTCAATACAAAGTTCTCCTCGATGTTCTTGGAGATCTATTCGATGCAATATTCTTTTGTGGTGTGTTTGCTGAGATCCGATGAATTGTGGATTTATGATCAAGATTATCTATGAATATTATTTGGTTCTTCTTTGAATTCTTATATGCATGATTTAATATCTTTGCAAGTCTCCTTGAATTTATCGGTTTAGTTTGGCCTACTAGATTGATCTTTCTTGCCATGGGAGAAGTGCTTAGCTTTGGGTTCAATCTTGCGGTGTCCTTTCCCAGTGACAGTAGGGGCAGCAAGGCATGTATTGTATTGTTGCCATCGAGGATAAAAAGATGGGGTTTATATCATATTGCTTGAGTTTACCCCTCTACATCATGTCATCTTGCTTAATGTGTTACTCTGTTCTTATGAACTTAATACTTTAGATGCATGCTGGATAGCGGTCGATGTGTGGAGTAATAGTAGTAGATGCATGCAGGAGTTGGTCTACTTGACACAAACGTGATGCCTATGTTCATGATCATTGCCTTAAATGTCATCATACTTATGCGCTTTTCTATCAATTCTTCGGCAGTAATTTGTTCACCCACCATAATACATGCTATCTCGAGAGAAGCCTTTGGTGAAACCTATGGCCCCCGGGTCTCTTTTCCATTATATGAAAGTTTCTTTTCCATATTGTTGAATCTTGTTTACTATTTTAATCTTTACTTTCCAATCTATACATCAAAAATACCAAAATATTTACTTTACTATCTCTATTAGATCTCATTTTTGAAAGTGACCGTGAAGGGATTGACAACCCCTTTATCGCGTTGGTTGCAAGTTCTTGATTGTTTGTGTAGGTATTCAGTGACTTGTGCGTTGTTTCCTACTGGATTGATACCTTGGTTCTCAAAACTGAGGGAAATACTTACGCTACTTTGCTGCATTACCCTTCCTCTTCAAGGGAAAACCAATGCAAGCTCAAGAGGTACCAAGAAGGATTTTTGGCGCCATTGCTGGGGAGATCTACGCCAAGTCAAGCCATACCAAGTATCCATCATAAACTCTTCTGCCTTGCATTACACTCCATTCGCCTCTCGTTTTCCTCTCCCCTACCTCTAAAACGATTTTCGAAAAGATTTGCCTTTTCTTCGCCCTTCTTCCATTCGATCTTTTGTTCACTTGTGTTACCGTGTGCCTTCTTTTTGCTTGCAACTTTGCTTGCTAAAAGTTTATGGATCCTCATCCACTTGCTAATCTTTTAAGAGATCCAATTATGACGAACCAATTGCTAGTGAGTTTTGTGCACTAGATTATCTTTATGAAGTTTTGCTTGAAATTCGTGAATCTGAAAATTGCGATGAAGAAATTTAAGAAGAGATTCACGATAGCTCCTTGAATAAAAATCATGATTGCAATGATTTTACTATAAATTCTATTGATGTCAATTGTGTCAATGATATGCAAAACCCTAAGCTTGGGGATGCTAGTTTTGCTATATCTCCACTATTTGTTGCAATGATCATGATTGGGGTGATTCTTCTTATGATCTTGAAAATTTATTTAAGCCCAATGATGAATATGAGATTGATAATAATGTTTGCATTAATATTGAAAGTGGGTTTGGAACAATGTCAACTTTAGAGCCCACATATTTGGAGAGTGTTCAATCTTATGAAATTTTTGATAAAAGTGAGTTCGGAGAGGTCATGACTTTAGTTAATAATGATCCCACTATTTTGGAAGAGTGTCAACTTTGCATGCATGTGGATCGTATTGAGAATATGTTATGTGATAGCTATATTGTTGAATTTGCTTATGATCCTACATGTAATTATTTTGAGAGAAGAAAATATGGTTGTAGAAATTCTCATGTTACTACATGTAATTAACCGGAGGCCCAACCCAGAATTGCTGTTTTTTTGCCTATTTCAGTGTTTCGAAGAAACGGAATATCAAACGGAGTCCAAACGGAATGAAACCTTTGGGAACGTGATTTTCTCACCGAACGTGATCTAGGAGACTTGGACCCTACTCCAAGAAGTAACACAGGCGGTCATGAGGGTGGGGGGCGCCCCCACCCCCTAGGGCGCGCCCCCTGCCTCGTGGGCCCCCTGTTGCTCCACCGACGTACTCCTTCCTCCTATAGATACCTACGTACCCTCAAACGATCAGAACAGGAGCCAAAAACCTAATTCCACCGCCGCAACTTCCTGTATCCACGAGATCCCATCTTGGGGCCTTTACCGGAGCTCCGCCGGAGGGGGCATCCACCACGGAGGGCTTCTACATCATCACCATAGCCCCTCCGATGAAGTGTGAGTAGTTTACTTCAGACCTTCGGGTCCATAGCTAGTACCTAGCTAGATGGCTTCTTCTCTCTTTTTGGATCTGAATACAATGTTCTCCCCCTCTCTCGTGGACATCTATTCGATGTAACCTTCTTTTTGCAGTGTGTTTGTTGAGACTGATGAATTGTGGGTTTATGATCCAGTTTATCTATGAATAATATTTGAATCTTCTCTAAATTCTTTCATGTATGATTGGTTATCTTTGCAAGTCTCTTCGAATTATCCGTTTGGTTTGGCCAATTAGATTGGTAGTTCTTGCAACGGGAGAAGTTTTTAGCTTTGGGTTCAATCTTGCGGTGTCCTTACCCAGTGAAAGAAAGGGTTGCAAGGCACGTATTGTATTGTTGCCATCGAGGATATGTTGGGGAACGTAGTAATTTCAAAAAATTTCCTACGATCACGCAAGACCATGGTGATGGCATAGCAACGAGAGGGGAGAGTGTCCGTCCACGTACCCTCGTAGACCGAAAGCGAAGCGTTATAACAACGCTGTTGATGTAGTCGACGTCTTCACGATCCGACCGATCCAAGCACCGAACGACGGCACCTCCGAGTTCTGCACACGTTCAGCTCGATGACGATCCCGGACTCGATCCAGCAAAGTGTCGGGATGAGTTCCGTCACGACGGCGGCGTGGGACGATGTTGATGCTCCACCGACGCAGGGCTTCGCCTAAGCTCGCGACGATATGACTACTCGGCGCAGGCTTCGCCTAAGCTCCATGACGATATGACCGAAGTGGAATATGGTGGAAGGGGCATCGCACACGGCTAAGGAAAGATCCGTAGATCAACTTCTGTCATGGGGTGCCCCTTGCCCTCAGATATAAAGGAGCAAGGGGGTGCGGCCGGCCCTAGAGAGGCGGCGCTGGAGGAGTCCTACTCCCACCGGAGTAGGACTCCCCCTTCTCCTAGTTGGACTAGGACTTGAGGAAGGGGAAGAGGGAAGGGTGCGGCCCTCCCCTAGTCCAATTCGGACTAGGCCATGGGGGGGCGCGCCTGCCCTAGGCAGCCCTCTCTCTTTCCGCAGGCCCAATAAGGCCCAATACTTCTCCCCGGCGAATTCCGTAACTCTCGGTACTCGAAAAATACCGAATCATTCGAACCTTTCCGAACTCGAATATAGTCGTCCAATATATCGATCTTTACGTCTCGACCATTTCGAGACTCCTCGTCATGTCCCCGATCTCATCCGGGACTCGAACTCCTTCGGTACATCAAAACTCATAAACTCATAATATAACATCATCAAAACCTTAAGCGTGCGGACCCTACGGGTTCGAGAACTATGTAGACATGACCTAGAACTATTCTTGGTCAATAACCAATAGCGGAACCTGGATGCCCATATTGGCTCCTACATATTCTACGCAGATCTTTATCGGTCAAACCGCATAACAACATACTTTGTTCCCTTTGTCATCGGTATGTTACTTGCCCGAGATTCGATCGTCGGTATCCAATACCTAGTTCAATCTCGTTACCGCAAGTCTCTTTACTCGTTCCGTAATACATCATCTCATAACTAACTCATTAGTTACAATGCTTGCAAGGCTTAGGTGATGAGTATTACCGAGAAGGCCAGAGATACCTCTCCGACAATCGGAGTGACAAAACCTAATCTCAAATCGCCAACCCAACATGTACCTTTGGAGACACCTGTAGTACTCCTTTATAATCACCCGATTGCGTTGTGACGTTTGGTAGCACCAAAGTGTTCCTCCGTAAGCGGAGTTGCATAATCTCATAGTTACAGGAACATGTATAAGTCATGAAGAAAGCAATAGCAACATACTAAACGATCATGTGCTAGGCTAACGGAATAGGTCATGTCAATCAGATCATTCTCCTAATGATGTGATCCCGTTAATCAAATGACAACTCATGTCTATGGTTAGGAAACATAACCATCTTTGATTAACGAGCTAGTCAAGTAGAGGCATACTAGTGACACTCTGTTTGTCTATGTATTCACACATGTATTATGTTTCGGTTAATACAATTCTAGCATGAATAATAAACATTTATCATGAAATAAGGAAATAAATAATAACTTTATTATTGCCTCTAGGGCATATTTCCTTCATCTCCCACTTGCACTAGAGTCAATAATCTAGTTCACATCATCATGTGATTCAACACTAATATTCACATCTGTATGTGATTAATACCCATAGTTCACATCGTCATGTGACCAACACCCAAAGGGTTTACTAGAGTCAATAATCTAGTTCACATCGCTATGTGATTAACACCCAAAGAGTACTAAGGTATGATCATGTTTTGCTAGTGAGAGAAGCTTAGTCAGCGGGTCTCATCACATTGAGCCGTATGTATTTTGCAAATATTCTATGTCTACAATGCTCGCACGGGCTACTCTAGCTAATTGCTCCCACTTACAATATGTATCCAGATTGAGACTTAGAGTCATCTGGATCAGTGTAAAAGCTTGCATCGATGTTACTCTTTACAACGGGCTCTTTTATCACCTCCATAATCGAGAAATATTTCCTTAGTCCTCACTAAGGATGTTCTTGACCAATGTCCATGATCTACTCCTAGATCACTATTGTATTCCTTGCCAAATTCAGAGCAAGGTATATAATAGGTCGGTACATAGCATAGCATACTTTATAGAACCTATGGTGAGGCATAGGGAATGACTTTCATTCTCTTTTCTATTTTCTGCCGTGGTCGGGATTTTGAGTCTCACTCAATTTCACACCTTTGCAACACAGGCAAGAACTTTTCTTTGACTGTTCCATTTTGAACTACTTCAAAATATTGACAAGGTATGTATTCATTGAAAAACTTATCAAGCGTCTTGATCTATCTCTATAGATCTTGGTGCTCAATATGTAAGCAGCTTCACCGAGGTCTTTCTTTGAAAAAACTCCTTTCAAACACTCCTTTATGCTTTGCAGAATAATTCTACATTATTTCCGATCAACAATATGTCATTCACATATACTTGTCGAAATGCTGTAGTGCTCCCACTCACTTTCTTGTAAATACAGGCTTCTCCAAAAGTCAGTATAAAACCATACGCTTTGATCAACTCATCAAAGCGTATATTCCAACTCGAGATGCTTGCACCAGTCCATTGATGGATCATTGGAGCTTGCACATTTTGTTAGCTCCTTTAGGATTGACAAAACTTCTGGTTGCATCATATACAACTCTTCTTTAATAAATCCATTAAAGAATGTAGTTTTGACATTCATTTGCCAGATTTCATAAAATGTGGCAATTGCTAACATGATTCAACAGACTTAAGAATCGCTACTGAGTTGAGAAAATCTCATTTGTAGTCAACACCTTGAACTTGTCGAAAACCTTTTTGCGACAAGTCGAACTTTGTAGATAGTAACACTACTATCATCATCTGTCTTCCTCTTGAAGATCCATTTATATAATATGGCTTGCCGATCATCGAGCAACTCCATCAAAGTCCATACTTTGTTCTCATACATGGATCCCATCTCAGATTTCATGGCCTCAAGCCATTTCGCGAATCTGGGCTCATCATCGCTTCCTCATAGTTCGTAGGTTCATCATGGTCTAGTAACATGACTTCCGAACATGATTACCGTACCACTCAGTGCGGATCTTACTCTGGAAGACCTACGAGGTTTGGTAGCAACTTGATCTGAAGTTTCATGATCATCATCATTAACTTCCTCACTAATTGGTGTAGGAATCCTTTGGAACTGATTTCTGTGATGAACTACTTTCCAATAAGGAGAAGGTACAATTACCTCATCAAGTTCTACTTTCCTCCCACTCACTTCTTTCGAGAGAAACTTCTTCTCTAGAAAGGATCCATCTTAACAACGAAAAACTTGCCTTTGGATCTGTGATAGGAGGTGTACCCAACATTTTCTTTTGGGTAATCTATGAAGACACACTTCTCCGATTTGGGTTCGAGCTTATCGGTGAAAACTTTTCACATAAGCATCACAACTCCAAACTTTTAAGAAATGACAGCTTAGGTTTCTTTGTTAAACCATAGTTCATACGGTGTCGTCTCAACGGATTTAGATGGTGCCCTTTTAAATGTGAATGCGGCTGTCTCTAATGCATAACCTCAAAAGCGATATTGGTAAATTGGTAAGAGACATCATTGATCGCACCATATCAAATAAAGTACGATTCTGACGTTCGGACACACCATAACGCTGTGGTGTTCGGTGGCGTGAGTAGTGAAACTATTTCACATTGTTTTAATCTGAAGGCCAAACTCTTAACTCAAATATTTTTCCTCTGCGATCATATCGTAGAAACTTTTATTTTCTTGTTACGATGATTCTTCACTTCACTCTGAAATTCTTTGAACTTTTCAAATGTTTCAGAATTGTGTTTCATCAAGTAGATATACCCATATCTGCTCAAATCATCTTGTGAAGGTCAGAAAATAACGATACTTGCCACGAGCTTTAACACTCATTGGACCGCATACATCGGTATGTATTATTTCCAATAAGTCATTTGCTCGCTCCATTGTTCCGAGAACGAGTCTTTAGTCATCTTGCCCATAAGGCATGGTTCGCAAGCATCAAGTGATTCATAATCAAGTGATTCCAAAATCCCATCAGCATGGAGTTTCTTCATGCGCTTTACACCAATATGACCTAAACGGCAGTGCCACAAATAAGTTGCACTATCATTATTAACTTTGCATCTTTTGGTTTCAATATTATGAATATGTGTATCACTATGATCGAGATCCAATGAACCATTTTCATTGGGTGTGTAACCATATAAGGTTTTATTCATGTAAGCAGAACAACAATTTATTCTCTTACTTAAATGAATAACCGTATTGCAATAAACATGATCAAATCATATTTATGCTCAACACCAAATAACACTTATTTAGGTTCCACACTAATCCCGAAAGTATAGGGAGTGTGCGATGATGATCATATCAATCTTGGAACTACTTCCAACACTCATCGTCACTTCCCTTCAACTAGTCTCTGTTTATTTCAGTAACTCCTGTTTGAGTTACTAATCTTAGCAACCGAGCAGTATCAAATACTCGGGGCTACTATAAACACTAGTAAGGCACACATCAATAACCTGTATATCAAATATAACCTTGTTCACTTTGCCATCCTTCTTATCCACCAAATATTCAGGGGTAGTTCCGCTTCCAGTGACCAGTTCCATTGCAGCAAAAGTACTCAGTCTCAGGCTTAGGTCTAGACTTGGGCTTCTTCACTCGAGCAGCAACTTGCTTGCCGTTCCTTTTGAATTTCCCTTCTTCCCTTTGCCATTTTCCTTGAGACTAATAGTCTTGTCAACCATCAACACTTGATGTTTTTCTTGATTTCTACCTTCGCCGATTTTAGCATTGCGAAGAGCTCGAGAATCTTTTCGTCATCCCTTGCATACTATAGTTCATCACGAAGTTCTACTAACTTAGTGATGGTGACTAGAGAATTCTGTCAATCACTATCTTATCTGGAAGATTAACTCCCACTTGATTCAAGTGATTGAAGTACTCGGACAATCTGAGCACATGCTCACTAGTTGAGCGATTCTCCTCCATCTTTTAGCTATAGAACTTGTTGGAGACTTCATATCTCTCAACTCGGTATTTGCTTAAAATATTAACTTCAATTCCTGGAACATCTCATATGGTCCATGACGTTCAAAACGTCTTTGAAGTCCCGATTCTAAGCCGTTAAGCATGGTGCACTAAACTATCAAGTAGTCATCATATTGAGCTAGCCAAACGTTCATAACGTCAGATCGCTCATATTGAGCTAGCCAAACGTTCATAACGCCGCATCTGCTCCTGCAATAGGTCTGTCACCTAGCGGTGCATTAAGGACATAATTCTTCTGCGCAGCAATGAGGATAAACCTCAGATCACGGATCCAATCCGCATCATTGCTACTAACACCTTTCAATACAATTTTCTCTAGGAACACATATAAAAACATAGGGAAGCAACAACGCGAGCTATTGATCTACAACATAATTTGCAAAATACTACCAGGACTAAGTTCATGATAAATTAAAGTTCAATTAATCATATTAAAAACTCCCACTTAGACAGACATCTCTCTAGTCATCTAAGTGATCACGTGATCCAAATCAACTAAACCATGTCCGATCATCACGTGAGATGGAGTAGTTTCAATGGTGAACATCACTATGTTGATCATATCTACTATATGATTCACGCTCGACCTTTCGGTCTCCGTGTTCCGAGGCCATATCTGTTATATGCTAGGCTCGTCAAGTTTAACCTGAGTATTCGCGTGTGCAACTGTTTTGCACCGTTGTATTTGAACGTAGAGCCTATCACACCCGATCATCACGTGGTGTCTCAAAGACGAAGAACTTTCATAGCGGTGCATACTCGGGAGAACACTTCTTGATAATTTTGGTGAGAGATCATCTTATAATGCTACCGTCAATCAAAGCAAGATAAGATGCATAAAGGATAAACATCACATGCAATCAATATAAGTGATATGATATGGTCATCATCATCTTGTGCTTGTGATCTCCATCACCGAAGCAACGTCATGATCACCATCGTCACCGCGCGACACCTTGATCTCCATCGTAGCATCGTTGTCGTCTCGCCAACTATTGCTTCTCGACTATCGCTACTCCTTAGTGATAAAGTAAAGCAATTACATGGCGTTGCATTTCATACAATAAAGCGACAACCATATGGCTCCTGCCAGTTGCCGATAACTCGGTTACAAAACATGATCATCTCATACAATAAAATATAGCATCACGTCTTGACCATATCACATCACAACATGCCCTGCAAAAACAAGTTAGACGTCCTCTACTTTGTTGTTGCAAGTTTTACGTGGCTGCTTCGGGCTGAGCAAGAACCGTTCTTACCTACGCATCAAAACCACAACGATACTTTGTCAAATAGACTCGTTTTAACCTTCTCAAGGACCGGGCGTAGCTACACTCGATTCAACTAAAGTGAGAGAGACAGACACCGCCGGTCACCTTTAAGCAACGAGTGCTCGGAGCGGTGAAACCAGTCTCGCGTAAGCGTACGCGTAATGTCGGTCCGGGCCGCTTCATCTCACAATACCGCTGAACCAAAGTATGACATGCTGGTAGGCAGTATGACTTGTATCGCCCACAACTCACTTGTGTTCTACTCGTGCACATGACATCAACGCATAAAACCAGGCTCGGATGCCACTGTTGGGGAACGTAGTAATTTCAAAAATTTCCCACGATCACGCAAGACCATGGTGATGGCATAGCAACGAGAGGGAGAGTGTCCGCCCACGCCCTCGTGAGACCGAAAGCGAAGCGTTATAACAACGCGGTTGATGTAGTCGACGTCTTCACGATCCGACCGATCCAAGCACCGAGCGACGGCACCTCCGAGTTCTGCACACGTTCAGCTCGATGGCGATCCCGGACTCCGATCCAGCAAAGTGTCGGGATGAGTTCCGTCAAGACGACGGCGTGGTGGCGATGTTGATGCTCCACCGACGCAGGGCTTCGCCTAAGCTCCGCGACGATATGACTACTCCGGCGCAGGGCTTCGCCTAAGCTCCGCGACGATATGACCGAAGTGGAATATGGTGGAAGGGGGCATCGCACACGGCTAAGGAAAGATCCGTAGATCAACTTCTGTCATGGGGTGCCCCCTTGCCCCCGTATATAAAGGAGCAAGGGGGTGCGGCCGGCCCTAGAGAGGCTCGCCTGGAGGAGTCCTACTCCCACCGGGAGTAGGACTCCCCTTCTCCTAGTTGGACTAGGACTTGAGGAAGGGGGAAGAGGGAAGGGGTGCGGCCCCTCCCCCTAGTCCAATTCGGACTAGGCCATGGGGGGGCGCGCGGCCTGCCCTAGGCAGCCCCTCTCTCTTTCCCGCAGGGCCCAATAAGGCCCAATACTTCTCCCCGGCGAATTCCCGTAACTCTCCGGTACTCCGAAAAATACCCGAATCATTCGGAACCTTTCCGAACTCCGAATATAGTCGTCCAATATATCGATCTTTACGTCTCGACCATTTCGAGACTCCTCGTCATGTCCCCGATCTCATCCGGGACTCCGAACTCCTTCGGTACATCAAAACTCATAAACTCATAATATAACTGTCATCAAAACCTTAAGCGTGCGGACCCTACGGGTTCGAGAACTATGTAGACATGACCTAGAACTATTCTTGGTCAATAACCAATAGCGGAACCTGGATGCCCATATTGGCTCCTACATATTCTACGAAGATCTTTATCGGTCAAACCGCATAACAACATACTTTGTTCCCTTTGTCATCGGTATGTTACTTGCCCGAGATTCGATCGTCGGTATCCAATACCTAGTTCAATCTCGTTACCGGCAAGTCTCTTTACTCGTTCCGTAATACATCATCTCATAACTAACTCATTAGTTACAATGCTTGCAAGGCTTAGGTGATGAGTATTACCGAGAAGGCCCAGACTTACCTCTCCGACAATCGGAGTGACAAAACCTAATCTCGAAATACGCCAACCCAACATGTACCTTTGGAGACACCTGTAGTACTCCTTTATAATCACCCAGTTACGTTGTGACGTTTGGTAGCACCAAAGTGTTCCTCCGTGGCGGAGTTGCATAATCTCATAGTTACAGGAACATGTATAAGTCATGAAGAAAGCAATAGCAACATACTAAACGATCATGTGCTAGGCTAACGGAATGGGTCATGTCAATCAGATCATTCTCCTAATGATGTGATCCCGTTAATCAAATGACAACTCATGTCTATGGTTAGGAAACATAACCATCTTTGATTAACGAGCTAGTCAAGTAGAGGCATACTAGTGACACTCTGTTTGTCTATGTATTCACACATGTATTATGTTTCCGGTTAATACAATTCTAGCATGAATAATAAACATTTATCATGAAATAAGGAAATAAATAATAACTTTATTATTGCCTCTAGGGCATATTTCCTTCAGGATAACAAGATGGGGTTTTTATCATATTACATGAATTTATCCCTCTACATCATGTCATCTTGCTTAAGGCGTTACGCTGTTTTTAACTTAATACTCTAGATGCATGCTGGATAGCGGTCGATGAGTGGAGTAATAGTAGTAGATGCAGGCAGGAGTCGGTCTACTTGTCTCGGACGTGATGCCTATATACATGATCATACCTAGATATTCTCATAACTATTCTCAATTCTGTCAATTGCTCAACAGTAATTTGTTCACCCATCGTAGAATACTTATGCTCTTGAGATAAGCCCCTAGTGAAACCTATGCCCCCCGGGTCTATTTTCATCATATCAGTCTCCATCACTTTAATACTTGCTTTGTTTTTACTTTGCGTTTTACTTTTCACTTTGCATCTCTATATCAAAAATACCGAAAATATTATTTATCATCTCTATCAGATCTCACTCTCGTAAGTGACCGTGAAGGAATTGACAACCCCTAATCGCGTTGGTTGCGAGGAGCTATTGTTTTGTGCAGGTACGAGGGACTCGTGCGTAGCCTCCTACTAGATTGATACCTTGGTTCTCAAAAACTGAGGGAAATACTTACGCTACTTTGCTGCATCATTCTCTCCTCTTCGGGGAAATGCAACGCAGTGCTCAAGAGGTAGCAAGAAGGATTTCTGGCGCCGTTGCCGGGGAGGTGAGTGCTTGAAGGTATATCTTTAGATCTTGCAATCGAATCTTTTTGTTTCTTGTTTTATCACTAGTTTAGTCTATAAAAGAAAACTACAAAAAATGGAATTAAGTTTGCCACATACGCTTCACCTTTTTAATATCTTTCGTGAGTATGATGGAAAGGAAAATTGTGCCAAAGTGTTAGAAGAAGAATGCATTAAATTGTTTGGCACTAAATATTTGAATGATGAGCATGATTGCAATGTTGTTAGTATGAACTCCTTGAATATCCATAGTACTAATGATGATTGCACTAGTTATGATGAAAATGCCTCCTATAAACGTGTCAATTTTTGTGGAGTGCATTGGGTTTGTAAGTACACACCAAATAGGGAAGATAGATATTGCAAAAGGCATAAGTACTTAGAAACCAAATTGTTGCAGGAAAAGCTGGATGAATGTGCTGAAGATTTATCTTTTCTTAGCCCTACTTGTGAACTTTGCAATGAACGTGATCATTTTAGTACCCAATGCAAAAAATTTCATGATCGTATCGTGTCCAAAAATTGTGATGACTTGATTTCCCTTGCACATCATAATGAACTTAGTTTGCTCTTGGGTTATGAAGAAATTAAACGTATAACTAAGGATATTCCAAAATTTGTCCTTGATAAAGTTCTTCATTTTGATCTAGAGAAAATTTATATGTACTGTGCGGTGAATTGTATTGAAAATCCTTATATTGCCAATTACATAAAGAAAAGAAAACAAATAGAAGATGAAGAGAATACTAACGAAAGGGAAGAGACTTTCCAATATCCTCCTATTATTTCTTATGATGAATCAGGTAACGATGAGGAGCCTTCTATCCAACCAATCTCATTAATAAGGAGCTCCAAAAAGAGGATTGAACCCACACATGAGGTGAATAAGAAGAAAAGAAAAAAGTAAGAGAGGTAAAAAGATATCTCTCCCAAATAAAGCTGCTCCTATTATTGTTGTGCCTCATGAAAATGAAGATGATACACTTGATGATGATCTCGTTATGCCTATTGCTTGTTGTGATGATTATGATTGGGAAGATAATGATACTCCTTATGATCTTGAAAATCTTTTTGGCACTTGCTTGGAAGAATATGATAATAATGTTTGCTATACTATTGGTGCTATCTATACTATTAATGATGAGAGTGATTATGCTTATGATATGAAAAGGCCCAAGCTTGGGGAAGCCATGTTTAATAAGGATGAAATATTTGAGAATATATTTGCTGAAATTAATATTTGTCCCAAGCTTGGGGATGCTATGCTTAATAATGAAGATATTTTTAGCCTCTCAAGTTTTGATATGCAAAGTTGTTATGATGATAGCATGCCTTCTACCTATGATGATTATATTTATGAAAGTGGGTTTGGAAGAGTGTCAACTTTAGGAAGTTATGATCCCACAATATTGGAGGTTGTTGAATCTTATAATATTTATGAAAGTGGATTTGAGAGGTCATGACTTTATTTAGTGATGTATCCACTATCTTGGAAGAGGTTTCAATCGATTATGATGAGAACAAAGTTGCTAGTTATGATGATTATTGTGATGAAACTTATGCTATAAAAAGTAGTGATGATTATATTTATAAAACTTGTCATGATTATGATTACCCTTTTCTGAACATTACTCTTTTAATGTGGAAACAATTTATAGTATTCAAGTCTCTTATGATACTCCCACTATTCCGAATGAGAAGAATTTTGCTTGTGTGGAGAATAATAAAATTTCTATGCTAGTAGATCATGAAAAGAATGCTTTAGGTGCTGGTTATATTGTTGAATTTATTCATGATTCTACTGAAAATTATTATGAGGGAGGAATATATGCTTGTAGGAATTGCAATAATATCAAGTTTCCTCTCTATGTGCTTAAAGTTTTGAAGTTATGCTTGTTTTGCCTTCCTATGCTAGTTGATTATTGTTCACATAAGTTGTTTGCTCACAAAATCCCTATTCATAGGAAGTGGGTTAGACTTAAACGTGCTAGTCATATTCCTCATGATTCTCTCTTTATGTTTCAATTCTTATCTTTTATGTGAGCATCATTGAAATCATCATGCCTAGCTAGGGGCGGTAAACGATAGCGCTTGTTGGGAGGCAACCCAATTTTATTTTAGTTTCTTGCTTTTTGGTTCTGTTTAGGAATAAATAATCCATCTAGCTTCTGTTAAGATGTGGTTTTATGTTTTAATTAGTGTTTGTGCCAAGTAGAACCTTTGGGAAGACTTGGATGAAGTCTTTATGATCATGCTGTAAAAAATAGAAACTTTAGCGCTCACGAGATTAGCTTCAAAGTTTTACTGGAGAGTTCTATTTAGTTGATTCTTTTTTCAGATGATTACTAGACAAATTACTCTGGTCCACCAATTTATTTTAGAATTTTTGGAGTTCCAGAAGTTTGCGTTAGTTACAGATTACTACAGACTGTTCTGTTTTTGACAGATTCCGTTTTCATTGTGTTGTTTGCTTATTTTGATGAATCTATGGCTAGTAAAATAGTTTATAAACCATAGGGAAGTTGGAATACAGTAGGTTTAACACCAATAAAAATAAAGAATGAGTTCATTACAGTACCTTGAAGTGGTGTTTTGTTTTCTTTCGCTAACGGAGCTCACGAGTTTTCTGTTAAGTTTTGTGTTGTGAAGTTTTCAAGTTTTGGGTAAAGATTCGATGGACTATGGAATAAGGAGTGGCAAGAGCCTACGCTTGGGGATGCCCAAGGCACCCCAAGGTAATATTCAAGAGTAGCCCCAAAGCCCAAGCTTGGGGATGCCCCGGAAGGCATCCCCTCTTTCGTCTTCGTTCATCGGTAACTTTACTTGGAGCTATATTTTTATTCACCACATGATATGTGTTTTGCTTGGAGCGTCATTTTCTCTTGTTAGTTTTTGCTTGCTTTTATTTAGAATAATTTTTTGCATATTTTGTTCCAATAAAAATGTCAAGGATAGCCTTTGCCATGCTTATTTTGCTAGTATACATGTTGTTGTTTGAAAACAGAAAGTTTACCGCTGTTGCAAAAATTCCCTAGAAAAGTCAGAGAGTGGTATAATGTTGAATCTTTTTGAATATTGAGCTCTGATAAATTTATTACAGTGGGAATTTTAGTTCATAATTTTTGGAGTCAGGTAAGTATTGATACTCTTGCATTCTTTACAGACTGTACTGTTTTGGCAGATTGCTGTTATGTTTGCATTGTTTGCATATGTTTGCTTGTTTAATGATTCTATTTGACGATAGGAGTATTAAATATGCAGAGTCATTTAGTATGAAATGTTGAATAATAATGTTAGTGATTTGTTACAGTAGAAAATGATAAGGTTTTGCATTGGTTTATACTAACCTATCTCACGAGTTCTTGTTGAGTTTGTTGTGAATAAAGCTTTTGATAAAAAGAGAAACCATGATATGAGAGGAATTAAGGAGACACAAAAGTTCAAGCTTGGGGATGCCCAAGGCACCCCAAGATAATATTTCAAGAAGTCTCAAGCATCTAAGCTTGGGGATGCCCCGGTAGGCATCCCGCCTTTGTCCAACAATTATCGGTTAGTATCGGTTGAACCTAAGTTTTTGCTTCTTCACATGAGTTGTGCTATCCTTGCAATGTAGTTTTATTTAGCTTTGCTTGCTGTTTGAATACAATACCAAGATCTGAAATTATTAAATGAGAGAGAGTCTTCACATAGTTACATAATTATTTAGCTACTCATTGATCTTCACTTATATCTTGTCAGAGTAGTTTGTCATTTGCTCTAGTGCTTCGCTTAGATCTTTTAGAGCACGTGGTGGATTTATTTTAAAGAAACTATTGATCTCTCATGCTTCACTTAGATTATTTTGAGAGTCCTTAATAGCATGGTAATTTGCTTAATATTAATATACTTGGTATTCAAGATATGTGAAACTTTCTTCTGAGTGCGTTGAATACTAAGAAAAGTTTGATGCTTGATAATTGTTTTGAGATATGAAGATGGTGATATTAGAGTCATGCTAGTTGAGTAGTTGTGAATTTAAAGAATACTTGTGTTGAAGGTTGTGATTCCCGTAGCATGCACGTATGGTGAACCGTTATGTGATGAACTCGGAGCATGATTTATTTATTGATTGTCTTCCTTATGAGTGGCGGTCGGGGACGAGCGATGGTCTTTTCCTACCAATCTATCCCCCTAGGAGCATGCGCGTAATACTTTGCTTTGATAACTTCTAGATTTTTGAAATAAGTATATGATTTCTTTATGACTAATGTTGAGTCCATGGATTATACACACTTTTTTCCCATCCTTCCACCATTGCTAGCCTCTCTAATACCGCGCACTTTTCGCCGGTATCATACACCTACCATATATCTTTCTCAAAACAGCCATCATACCTACCTATCATGGCATTTCCATAGCCATTCCGAGATATATTGCCATGCAACTTTCCACCGTTCCGTTTATTATGACACGCTCCATCATTGTCATATTGCTAGCATGATCATGTAGTTGACATCGTATTTGTGGCAAAGCCACCGTTCACAATTCTTTCATACATGTCACTCTTGATTCATTGCATATCCCGGTACACCGCCGGAGGCATTCATATAGAGTCATACTTTGTTCTAAGAATCGAGTTGTAATTGTTGAGTTGTAAGTAAATAAAAGTGTGATGATCATCATTATTAGAGCATTGTCCCAAGTGAGGAAAGGATGATGGAGACCATGATTCCCCCACAAGTCGGGATGAGACTCCGGACAAAAAAAAAAAGAGGCCATAAAAAAAAGAGAAAAGGCCCAAATAAAAAAATATAAAAAAATGAGAGAAAAATAGAGAAGGGACAGTGCTACTATCCTTTTACCACACTTGTGCTTCAAAGTAGCACCAAGATCTTCATGATAGAGAGTCTCTCATTTTGACACTTTCATATACTAGTGGTAATCTTTCATTATAGAACTTGGCTTGTACTCCCTCCGTTCGGAATTACTTGTCACAGAAATGGATGTATCTAGACGTATTTTAGTTCTAGATACATCCATTTTCAAGACAAGTAATTCCGAACGGAGGGAGTATATTCCAATGATGGGCTTCCTCAAATGCCCTAGGTCTTCGTGAGCAAGCGAGTTGGATGCACACTCACTTAGTTTCTTTTGTTGAGCTTTCATATACTTATAGCTCTAGTGCATCCGTTGCATGGCAATCCCTACTCACTCACATTGATATCTATTGATGGGCATCTTCATAGCCCGCTGATACGCCTAGTTGATGTGAGACTATCTTCTCTTTTTGTCTTCTCCACAACCACCATTCTATTCCACATATAGTGCTATATCCATGGCTCACGCTCATGTATTGCGTGAAGATTGAAAAAGTTTTGAAAATGTTAAAGTATGAAACAATTGCTTGGCTTGTCATCGGGGTTGTGCATGATTAAATATTTTGTGTGGGGAAGATGGAGCATAGCCAGACTATATGATTTTGTAGGGATAACTTTCTTTGGCCATGTTATTTTGAGAAGACATAATTGCTTAGTTAGTATGCTTGAAGTATTATTATTTTTATGTCAATATGAACTTTTGTCTTGAATCTTTCGGATCTGAATATTCATACCACAATTAAGAAGATTTGCATTGAAATTATGCCAAAGTATCACTCCGCATCAAAATTCTCTTTTATCATTTACCTACTCGAGGCCGAGCAGGAATTAAGCTTTGATGATGCGATACGTCTCCAACGTATCTATAATTTTGGATTGCTCCATGCTACTTTATCTACTGTTTTGGACTATATAGGGCTTTATTTTCCACTTTTATATTATTTTTGGGACTAACCTATTAACCGGAGGCCCAGCCCAGAATTGCTGTTTTTTGCCTATTTCAGTGTTTTGAAGAAACGGAATATCAAACGGAGTCCAAACGGAATGAAACCTTCGGGAACGTGATTTTCTCACCGAACGTGATCCAAGAGACTTGGACCCTACTCCAAGAAGTAACAGAGGCGGTCACGAGGTGGGGCGCCCCTCAGGGCGCCCTCCTGCCTCGTGGGCCCCCTGTTGCTCCACCGACGTACTCCTTCCTCCTATATATACATACGTACCCCCAAACGTTCAGAACAGGAGCGAAAAACCTAATTCCACCACCGCAACTTCCTGTATCCACGAGATCCCATCTTGGGGCCTGTTCCGGAGCTCCGCCGGAGGGGGCATCCACCACGGAGGGCTTCTACATCATCACCATAGCCCCTCCGATGAAGTGTGAGTAGTTTACTTCAGACCTTCAGGTCCATAGCTAGTAGCTAGATGACTTCTTCTCTCTTTTTGGATCTCAATACAATGTTCTCCCCCTCTCTCGTGGAGATCTATTCGGTGTAATCTTCTTTCTGCGGTGTGTTTGTTGAGACCGATGAATTGTGGGTTTATGATCCAGTTTATCTATGAATAATATTTGTATCTTCTCTGAATTCTTTTATGTATGATTGGTTATCTTTGCAAGTCTCTTTGAATTATCCGTTTGGTTTGGCCAGCTAGATTGGTAGTTCTTGCAATGGGAGAAGTGTTTAGCTTTGGGTTCAATCTTGCGGTGTCCTTACCCAGTGACAGAAAGGGTTGCAAGGCACGTATTGTATTGTTGCCACCGAGGATAACAAGATGGGGTTTTTATCATATTGCATGAATTTATCCCTCTACATCATGTCATCTTGCTTAAGGCGTTACGCTGTTTTTAACTTAATACTCTAGATGCATGCTGGATAGCGGTCGATGAGTGGAGTAATAGTAGTAGATGCAGGCAGGAGTCGGTTTACTTGTCTCGGACGTGATGCCTATATACATGATCATACCTAGATATTCTCATAACTATGCTCAATTCTGTCAATTGCTCAACAGTAATTTGTTCACCCACCGTAGAATACTTATGCTCTTGAGAGAAGCCACTAGTGAAACCTATGCCCCCCGGGTCTATTTTCATCATATCAATCTCCATCACTTTATTACTTGCTTTGTTTTTACTTTGCGTTTTACTTTTCACTTTGCATCTCTATATCAAAAATACCAAAAATATTATTTATCATCTCTATCAGATCTCACTCTCGTAAGTGATCGTGAAGGAATTGACAACCCCTAATCGCGTTGGTTGCGAGGAGCTATTGTTTTGTGCAGGTACGAGGGACTCGCGCGTAGCCTCCTACTGGATTGATACCTTGGTTCTCAAAAACTGAGGGAAATACTTACGCTACTTTGCTGCATCATCCTCTCCTCTTCGAGGAAATCCAACGCAGTGCTCAAGAGGTAGCACTACATGATGCTCTCCTTGTGTTTCAATTGCTATCTTTCATGTGAGCATCATTAAAATTATCAACTCCTAGCTAAAAGGGCGTTAAATGATAGCGCTTGTTGGGAGGCAACCCAATTTTATTTTTGTTCTTTACTTTTTGCTCCTGTTTAGCAATAAATAATTCATCTATCTTCTGTTTAGATGTGGTTTTATGTTTTAATTAGTGTTTGTGCCAAGTAGAACCTTTGGGAAGACTTGGATGAAGTCTTTGCGATCTTGCTGTAAAAAACAGAAACCTTTACGCTCACGAGAATAGCTGTCATTTTTTTACAGAAGAGTGATTTTAGGTTGATTATATTTTCATAATATTAATATACAAATTCCTCACGTCCACCAATTTATTTCAGAATTTTGGAGTTACAGAAGTATTCGAAAGTTACAGATTGCTACAAACTGTTCTGTTTTTGTCAGATTCTGTTTTTTGTGTGTTGTTTGCTTATTTTGATGAATCTATGAGTAGTATCGGGGGGTATGAACCATAGAGAAGTTGGAATACAGTAGGTTTAACATCAATATAAAGAAAGAATGAGTTAATTACAGTACCTTAAAGTGGTGGTTTAGTTTCTTATACTGACGGAGCTCATGAGATTTTCTGTTGAAGTTTTGTGTTGTGAAGTTTTCAAGTTTTGGGTAAAGATTTGATAGATTTTGGAATAAGGAGTGGCAAGAGCCTAAGCTTGGGGATTCCCAAGGCACCCCAAGGTAAAATTCAAGGACAACCAAAAGCCTAAGCTTAGGGATTCCTCGGAAGGCATCCCCTCTTTCGTCTTCGTCTATCAGTAACTTTACTTGAGGCTATATTTTTTATTCACCACATGATATGTGTTTTGCTTGGAGAGTCTTATATGATTTGAGTCTTTGATTTTTAGTTTACCAGAATCATCCTTGATGTACACACCTTTTGGGAGAGACACACAAGAATCGGAATTTATTAGAATACTCTATGTGCTTCACTTGTATCTTTTGAGCTAGACAATATTGCTCTAGTGCTTCACTTATATCTTTTTAGAGCACGGCGGTGGTTTTATTTTATAGAAATTGTTGATCTCTCATGCTTCACTTATATTATTTTGAGAGTCGTTTAGAACAGCATGGTAATTTTCTTTGGTTATAAAATTAGTCCTAATATGATGGGCATCCAAGATGGGTATAATAAAAACTTTCATATAAAGTGCATTGAATACTATGAGAAGTTTGATTCTTTATGATTGTTTCGAGATATGAAGATGGTGATATTAGAGTTATGCTAGTAGAGTAGTTGTGAATTTGAGAAATACTTGTGTTAAAGTTTGTGATTCCCGTAGCATGCACGTATGGTGAACTGTTATGTAATGAAGTTGGAGCATGATTTATTTATTGATTGTCTTCCTTATGAGTGGCGGTCGGGGACGAGCGATGGTCTTTTCCTACCAATCTACCCCCTTAGGAGCATGCGCATAGTACTTCGTTTCGATAACTAATATTTTTTTGCAATAAGTATGTGAGTTCTTTATGACTAATGTTGAGTCCATGGATTATACGCACTCTCACCCTTCCATCATTGCTAGCCTCTCTAGTACCACGCAACTTTCGCTGGTACCATACACCCACCATTTACCTTCCTAAAAACAGCCACCATACCTACCTATTATGGCATTTCCATAGCCATTTCGAGATATGTTGCCATGCAACTTTCCACTGTTCCGTTTATTATGACAGGCTCCATTATTGTCATATTGCCTAGCATGATCATGTAGTTGATATCGTATTTGTGGCAAAGCCACTGTTCATAATTTTTCATACATGTCACTCTTGAATCATTGCACATCCCGGTACACCGCAGGAGGCATTCACATAGAGTCATATTTTGTCCTAAGTATTGAGTTGTAATTCTTGAGTTGTAAGTAAATAAAAGTGTGATGATCTTCATTATTAGAGCATTGTCCCAGTGAGGAAAGGATGATGGAGGCTATGATTCCCCCACAAGTCGGGATGAGACTCCGGACGAAAAAAACAGAGGCCATAAAAAAAGAGAAAGGCCCAAATAAAAAAATAAGAGAAAAAGAGAGAAGGGGCAATGCTACTATCCTTTTTCCACACTTGTGCTTCAAAGTAGCACCATGATCTTCATGATAGAGAGTCTCCTATGTTGTCACTTTCATATACTAGTGTGAATTTTTCATTATAGAACTTGGCTTGTATATTCCAATGATGGGCTTCCTCAAAAGTGCCCTAGGTCTTCGTGAGCAAGCAAGTTGGATTCACACCCACTTAGTTTCTTTTGTTGAGATTTCATACACTTATAGCTCTAGTGCATCCGTTGCATGGCAGTCCCTACTCACTCACATTGATATCTATTGATGGGCATCTCCATAGCCCGTTGATACGCCTAGTTGATGTGAGACTATCATCTCCTTTTTGTCTTCTCCACAACCACCATTCTATTCCACCTATAGTGCTATGTCCATGGCTCACGCTCACGTATTGCGTGAAGATTGAAAAAGTTTGAGAACATCAAAAGTATGAAACAATTGCTTGGCTTGTCATCAGGGTTGTGCATGATTAAATACTTTGTGTGATGAAGATAGAGCATAACCAGACTATATGATTTTGTAGGGATAGCTTTGTTTGGCTATGTTAATTTGAGAAGACATGATTGCTTTGTTAGTATGCTTGGAGTATTATTATTTTTATGTCAATATTAAACTTTTGTCTTGAATCTTTTGGATCTGAACATTCATGCCACAATAAAGAAAATTACATTGATAAATATGTTAGGTAGCATTCCACATCAAAAATTGTGTTTTTATCATTTACCTACTCGAGGACGAGCATGAATTAAGCTTGGGGATGCTTGATACGTCTCCAACGTATCTATAATTTTTTATTGTTCCATGCTATTATATTATCTGTTTTGGATGTTTAATGGGCTATAATATGCTCTTTTATATTATTTTTGGGACTAACCTATTAACCGGAGGCCTAGTGCCAGTTTCTATTTTTTTCTATTTTAGAGTTTTGCAGAAAAGGAATACGAAACGGAGTCCAAATGGAATGAAACCTTCGTGATGATTTTTCTTGGACCGAAAGCAAACCAAAAGACTTGGAGTTGAAGTCAGAGACGCAACGAGGCATCCACGAGGCACGAGGGCGCGCCCATGGGGGGTAGGCGCGCCCCCCACCCTCGTGGGCCCCTCGTAGCTCTACCGACCTAGTTCTTTCGCCTATATATACTCTTATACCCCAAAAACATCAAGGGGAGCCACGAAACCACTTTTCCACCGTCGCAACCTTCTGTACCTGTGAGATCCCATCTTGGGGCCTTTTTCGGCGTCCTGCCGGAGGGGGAATCAATCATGGAGGGCTTCTACATCAACACCATTGCCTCTTTGATGAAGCGTGAGTAGTGTACCATAGACCTTCGGGTCCATAGTTATTAGCTAGATGGCTTCTTCTCTCTCTTTGATTCTCAATACAAAGTTCTCCTCGATGTTCTTAGAGATCTATTCGATGTAATATTCTTTTCCGATGTGTTTGCCGAGATCCAATGAATTGTGAATTTATGATCAAGATTATCTATGAATATTATTTGGTTCTTCTCTGAATTCTTATATGCATGATTTGATATCTTTGCAAGTCTCTTCGAATTATCGGTTTAGTTTGGCCTACTAGATTGATCTTTCTTGCCATGGGAGAAGTGCTTACCTTTGGGTTCAATCTTGCGGTGTCCTTTCCCAGTGACAGTAGGGGCAGCAAGGCACGTATTGTATTGTTACCATCGAGGATAAAAAGATGGGGTTTATATCATATTGCTTGAGTTTATCCCTCTACATCATGTCATCTCTCTTAATGTGTTACTCTGTTCTTATGAACTTAATACTCTAGATGCATGCTGGATAGCGGTCGATGTGTGGAGTAATAGTAGTAGATGCAGGCAGGAGTCGGTCTACTTGACACGGACGTGATGCCTATGTTGATCAGTGCCTTGGATTTCATCATAATTATGCGCTTTCCTATCAATTGCTCGGCAGTAATTTGTTCACCCACCGTAATACATGCTATCTCGAGAGAAGCCACTAGTGAAACCTATGGCTCTCGGGTCTCTTTTCCATTATATTAAAGTCTCTTTTCCATATTGTTGAATCTCGTTTACTATTTTGCAATCTTTACTTTCCAATCTATACATAAAAAATACCGAGAATATTTACTTTATTATCCCTATTAGATCTCACTTTTGCGAGTGACCGTGAAGGGATTGACAACCCCTTTATCGCGTTGGTTGGAAGTTCTTGATTTTTTGTGCTGGTATTCGGTGACTTGTGCGTCGTCTCCTACTGGATTGATACCTTGGTTCTTAAAACTGAGGGAAATACTTACGCTACTTTGCTGCATCACCCTTTCCTCTTCAAGGGAAAAGCAACACAAGCTCAAGAGGTAGCAAGTACGCATGCACAACACCCGTCCTGGGATTGTACCCCGACAACCAAGGTGGAGGAGGGCGACTGCAGTGTTCGCGGGAGGGCGCTACGCCGTGTTAGAGTTGCGGGCCCGACCCCCGTGACCCTTCTACTTGCGGCCACTAGAGGGGGGCGCGGGAGGCAGGGTCGGAGCAGGAGCATGTGGCGCAGTCGGGGCGGGAGGCGCCGGTGCCGGCGGCGAGGCCGACGTGGAGCGCGGCGTGGGTCGCCTGCCGAGCGCAGTGACGAAGGCGCTTCTCCTCCATGCGAAGGTACGTGACCGCCTTGGCGTACGTCGGCGTCACGAGGGATAGGTTGGCGGCGGACTGGCGAGGTCGGGGTGGAGGCCCTGAAGGAGGTTGGTGAGGAGGACAAAGTCGTATATGGTCATGCCAACGTCGCGTAGCTCGTCGGCGAGAACCTTCAGTCGCGTGCAGTACTCATTGATCGAAAGATCGTTTTGCTGCAGAGTGAAGAACTCCCCTTGGAGGAAGACACGGCGTTGGAGTTGATTGTCGAGGAAGAGGTCGCAAAACCGTGTCCACATGGCATACGCCGACGGGTCATGGGAGTTCACCATGTTGAAGAGACCTGCAGAGATGGTGAGAAAAAGCCACTTGACGATGCAGGCGTCCACAGCAAGCCACTCGTCGTCGTCCTTCATGTCGCGGAAGTCTACGCTCCCGTAAACGTGCTCGATGAGACGGTAGGAGCGGAACAAGAGCGTGAAGTAGATGCGCCACACGTTGTAGGATGGCGAGTCGAGGTCGAGGACGACGGGTACCTGGTCTTTGATGTGGAGCTCGTTGAGGCGGCCGGAGGTGAAGATGGCGCCGACGAAGGAACAAACTTCGGAGGGTTTGGCTTTGGAGCGGGACATGGTGGCGAGGAAAGGGGGAGGATGGCGGCGGGTGGTTTAGGTTTTAGGTGGTGGCCGAGCGAGGGAATTGGCGATGGTGGCTGTAGAAGAACAGTGGCGGCGGCACTAGGGTTGGGGGAGAAGAAGGCGGCGGCTGTGGGGGGAAGGGAGCAGCGGCAGCGGCTTTGGGTTTTGGGTAGGAGGAGGCGGCGGCGGCGGCGCTAGGGTTAGAGAGGCGGCGGCGGCAGCTACGAGAGGGTGCGGCGGCTACGGGTTGCGGAAGCGAGAAGAGATCGCGGTAAAACTGATACCATGTAGGAGAATATGCGGTGCAACTCAATTGTATTCCTTAGAATTGGTCACAATATATACACGAGATGTTTTGCGTGACAAAGACACTAACCCTACCATATCTTTAGGAGTCAGCTATACAATACTAGAGAAGATAGGAATAGTAGTACAAACATGTCACGTTCAACACAAGAAATTCGTTGTGCATAATTGGAAACTGGAACATAAATAGTTCTCTATTGAAACTAATCTTTCAACGCTTTCTTCATTCTTTTGTTTCCTGTGCATAATCGAAAATAGGAACATAAACAAATCTTTATTGAAATTAATCTTTCAACACTTTCTTCGTTGTGTCAATTTTGGAACGTGGAGAAACAGCGAATCAGGAAAAAAAAACTAGTGAACCACACAACGCGTGCAAAACAACGCCATTTTGACGCAAAAGTGCGTCACACTGGGGCTCCCGAGTACTCACTCCATGTAAGTACGCTCCCGAGTACTCACTCCAACGCGCTGGATATGGAGCAAACACCCGCATTGTAAATAGGAAATTCTGATTTTGAAGCTTGAAACGGTTATCTGGGCGTGTGCTCCGCATCCAGCGCCCTATGCGCGGACTAGGAGGTGGCACGGGAAGGCGCAGCTTGGAGGGAGCGCACCGCACGCGTGGCGCAAGCCCGCCACGCGCCCGCCACCTCGGCCGACACGGCGCCTCCACCCGTCCACCGCAGGGCAGCCACCCCCGGTTCCTCTCCTTCGTCGAAAGCATCATTTACTCCGACGCTTTGTCGCAAAGCGGTTACATACGACGCAGGAGAAGAGGGAGGTAGGTGCCATCTGCCATGTCGACGACGGCGCACAAGGTGGCGACGCACGCGGCGTCGGCGGCGGGAGCGAGAATGAAGGGTCGGCGGCCGCCGAGCGTGGTGAGGGAGATCGTGTACGGGATGAGCCTGGGGCTCTTCGCGGGGTACCTCTGGAAGCTGCACCACTGGAGCAACCAGCGGCGCACCCGCGAGTTCTACGCCCTGCTCGACGAGGGCAGGATCACCGTCGTCGTCGACGAGCCGGCCGGAGCCAAGGACTAGCACCATCCATCTATATAGTTTCACCTACCTACCGAGGAGAGGTATTTTCAGCCCGTGCTTCCATAGATCAGTACGACGGTAGCGGTTTGGTTTGTTTTGTGTAGCTAGCTCATGTCACTCTGTTCTTCCTCATGTCACTCTGGAATTTGTACTGCGACTCTACGGCCTGCCTTTGTCTCGTTCCGGATCGAAGAGAATAAACTGGAGCGTGTGATTAATCAGTAGAGAGACAGCAGAATTACCGTTGTCCATTGAAACGATTAGTGTTGTGCTGGTTGTTTGGCTTTGGCTGCAGCGGTTGGATTGCTCGCGGCGCACTTTCGGCAGGGGGTCGACGATGGCTGATTCTAAAGACACCGTGATTGCAAGGTAGCACAAGAGACGACAACAAAAGGGAGAACACTTGAGACTAACTATTGTGTCACTCAACTGATCATGGCCAGTGTGATCTTGATTTACATGTCGATTAGTTTCTTCCTTTCTTCACTCAGATAATGAACTTTGTTTGACATAATGAACTTTCGTTTGTTAGATTATGAACTTTGTTTTCTATGGAAGTTGAGTTCATGTTAAATTTGAAAATATTGCTCATTTTCTATATCTCTATGTGATGATTTTGATTCTAAATGGTGCGGCCGGAGTGCGACTGTAGCATTGCTGCCGGCCGTCAGTCGGTTTACGTCTTCAACTATACATCATATGTTGAAGCACTAGTTTTACATCTTTAAATACACATCATTTGTTGGAGTTGGGCCTTTTTTATGACGTAAAAAGTACTTTTTGAAAATGTAAACTATACATCGGCAACTTTTACATCTTTTATTGGATATGCTCTAAGGGCATCTTCGAGCCGGACCCGCAACCGTCGGACCGCGGAAATCATCCAACACCGATCTGTATCGGTCCGCAGGGCGGCCCGGTCACGATTTCTCCCGCAAACCGGAGGCAAATGTGAGGGAAGTTTGCTGGAGTCCGGATCGATCCCAAGCCCGCTTCAGACCGCCCTGGCCCACCAAAACCCTTCCTCTCCCGCACGCGCTCACGCCTGACTTAGGGCGGATGTGACCTCTTGCTGCCTCCTTCATTGAAGCGGCGCGGCGGCCGAGGGCGCCGCCCGTGAAGCGTCTCCGGTGTCCGTGTCTGTTCAATGCCGGAGACGCGGATGAGACAGGACGGATATTTACCACGGCCTTCAATGTCGTTGTCCGTTCGTCTGCCGCCATTAAGCAAGCTCGCCGGCCGAGAAACCCACTCCGACGTCGAGCATTGACGCACCCGAACAACTCGCCTCACCGGAGTCCGCTATATAAAGGCGGCCACACCCGGCTAACTCCACAACACAAGCCCCTCCACATTCTTCTCCCATGCATTGCATCCGCCATGACCGCCAGCGGGTAAGCATTGTGGGATAGTCTGTCGTCGGAGATGAAGCACGTGGTAGCCACCCTTGCCGTCGCCTAGCAGTCGTGCCAGGCGGATCGAGGTCGGCTTGCCGGCCAGCTCGCCCGAGGTCTTCGACAATGAGGATGACACCATGATGGAGACGGGCTCCGACAACTCCGCCCGAGCTCCCGCGCCTCCTGTGCACGCCGGCTTCACCATGGAGCAGGCGCAGGCGCAGTTCAACGCCGCCATGGCGGAAGTATAGCTTGCGCCCGTGCCTTTATCGGCGTTCGAGCGGGCACAGGAGGAAAAGTGGTACGACTTGTTCCTCCTGGATCAGCACCAGCTCGCGGATGCCAGATCTACGACGAGCGCGCGAGGGAGGAGACCGTGGTGGCCATGGACGCGATGAACCCATATTTCGTTGCAGAGCAGCGTGCCATCTACGATGCCGTCTATGCTCAAGCCGTCGCTCGGCAGGGAGCGGCAGGCGCGGAGGTGCAGCTGCATGCGATCACGGAGGAGAACATCGCCAGCTGTGCCTCCTAAGTGCCGCCGACGAACCATCAGTCGGACCAGTGGGACGGGACAGCCAAGGTGTCACCATTTTCCTCGTGGGCCTCACGTCCACCGGCAACGGACAAGACGCTG
This sequence comes from Aegilops longissima, assembly GCA_021605205.1. Classification (NCBI taxonomy): domain Eukaryota; kingdom Viridiplantae; phylum Streptophyta; class Magnoliopsida; order Poales; family Poaceae; genus Aegilops; species Aegilops longissima. Next base: position 64,699,133 of record CM038678.1, on the reverse strand, counting down.
ACTCCTTCGAGAATGAGTAGGCCACGGGAGCAACGGGCCTGGTGTCCCATCTGGGTCGGACCGTCTCCCGTGTTCTACTCTTCCCCGCCGGCTTCACTTCATCGGTCTTATCGGTGGTGCTCATTAAGACGGTGGAAGGGGAAGGACACGGGCTTGGATGCCAGGCGCTGCCACCGTCGGATAGGTTAAGGGACGGGTCTTTTTTTCTTCTAAATGTTTGAAATATAGTTAAATCTGCCGTGTTTGTATGAAAATCATCATGTTTATATGAAACCCGGCCGTGTTTGCATGAATTTCATCTGGTTTGTTGAAAAGGAGTTTGAAATGTGTGCGGCCAGCATTGGATGTCAGCCTCCTGCATCCATCGCGGATTGGGAGGAAATTTGTGGTTTGCCGTTAAAGATGCCCTAAGAAGTGTTCCATTGCAAATGCCCTCAGGGACTAGTAATTGATGAAAGGTTTTCACCATATCACTAATGAAGTCAGTTACGACAATTGTTCTACATAAACATCACTCTTTTGCCCAATGAAGAAGACTCCATCTCCTGGAACTCGACTACTTCCAAAATATCTCTACCATGACATTATAAGATAACTTGCATTGTACATATCTCTACCATGATATTTAATGGTACTAAAATATCACACACAAGTATATATGCGTACACAATATAATTTATGCACTTGTCCATATTAATTAAAACAAACTTTTTTACACATATTTACAATCAGTAGAAGCCAACAATTCCAATGATATGTATTATGAGTGTATAACAACGAACAATGTAAGTAAAATTTAGCAACACTGTCATGTGCTTCACTATGTTTACTAAATAACAAAAATATACGCATTAAAGTGTAGTATGCTGTTTTTTTAATGTATAAAAGTTTAGTACAAAAATATTTATTTTAATTTGCACCTGACCTAACATGTGTTTGGACCATACATAGGGCCTGTTCTGAACCTCTCTAGCTTCTCAAAACTCCACAATTCCAGCTTCTCATCTTGGCTTCTAGCTTCACACAACGACTTGGAGAAAAAATAGCTTCTCCATCGCCACCTTGGGCTGGCAACAGCTGCTGGCCTGCCTAGCGCCATATTGGGCCGGCTGGGCACCTAGCCCACATTCGCTAGAGGTCGTCTTCAACATTTAGCTCATGCAAAACACAAACTGGACACATAATAATGCCAATTACCCATCAAATCTGGTGATTTAGACCCCGAATCACATCAACTTGAACATCAAATTTGCCGCCCTATTGGTTGCGAATCCATTCCATCAAAGGGCACAACCTATTGTTCATTAATAAAGGAGATCGAAAATGCATACGCCATGGCCGAACCAGAGCCCTCTGCCTTGCGTTGGAGCATCAAGGGCTTGGGGCACGCTGCTGGGGTGGAACTCGGAGGAGAGGAGGCAGCGGGGATAGTTGTGGTGGCGCCGACATCGCAGCTCCGTGCAGACACGGGGTGGCGGCGGCGCGTAACCCTAGCGCTCGGCCTGGAGAAAGGACGAGAGGAAGAAGTCGTGGGTGAGCGAAGTACCGAACCGTGCAGTTTTCACTTGGCGGTGGCAAGGGGTGTAATTTACGCGAACTCCACGAAAATTGAGAAGTCCTGGAGCTGGGAATACCCATCTTCTCCAACTCCGCGGAAAATGCACTGAGGCCCAATATAGCTTCTGGAATTTAGCTTCACGGAGCTCACGCGTTCGGCCTAGCTTCACGCGCGGAGTTGGCGGAGCGTGGAGCTGGAGAGGTTCAGAACAAGCCCATAGTCTCGGGAAACTCGGGAGTAAGCACACTAGAAGTCTCCATTCTCCAATAATATTAAAATCTCAACATTATAACTCAAAATAAACTATTTTTGGACTGGACAGAGCCCAAAACATTTTTTGAATCTCAGACCATGTATAAATTTGGTTCTTATTACTTTTTTGCATGTATCGAATAATACTTAAATTTTAAGACCATTTTAAATTGTCTTTAACTTTTTAGAATCTTAAAACACAATTTCAATTCCGAGAACAATTTTTAATTCAAAGACCATTTTTCAAACCTTAGAGCATTTCATTTAATCTTAGAAATAAATTTGAATCTTTTTTTTTTGGAATATCTTGAATTCCAAGAACATCTTTGAATTCAAGGGCAGTTTTTGATTCTCAGAATGTTTTTGAATCCTAGAATATTTTTGAATACTAGAACATAATTTCAATTCCATAAACAAATTTCAAACTCCAAGAATATTTTTGAATTTTTGAAAAATGTATCTCGAATTTTATTGAATCCTACAATTTTTTAATGCCTTGAATATTTTAAATCTTAGAACATAATTTCATTTCCAAGAACAAATTTTGAATTCCAATTTATTTTTGAATTTTAAGATTTGTTTTGAATCCAATAACATTTTATAATAAAATAACATATTCGAATCCAATAACATTTTTGTATCTTTAGATAAAAGTTGATTCCTAGAATGTTTTGAGTGTCTTCAAAATATTTGAAATCCAAATACATTTTTAAAGAATATTCTCTGAAATTCAAAATATATTCAGAAAGTTAAGGCTATTTTTTATCTGAACTAAGAAAGTAATTATGCTTCATATTCTAATTCAAATGATTTTGCAAGCTTACACATGAGTGAGAAGGGAATTTTATAGTGTAGAAGAGCACTGGAACGATTTCTTACATATGTATACTAGTTCTAAGAACATCAATATTTCGACTGAAAAAAAAAGAGAAAATCAATATTTGCTCTAGCCTATTTTTTTCTACAGAAGATGTAGAGAGAATATGCGGTGCAACTCAATTGTACTCCTCGGAGTTGGTCACAATATATACACGAGATGTCTTGCGTGACAAGGAAACTAACGCTACCATATCTCCAGGAGTCAGCTATACAAGGGTAGAGAAGATAGGAATAGTAGTACAAATATGTCACGCTCAACCCCCGCAGCATGATCGAGCGTCGGCGTCAGCGATGCAAAGACTGGAACGGAACTCCTGGAATGCAGAGGTTGAGAGCCCTTTGGTCATACTGTCGGCAAACTTTTGGGTGGTCAGTACCATGAAGAACCCGGAGCTGACCCAACTCAACCTTCTCGCGGACGAAGTGAACATCAAGTTCAATGTGCTTGGTGCGCTTATGCTGCACCGGATTGGCCGCGAGGTAGGTGGCTGAAACATTATCACAAAAAACCACCGTAGCTTTCGGGATTGAGGCCCGAAGTTCGCCAAGTAGTTGACGTAGCCAACATGTCTCGGCAACAATGTTGGTGACGACACGGTACTCGGCCTCAGCACTAGAGCGGGAGACTGTGGGCTGCCGCTTAGAGGACCATGAGATGAGAGAGTCACCGAAATAGCCCGACATAGAGCGTCGAGTGTCAGGACAGCCGGCCCAATCCGCATCAGTGTAAGCAAACAGGTCGGTGGAGGCGGAGGCACAAAGACGAAGACCAAGGGTTGGTGTGCCGCGAATGTACCAGAGAATGCGCTTGACCAAAGACCAGTGAACATCACGAGGCGAGTGCATATGCAAGCAAACTTGCTACATGGCAGACTGAATGTCTGGTCTGGTGAGCGTGAGGTACTGAAGAGCACCAACATTACTGCGGTAGAGAGCGGCGTCAGTGGCAGGCTGTCCAGTAGTGGCAGAGATCTTCGGCTTGGCCTCGGTAGGAGTAGGAGCGGGTTTGCAATCGGTCATGCTAGCACGATCCAAGAGATCAAGAGCATACTGTCCTTGATGAAGAAAAAATCCAAAGGCATCACGTGGCACATCAATGTCGAGGAAGAAGTGCAATGCGCCCAAGTACTTCAGCCGAAACTCAGAACCAAGACGACCAATGATGTCGCGAAGTAAATCTGCGCGAGATGCGGTGATGACGTTATCATCAACATACAGAAGAAGCATGGCGACATAATCAGCTCGATGAAGCACAAATAGCGACGTGCCGGAGGTGGTGGTGCGGAACCCAAGAGCAGTGAGAAATACTGCAATGTGTTGATACCACGCACGAGGCACCTATTTCGGACCGTAGAGAGACCGTGATAGAAGGCAGACATCGTCAGGCCGGGTGGGATCAACAAAATCAGTAGGCTGTTGACAGAGAACGTGCTCCTGAAGATGACCGTATAGAAAAGCGTTGTTGATGTCGAGCTGATGAACAGGCCAGTGACGGGAGGCAGCGAGCTGAAGAACCACACGAATCGTAGCGAGTTTAACGACCGGGGAGAAGATCTCCAAGAAGTCAACACCGGCACGTTGTGCAAAGTCGCGAACAACCCAACGAGCCTTGTACCTGTCCAGAGAGCCACCCGGGAGAAGCTTATGCTGAAATACCCTCTTGCCGGTGATGGTGTTGGCACCGAGGGAGCGAGGAACCAACGTCCAGGTCCGGTTAGCGATGAGGGCATCATACTCAGCGCGCATAGCCGCAAGCCAGTGCGGATCACTCAATGCAGAGCGCACCGAGCGCGGTACTGGAGAGATGACCGTGACTCTGACATTGTGATAGCAAGGGTTCGGTTGATGTACCCCGTCTTTACCACGCGTCACCATAGAGTGATGAGGCGGCAGAGGCGGGGGCCGAGCCCGACGTCGAGGCGGAGGCGCAACCTCTGTTGCGGAAGAGGACGAGAACGAGGTTGCGGGAAAAACCGCGGGCGACGAGGCGGCAGTCGAGGCCGCATGCGACGACGAAGAGGCCACGTGCGAGGCCGTGGGTGGCGGAGACGTGTCCGCGGGTGAGACCGTGGAGGACGATGACGAGCTGGCGGAAGAGGCCACAGCCAGCGTGGACGCGGGCAAGGCCGCGGCCAACGTTGGTGCAGACGGGAGTGACGGAGAAATGGCCAGGGACCCGGCCGAGACACCTCCTGAGGGCGCCGCCAGGCCAGCAGAAGCTGGCGTCAAAGCCTCCAGGGGCGAGGCCGGCTTCGCCTGAGCCGACAAAGGAGGCCCCGCCAAAGATGCATGCAGTCGCGGCAGAGGAAGCGCAAGGGCTCCTTGAGGCCGTCGAGGGGGAGCATCCGAAGATGAAGCTGCTGTCGGTGTAACCTGCTGAAAAGGGAAGACAACCTCGTCAAAGTAAACGTGCCGAGAGATGAATACACAACGAGAGACCCGGTCATAGCAGCGAAATCCTTTGGTGTTGGGTTGATAGCCAAGAAAGACACAAGCAAGAGACCGTGGTGCAAGTTTATGTGGAATTGTAGCGGTGATGTTGGGGTAACACAAGCAACTGAAGACGTGGAGATCGTCATAGGATGGAGGAGACCCGAACAGAAGATGATGAGGAGTATAGCTCCATCGTGGTTTGCAAGGCCGAATGTTGAGAAGAAGAGTGGTGGTGGCGAGAGCATCTGGCCAAAAACGTGCAGGCATGTGTGCATGGAAGAGCAACGCACGAACACTCTCATTGAGGGTGCGAAGGACACATTCGGCACGACCATTTTGTTGGGATGTATATGGACATGTAAGGCAAAAGATGGTGCCATGAGTGGAGAGAAGATGTCTAATGGCGAGGTTATCAAATTCTTTTCCATTATCCATTTGAAGGTGAGCAATGGTGCGATGAAAGTGGGTGCAGACGTAAGCATAAAATGAGTGGAGGGTGGAGGCGACATCGGATTTACGGCATAGCGGAAAAGTCCAAGTGAAGTGAGAAAAATCATCTAAGATCACAAGATAATATGATAAGCCCGAATTGCTAGGCACTGGAGATGTCCAAACATCACAATGAATAACATCAAAAGGAAAAGTGGCTGTTGATGTAGATGAAGAAAACGACAAGCAAACGTGTTTTCCGATACGGCAAGCATGACAAGTATGTGCCGCTGATTTATTACATGAAAAAGGAAAAGTGCTCAAAATTTTGTGAAGAGCGTCGGCACCGGGATGACCAAGTCGAGCGTGCCAAAGCGAGACGTCGGCATGAAGAGCAACCGGACAGCCACGCATCGTAGGACCACAAGGGTAGAGATCGTCGGGGGAATCACATCGGCGCAGAACCCTCCGGGAGCGAGCATCCTTGACAGAGAAACCAAGAGCGTCAAACTCAACAGTGACAGAATTTTTACGAGTAAGAGTACGAACGGAGCATAGGTTTTTGATTAAGGATGGTGAAACGAGCACATTATTAAGAGTTAAAGAGGAGGAGGGAAACGGAAGGGAGGACGAACTGTGATGGGTGATGGGAAGAGAGGATCCATCACCAACCATGATGCGAGAGTTGAAGGGATAGGGGGAGGCGCAGGAGAGGATACCGGGGTTGGAGGACATGTGAGCGGCGGCGCCGGTGTCCATGTACCAATCGCCACCTCCGCTGTAGTTGCTCGGCGAGGGCGCGACATGAAGAGTGGAGAGAAGGGTGAGATCCCACACACCGCCGTGTGTCCCGCCGTATGCACCGTAAGCCGGAGCGCCACCATATGTCGCTGGCACCGTAGGGCGCAGCACCACCATATGCCATGGGCCCGGGGGCGGGCACGGTCAGTAGCGCCTGATGAGAGGCTGGCCGCGGACCAAGGATGCCCGGAGCAGGAGGGCGAGGGACGGGCATGGAATACTGATACGTCTCCAACGTATCTATAATTTTGATTGTTCCATGCTATTATATTATCAGTTTTGGATGTTTAATGGGTTTTAATATGCTCTTTTATATTATTTTTGGGACTAACCTATTAACCGGAGGCCCAGTGCCAGTTTCTGTTTTTTTGTCTATTTTAGAGTTTTGCAAAAAAGGAATACCAAACGGAGTCCAAACGGAATGAAACCTTCGTGATGGTCTTTATTGGACCGAAAGCAAACCAGAAGACTTAGAGTTGAAGTCAGAGACGCAACGAGGCGTCCACGAGGCAGGAGGGCGCGCCCGGGGGGTTGGCGTGCCTCCCACCCTCGTGGGACCCTCGTAGCTCCACCGACCTAGTTCTTTCGCCTATATATACTCTTATACCCTAAAAACATCAGGGGGAGCCACGAAACCACTTTTCCACCGCCACAACCTTCTGTACCTGTGACATCCCATCTTGGGGCCTTTTCCGGCGTCTTGCCGGAGGGGGAATCGATCACGGAGGGCTTCTACATCAACACCATTGCCTCTCCGATGAAGCGTGAGTAGTTTACCGCAGACCTTTTTGGGTCCATAGTTATTAGCTAGATGGCTTCTCCTCTCTCTTTGATTCTCAATACAAAGTTCTCCTTGATGTTCTTGGAGATCTATTCGATGCAATATTCTTTTGCGGTGTGTTTGTCGAGATCCGATGAATTGTGGATTTATGATCAAGATTATCTATGAATATTATTTGGTTCTTCTTTGAATTCTTATATGCATGATTTAATATCTTTGCAAGTCTCTTTGAATTTATCGGTTTAGTTTGGCCTACTAGATTGATCTTTCTTGCCATGGGAGAAGTGCTTAGCTTTGGGTTTAATCTTGCGGTGTCCTTTCCCAGTGACAGTAGGGGCAGCAAGGCATGTATTGTATTGTTGCCATCGAGGATAAAAAGATGGGGTTTATATCATATTGCTTGAGTTTATCCCTCTACATCATGTCATCTTGCTTAATGTGTTACTCTGTTCTTATGAACTTAATACTTTAGATGCATGCTGGATAGCGGTCGATGTGTGGAGTAATAGTAGTAGATGCAGGCAGGAGTCGGTCTACTTGACACAAACGTGATGCCTATGTTCATGATCATTGCCTTAAATGTCATCATACTTATGCGCTTTTCTATCAATTCTTCGGCAGTAATTTGTTCACCCACCATAATACATGCTATCTCGAGAGAAGCCACTGGTGAAACCTATGGCCCCCGGGACTCTTTTCCATTATATTAAAGTCTCTTTTCCATATTGTTGAATCTTTTTTACTATTTTAATCTTTACTTTCCAATCTAGACATAAAAAATACCAAAAATATTTACTTTACTATCTCTATTAGATCTCATTTTTGCGAGTGACCGTGAAGGGATTGACAACCCCTTTATCGCGTTGGTTGCAAGTTCTTGATTGTTTGTGTAGGTATTCAGTGACTTGTGCGTTGTTTCCTACTGGATTGATACCTTGGTTCTCAAAACTGAGGGAAATACTTACGCTACTTTGCTGCATTACCCTTTCCTCTTCAAGGGAAAACCAACGCAAGCTCAAGAGGTACCAAGAAGGATTTTTGGCGCCATTGCTGGGGAGATCTACGCCAAGTCAAGCCATACCAAGTATCCATCATAAACTCTTATACCTTGCATTACACTCCATTCGCCTCTCATTTTCCTCTCCCCTACCTCTAAAACGATTTTCGAAAAGATTTGCCTTTTCTTCGCCCTTCTTCCGTTCGATCTTTTGTGCACTTGTGTTACCGTGTGCCTTCTTTTTGCTTGCAACTTTGCTTGCTAAAAGTTTATGGATCCTCATCCACTTGCTAATCTTTTTAAGAGATCCAATTATGACGAACCAATTGCTAGTGAGTTTTGTGCACTAGATTATCTTTATGAAGTTTTGCTTGAAATTCGTGAATCTGAAAATTGCGATGAAGAAATTTGTGAAGAGATTCATGATAGCTCCTTGAATAAAAATCATGATTGCAATGATTTTACTATAAATTCTATTGATGTCAATTGTGTCAATGATATGCAAAACCCTAAGCTTGGGGATGCTAGTTTTGCTATATCCACTATTTGTTGCAATGATCATAATTGGGGTGATTCTTCTTATGATCTTGAAAATTTATTTAAGCCCAATGATGAATATGAGATTGATAATAATGTTTGCATTAATATTGAAAGTGGGTTTGGAACAGTGTCAACTTTAGAGCCCACATATTTGGAGAGTGTTCAATCTTATGAAATTTTTGATAAAAGTGAGTTCGGAGAGGTCATGACTTTAGTTAATAATGATCCCACTATTTTGGAAGAGTGTCAACTTTGCATGCTAGAAGGTTACCAAGTTCCTCAAGGTGCAATGGTCGAATCATACTAAAGATGAAGCCACTTGGGAACGCGAAGATAACCTCCGGGCTGAATACCCCGACCTGTTCCCTTCTACCTCTTAATTCTCGGGACGAGAATTTCTTTTAGAGGAGGAGAGTTGTAACACCCCGGTGTAATGATGCTACAGTAACCCTTGGGGTTAAGCTAATCATTTTGCTAAACAAGTGTTCGATCAACATTGTCTCCTTTCTCCTTTAAATTCCAGTTGAATTCAATTTAAAGTTATGAGTGAAATTCAAAATGCTCAGACATGAAAACAAAAATGTTCGTCATGTGCCAAATAATCCATAACTAATGTTGGTGGTGAACCAATATTTTTGCAAAATGTCTAAATGTCCTAAAAATAGCTATAACAGCAAGTTGTTAAAGGAAAAGGCAAAAGCTTAAAAACAAGAGGAAAAGGCCCCCCTCAACTGGGCCGACTGGCCCAGCTGGCCACCCCCCATGGGCCTCAGCCCACATGGCAGCCCGACAGGCCATGTGGCCCACACCCCCCCACCAAGTCGCCTTCCCCTCCACTGCTCCTCCGACCGCGCCGCGACAGTGCCGCGCCCCGCCGCACCACCTCGCCGTCGTGGATGATGAGGATAAGGCCGCCACGAGCGCGCCTCAGGCTCACTCCCCCGCTCCCCACTTGCCCCGCTCCACCTCTCCCTCTCCCCACCAGATTCCTCCTCGCTCCCCCTCACCCTTCTCCTCCCTCACCGAGCGAGCCGGTGCCGCGCGCCGTCGATCCCATGCTCCCTGTCGGCCTCTCGCCTCGCCCCGATGACGTAGCGCTCCGCCGTCGTCCTCTGCGTCGTCCTGTCCAAGCCATTGGAGCCGGAAGCCACCGAGACGAGCCCGACGACCTCTTCTTCCCCTACGGCCATCTTCAACTCCGGTGATGATTCCGGTGACGACACGCCTCCCCGAGCTCATTTGAGCACAACTACAGGGCCCGGTGAGCAGTCGTCGTCCTTCTCTCTCTCTCTCTCCCCGCGCGTTTCCGTCGCCGTAGTGGTCGCATTGGAGATGCCCGAACGCTCCGACGCGGATCTCGTCGCCGGCAAGACTCCGGTGACCAAATGGTCATGGGCCAGTGCCCAGCGCGCTCACCGCACCGTGTAGGCCTCGTCTAGCCGCTTGGTTTGCCCGCAAACGCCCACCAGCCCCGATCCCGATGATGACCGAAGTCCGGCGTCCGCCCCGCTCGACGTCGTCGTCGTTGCAGCCCGCCCCCGCCTGAGCTAAGGTCACAGTTGGATGCGCCGCTCCTCCCGCGTCCGAATGAGCCCGGCCGCGCTCGAAACGGCCCTCTGTGGCGTTTTTCCGGCGAAGTCCGGCGAACCCTGCCGCTGTTTTGGTCGCCGACATCGAAACCCCGACGCCGCCGACGTGGCACACCTGGGGCCCGCCTCTGGGTCACCGCCCCGTGGCCCCGGGGGCCCGGCTGGCCCTGTTGACCTAGTCAATGGCTGACTGGGCATCGCCCGATCATCGCCGATGGGTCCCCCAGGCCTGTTGACTAGTCAACTAGTCTGTTGACCGTTGATGCAACAATGACGCCATGATGACGTCATTTTCCTTTTCTGTTTTTTAATAATTCTAGAATATTGTTTAAACTTTAAAAATTCATAGAAATTAAACCATTCCTTGGATGAAAATGTTTTCTATATGAAAGTTGCTCAGAAAAATCCAACGAATCCGAATATGCGGTCCGTTCATCTGTCACATGCCTCTAGCATGCTGAACATGGAACTTTCCCCCCTCCGGTCATCTGTCTGACACAGGTCCGGAACCGGGAATTCATTCCCGGTTGATTTTCCCCCCTTCACCTTTATCGTGTAGCCATACGTTAGGTCACTCCCGGCACAGCATATTGCCACGTTCTGCTTTGTGATGCTATGTTTGCTTTATATTTACTGTTTCTTCCCCCTCTTCTCTTCGGTAGACCCCGAGACCGATGCCGCCCCTGTGATCGACTACGTCGACGACGACCCCTCCTTGCCAGAGCAACCAGGCAAGCCCCTTTGATCATCCCGATATCGCCCATTACATTCTCTCATGCTTGCATTAGATTTTGCTACTGTTATTGTTTGCTCCTATTCTGATGCATAGCCTATTTTTGTATCTGTTGTTGTACCTTACCTGCTTATCCTAAACTGCTTAGTATAGGTTGGTTAGAGATCCATCGATGACCCCACTTTGTCCCGACCGCTTGCTGGATTATCAGAAGACCCGATCAACGGGATCGAAGACCAGGCCCCGACACCGCACATCACTTCCCCTTAGTTGCTCGACACTACTGGGTTACTATCGAGTACCGAGGGTGAGACCTCTACAACACTTCTGATATTAACCCTGTAGTATAGCTATCCGGTCGTGGTCATCGAGGGTGATTTCCTCTTTAACCACTTCCGATACGAGTCTGTCGTGCAACCCCTCAAGTGTGAACCTCGAGGGTGAATCCTCTTACGTTCACCTTGATGACTACATCGAGTGGAATTCACCGGGGGTGATTCCTCGGGTTTTTCCCCTTGATGTTTAGACACACCATTACTTTGATTACTATGACTTTACACTGAGCCATGTTACTAAAGACGGGTTGACCCTGAGGGGTGCCCGCGCGAGCTTAATTGCGAGTGATGTGGAGTCGGGTTGACCTGGAGGGTGCCCGCGAGATAATTACGAGGCGTGGTCGGGCATTCCTAGCCCTTGCCGCAAGTCCTCGAGATGGGGCAACGGGGTCACATCTTTCGTGAGTCTCTGCTTGTTACCACGCGTTCCTAATCCACTACGATTTGGATATTTGATCCGAGGGGCCTCTGGCCTGATAGCACTAACCATCACGTGGGCATAGTATGGGCGTTCTGTGCCGTATACATCAGTCGAAGCTTAATAGACGTCAGCGACTGAGCAGCGCGCGCCGGGTTGGACTGCGTAAGCACCTGCCTTGTTGAAGGAGGTAGCTAGGTCTGCTCACCGGCCGCGTACACAACGTGCAGGAGTTCCCGGGGAGATGGCCCATGACCCCTGGGGGCATAGGTTTAGTCCGGCGTGCTGGCCTCTCTATTAAGCCTAGGTCGGGTTGCGGCGTATTGTTTGGCCGAGGCCGGGCATGACCCTGGAAAGTGTGTCCGGCCGGAGTTAAGCGAGCGTGGTGGGTAAGTTGGTGCACCCCTGCAGGGAAGAAAACATCTATCGATAGCCTGTCCTACGGTAACGGACACTTGGAGTTGTATCCCGATCGATACAACTAGAACTGGATACTTGTGATGAGAATTGGATGGTGATGAGTAATGGATTGTGATGGTAACTGGATAGTATGGCTCTGGGATTGCTTTCTCGCAGGGAGTCGAGAAAGGATCTCCGGCCGAGGTTGATAACACTACTACTTTACTTTATGCTACTCTACTCCTTCCGGTTCTTTGCAAGATGGTGGTTTCGGAAGATGCTAGTCTTCGATAGGACTAGGCCTTCTCTCTATTCTGGCATTTCTGCAGCCCAGTCCACATATACAGCCTTCCTTTGATAATGTTGCATATGTAGTGTAGATCCTTGCTTGCGAGTACTTTGGATGAGTACTCACGGTTGCTTTGCTCCCCTTTTCCCCTTTCTTCTTCTTTCCGGTTGATGCAACCAGATGGCGGAGCCAGAGCAGATGCCACCGCCGATGCTTACTACTACGTGGAGGCCGCCGATGACCAGGAGTAGTTAGGAGGCTCCCAGGCAGGAGGCCTTGCCTTTTCGATCGATGTTGCTTTTGTGCTAGCCTTCTTAAGGCAAACTTGTCTAACTCATGTCTGTACTCAGATATTGTTGCTTCCGCTGACTCTTGTGTTTTCGAGCTTATGTATTCGAGCCCTCGAGGCCCCTGGCTTGTAACATAAATCTTGTATTATTTTAATTTGTGTCTAGAGTTGTGTTGTGATATCTTCCCGTGAGTCCTTGATCTTGATCGTACACATTTGCGTGTATGATTAGTGTACGATTGAATCGAGGGCGTCACAAGTTGGTATCAGAGCCGACTGCCTGTAGGTAGCCCCCTTTCCAACTCCTTGGCCGAAGTTGAGTCTAGTCACCGAAAAACTTTTACTAACATTGGTTGTGTGGCTTACGGTCCCACGTCGCCATTGGGTGGTATTAGCATCTTTTACTCCTCGTCTATACTCTGGGACTCTGAACTCTCTCCTACTCGGGTTAAACGAATTTACTAACATTAGGATCCCGTGACCACATTCACCCCGAAGTTGGATAAAGCCATAGTTATTCCTTAGAATAGCCTCTTGAATAGTACACACACCTGTCGTGTTGACTACGAAGTGGAATCCATCGTACATCTTTCCTTATGCATGTTTCATCATGAATGATCCTTGTCTTTGCAAATGCTCAATGCTGAACTACCCCCTGTTACATGTTAGCAGGATGGTTAGACCCGCTGGTCGTGGCCGTGGTGCCAACGATCCACCACCGCCCGAATTCTTTGCTGGAATGATGCAACAATTTGAGCTGAACCGCCAGTTCATGGAAGGAATGATGGCTCAGTTTCCTCGTCCGAACATGAATCAACAGCCAACCCCAGTAACTCTGCAGGACTTCATGCGCCTCAACCCAACTATCTAGCGCAGCTCAACTCAACCCCTTGATGCTGATGACTGGCTCCGCGACATCACGTATGAAATGGAGTCTGCTAGTGTGGCCCCTGCCAGCTATGTCACCTTTGCATCTTTCTTTCTGAAGGGTCCCGCTGCTCAATGGTGGGACAGCCACAGGCGTACCCTACCTGCTGGAACGGTCATTACTTGGCGGATTTCCAAGCTGCCTTCCGTGCCCGTTTCATTCCTCACGGAACCATGGACAGGAAGAAGCAAGAGTTCATAACCTCACCCAAGGCAACAAGTCGTAGATGCTTATCAGCGGGAATTTCGGACTTGTCACGTTATCTTTGAAGAAGACATTGCAACTGATGCTCATAAGCAAGAGAAGTTTCGTGATGGACTTCACCCTGATATCAAGCTAGCATTGCTCGTTCATGACTTTGCCGACTTTGCCACCTTGGTGAACAAGGCTATTCAGGTTGAGACTGGTCTTCAGGAACACCAGGGATCCCTTAGGCGTAGTCGCGACGTTGGCTCATCTTCGGGCCCGTCAGCGCAGAAGCGTCGGATATGGATTCCCCACAGCATGTATCGTCCAACTGCACCTGCACCAAGACAGTCCTATGTTGCACCTTGTCTGCCTCCTCCACCGCAGAGGCAGCCCCTTCGGGCTGTACCACCCCAAGCTTCTGCTCCCAATCCCAATGATGGTCTATGCTTCAAGTGTGGCCTTCCAGGTCACCGCTCCAAGACTATGAATTTATCTTGCTTAAGGCGTTACGCTGTTTTTAACTTAATACTCTAGATGCATGCTGGATAGCGGTCGATGAGTGGAGTAATAGTAGTAGATGCAGGCAGGAGTCGGTCTACTTGTCTCGGACGTGATGCCTATATACATGATCATACCTAGATATTCTCATAACTATTCTCAATTATGTCAATTGCTCAACAGTAATTTGTTCACCCATCGTAGAATACTTATGCTCTTGAGATAAGCCACTAGTGAAACCTATGGCCCCCGGGTCTATTTTCATCATATCAATCTCCATCACTTTAATACTTGCTTTGTTTTTACTTTGCGTTTTACTTTTCACTTTGCATCTCTATATCAAAAATACCAAAAATATTATTTATCATCTCTATCAGATCTCACTCTCGTAAGTGACCGTGAAGGGATTGACAACCCCTAATCGCGTTGGTTGCGAGGAGCTATTGTTTTGTGCAGGTACGAGGGACTCGCGCGTAGCCTCCTACTAGATTGATACCTTGGTTCTCAAAAACTGAGGGAAATACTTACGCTACTTTGCTGCATCATTCTCTCCTCTTCGGGGAAATCCAACGCAGTGCTCAAGAGGTAGCAAGAAGGATTTCTGGCGCCGTTGCCGGGAAGGTGAGTGCTTGAAGGTATATCTTTAGATCTTGCAATCGAATCTTTTTGTTTCTTGTTTTATCACTAGTTTAGTTTATAAAACAAAACTACAAAAAATGGAATTAAGTTTGCCACATACACTTCACCTTTTTAATATCTTTCGTTAGTATGATGGAAAGGAAAATTGTGCCAAAGTGTTAGAAGAAGAATGCATTAAATTGTTTGGCACTAAATCTTTGAATGATGAGCATGATTGCAATGTTGTTAGTATGAACTCCTTGAATATCCATAGTACTAATGATGATTGCACTAGTTATGATGAAAATGCCTCCTATAAACATGTCAATTTTTGTGGAGTGCATTGGGTTTGTAAGTACACACCAAATAGGGAAGATAGATATTGCAAAAGGCATAAGTACTTAGAAACCAAATTGTTGCAAGAAGAGCTAGATGAATGTGCTGAAAATTTATCTTTTCTTAGCCCTACTTGTGAACTTTGCAATGAACGTGATCATTTTAGTACCCAATGCAAATTGTTTCATGATCGTATCGTCTCCAAAAATTGTGATGACTTGATTTCCCTTGCACTTCATAATGAACTTAGTTTGCTCTTGGGTTATGAAGAAATTAAACGTATAACTAAGGATATTCCAAAATTTGTCCTTGATAAAGTTCTTCATTTTGATCTAGAGAAAATTTATATGTGTTGTGCGGTGAATTGTATTGAAAATCCTTATATTTCCAATTACATAAAGAAAATAAAACAAATAGAAGATGAAGAGAATACTAACGAAAGGGAAGAGACTTCCCAAGATCCTCCTATTATTTCTTATGATGAATCAGGTAATGAGGAGGAGCCTTCTATCCAACCAATCTCATTAATAAGGAGCTCCAAAAAGAGGATTGAACCCACACATGAGGTGAATAAGAAGAAAAGAAAAAGGAAGAGAGGTAAAAAGATATCTCTCCCAAATAAAGTTGCTCCTATTATTGTTGTGCCTCATGAAAATGAAGATGATACACTTGATGATGACCTCGTTATGCCTATTGCTTGTTGTGATGATTATGATTGGGAAGATAATGATACTCCTTATGATCTTGAAAATCTTTTTGGCACTTGCTTGGAAGAATATGATAATAATGTTTGCTATACTATTGGTGCTATCTATACTATTAATGATGAGAGTGATTATGCTTATGATATGAAAAGGCCCAAGCTTGGGGAAGCCATGTTTAATAAGGATGACATATTTGAGAATATATTTGCTGAAATTAATATTTGTCCCAAGCTTGGGGATGCTATGCTTAATAATGAAGATATTTTAGCCTCTCAAGTTTTGATATGCAAAGTTGTTATGATGATAGCATGCCTTCTACCTATGATGATTATATTTATGAAAGTGGGTTTGGAAGAGTGTCAACTTTAGGAAGTTATGATCCCACAATATTGGAGGTTGTTGAATCTTATAATATTTATGATAGTGGATTTGGAGAGGTCATGACTTTATTTAGTGATGTATCCACTATCTTGGAAGAGGTTTCAATCGATTATGATGAGAACAAAGTTGCTACTTATGATGATTATTGTGATGAAACTTATGCTATAAAAAGTAGTGATGATTATATTTATAAAACTTGTTATGATTATGATTACCCTTTTCTGAACATTACTCTTTTAATGTGGAAACAATTTATAGTATTCAAGTCTCTTATGATACTCCCACTATTCCGAATGTGGAAACAATTTATTCATGATGCTACTGAAAATTATTATGAGGGAGGAATATATGCTTGTAGGAATTGCAATAATATCAAGTTTCCTCTCTATGTGCTTAAAGTTTTGAAGTTATGCTTGTTTTGCCTTCCTATGCTAGTTGATTATTGTTCACATAAGTTGTTTGCTCACAAAATCCCTATGCATAGGAAGTGGGTTAGACTTAAATGTGCTAGTCATATTCCTCATGATGCTCTCTTTATGTTTCAATTCTTATCTTTTATGTGAGCATCATTGAAATCATCATGCCTAGCTAGGGGCGGTAAACGATAGCGCTTGTTGGGAGGCAACCCAATTTTATTTTAGTTTCTTGCTTTTTGGTTCTGTTTAGGAATAAATAATCCATCTAGCTTCTGTTAAGATGTGGTTTTATGTTTTAATTAGTGTTTGTGCCAAGTAGAACCTTTGGGAAGACTTGGGTGAAGTCTTTATGATCATGCTGTAAAAAATAAAAACTTTAGCGCTCACGAGATTAGCTTCAAATTTTTACTGAAGAGTTCTATTTAGTTGATTATTTTTGCAGATGATTAATATAGAAATTACTCAGGTCCACCAATTTATTTTAGAATTTTTGGAGTTCCAGAAGTTTGCGTTAGTTACAGATTACTACAGACTGTTCTGTTTTTGACAGATTCTGTTTTCATTGTGTTGTTTGCTTATTTTGATGAATCTATGGCTAGTAAAATAGTTTATAAACCATACGGAAGTTGGAATGCAGTAGGTTTAACACCAATATAAATAAAGAATGAGTTCATTACAGTACCTTGAAGTGGTGTTTTGTTTTCTTTCGCTAACGGAGCTCACGAGTTTTCTGTTAAGTTTTGTGTTGTGAAGTTTTCAAGTTTTGGGTAAAGATTCGATGGACTATGGAATAAGGAGTGGCAAGAGCCTAAGCTTGGGGATGCCCAAGGCACCCCAAGGTAATATTCAAGAGTAGCCCAAAAGCCCAAGCTTGGGGATGCCCCGGAAGGCATCCCCTCTTTCGTCTTCGTTCATCGGTAACTTTACTTGGAGCTATATTTTTATTCACCACATGATATGTGTTTTGCTTGGAGCGTCATTTTCTCTTGTTAGTTTTTGCTTGCTGTTATTTAGAATAATTTTTTGCATATTTTGTTCCAATAAAAATGTCAAGGATAGCCTTTGCCATGCTTATTTTGCTAGTATACATGTTGTTGTTTGAAAACAGAAAGTTTACCGCTGTTGCAAAAATTCCCTAGAAAAGTCAGAGAGTGGTATAATGTTGAATATTTTTGAATATTGAGCACTGATAAATTTATTACAGTGGGAATTTTAGTTCATAATTTTTGGAGTCAGGGAAGTATTTATACTCTTGCATTCTTTACAGACTGTACTGTTTTGGCAGATTGCTGTTATGTTTGCATTGTTTGCATATGTTTGCTTGTTTAATGATTCTATTTGAGGATAGGAGTATTAAATATGCAGAGTCATTTAGTATGAAATGTTGAATAATAATGTTAGTGATTTGTTACAGTAGAAAATGATAAGGTTTTGCATTGGTTTATACTAACCTATCTCACGAGTTCTTGTTGAGTTTGTTGTGAATAAAGCTTTTGATTAAAAGAGAAACCATGATATGAGAGGAATTAAGGAAACACAAAATTTCAAGCTTGGGGATGCCCAAGGCACCCCAAGATAATATTTCAAGAAGTCTCAAGCATCTAATCTTGGGGATGCCCCGGTAGGCATCCCACCTTTCTCCAACAATTATCGGTTAGTATCGGTTGAACCTAAGTTTTTGCTTCTTCACATGAGTTGTGCTATCCTTGCAATGTAGTTTTATTTAGCTTTGCTTGCTGTTTGAATACAATACCAAGATCTGAAACTATTAAATGAGAGAGAGTCTTCACATAGTTACATAATTATTTAGCTACTCATTGATCTTCACTTATATCTTGTCGGAGTAGTTTGTCATTTGCTCTAGTGCTTCGCTTAGATCTTTTAGAGCACGTGGTGGATTTGTTTTAAAGAAACTATTGATCTCTCATGCTTCACTTAGATTATTTTGAGAGTCGTTAATAGCATGGTAATTTGCTTAATATTAATATACTTGGTATTCAAGATATGTGAAACTTTCTTTTGAGTGCGTTGAATACTAAGAAAAGTTTGATGCTTGATAATTGTTTTGAGATATGAAGATGGTGATATTAGAGTCATTCTAGTTGAGTAGTTGTGAGTTTAAAGAATACTTGTGTTGAAGTTTGTGATTCCCGTAGCATGCATTATGGTGAACCGTTATGTGATGAACTCGGAGCATGATTTATTTATTGATTGTCTTCCTTATGAGTGGCGGTCGGGGACGAGCGATGGTCTTTTCCTACCAATCTATCCCCTAGGAGCATCGCGTAATACTTTGCTTTGATAACTTCTAGATTTTTGAAATAAGTATATGATTTCTTTATGACTAATGTTGAGTCCATGGATTATCGCACTTTTTCCCATCCTTCCACCATTGCTAGCCTCTCTAATACCGCGCACTTTTAGCGGTATCATACACCCACCATATATCTTCCTCAAAACAGCCATCATACCTACCTATCATGGCATTTCCATAGCCATTCCGAGATATATTGCCATGCAACTTTCCACCGTTCCGTTTATTATGACACGCTCCATCATTGTCATATTGCTAGCATGATCATGTAGTTGACATCGTATTTGTGGCAAAGCCACCGTTCATAATTCTTTCATACATGTCACTCTTGATTCATTGCATATCCCGGTACACCGCCGGAGGCATTCATATAGAGTCATACTTTGTTCTAAGAATCGAGTTGTAATTGTTGAGTTGTAAGTAAATAAAAGTGTGATGATCATCATTATTAGAGCATTGTCCCAAGTGAGGAAAGGATGATGGAGACCATGATTCCCCCACAAGTCGGGATGAGACTCCGGACGAAAAAGAAAAAAAAAAAAAAAAGAGGCCATAAAAAAGAGAAAAGGCCCAAATAAAAAAAATATAAAAAAATGAGAGAAAAAGAGAGAAGGGACAATGCTACTATCCTTTTACCACACTTGTGCTTCAAAGTAGCACCAAGATCTTCATGATAGAGAGTCTCTCATTTTGTCACTTTCATATACTACTGGGAATCTTTCATTATAGAACTTGGCTTGTACTCCCTCCGTTCGGAATTACTTGTCACAGAAATGGATGTATCTAGACGTATTTTAGTTCTAGATACATCCATTTTCAAGACAAGTAATTCCGAACGGAGGGAGTATATTCCAATGATGGGCTTCCTCAAATGCCCTAGGTCTTCGTGAGCAAGCGAGTTGGATGCACACTCACTTAGTTTCGTTTGTTGAGCTTTCATATACTTATATCTCTAGTGCATTCGTTGCATGGCAATCCCTACTCACTCACATTGATATCTATTGATGGGCATCTCCATAGCCCGTTGATACGCCTAGTTGATGTGAGACTATCTTCTCCCTTTTTGTCTTCTCCACAACCACCATTATATTCCACATATAGTGCTATATCCATGGCTCACGCTCATGTATTGCGTGAAGATTGAAAAAGTTTTGAAAATGTTAAAGTATGAAACAATTGCTTGGCTTGTCATCGGGGTTGTGCATGATTTAAATATTTTGTGTGGGGAAGATGGAGCATAGCCAGACTATATGATTTTGTAGGGATAACTTTCTTTGGCCATGTTATTTTGAGAAGACATAATTGCTTAGTTAGTATGCTTGAAGTATTATTATTTTTATGTCAATATGAACTTTTGTCTTGAATCTTTCGGATCTGAATATTCATACCACAATTAAGAAGATTTACATTGAAATTATGCCAAAGTATCACTCCGCATCAAAAATTCTCTTTTTATCATTTACCTACTCGAGGACGAGCAGGAATTAAGCTTGGGGATGCCTGATACGTCTCCAACGAATCTATAATATTTGATTGCTCCATGCTACTTTATCTACTGTTTTGGACTATATTGGGCTTTAATTTCCAATTTTATATTATTTTTGGGACTAACCTATTAACCGGAGGCCCAGCCCAGAATTGCTGTTTTTTCCTATTTGGTGTTTCAAGAAACGGAATATCAAATGGAGTCCAAACGGAATGAAACCTTCGAACGTGATTTTCTCACCGAACGTGATCCAAGAGACTTGGACCCTACTCCAAGAAGTAACAGAGGCGGTCACGAGGGTGGGGGCGCCCCCCCCCTAGGGCGCGCCCTCCTGCCTCGTGGGCCCCCTGTTGCTCCACCGACGTACTCCTTCCTCCTATATATACCTCGCACCCCAAGCGATCGAACAGGGCCAAAACCTAATTCCACCGCCGCAACTTCCTGTATCCACGAGATCCCATCTTGGGGCATGTTAGGAGCTCACGGGGGGGCATCCACCACGGAGGGCTTCTACATCATCACCATAGCCCTCCGATGAAGTGTGAGTAGTTTACTTCAGACCTTGGGTCCATAGCTAGTAGCTAGATGGCTTATTCTCTCTTTTGGATCTCAATACAATGTTCTCCCCCTCTCGTGGAGATCTATTCGGTGTAATCTTCTTTCTGCGGTGTGTTTGTTGAGACCGATGAATTGTGGGTTTATGATCCAGTTTATCTATGAATAATATTTGAATCTTCTCTGAATTCTTTTATGTATGATTGGTTATCTTTGCAAGTCTCTTTGAATTATCCGTTTGGTTTGGCCAACTAGATTGGTAGTTCTTGCAATGGGAGAAGTGTTTAGCTTTGGGTTCAATCTTGCGGTGTCCTTACCAAAGGATGTAAAGGGTTGCAAGGCACGTATTGTATTGTTGCCATCGAGGATAACAAGATGGGGTTTTTATCATATTGCATGAATTTATCCCTCTACATCATGTCATCTTGCTTAAGGCGTTACTTTGTTTTTAACTTAATACTCTAGATGCATGCTGGATAGCGGTCGATGAGTGGAGTAATAGTAGTAGATGCAGGCAGGAGTCGGTCTACTTGTCTCGGACGTGATGCCTATATACATGATCATACCTAGATATTCTCATAACTATGCTCAATTCTGTCAATTGCTCAACAGTAATTTGTTCACCCACCGTAGAATACTTATGCTCTTGAGAGAAGCCACTAGTGAAACCTATGGCCCCCGGGTCTATTTTCATCATATCAATCTCCATCACTTTATTACTTGCTTTGTTTTTTACTTTGCGTTTTACTTTTCACTTTGCATCTCTATATCAAAAATACCAAAAATATTATTTATCATCTCTATCAGATCTCACTCTCGTAAGTGATCATGAAGGGATTGACAACCCCTAATCGCGTTGGTTGCGAGGAGCTATTGTTTTGTGCAGGTACGAGGGACTCGCGCGTAGCCTCCTACTGGATTGATACCTTGGTTCTCAAAAACTGAGGGAAATACTTACGCTACTTTGCTGCATCATCCTCTCCTCTTAGGGTAAATCCAACGCAGTGCTCAAGAGGTAGCACTACATGATGCTCTCCTTGTGTTTCAATTGCTATCTTTCATGTGAGCATCATTAAAATTATCAACTCCTAGCTAAAAGGGCGTTAAATGATAGCGCTTGTTGGGAGGCAACCCAATTTTATTTTTGTTCTTTACTTTTTTATCCTGTTTAGGAATAAATAATTCATCTATCTTCTGTTTAGATGTGGTTTTATGTTTTAATTAGTGTTTGTGCCAAGTAGAACCTTTGGGAAGACTTGGATGAAGTCTTTGCGACCTTGCTGTAAAAAACAGAAACTTTTGCGCTCACGAGAATAGCTGTCATTTTTTACAGAAGAGTGATTTTAGGTTGATTATATTTTCATAATATTAATATACAAATTCCTCATGTCCACCAATTTATTTCAGAATTTTGGAGTTACAGAAGTATTCGAAAGTTACAGATTGCTATAGACTATTCTGTTTTTGTCAGATTCTGTTTTTTGTGTGTTGTTTGCTTATTTCGATGAATCTATGAGTAGTATCGGGGGGTATGAACCATAGAGAAGTTGGAATACAGTAGGTTTAACACCAATATAAAGAAAGAATGAGTTAATTACAGTACCTTAAAGTGGTGGTTTAGTTTCTTATCTTGGAGCTCATGAGATTTTCTGTTGAAGTTTTGTGTTGTGAAGTTTTCAAGTTTTGGGTAAAGATTTGATAGATTTTTGAATAAGGAGTGGCAAGAGCCTAAGCTTGGGGATTCCCAAGGCACCCCAAGGTAAAATTCAAGGACAACCAAAAGCCTAAGCTTAGGGATTCCCCGGAAGGCATCCCCTCTTTCGTCTTCGTCTATCAGTAACTTTACTTGAGGCTATATTTTTATTCACCACATGATATGTGTTTTGCTTGGAGAGTCTTATATGATTTGAGTCTTTGATTTTTAGTTTACCAAAATCATCCTTGCTGTACACACCTTTTGGGAGAGACACACATGAATCGGAATTTATTGGAATACTCTATGTTCTTCAATTGTATCTTTTGATCTAGACAATATTGCTCCAGTGCTTCACTGATATCTTTTTAGAGCACAGCGGTGGTTTTATTTTATAGAAATTGTTGATCTCTCATGCTTCACTTATATTATTTTGAGAGTCGTTTAGAACAGCATGGTAATTTGCTTTGGTTATAAAATTAGTCCTAATATGATGGGCATCCAAGATGGGTATAATAAAAACTTTCATATAAAGTGCATTGAATACTATGAGAAGTTTGATTCTTTAGGATTGTTTCGATATATGAAGATGGTGATATTAGAGTTATGCTAGTAGAGTAGTTGTGAATTTGAGAAATACTTGTGTTAAAGTTTGTGATTCCCGTAGCATGCACGTATGGTGAACCGTTATGTAATGAAGTTGGAGCATGATTTATTTATTGATTGTCTTCCTTGTGAGTGGCGGTCAGGGACGAGCGATGGTCTTTTCCTACCAATCTATCCCCCTAGGAGCATGCGCATAGTACTTCGTTTCGATAACTAATAAATTTTTGCAATAAGTATGTGAGTTCTTTATGACTAATGTTGAGTCCATGGATTATACGCACTCTCACCCTTCCATCATTGCTAGCCTCTCTAGTACCACGCAACTTTCGCCGGTAGCATACACCCACCATTTTCCTCAAAACAGCCACCATACCTACCTATTATGGCATTTCCATAGCCATTTCGAGATATGTTGCCATGCAACTTTCCACTGTTCCGTTTATTATGACACGCTCCATTATTGTCATATTGCCTAGCATGATCATGTAGTTGATATCGTATTTTTGGCAAAGCCACCGTTCATAATTTTTCATGCATGTCACTCTTGAATCATTGCACATCCCGGTACACCGCAAGAGGCATTCACATAGAGTCATATTTTGTCCTAAGTATTGAGTTGTAATTCTTGAGTTGTAAGTAAATAAAAGTGTGATGATCTTCATTATTAGAGCATTGTCCCAGTGAGGAAAGGATGATGGAGGCTATGATTCCCCCACAAGTCGGGATGAGACTCTGGACGAAAAAAACAGAGGCCATAAAAAAAGAGAAAGGCCCAAATAAAAAAATAAGAGGAAAAGAGAGAAGGGGCAATGCTACTATCCTTTTTCCACACTTGTGCTTCAAAGTAGCACCATGATCTTCATGATAGAGAGTCTCCTATGTTGTCACTTTCATATACTAGTGTGAATTTTTCATTATAGAACTTGGCTTGTATATTCCAATGATGGGCTTCCTCAAAAGTGCCCTAGGTCTTCGTGAGCAAGCAAGTTGGATTCACACCCACTTAGTTTCTTTTGTTGAGATTCCATACACTTATAGCTCTAGTGCATCCGTTGCATGGCAGTCCCTACTCACTCACATTGATATCTATTGATGGGCATCTCCATAGCCCGTTGATACGCCTAGTTGATGTGAGACTATCTTCTCCTTTTTGTCTTCTCCACAACCACCATTCTATTCCACATATAGTGCTATGTCCATGGCTCACGCTCACGTATTGCGTGAAGATTGAAAAAGTTTGAGAACATCAAAAGTATGAAACAATTGCTTGGCTTGTCATCAGGGTTGTGCATGATTAAATACTTTGTGTGATGAAGATAGAGCATAACCAGACTATATGATTTTGTAGGGATAGCTTTCTTTGGCTATGTTAATTTGAGAAGACATGATTGCTTTGTTAGTATGCTTGGAGTATTATTATTTTTATGTCAATATTAAACTTTTGACTTGAATCTTTTGGATCTGAACATTCATGCCACAATAAAGAAAATTACATTGATAAATACGTTAGGTAGCATTCCACATCAAAAATTATGTTTTTATCATTTACCTACTCGAGGACGAGCATGAATTAAGCTTGGGGATGCTTGATACGTCTCCAACATATCTATAATTTTTTATTGTTTCATGCTATTATATTATCTGTTTTGGATGTTTAATGGGCTATAATATGCTCTTTTATATTATTTTGGGGACTAACCTATTAACCGGAGGCCCAGTGCCAGTTTCTATTTTTTTCTATTTAGAGTTTTGCAGAAAAGGAATACGAAACGGAGTCCAAACGGAATGAAACCTTCGTGATGATTTTTCTTGGACCGAAAGCAAACCAAAAGAGTTGGAGTTGAAGTCAGAGACGCAACGAGGCATCCACGAGGCACGAGGGCGCGCCCACGGGGGGTAGGCGCGCCCCCACCCTCGTGGGCCCCTCGTAGCTCTACCGACCTAGTTCTTTCGCCTATATATACTCTTATACCCTAAAAACATCAAGGGGAGCCACGAAACCACTTTTCCACCGTCGCAACCTTACATGCACTGTGAGATCCCATCTTGGGGCCTTTTTGGCGTCTGCCGAGAGGAATCAATCATGGAGGGCTTCTACATCAACACCATTGCCTCTTCGATGAAGCGTGAGTAGTGTACCATAGACCTTCGGGTCCATAGTTATTAGCTAGATGGCTTCTTCTCTCTCTTTGATTCTCAATACAAAGTTCTCCTCGATGTTCTTGGATATCTATTCGATGTAATATTCTTTTGCGATGTGTTTGCCGAGATCCAATGAATTCTGAATTTATGATCAAGATTATCTATGAATATTATTTGGTTCTTCTCTGAATTCTTATATGCATGATTTGATATCTTTGCACGTCTCTTCGAATTATCGGTTTAGTTTGGCCTACTAGATTGATCTTTCTTGCCATGGGATAAGTGCTTAGCTTTGGGTTCAATCTTGCGGTGTCCTTTCCCAGTGACAGTAGGGGCAGCAAGGCACGTATTGTATTGTTGCCATCGAGGATAAAAAGATGGGGTTTCTATCATATTGCTTGAGTTTATCCCTCTACATCATGTCATCTCTCTTAATGTGTTACTCTGTTCTTATGAACTTAATACTCTAGATGCATGCTGGATAGCGGTCGATGTGTGGAGTAATAGTAGTAGATGCAAGCAGGAGTCGGTCTACTTGACATGGACGTGATGCCTATGTTGATCATTGCCTTAGATTTCATCATAATTATGCGCTTTCCTATCAATTGCTCGGCAGTAATTTGTTCACCCACCGTAATACATGCTATCTCGAGAGAAGCCACTAGTGAAACCTATGGCCCTCGGGTCTCTTTTCCATTATATTAAAGTCTCTTTTCCATATTGTTGAATCTCGTTTACTATTTTGCAATCTTTACTTTCCAATCTATACATAAAAAATACCGAAAATATTTACTTTATTATCTCTATTAGATCTCACTTTTGCAAGTGACCGTGAAGGGATTGACAACCCCTTTATCGCGTTGGTTGCAAGTTCTTGATTGTTTGTGCTGGTATTCGGTGACTTGTGCGTCGTCTCCTACTGGATTGATACCTTGGTTCTTAAAACTGAGGGAAATACTTACGCTACTTTGCTGCATCACCCTTTCCTCTTCAAGGGAAAAGCAACACAAGCTCAAGAGGTAGCAAGTACGCATGCACAACACCTGTCGGTGTAAAAACCGGCGGATCTTGGGTAGGGGGTCCCGAACTGTGCGTCTAGGCGGATGGTAACAGGAGACAAGGGACACGATGTTTTTACCCAGGTTCGGGCCCTCTCGATGGAGGTAATACCCTACTCCTGCTTGATTAATATTGATGATATGGGTTGTACAAGAGTAGATCTACCACGAGATCAAGGAGGCTAAACCCTAGAAGCTAGCCTATGGTATGATTGTTGTTAGTCCCCACGGACTAAAACCCTCCGGTTTATATAGACACGGATAGGGTTAGGGTTACACAGAGTCGGTTACAATGGAAGGAGATCTACATATCCGTATCGCCAAGCTTGCCTTCCACGCCAAGGAAAGTCCCATACGGACACGGGACGAAGTCTTCGATCCTGTATCTTCATAGTCTTGGAGTCCGGCCAAAGATGATAGTTCGGCTATCCGGACACCCCCTAGTCCAGGACTCCCTCAGTAGCCCCTGAACCAGGCTTCAATGACGACGAGTCCGGCGCGCATATTGTCTTCGGCATTGCAAGGCGGGTTCCTCCTCCGAATACTTCATAGAAGGTTTTGAACACAAGAATAGTGTCCGGCTCTGCAAAACAAGTTCCACATACTACCGTACAGAGTATAACTTTTGCACAGATCTGCTTACGTATTCCGCGGCGTGACATCACACCACGGCCAAGCCTTTATTCGAATTGTTTTTTACTGTTCCACCTTAGCGCGTTTAGCGAGGCGGTTTCCTTGGCACGTCTTATCAAAGCATAGATTGTGCCCCCTTATTCCGGGATTCTCATCAATACGGACGTGGGTAACCCATCCACGCCATTGATTACGACGCTTGGGAGATAAGCGAGTTTTACCAGGCTGGTGGGGGACGCATAGCTTCGTCCGTCCATATAAGGGGATAAGGATCCACCTTTTCACCTCGCCTTCTTCCTCCTTTGCTCATCCATTTCTGCTTTCGAGCTCCAGCGCCCAAGTCCGCACATCCCACCTCAACCTTCTCCAACTATGTCCGGGGCGGAGGCAGATGGATGGCCTCCTCCGTCACGGAGGGCACATCCAAAGCTGCGGGAGGCGGATGCTTGTCCAGCAACATCGCGCACCGGCTACCCGACGAGGGGCAGCTCATTCCAACCCCAGGCCCCATGAGAGGTGGTGTTTCTCCCCACTTCCTCCGCGGACTAGGTTTTCCACTTCACCCATTTGTGCAGGGGCTCATGTTCTACTACGTCCCGGACTTCCATGATCGGCCCCAATTTCATCCTCAACATCTCGGCGTTTATCGTCGTGTGTGAAACCTTCCTCTGCATCCAGCCCCACTTGGTTTATGGCTTAAGATCTTCAATGTCAAGCCGAAGGTAGTGGGCGGCCGTAAGCGGAGTCTTGGGCGCCATGGTTGGCAAGATGGCCAAAGTCCTATGGCTCGAGGCTCCTTTGTGGAGACCATAAAGGGGTGGCAATCGGGTGGTTCTACATCACCAAGCGCGCGATTCTCAATGGCGGCGGCCCCCAAATTCGATATGGCTTCCCCACGGCTCTCATCATGGAAAGAGACGGGCTGGCGTGGGGAATTCGGACGAGCTGTCCGGACTCAAAACCTGCGTCCAAAACACGGTGGACAAGAATCTCAGGCTTGTCAACGTAATCCAGGTGATGCTCATCCACCGGATTCTCCCATGCAACAACGTGCCTTCAAATTGTGGGAGTTCGATCCGGCACAACACTCAACTCTAAAAGGCTCTTGACACTACGTGCGAAGATGCCGGAAGGTCTTATTCAAGGCGCCGAGGCTCCCACATCCGCTACCGAAGATCGCGGATTCGGCTGCAACGTCAAGCCAGCGAGGTGAGTTATTTTACCCTTTATGGGACTCTTTTTCATAGTTTGACTCTGCGGGATCTAAAACTCCCTAACCTTTAACAGATTGGCTGAAGGCGTCCGGACAGGTTAACTGTCCGGCCCTTTGCCGAAGACCCAGCGGACGCCCGATTGACAGGGCTGCTGGCTCGGTACCTCACGTGGTGCGGAGAAGAAGGCCAAGAAGGAGGCCACGGGAACTCAAAGAGCTCCGGCGCCAGTGTGTCATACTCACCGCCCGACAACTCGAGGCGGAATCCTCCTCGAGGAAGAGGAGGAGGAAAAAGCCTCTCCCGCCGGGAGAGAGAGAAAAGGAAGGCCGCCTAAGCTGGGAGGCGGAGAATCAGAAGGAAGGACCCTTCCTCCGGACTTCTCCACCAACACCGACGACGACGAGGAGGAGTGGCCAACAAGGGCCAAGCCCCTGGCGAGATCGTAAGTGTCCGGATACCCATGGCTTTTTTTCATTGCATAGTGTTCTCTAATGCCGAACAATCATGCAGCCCGCCCAAGGACGAGTTCGCCGATTCATCGAGCGGGTCCCTGAGTTCGTCGGAAATGGAGAGTACTTCACTTCCGACCGCCTCCTCACCTCACGCTGCGGACGACGCCGAGGTGGGGCCCCAAGGGGGGCTTGGTCAAGAGGAGGTGGCGCAAGAGGCGCCGCAAGGCAACCTCCCGGACTCCAGGCGCATGGGGGGCGAGACCCCCAGGGGCTCTAAGCCCGACCCTCGTCCGGACTCCATACCGGAACCTTCAGCGGTGACGAAGTCCGGCAAGCGGTCCCTTCGTAGGAAGGGTAAGACGCCGGTGTCCTCCGTCCAACCGGAGGCACCGGATAACATCTTGGGCGCTTAACAGCGCCTCCATCAGGAGGAGCACCACACTGTTATGAGTGTGGTGATCGAAAGTTCGATCCGCCAAGAGCGGGCTGGTGAAGCCTATACCAGCCTTCTAACAGGCTTTGAGGTAAGTTTAGAATATGTAAAAATATTAGCATAGGCAGTGGCTGCTTAGTCCGGTGTTGGAAAGAAAAGCGGACTAAGGATCTAAAAGATATCTGCAGGAGTCTAACATAAATATGTCAATATGGGAATGCAGGGCTGCTGCTGACCTTTGCCGACTTGACTGCGGAGGTCAATGCATTGAAGTAGAGCCTTGGCGGTCCGAGAGCGAGCTCGGCCTTGCCAAGAAGCAGCTCGAGGACAAGGAAGGTAAGTAATACCGTATTAAAGAAATACCTTATAGAAAGGATTTGGTTGCAAAAGATAACAGGAATAACATGGGTGCTGCAGGGGCCACGAGCGAGGTGGCGACCACTGGCAGGCGGTGTCATGCCGAAAACTCATGGTGAGGCGCACCGAGCGAGAGAAGGGGAGGCAGCTGGCGGAGAATACGGCAAGAGCTCCAGGCTCTCGTGGAAAAACACGAGGGTTTGGGCGTGACTCGAACTCGAGTCGAGATCGCCTCGGCTCTTGAGAGTGCCAAAGCCGCTAAGGCCGAAGCCCAAAAAGCCCTCCAAGAAATTGAATCATTAAAGAAAATAGCGGCGGGTAAGGCATTCTTTATGCAAAGCAAGCAGCTGATCGAGCTCCACAAGGTCGCCGAACAGGCCAGGAAGGGCCTCATAGTTCGGCTGTGGCCATTGGAAGCCATGCACAGGAGCTACTTTGGGCTAGTCTGCGGTGGTGGGCCTTTGTCCATGGATTGAAGTCATCAAGCGCTCCGTCTGCATTGAAGGTGCCCGTCGGGCCTTGCCCGTGCTAAAGTGCTTTGGGGCAAGCTGGATGCGTGAAGCTTGTGACGGACGGGCCACCGAAGGGCAAGGAGCATCGCACGCCCGAAATGTACTATGAGGGCATCCTGAAGGGTGCCCTCCGTATAGCGGATGAGTGCTCCAAAGATGTAATTTTTAATAGACTCGCATTTGTTATCTGTATGCTGAAAACTTGTTCATATCGCTAAGCAACGCTTGTTAATTTAAAATATTACCTTACATGCGGCCGTTTATCAAATTTGAGAGATGGCAAGTCGTTGGCTTCAGCCCCCATGCCACAGTCTTTGGGGTGTTGGGATAAACTTGGCGCTCTTGTTCCCATTCTTGGGTCCATCGAGGCGCTCAGCGCAGCGAACAAGGCAACGGACTTATAATGCTTGAACACTCTCACTTAGCCATAGAATTCTATAATTTTAAATTTAGTGAAGCCCCTAGTATTCGGAAGACCGAGTTGAGGCGCTATCACGCCTTGGCGGACAATGCGGTTCCTCGCTCTAAGCGGCATAAGTCTTTAGGGACCGAAAAACCTCTCAAACAACGACCGGCTCTCGCCCTATCATGACGGTCAGTTTAGCTTTCTCCGAGGTGCTCAGCCCGGCTCAGCCGAGGCACAATCGTAGTGGTTCTCCCAGTGCTACCTTAGCCGATATAGCGGGCGTAAGGTACCAAAACATGGGAGCGAGCAAACCCAACTATTGACCCAAGACATGATTGAAGCCGATGCATATAATGCTATAAGTTCGGGTGCCGCACTTGTGAAAGTGTTGGACTTATCACACCATAATTTTGGGGTACTTAAGCCCCTGGTGTATTGGCCGTACCAAAGTGTACGGGTGCAACATGTCATGAAATGAACATATATATAGATAAAGAAAGGAGTGCAATAATAGGCAAAAGCTATGTATTGTTTATTCAAAAAGGTACTGCAATGAAAGCAGAACGATACAAATAGTGCGATAAGCAAGGGATGGGACTATTTAACATGTCCCCCTCCAGGGGTAAGCTGCGGGATGGTATGTAAAACAGGTATAATGCTCGTAGTAGAGACCACCTGAACACTCGATGTAGCTTTCTGCTTCCCTGGCTGTTGCATCGTGAGTTCGACAATTCTAGTGCCGGACAGGGCTTCTGGAAAACGCAGTCCTGAAAGTAAGAAAAAGAAAAAAAAGAAAAAGAATGACACAATTGGGAGCCCCTGGTGCGGTTGAGCCGCATTCTGGGCGTGCCGTGGTCGTGCCCCTCCCCTTATGCCCATGGTATCTCCAGAGCATAGTTATGTACGCGTAATCTGGCTTCACAATTCGCGAGGGCTGGGGTTGGGGCGGATTACTCTGCGATGCTTGAATCGTGCCAGGCGGTCTTGTTGTAGGTTACTCCGGGCGCGCTTGGCGGTGTCCGGACGTTTAGTGGCCGGACTCGAGAATTGCTGTGAGAGGCTGCTTTGCACCTCCGCCGCGAGGGCCGCCGTGTGCTCCTCCGTTCGGAGAGAGCGTTCGGTGTTTCCATTGACCGTGATTACTCCTCGAGGGCTGGCATCTTGAGCTTGAGGTATGCGTAGTGCGGCACCGCATTGAACTTTAAATGCGGTTCGTCCAAGCGATCGCGTGATAGCCGCTGCGGAGCGGGACTATGTCGAAGATTAACTGTTCGCCCGGAAGATATCCGGGATCGAAGACAGCCGAGTGTAAGCGAGCCTGTACAATTGGCCTCTACACCGGTATGGCGCCTTTAAAGGTCGTCTTTGTAGGTTTAATCCTTGAGGGTCTATGCCCATTTTGCGCCTTGTATCCCGATAAAGCAGGTTCAGGCTGCTACCGCCGTCCATCAGGACTCTAGTGAGGTGAAATCCGTCGATAATTGGGTCAAGAACCAATGCGGCGAATCCGCCGTGACGGATGCTAATGGGGTGGTCCCTTCGATCAAATGTGATCGGGTAGGAGGACCATGGGTTGAACTTTGGGGCGACTGGCTCCATCGCATATCGTCCCTTAGTGCGCTTCCGCTCCCTTTTGGGTATGTGGGTTGCGTATATCATGTTCACCGTCCGCACTTGTGTGGGAAAGCCCTTCATCCTCTATTGTTCGTGGCGGGGCTCTTCCCGTCATCGCTATGCAGCCCTTGTCATTGAGTTCGCACTTAACTTGCTGCTTGCTTGAACACCCAACAATCCCTATTGGTGTGGTTGGCTGGTTTCGGGGTGCCATGTATCGCTGCGATCGAGTATTCGGTCCAAGTTGGGACGGGCCTGGGTATTCCTTTTGAATGGCTTCTTCCGCTGACGGGTTTAGAGCCTCTGAATCCGGCATTGACTGTCGTATCTTCATCATTATCGCCGTTAATGCGGCGCTTGTTCTTGTTATGACGCAACCTGCCATTGCTGTCCTTGGTATCCGAACTACCGGGGTTTTTGGTCAAGTTGTTACTACTGAGCTAGCCAGCTGTCCCCTCCAGCAAAAGCGGGTCATGAGTGTGGTGAGGGCTGCCATGGATTTGGCTTTTCCTGTCCTAGGTGCGGGCTAGCCACTCGTCGCGGATGTTATGTTTGAAGGCTGCAAGGGCCTCTACATCCGGACGATTGGCGATTTGATTTTTCTTGGTTAGGAACCATGTCCGAATTGTCGGCGATTCTTACGGCTGCTGAATTATGTGGCTGAGGTCATCGGTGTCTAGTGGTCGCACATATGTGCCTGGAAGTTATCAAGGAATGCGACTTCGGGTCCTCCCAACAAGCAATTGATTCTCTTTGGCAAGCTGTTGAGCCAATGCCGAGCTGGTCCTTTAAGCTTGAGTGGGAGATATTTGATGGCATGTAGATCATCACGCGGGCCATGTGGATATGGAGGAGATAGTCCTCGATCCAGACCGCAGGATCTGTGGTACCATCGTATGATTCGATGTTTACGGGTTTGAAGCCCTCAGGGATTTGATGATCCATTACTTCATCTGTGAAGCATAGTGGGTGTGCGGCGCCTCTGTATTGGGCTATATCACGACATAGCTCATATGAGCTTTGTCTACTGTGTTCGGCCCGGCCGGAGTTGTTGTATCCGGCATGACGGTTATCATCACGTGTCGTGGGGCGCCCACGTGATCTGTAGATCGATCTTGTATGCCTTGCCTTGTCCTCCAATATGTCTCGCAGTGCAGCGCGTTTCCCGTGCCTTGGTACTTTTCGGCGGCGCGAGATGCGGCTTGAATGGAGGTCTAGAGGCCTCTCTGTTGCGACCACGGGGTGGCCGGTCGGCCGCTTCATGCGCTGGTGATGTAGGTTTGGGTGCTGCTTCCTCTAATTGGGGTAGCAGCCTGCGTTTGGGGTATTTTTTGGAGGGCTGTTCGAGTTCATACTCTTCGGTTGCAAGGACTTCAGTCCATCTGTCAGCTAGCAGGTCTTGGTCAGCTCTAAGTTGTTGCTGCTTTTTCTTGAGGCTGCTTGCCGTGGACATAAGCCTGCGTTTGAAACGCTCCTGTTCGGCGGGATCCTTAGGCACGACAAATTCGTCGTCGTCGAGGCTTGCCTCATCTTCGGAGGGAGGCGCATAATTATCGTCCTCTACCTCTCTTTCTGCCGCACTGTCGTGCGGTCTTGCTTCTCCCTCCTCCTGCGCTGAGTCCTGCTTTGGAGGGTCGTCTTCACTTGTCCGGGTGTTATTGTCTCCCGTGCCGGAATCACCGTTTTTACTGTGGCGGGATTTAGAACGGCGCCGCTGACGTCGGCGTTTGGGTTGTTTCTTGGAGGGGTCATCCTCCGCCGTTCCATCGCCATTCCCATCTTTTGGGATGTCCACCATGTATATGTCGTATGACGAGGTGGCCTTCCAGTGCCCTGTAGGCGCTGGGTCTTGGTCGTCTCCGGCATCGTCGTCCATACCGTCGATGTCTTCGGAGTCGAAGTCGAGCATGTCGGTTAAATCGTCGACAGTGGCTACAAAGTGGGTGGTGGGTGGGCGTTGAATTTCTTCGTCGTCCGCATCCCAACCTTCTGTCCGTAGTCCGGCCAGGGCTCTCCGGATAAAGAGAGACTTTAGTGAGTTCAGGATATCGCCAAAGGCGAGTCTGAAAGATGTCATGGCAGTGAACTCCATGACGGCGCCCAATCGGATTCGATTGGCGGGCGCGAGAGGTTGAGTCCGGCACCTTGAGTCACGGTCTTCGCAAAGGACAGGGATTGTGTTCGGCTCAATCGCCGTAGAGATTTCAGCCCGAGGCGGTGTCAACCAACCATCCTCGATCGGCGAGATCGGCTCGAATCAATGTTGGAGCGGACACTAATCTGACCTCGGGACACTGTTCGCGGCAGAGTTAGATCATGCCCATCGAGATAGTGCGGCGCGCTTAGCTGCGACTCGAATCCGTCGAAGATCAAGTCTCCGCGGATGTCGGCCGTGTAGTTTAAACTTCCAAATCTGACCTGATGGCCAGGGGCGTAGCTTTCGATCTGCTCCAGATGGCTTAGCGAATTGGCCCGCAGTGCAAAGCCGCCGAATACGAAGATCTGTCCGGGGAGAAAAGTCTCACCCTAGACTGCGTCGTTGCTGATGATTGAAGGAACTCTCAATGAAAGCACCAATGTCCGTGTCAAAACCGGCGGATCTCGGGTAGGGGGTCCTGAACTGTGCGTCTAGGCGGATGGTAACAGGAGACAAGGGACACGATGTTTTTACCCAGGTTTGGGCCCTCTCGATGGAGGTAATACCCTACTCCTGCTTGATTAATATTGATGATATGGGTAGTACAAGAGTAGATCTACCACGAGATCAAGGAGGCTAAACCCTAGAAGCTAGCCTATGGTATGATTGTTGTTCGTCCTACGGACTAAAACCCTCCGGTTTATATAGACACGGATAGGGTTAGGGTTACTGAGTCGGTTACAATGGAAGGAGATCTACATATCCGTATCGCCAAGCTTGCCTTCCACGCCAAGGAAAGTCCCATCCGGACACGGGACGAAGTCTTCAATCTTGTATCTTCATAGTCTTGGAGTCTGGCCAAAGATGATAGTCCAGCTATCCGGACACCCCCTAGTCCAGGACTCCCTCAACACCTGTCCTGGGATTGTACCCCGACAACCAAGGTGGAGGAGGGCGACTGCAGTGTTCGCGGGCGGGCGCTGCGCCATGTTAGCTAACATAGAAAACAGGGCAATGGTCCAGGTCCGGCCAGCCCATTAGTCCCGGTTCACGAACCGGGACTAAAGGCCCTTACGAACCGGGACTAATAGGTGTTTTTTTACTAGTGTAGAGTTGCGGGCCCGACCCCCGTGACCCTTCTGCTTGCGGCCACCAGAGGGGGGGCGCGGGAGGCAGGGTCGGAGCAGGAGCACGTGGCGCGATGGGCGGAGGCGCCGGTGCGATCGCGAGCCGACTTGGAGCGTGGCGTGGGTCGCTTTGCCGGCCTTGATGTGGCGCTTCTCCTCCATGCGAAGGTGCGTGACCGCCTTGGCGTCGTCGGCGCCACGAGGATAGGTTGGCGGCGGATGGCGAGGTCGGGTGGAGGCCACGAAGGAGGTTGGTGAGGAGGACAAAGTCGTATATGGTCATGCCAACGTCGCGTAGCTCGTCGGCGAGAACCTTCAGTCGCGTGCAGTACTCATCGATCGAAAGAACGTTTTGCTGCAGAGTGAAGAACTCCCCTTGGAGGAAGACACGGCGTTGGAGTTGATTGTCGAGGAAGAGGTCGCACAACCGTGTCCACATGGCATACGCCGACGGGTCATGGGAGTTCACCATGTTGAAGAGACCTGCAGAGATGGTGAGAAAAAGCCACTTGACGATGCGGCGTCCTGACAAGCCACTCGTCGCCGCGTCCTTCATGTCGCGGAAGTCTACGCTCCGTAAACGTGCTCGATGAGACGGTAGGAGCGGAACAAGAGCGTGAAGTAGATGCGCCACACGTTGTAGGATGGCGAGTCGAGGTCGAGGACGATGGGTACCTAGTCTTTGATGTGGAGCTCGTTGAGGCGGCCGGAGGTGAAGATGTCGCCGACGAAGGAACCAGCTTCGGAGGGTTTGGCTTTGGGGCGGGACATGGTGGCGAGGAAAGGGGGAGGGTGGCGGCGGGTGGTTTAGGTTTTAGGCGGTGGCCGAGCGAGGGAATTGGCGATGGTGGCTGTAGAAGAACAGTGGCGGCGGCACTAGGGTTGGGGGAGAAGAAGGCGGCGGTTGTGGGGAGAAGGGAGCAGCGGCGGCGTCTTTGGGTTTTGGGTAGGAGGAGGCGGCGGTGCGGCGCTAGGGTTAGAGAGGCGGCGGCGGCAGCTACGAGAGGGTGCGGCGGCTTCGGGTTGCGGAAGCGAGAAGAGATCACGGTAAAACTGATACCATGTAGGAGAATATGCGGTGCAACTCAATTGTATTCCTTAGAATTGGTCACAATAGATACACGAGATGTCTTGCGTGACAAAGACACTAACCCTACCATATCTCTAGGAGTCCGCTATACAATAAATAGTAGTACAAATATGTCACGTTCAACACAAGAAATTCGTTGTGCATAATTGGAAACTGAAACATAAATAGTTCTCTATTGAAACTAATCTTTTAACGCTTTCTTCATTCTTTTGTTTCCTGTGCATAATCGAAAATAGGAACATAAACAAATCTTTATTGAAATTAATCTTTCAACACTTTCTTCGTTGTGTCAATTTTGAAACGTGGAGAAACAGCGAATCAGAAAAAAAAACTAGTGAACCACACAACGCGTGCAAAACAACGCCATTTTGACGCAAAAGTGCGTCACACTGGGGCTCCCCAATACTCACTCCATGTAAGGGCATCTCCAGTCGTTGGCCCCCCCAGGACGCATATAAATCGCCTCCTGGGGGCGAGCCGGCGATACAATCGGCGCTGAGGGCGGTTTTGCGCCCAGTCGTCGCCCCCAGCTCGCCCCCAGGCGCCGAAATTGGCCCACTTTGCAGCCCAATTTCGGCGAATAAACGGCTCATATGGCCGAGAATAGGCCTAAATTCGGCGTGGTTTCGCTGTGTCTCAGCGTTCAATTATCAACACAATTATTCCTTATCACATATTTCATCACAGAAAAATCAAATACTTCAACAAAATACTACAATAACAAATAGTTCAATATAAATTATATAGTTCAACAAATAAAAACTCGTATTTCATCACGCGGCGTCCCCCTTGAGCCTCCATAGGTGCTCAATCAGATCTTTCTGCAGTTGATGATGCACTGTGGGTCTCGGATCTCTGACGATCTTGAGATAGGCAGTCCAAGTTGCGGTAGCTGGTGATCAACTTCGCTAGAGGACCCTGCTGTAGTATGGTTCGATGTCAAACACTGGGTCTTCTTGCTCGCTCTTGATGATCATGTTGTGCAAGATGACACAGCAAGTCATGATTTCCCACATTTGATCTTTCGACCAGGTCTGAGCGGGGTACCGAACAACAGCGAATCGAGATTGGAGCACACCAAATGCCCGCTCGACATCCTTCCCGCAAGCCTCTGAAGTTTCGCAAACCAGGCGTTCTTGCCTCCTGCCACGAGGTTTGAGATCGTCTTCACAAATGTCGACCATCTCGGATAGATGCCGTCAGCTAGATAGTACCCTTGTTGTATTGGTGCCCATTGATCTCGAAGTTCACGGAGGAGAATGGCCCTCAACGAGCTTGGCAAAAACAGGAGAGCACTGCAGACACGTTGATGTCATTGTGAGTTCTGGCATACCAAAGAAGGAGTGCCAAATCCAGAGGTCTTGTGTGGCTACCGCCTCAAGCACCACATCGCAACCGCCTTTGGCGCCTTTGTACATCCCCTGCCAACCAAATGGGCAGTTCTTCCATTTCAATGCATGCGATCGATGCTTCCAAGCATCCCGAAATCCTCTTGCTGCATTCAGGCTGGGATCCAGCGGTGTCTTCCGCATTGGGTGTTCTCAAGTATTGTGGCCCAAACACTGCCACCACTGCCCGACAGAACTTGTAGAAACACTCTATGCTGGTGGACTCGACCTGCGCCCATAGTCGTCGAGTGAATCACCGGGAGCTCCATATGCAAGCATCCTCATCGTTGTCGTGCACTTCTGGATGGAGGTGAATCCAAGAGCGCCAGTGCAATTCATCTTGCACTTGAAGTAGTTGTCGAACTCCCGGATGGAATTCACAATCCTGACGAAGAGCTTTCGGCTCATCCGATAACGGCGCCGAAATGTTCTCTCGCCATGAAGTGGAGCATCGGCGAAGTAGTCGGAGTAGAGCATGCGAAGAGCCGTGCGAGCGATGCGGTTCTTTGCTTTCACCGCCCGGCGCCGAGCCACCTCGACGCGGCTTTTCATTGCTCGCCAAGGCTGGCGGCGGCGGCGAGCACCATCGGATGCTCTTCTTCACGGGCGTCGGTCGCGGCTTCCTCCTCCAAGCAATGCGGCGAGCTCTTCCTCCTCATCCGAGTCCATCGCCGACCACAGTCAAAACGCGAACACCTTGCGCTCGGTGGGCGTGTACCGCCGTTAAACCGCGCCTCCACGGCGGAAGCGGCGGCGAAACGCCAGCTGCTGCGGGAGGGCTGCCGCAAAGCGCCGCTATTTTCGGCGGGAATGGCTATCTAGCGGAGTAGGCGGCGGCCGTCGCCGGATATAGCTAGTGGTGGCGAGGGCGCTGGGGTGCGAGGCGAGTCGGGGAAGAAAACCTTGACTTTTCCTAGCGCGGAGCCCTAACGGCTTTCAGCGCGCGGGTTGACTGTGACCGCGGGCGGAAAAAGGTCCGAACAAGCGATTTTCGGCGTCCCGAACGCGACGGGCGTTTTTCGGTGCCGACGCCGAAAAAGTGGCCTGGGGGGCCTGTTGAGGGCGCGGCTGGAGATGCCCTAAGCAGCGCTGGATATGGAGCAAACACCCGCATTGTAAATTGGAAATTTCTGATTTTGAAGCTTGAACCGGTTATCTGGGCGTGTGCTCCGCATCCAGCGCCCTATGCGCGGACTAGGAGGTGGCACGTGAAGGCGCAGCTTGGAGGGAGCGCACCGCACGCGTGGCGCAAGCTCGCCACGCGCCCGCCACCTCGGCCGACACGGCGCCTCCACCCGTCCACCGCAGGGCTGCCACCCCCGGTTCCTCTCCTTCGTCGAAACTCGAAAGCATCATTTACTCGGACGCTTTGTCGCAAAGCGGTTACATACGACGCAGGAGAAGAGGGAGGTAGGTGCCATCTGCCATGTCGACGACGGCGCACAAGGTGGCGACGCACGCGGCGTCGTCGGCGGGGGCGAGAATGAAGGGTCGGCGGCCGCCGAGCGTGGTGAGGGAGATCGTGTACGGCATGAGCCTGGGGCTCTTCGCTGGGTACCTGTGGAAGCTGCACCACTGGAGCAACCAGCGGCGCACCCGCGAGTTCTACGCCCTGCTCGACGAGGGCAGGATCTCCGTCGTCGTCGACGAGCCGGCCGGAGCCAAGGACTAGCACCATCCATAGTTTCACCCACCTAGTACTAGCGTACTAGGAGAGGTATTTTCAGTCCGTGCTTCCACAGATCAGTAGGACAGTAGCGGTTTGGTTTGGTTTGTTTCGTTTAGCTAGCTAGCTCAGCTCAGCTCTGTTCTTCCTCGTGTCACTCTGTGATGTGTACTGCAGCTCTGCTGCCTGCCTTTGTCTCGTTGCCGATCGAAGAGAATAAACTGATGCGTGTCATTCATCAGTAGAGGCTGCAGAATTAGTGTTCTCTTGTGAAACAATTAGTGTTGCGTGTTTCTGTTTGCCTTTGGTTGGACTTGGAGTATTTGGATTGCTTGCGGCGCACTTTCGGCAGGGGGTCGACGATGGCCGATTCTAAGACACCATGATTGCGAGGTAGGACAGGCATGGAGAATGTCAGTCAGGGTCTTCGGATGCTTCCTCCTTGTTATCATTGGCTCTCATTCCGTTTCTTCTCATCAGCACAACGCAAGAGACAACAACAAAAAAGGGAAACACTTGGAACTAACCAAACTATTGTGTCACTCAACTAACTATAGTATTTTCTGATCATGCCCAGTGTGATTTGTGATTTACCCGTCGATTAGTTTGTTCCTAGTATAAACTACTATACTATGTGGGATCGTGGTAGTGGTTT
Source organism: Aegilops longissima (assembly GCA_021605205.1). Lineage (NCBI taxonomy): Eukaryota > Viridiplantae > Streptophyta > Magnoliopsida > Poales > Poaceae > Aegilops > Aegilops longissima. Next base: position 64,658,803 of record CM038678.1, on the reverse strand, counting down.
CCGGTAATCATATAGTAGAGATTTATGATTTTTGTGAAGAGAAACAAAAGCCATTAATTCGTTCCTTGCACACAACAAGTCCCTATCGTGTGGTGTGATCATGCATGCATGGAATCGATGGCTGAGCAATCCCCGGTGCGAGAGTAGAGAGGAGAACTCGATTAGTTGCGAGAAATGAGCACTTCTTATTTGAAATGGTAAGAGAACACAGGGCTTTGGCTATTTTCTGAAAAGGAAATTTTCGACGGCTTCAGCTTACGGGTTTGTGAACGAAGGATTCTCCTTCTCCTTGGAACACATGGATTGCACAGCAGAAACAATTCACTTCAGGCACCAAGCTCCGCGTACAAAGCCTTGATGCTAGCTTGAACAGAACATGACAGACGATGAGTTTTGTGCGGTATGTACAATTGTACAGACATGCAACCAACCTGAAGAAGTAATACGTATATATATCGTACTATATGTTGTAGTAGTATACATCATCACGTGCAAGTGCAATCAATCATACCAAGAAGCTACTACTACTGAGGCAATAGCAGAGCAGGGCTGAGAAATACTCGTCGAGTTCGTCGTACATGCATCGGCGACGGCTCATCGTAGGTTGTGCAGCGGGTTGGACCCCGACGGCGCCATCCGCTTGTCGTCGCCGAACCCGCCGCCGCCGCTACGGAACCTCGCGGCGGCCAGCGCAGCGCCCTCCGACGACTCCCTGCGCGCCGAACCGGAGACGACGCCCGCGCCGATGACGGCTGCGGATCGGGCCGACGAGGGCGGCGGCGCGACGACGTGGCCGAGGAGGGAGCCGGCCCTGAGTGCGAGCGGGACGAGTGAGAGCAGCGCGAGGATCTTGACGCACCTGACGACGCCGCCGCCCATGCCTCCTGGTTCACCTGGGAAAAGGTGGCTAGCTGCTAGCTAGGAAGGAACGAGTGATGGACGAGACAGGGGAGGAGGAGGGGAAGAGGAGATAACGGTGGTGAGGCTGCGTTTGACGGGATGGGTAGAAGAAAAGGATGCGGCGGCAGGAGAGACGGTGCACTCAGGGTGGTCGAAGTAGAGTGGCGACCGGCGTCGTCCCTGGAGCTGGAGCTTGGAGGGGTGCGCGCGTGTAGGCAGGCAGGCAATGGCGTGGCGTGTAGGATGATACGATACGAGTATGGCTAGCTTGGGTGGTGCGTGCAGCGCAATGATCCATGGGCAATGATGGACGGGCGGGAGCGGGACGGCCAACGAACCGGGGGGGTGAGTGAGGGGACGGCACGGGGGAACCGAACCGTGGACGATCGCGCGAGCGAGCGACCCTGATTTGACGCGAGACCGGGGCGCGGACAAAAAGGCGCAATCAGTGCGCGCTCTCCACAGTGCCCAGCGCGCCCGCCCGGCACCCATGATGCACGCTGCCGCGCCGCGCCGCGAAGCCCTTCGCCGGCCGGCAGCTGCCCGCCTCTGCCCGCGCCCGGCGCTTCACCGGCCAGTGGCGAGGCCAGCGGTCGGACCAATCCGCCGTCTCCGACCTCCGATCGATCGGCGAAAACAGCCGCACCCGCCCTGGCGCCCTCCGCCGTGTGTCTCACGCACGCACGCTCACCTCAGGCGAGGTGATCACTGCAGAGCAACCGGGCGACCGACAGTCCGGCGACAAGCAAAGGCACGGCAGAAGAAGGAAAGGCCGCGAACAGTGTCAGAGCACAGTTGACGCGATACATGCGACACGACACGATCGATCGTCTGCTGGAGTGCTAGTGGCGCTAGCCCGCACCCCGCACCCAGTGGTTGGTTGCGAGCGACGACGAGGGGCAGCAGCAGAGGCCGCTTTAAGGGACACTCCAGTTGAATCAGCAACCCACCATCGATCCGTTCCATCACACTGTCTCTCTCCGAAGCTTTTCCGGCATCGACTAGCCTAGCCGCCTGCTACCCTCACAGCCGGAGGTACTGCTTGCTTACTCAGAGCCGCTCCGGGCTCCGGCTGCAAGTCCCCACAGCCGGAGGTACTGCTTACTCACCACACCTGCAGTGCTGCCCATCCATGCATGCATGCATGCATGATTCCATCAGGCATCAGCAAACCTAGCAGAACAGTTCAAAACTTTACTATACTATAGCAAAAACGCACAGAGACGGCCTAAAAATGAAACAGTGCGCACAGTAACATCGTAGACACCTGGTTCCAGACTTTGTATCTATAATCTATAAGGTAAAACTTGCTACAGAATTTGTTTAGGCTCGCTAAGCTTTTAACGGTTTAAAAGTTATAAAAAAAATATGAAATAAACAGTGGAGCATCTCCCTAATGTAATAAAGACGATCCAATGGAGGGATTGTGAAAACATGCATTTATGTGTCCTCGGCGAAGAAACAAGCATTTCAGCTCACATCGACATAAACATATATCGAACTACTTGTTTTCTTTTGTCTAGGACACATAAAGTTGTACGTTGTTTTTCAATCGCCCGTTGGATCATGTTATGTTACAGATGTGTTGTTTCAGGATCTTTTTCAGGAATTTTTGAAAACTTTTACACCGTTGAAAACCTTAACTAGTTCCGTGGCAAGCTATGACAGAAAACCCTACTCCATCTATAATGCCTAAATAGTTGATCCCCGCTAACGCTAATTCTCTCCAGCATGCAGCCATCCACATCACCAGATGTGCCGCATCGTCATCCATTAATACTATTTTGTAGCACATACATTCCCCAATTTAATTGTTTCATTTCTAATTATTCATTGTACATGCATACTCTTCGTTCACACATAATTACCTCTGAAATAATAGCTTTTGATTTAGGTCATTTCATTCATATAAAATTTATTCAAATTTAATCTTTAAAATCCGCAGCAACGCGCGAGGAAATCACCTAGTTTTACAGACAGTGCAGCACCTTCCTTGTGCATTGCAAGGCAAAACAGGAGGAAGAAAGAATGTCCGTCTCTGCCTCTCAACCATTCCGTCAGTTTTAGAAATGCCGCGTCAGGGTTCGGTCTCTGGTGGCTTCAAAGTTTTTAGAACCAAAACGTGTGGGATTCCAGCAAAAGTTCAGACGTCAAAATGAACAGCTTTCATACAGAGCAGTGAGATAACTATCATGTGCATGACAAGGAAGAGGAAAGACATAGGTATCTGACTAGTAGAAAATTTCCTTTCTATATTTACCCAGCTCATTTCATCTCTCATCTTCTCTCTTAGCCTACATGTACATGAGCAGCAACGATGGGCTGAGCTCAGCTCACCAATACACAATGACCATGCCCGTATGTACAAATGAATGCCACCACCCCTACCTTACCCTATCCAACATCGGAAAAAATGTCACCTCTCCCTTTGCCCGGGCTCTCCGAAGCTAATCGAATGCAATAGCCATTGAGACACAAGCAAGCATCTGCGCGATCAAATCGGTCGCCGTCGTTGGTCACCTTGGTCCAGAGAGCTCCATGGCCTCGAGGCCGACCGAGGACTCGTCGGCCCCCGCGAAATCGGTGAATTTCAGGGGCAGGAGCTCCGACGAGACGGACTTGGGCGTGTCAACGTTCTGCGACGCTTCCCATTTCTCCGCGAGCCCGTCCCCTTCCAGCATCCGGATCACCTCGGACATCCGGGGGCGGTGGGACGGGTAGTACTGCGTGCACAGCAGAGCCACCTGCACCATCTCCTCCAGCTCCACCCTGTCGTAGTTGCTGCCCAGGTCTTTGTCCACCATCATGTTCAGCTGCTTTTCCTGATGGAGCTTCTTTACCTGGAACCACCACATGCAAGAATCAGGAACAAGACCCATTTCCTCCAACTCCACCTGTGAAATACTATCTCTTTGTATCGACACCCTTACAAGGAACACAAAGAGACCTAGATGGTCCGGCAAGAAAATATTTCTTTGTATTGGCACCCTTTAAAATGTATACACCACTAAGAAGAGATACTACCCTTGAATACTTTTTTTGACAAGTGGTCTGAAGTCTGAACTCTAAACAGAAGATGGTAACTGATGGTTAATAATTACCCCCTCTGTAAACTAAAGTAGTGATCTAAAAGATATTATATTAGTTTACAGAGGGAGTAGTTAATATGCTGACACTATGATAAATGATTAACAGAAATGGGTACCATATAAACTAATAGAGATGGCATCATTTTTGCAGCTTCTGTTTTTCACTATGAAAATATGCTTCAGCATCTCGAGTGTACTCAATGTAAAAGGCGAGAAAGCACCTAAAAGCAACATACAGAGTTGTCGAAAAGCTCCGAAGAGACTAAACTAAAGGCGAGAACTGAACAAACTCCACTCAAAAGGGGAAAGCGCTCTTTTCACTTAAAGTAATAAAGTGAACTTGAGACCATTGCACAGAAAGGACGTGATATAACATGCTTACCAAATCAAGCACTCCACCCTTCTGATTTGCCAGTCTTCCAAAATCTAGTGCCTTCTGGCCGGTGATCAACTCAACCAACAGGACTCCAAACCCAAACACATCAGTCTTCTCTGATGACTGACCAGTTGACAAATACTCTGGAGCTATGTGTCCCACGGTACCACGCACTGCCGTGGTGACATGGGTCTCCTGGTGATCCAAAAGTTTTGCCAATCCGAAATCTCCAACAATTGCTTCGAAATATTCATCAAGAAGCACATTGGAGGCTTTTACATCACGATGGATTATTTTTGGATCACACTGTTCGTGCAAATAAAGCAGCCCTCGCGCTGTACCCAGTGCTATCATCTTTCTCCTTGACCAATCTAGAGCTGGCTTGCCATTTATATGTTCTGGGGGGAAATGCAGGAAAGTTTAGGTGTGTACTGAATAATATACTTGGGAACTGAATGATATACTTGCAAAGCTGAATAATACACATGGGTCTCCTGAATGATGCCTATTATTTTTTATTAGTTCATTTCATATTCCAAAATATGGTGCACTGTGAAATGTCAATGGACACTTAAGTAAATACAGGGAGTCGGGGAGCATGAGTACGATTTAAATCAAATTAATTGATGAAACTACTTCTATCAGCACAAGCAGTGTGCTTCCAATAGAAGCAATCACCATAGTCAAGCTTTGTTTGATGGCATGACAGAAGGATGAAGCTACCCAGGATGATATATGGTCAAAGGTAGGTCTGGTTGGGTCAAAACTCAAAACCACAAGTGGCTGGGAGACTATATGAGCCTAATTAATACTTTCAATATTGTAGTATAGGACATGCTATAGATGAATATGTTGAGGATCTCTTGTCCTGAACGATAACGAGTGTCAGCTTCTTTGTTTTCATTTTAAGCTGAGCATTTGGTGGTAGTCTGAGCTGACTGGAGCAATGCGCCAACATGGGTCCATGCTAGATTGTAAATCTGAAATGAGCCTAACGCATGGCAAGGGGAAGCAAAAAATAAATATACCACTAATGAATCTGCACAGGTAATGCTAGTTACATAAAAGTGTCATAAGAGCATGGGGAAAAATACTGACCACGCAACTGAGAAGCAACACTTCCATTTGGCATATAAGGATAAACAAGTAATCTCTCGCACTCCGTAGTGCAAAATCCAATGAGCCGTAGGAGATTCCGATGAACAGCTAAGCTTATGACTTCAACTTCAGTTTGAAATTGAACTTCCCCTCCAACAGCATTGTAGTCTTTCAATCTTTTAACAGCAACAATTGAACCATCACGTAAGAAACCCTTGTATACTATTCCATATCCGCCTTCACCTAATATGTTTTTTGAGTTGAAATTGTTGGTAGATGCTCGAAGCTCCTTGAAGGTGTACTTTTTCAGATGGCCCAAGCATACTTCTGGGTCATATTGATCTGTAGCTAAGAGGAGGTATCAGTATCAGGTACCATAGTATGGAACTAAAACAGCATAACATGCCAGACAGGAAAGCATGTACCCAAACTGTAAGCATGTGACAACTACCAGATCAAGTACTATATGTGTAAAATGAGAGATCTTATGTTTGTTGCAAGGCAAATCAATGTATCAAAAGTAACTGGGCAGAACTGCAGCAAAGGTTTTTGTAGCAAGGGGCACCTAGGCTTGTAAGCAACCAAGTATAAAATTCTGAATTGGTAGTGGCTGTCCTAGTGAACTGTAACAGATTGATTGCCTATGTTATCACTAGAAGCTACAGAAATCCACAAAATGGATTATGTGGTATCCTGTGTTTATTTGAATTTAACACGGTGTGGGAATTAAATAACTGAAGATTAGTCCAATGTTAACCATTCAGCTTTGACCAAAGGTAAGTATGTCAAATGAACCAAGAGAATTTTTATATCTCTCTTTGTCAAAATTAATTTGCTATGAAACTGGAAAAATGAAAAATATAGCTCAAAACTAAAGAAACAGTAGGTTCTTCAACCTTGATGCAACAAAGATGTATATTTTTTGAAGTTTAAATCCAGGCAGTGTTAATATGATCAAGCACAACATCGAAAAGAGCATTACCATTTACATCAAAAAATATCTGCTGATTACGCCTGTGCCTCCACCAAAGAAGCATGCCGACCACGATAGCAACAAACGCTACAGAACCCACAGTTGCTCCACAGATGATGGCAATACGGTGACTTCTTGACATGGATTGTTGTGGCTGAACTGAGGAAAAGGAAACAAATATGAGCAACGCAGAGGAGACAAAACAATATCAATTTTTATGCTATTGATGTATATTTCTCACAAATAAAAAAAATTATAAAAACTCTCACTCTTAAGGTCATCTGGTGGATAAGAAAGCGGGTCCAGCGACACGGATGAGCAATTGTCTCCAGACTTGACACCACAGATCATTGAATTTCCAGCAATGCTGTACAAACAAGCAACAATAAAGGAAAGAAGAAACGAGAGCATGAGCAATAATAGTCTAGAGCATGCACGGAGGGTGTTCAGGTAGGGGAATTGAATTAGCCAGGTGACCGGGCATAAGCTGAACGACTCACCTGAAAGTTCTTGCAGAAATCTTTGGCACGGGACCGCTCAGGTTGTTAAACGAAAGGTCTCTGTGAAACAGGCCAATTATTAGAGCTGCTTGTTGCAGTACACAGAGGAAAGAGGAAGACAAGAATAACTAAGGGATTCACAGGACATACACAAGTGCAAGGCCATTAATGGTGGCCAGTGATTCAGGTAAGACTCCAGATAAACTGTTGTTATTCAATTTCCTGGCAGCAGCAAGAGGACAAGGCGTTAATTGATGTGTACAGCGAGAAGGCAGAGAAATGGATAACCGGGGAAAGAAATCTCACAGATAGTTGAGGTTCTTGAGATCGCCGAGTGAAGTCGGGATGCTCCCGGTGAGATGATTGTCTGACATGTCGAGCGTCTGGAGCATCCCCAGCCTGCCTATGGTGCTAGGAATAGTGCCAGAAATCGCGTTGTTCTGCAATAGCCTGTCCAAAAACAGGAAATAATTTGAACACTTGCAATCTTTCGTTTGTCCCGAAGCTAGAGCAATACGTTTCAAAGAAACTGCAAATTTGAGTTTTAAAACAAATGTACAGTAATAAATTTGAGCAATGAGGTGCTTACACAGATTGCAGCCTGGTGAGGTTCCCGATGCCGGGCGACAGTTTACCAGACAGGCGTTGGCTGGGCAGACCACTGCGAGCACAGATCATCAAATGGGAAGATTAGTCCTAAACTGAAACGCAGCCACCGACGACGCTCCTCACCGGAGAGAGAGAGAGAGAGAGAGAGAGCGGCGTGAGGAAAGGAGGGGCAGGCGGCGGGACGTACAGCGCGGAGACGTAGCCGTCGGAGGAGCAGGTGACCATCCTCCAGCTGCAGGGGTCGACGGAGTTGATGTCCCAGTTGTCGAGCACGTTGTAGTGGTCCTGCAGCTCCGTCTTGATGGCCATGAGCGCCACCACTGCAGAAAGGTAGAGGTTCAGCTTCACCAAATCATCAAACAGCCAAGGGGAAGACTCTGCATCAGCTATGGCGAAGAAGCAACGGAAGCACCGGCATTGGCGTGCCTCACCAAATTGGGGGTTGCCAAGAAGGGAAACCGGAAATCCTTTACCAATTTGACTGAATCTTGTTGCGCCAGAAGACACTTTTTCTACTTGAGAGAAACACGGGGGAAGAAGCGAGATCGACAGAAGTGGTGGGTTTAGCTTTAAATTCGGAGCGAGGGAGGGGAGTGTTACCTTCGTAGTTGATGCCGGTGGGAGAGAGCGTGGAGGCGGCCGGCGGCAGGACCGCGCAGAGCACGCCGGCGGCGGCCACCACCCACCACCGCCACCGCGCCCACGTCTCCATCCCCTCCGCAGGCCGCAGATTCGCCCCGGCCAAGACGACGGCGACGACGGAGGAGAAGGCCGAACCAACCCGCACCGAAATTCCCCCTGCCTCCGCGCCGCGGCAGCAGAGCAGAAGGGAGCCCGCTCGGCCGCCGGAAGGAGAAGGAGAAGGAAGGCGATCAATCAAAATCAATCCCGCCCGCCCGCCTATCTAATCTAATCTACTACTAGCACCGCGCAGCAAGGGAAGCGAATGGAGGGGGAGAGAAGCAGGGGTAGGGAGGTTGGTGCTGGCGGAGTGGAGTGGGGGCAGGCAGGCAGATGCAGACGCAGAGGCCAACAGGCACCTGCCACACCGCACCCTATCGACCGATCCATGCCGCTGCCGCTGCTGCAAACCGCCAAAAGGACGCAGCCCCCTCTCTCTCTCTCTCTCTCTCTCTCTCTCTCTCTCTCTCTCTCTCTCTCTGTGACTGTGGCTGTGACTGACCGTGAGCGTGTACGCGCCCGACACGGACGCGCATGCCACCGGCGTGCGACCCACTCCCCGCTCCATGGCCGGCCCCAGGCTTTCGGCCCCTCCTTTCCACTTCTGTGTATGTGTGTGTATTCTCTCCACCACCTCGAGTATAATTGTTGAGCACTATCGAGCGTACATAGACAGACATCATCATACTGTACTGTACTACCAGCACCCAGCAACAAAAACAACACGACGCATTTTTGTGCCTCCGGATTTGCTAGCCCAGTCCTTCTTTATACCAACAACTATACCCTGCATACACACAATAATTCTGTCCGAGAAAGCTAAACTAATGAAAAATCCAAGGAAAGTGCGTAGGCCTTGCGTACCAGGGACGGCAGATGGTCCAATAATGCAGCCGAGATGATGGCCCCGGTGACAATCCTCTCCACCTCTCACTCTGTCTGTCTACATTTTTATATTTTTTTTGATTGAGTTGCGTCTGTCTACAGTTTTTTTTTATTTTTGAGTTGCGTCTGTCCTACAAAATTAACACTGAATCTACTACTACTAGCACTCACAAGCCACAACGACACATGCAAACAAATTACCAGCACCAAACTGTGCTACCACTGACTCCAGTACAGAGTTGAGCAAAAAACAATGCCCCACCGGAGTACTCCTACCTAGATTGGAATCGTTGTTGCGCTTGTCGCATTGGCCAACTCTAGCAACAAAACAGAGGGGCGCATGTTTGTCACAAACCGGTCTACGAAGCGGTCAGGCACGGGCCTCTACGCCGCGGTGAGTTGTTGCTGTACTCAACTGGATTATAAAACGGAATGACGGGGGATAAAAGAAAGGGGCCCGAGCCCGAGGGGAACCAACAAGGAACTTCCCAACGACACGCGCTGCACTGCACTGCACTGCACTGCCGACTCGACTCACATGCGACCGAGCCTTTTATTTCTCTTGTCCCGTCCCTGCTTGTCCTTCTCCCTCCACACTCTACCATAGGAGTAGATAGCTAGCCAGCGAGCCTGTTATCAGTGTCAAGAATCTTTATCCCTCGCGCTCACTCATCCGTCCAGGTCTTGTTTATTGGACTCTTCACAGTGTGTCCTTTTTTAATTGCCAAGATTTTAGAATTAAATTACTACTTTTTGCAGTGGGAGAGAAAAATGGATTAATCTCGAACTCTTGAGCTTGAATTCCTGAGGGACGCCGGGGAAGCGCTCGGTGAAGTCCAGTGGCATTAGCAGCCACTCCAGCTTCGGTTTAAGGTTGACCATGCAGTAGTGGGTTGGCCCGGACTCCTCATGAAAATGGCCGAAATTCATCGCTTGCTTGGGGGTGCCGGGAAGCTCCACCACCTCCTTGCCCTTCTCTTCGGTCGACACCATCTGCTTTCCCTTGGCATTTTCCAAAGGAGCATTCTTGATTTGGATTTTGAACAGTACGAATGAAGATCAATGAACAACACAACTGCAACACAACATAGCTGCTGGTCAGCATTGATTCGTCGCACTCACCTAGTCTTGAGCCCCTATTTATCCATCACCCCACTGTGTCTCTCTGTGTCTTCTATCATCGTCCACAACTATGTTTCACCGCCTCTCCATCGCCATGAACCCCATCCCGGCATTGGATGGAGGGCTTTCTTCCTTGGCTGCTCACCCGGTGACGGCGCCAAATTCACCAAGACCATGGAGGTGTGCTTTCAGTTCACCGGCATCGACGAGATGTATAAAGAGGCAGACGATGTGGTGTTGAAGGCGACGAACGAGGATTTGAAGACAATGCCACATGACCCAGTGAAAGGCGCTATGTCAGTGGAGATATTGCGTTGGACGATGGATAGGTCGAATTCGGCGATCCTGGTCAGCGAGCCAGATGGGCAAAGTATAGGCTTGCCAGACCTCCTCACGCCCAACCGGCCATCACGGTAGCGCTAGAGGACGGCCATGAAGCAGTGGACTGATGATCAGGGTGTCGACGCCAGACGACCGTGTAATGCCCATCGTTCTAGACGATGAAGATGAGGAGGAAATGATGGTAAATGCGATCAAGCCGGAGGTGGACAACGACAAGGGTATGGTCCTCCAAGTGCCTCCAGGGTGCCACTTCTATGATGTATCAGTGCTTGTAAGGTTGATTTACCCCCATCCCACAATCCCTTTGTACTAAAAAAAATCCCCTTATGAACCCTAAAATCCATCGGTACTATCTATATCCGGATGTGGTGTCAATCCCCTTTCGAACCCCCGACGTTCAATCAAATACCTAATGCTCGAATCTAATGTGTGAATCGAATGCGGAAATCGAAAGAGAGAAAAAGGGCTTACTGCCATTGTCGAACTCCTGCCAGTACGTTGGTGAAATCGGTGATCGACGCCGATGATCGACTTGTAGTTCTTCGCTCCGCCGCTCACCGCCACTGTTGTGAGATTGGGGAGAGTGAAGAGAGGGGAGAGAGAGTAGTGAGGGTAATTATGTTAGCGCTTCGAGAAACAAAGCGACGTCTCGAGCCTGCCTCCTCAAGCTGCATCACTCGGGCCTGGCTGTGGAAAAACGGCCGATTCGGTCGTTACCCCCAAGCCAAGCCCAAAGGTGCTTTAAGGTTTGTGCGGGCCAACATTTTCATGTGACCCAGGCAACCAAACAACCCATTTTGTCTGGTTGGGCTGTATAGAGCCTATCATGCACGCCAATGAATTTTTTAGACTTGAATGTTTTGTCCACGAGAACACGAAAAACACGGGAATCCTCATATCAGAGTCAAATCAAAGTTGAACCATGTGAAAATGCATCATTGACATGTTATTACGCCACTAAGGATCCCAGTCTCGTTCTTCGTGCGTAGAAATTTTAAAAAGAACTCCAGGTGGATTGTAAAATTCCCATACATTTCCTTTGAAATTGAGATCAAGGATAATATCCTCCTTTTTTTCCTTTGCTACATTCCTTTGAACCAAAGGCTTGAGCAATATGTCATCGCAGGAAAATTCCATGTTCCTATATGTTTCCTCCACTTTTCCTTTGAGCAAAGGTGGCCTTATGATTCTTGTGCAAATCAATAGACCGGATAAAAGCTAGTCACTGAAATTTTAAAAAGGTAATATCGTCTATTTGGTGAAGAGAGAAACATTGAGGAGCCATACATGCTAAATGTCGGTAGGTCCACTTAATGGTGTGTTCAACGTGATGAACATCCGAAACACACGACATACAAGGGCAATGCGGCATAGAGAAGGGGGGTGTTGAACTCGAAGGATTGCATGTGGCGACGACAAACTAAAGGAAGTTGAGGGGGAAGAGGAGGTAGTGGTGGGATGACAATTGTGTAGGAATGTGTCTATTTATCAATAGACCAAGCTTTTCGAAAGTATCAATCGATTCTGAAAGGTGCACTTAGTTTTATGAAAGTACAATCTTTTCCTTCCTTATGTTTTTTTCACTCACTTGTATTTTTTTTTACTGAACTGATCATTTTCTTATGACTAACATGTTATGTATATGCTCATATATGCACTTGTCTACATGAATGTGCACACACACACTATCAATGTGAGCAACACAGGAGACTAAACTGAATTGAGAGAGACCCGAGGAAAATCCAAATAATAAGACTTTGCAAAACTGGTTTTCTTTCCTAGTACGGTTTGAGTCTTCCATTCTCTCATTAAGCGACACACCGAATCTTAGAATCCAGTATTTGTCACTGGCAGTATCAGTCTGTTTCTTGTCAACAATTCATGTGCTTTCGTTTGCTTAAACATCCAACACGCCGTGCCATTTCAATCTTGTTTCTTGGACGTTTTTACATATTCCTACCTCACAAAAACGTTCTAAGATAAGCTTTTATTGCCCACGCGCCAGCTTCATTCCTTGAAGGTGTTGCATCTGTACCCGCGGGGCGACAACCCGTTTCACTGTCCTCTACAGAATCCGGGGCACGGCACGGGCACGGTACGCCGATGCGCTCCAAAGACAACAGGAGAATGTACAAGATTCGTGTGTACCACAGGGCTACTAGCTACTCATACGTAGGCCTGCTTGAATAGCATACAATTCGTATGGTACTTGCCATTATACCTGGCCATGGGAAGCCCGGCCCGACGCTGCGCTCGGGCCGGGCTCGGGCCTAGATTTTGAGCCTGGAGGCCGGGCCGGGCCGGGCCCAGGCCCATCGTTTTTGCGTTTTCCTAAAGGTTGGGCCGGGCCGGCCCGGAGCCTGACGGGCTTTCTTGTGTTCGGGCCGGGCTCGGGCCCAGAAAACATGCCCGGTGGCCGGGCCGGGCTGGGCCCGGGCCTGGGTTTTTTGCGTCGGGCTTGGCTAGGCCGGGCCCGAGGTATAGCCAGGTATACTTGCCATTATGCTTGGGCCCGGTGCGGAGAAAATTCCGCGGCCGGTGGGACAGGACAATGGCATGCATGGTGGTCGGATGCACTCGCTACTGCTTTACTTCTCCTTGACCTTCGTCCTTGCCGCCCACGGTGGAACTATGCCCTTCACCATCTTCTCTTCAATACGCCCTCATTTTATGATGACTTGCGTATTTTCGGGTGCCTTTGCTAATCCTAGCACTGCAGACTCCGCTCCTCACAAAGTCGCACCTCGTTCTATCGCTTGCATCTTCATCGGCTACCCTTCCAACTCCAAGGGATATCAGTGCTACGATCTCGTCTCCCACCGTGTGTTCACTTCCCGGCACGTTTACTTTGATGAGCATGTGTTTCGTTTGGTGGTACCTCCCATTGTTCCTCCGCCACTTTGTGGCGCGGGCTCTCGAGCCGCTCCCGAGGCGCTCATGGCGCCTCTCTTGGCCCGCCCGGCTTTGAGCCCCCCCCATGCGGCGCCTCCTCTGACCCAGCGGGCTCATGCCCCTCGGCGCCCACATTGTACTCATATATACCGTGCACATTGCACAGAATCAATACATCGTGCAATTATCACATCCAATATGTTGAAGTGCATGCTCTAGCCAATGCAACCAAAAGACCGATCTGATGGAAGAGACTAGGCAGCACATTATACGTCAACACTCCTCCTTACATGTGGCTCCCTCAGGCCTAAACATGGACCGAAAGTGGGCTGCAATTTAATTGTGCCAGCCGGGTCTTGAACTCAAGACCTCTTGGCTCCGATACCATGTAGAAGTGAATGCTTTAGCCAATGCAACCAAAAGACCGATCTGATGAAAGAGACTAGACAGCACATTATACGTCAACAAAAATCTCAGCCAAATAATAAGACTTCGCAAAACTAGGTTTTCTTTCCCAGTACGGTTTGAGTCTTCCATTCTCTCATGAAGTGACACACCTAATCTAGAATCCAGTATTTGTCATGGGCAGTATCGATCTGTTTGTTGTCAACAATGCACTTGCTTTTGTTTGTTTATAAACATCCAACACGCCGTGGCATTTCCATCTAGTTTCTTGGATGTTTACACATTTCTACTACCTCACAAAACTGTTTTAAGATAAGCTCGCCAGCTTCATTCATTGAAGGTGTTGCATTTGTACCCGCGGGGCGACAACCCGTTTCACTGTCCTCTACAGAATCCGGGGCACGGTACGCCGATGCGCTCCAAAGACAGACAGGGGAATGTACAAGATTCGCGTGTACCACGGGCTACCAGCTACTCAGACGTAGGCCTGCTTGAATAGCATACAATTCATATGGTACTTGCCATTATGCTTGGGCCCGGCGCGGAGAAAATTCCGCGGCCGGTGGGACGCGACACTGGCATGCATGTACGCAGTACGCGCGATGCTGCCTGCTGTCACGCCGGCTATGTCTATCTATCCAGGCAACCTAGCCTAGGAACGCAGATGCATTATGCGTGTACTTTGGCTCACCAATCCGCATGATTTGCTGCGCGCCTAATCATCCCACCATAAGAGGAGAGCATGATTTGGTGCCCCAAGCTCGTCTCATATCGCAAGGGCGGGCATGGCCATTACGTCGGACCTGACAGTCCGATCCCATCATAAATTGCATCAAATTCACTCTCAAGACCCGTCGGATCTATTTGCTATCTTCTCTCTTCTTTCTTCCTTGTGGCGTTCATCTCGCAGGTTCGCCGTCGTGCACACCGCAACCGTTTCTAGCTTCTGCGTCGCCAACTCCGGCAGGGCAGTCCTTTCTCACGTCCTCGTTGCGGGGAACGTTGTCGCCGGCCCGGTACGCCCGGCAATTCTCTGGCTCCAACAACCGCGTTATATCAGCGTCGCGCTGAAAAATCAGTGTTTTTTGCACGCGCTACTGCTCCGGGCGCTCCAACAGAAGCGCAAAAATCGCGCGCGGCATATCTGGTTCAGCGCACGGGCCGAAACGCCATCGCACGCCGCTTATTTGCTGCGCCCGCCCCCGCGCGCTGGACTCTCGAGCGCTCGCTCGCAACTCCACCTACCCCATCCAGTCGCGGCGCCCACGCCACCCCATTTATTCCGGCGACCGTTCCGGCGCTTCCCCGGCCTATCCACGCGCAGCGGGGGCTACCTCCGTCTCCCTCTAGTCACCGCCGCCCCTCGCGCGCGGAGGTCCTCCGATGAACAACGCCCGACCGCTCACTGCCGCTCGGCGCCTGCAAGGTGTTCGACAAAACGCCCGCAAGGTATGTATTGCTCAAACTTCATGAATTTGGTGCAAGTTTATTGTAGTTTTTAAATAGCCTAGTATTGAACATTGTAGATAAGTTCGTCGTATGATTCTTCGGAAGAAGAATTTGATATGGAAGAGGAGGACGATCTTGCAATGATCCTAGCTATGCACATCAATAAAAAACCGAAGCATGGTGGTTCAGCTATGGGTCGGCAGAAAATTTGAAGGGATAGGATCGATGCCCATAACAGATTGATGAAACACTATTTCATGGAGAATCCCACGTACCCGGAGTCGTACTTTCGTCGCTGGTTTAGGATGAACACCGAGTTGTTCAGGCGCATTGCAGAGAAACTAGCGAGCCATGACCGGGTTTTTCAGCAAAGGAGGAATGCCGCCGGAGAGCTCGGGCATAGCACCTTTCAAAAGGTGACAGCCGTTTTGTGTATGTTGGCATACAGTATCTCGGCTGATCTATTTGATGATCACTTGGCCATGGGTGAGAGCCAAGCCATCATGTGTGTCAAGCGCTTCGTAGTCGGAATTGTCCAAGTGTTTGCCCTGGGGTATTTGCGATCTCTCAATGCTGAAGACGCCGCAAGGCTATTGGAGATGAACAAAGCTCGCGGCTTCCCAGGTATGCTTGGCTTAATAGATTGCATGCATTGGAGTTGTAAGAATTGTCCAAAGGCATAGCATGGGCAATTCCAAGGCCAAAAAAAGGGTTCCACTATAATCCTTGAAGCGGTGGCCGATCAAGAGACTTGGATTTGGCATGCTTTCTTTGGAATGCGTGGATCTTTGAATGACATCAACATTGTCAACCGGTCACCACTAATGAATAAGATTGCAAATGGTGATTTGCCACCGGTGTAGTTTATAGCAAATGGTCGTACATACAACTATGGCTACTATCTTGCGGATGGCATCTACCCAAAGTGGCAAACATTTGTGAAGCCGTTGAAAAAACCGGAAGGTAAAAAAAATCTTGAATTCCACAATGCTCAGGCGGTGGCTAGAAAAGATGTGGAGAGAGCTTTTGGGATTTTGCAAGCCCAATTTGCTATTGTGAGAGGACCGGCTAGATTTTGGGATCGAAAAATGCTTTGGTACATCATGCACAATATGATCATCGAGAATGAGCGTGGCCAAGATGTAGACTACTCTCAGTATGAGCTCCTGGGACATCCCGTGCGAGTGCGACGGAGGGCTGAAAGGGTGGTCCGTTTTGTTGCCTCCTATCATGCCATTCGACGTCCCGCAGCGCATGATGATCTTCAGAAGGATCTCATTGAGGAGTGGTGGGCTTGGAATGTCCGACAAAGAGCATCATGATTTGTGCGTTTGATGTTGATTGTTGAACTATTTATTGTATTATTGAACTATTTGTTGTATTGAACGATAAACTATTTGTTTGAGTTGTAATAAAAGAAATTGAACTATTTATTGTTGATTTATTTTGTTTGTGTTTGATCTTTTTGCTTGTGTTTGGAATGCATATGTTGTTTGTGCGAGAGTCGCGCGCTGCATTTTAGCATGGCTGCTGGAGCAAGCACTGCCCGCCGCGCCAAACCAGGCGATGGGCACGCGGCAAAGTAGTTTTTAGCGTGCGGGGCGTTGGGCGGCTGTTGGAGATGCTCTTAGGAAAAACGATGGATTCCAATGCTTCGTCGGACGAGGAGTATGGACCGACGGAGTTTGATCAATTGATTCAAGATGAGTTCTTCGATTCTTCGGATTCCGACGAAGAAGTGGACATGAGCATGCAAGAGGAAATGGACCAGCCAGTGGAGCATATTCTCAACTTCAAGGGCTCAATCAAAGGGAGAAGAGTGATCAACCGGGATAGGGTGTTCGGAGCAAAGCTATTGCACAAGGACTACTTTGCTCCCAATCCTACTTTCTCGAATGATCCATGGTTAATTCCGTCGTCGTTTTCGCATGCGGAAACCATTGTTTTTCCGCATTGTGGAGGGAGTGGAGGCACACGACGACTAATTCAAGCTAACAAGGGATTGTTGTGGACAACTCTCTTTCTCTGCCAAGCAGAAGTGCACGACTGCTCTGAGGATGCTTGCATTTGGTACTACTACAGATGCCGTTGGTGAGATGGGTCAGGATGGGGGAGAGCACGAGCTTGAAGATTAATGTCAAGTTTGCCCGCGCCGTGGTGGAGGTGTTTGGATCTGGGTATCTCAAAGAACCAAATGTGCAGGACACGGAGAAGTTTTTGGCTATTGGAGAGGCAAGGGGTTTCAGGAATGCTCGGATTAATTGCTGCATGCATTGGCAATGGAAGAACTGCCCCAAAGATTTGTGGGGAATGTATTAAGGTCACACCAGAGAGGCCATCATCGTACTAGAAGCGGTGGCATCATACGACTTATTGATTTGGCATGCCCTTTCTGGAATGTCGGGTTCTCACAACGACATCAATAGGAGACTTTGCAATCAGGAATCATCGTCGTGCAACTACATCGTCAATGACCGAGACTACAACATGGGATACTATCTTGCCGATAGTATCTATTCTCAGTAGGCAGTGTTTGTGAAGAGCATCTCCGAACCGCATGGCAATAAACACATCCACTTTATAAAAATGCAGGAAGCGGCTGCTACCTCTTGAGCACTGCGTTGGTTTTCCCTTGAAGAGGGAAGGGTGATGCAGCAAAGTAGCGTAAGTATTTCCCTCAGTTTTTTAGAACCAAGGTATCAATCCAGTAGGAGTCCACGTGCGAGTCCCTCGAACCTACACAAACAAAAAAGAACCTCGCAACCAACGCGATAAAGGGGTTGTCAATCCCTTCACGGTCACTTACGAGAGTGAGATCTGATAGAGATGATAGGATAATATTTTTGGTATTTTTATGATAAATATGCAAAGTAAAATAAAAAGCAATAAAAATAGCTAAGTGTTGGAAGATTAATATGATGGAAAATAGACCCGGGGGCCATAGGTTTCACTAGTGGCTTCTGATACGTCTCAAACGTATCTATAATTTTTGATTATTCCATGCTATATTACATTCTGTTTTGGACATTATTGGGCTTTATTATACACTTCTATATTATTTTTGGGACTAACCTATTAACCGGAGGACCACCCCAGAATTGCTGTTTTTTTGCCTATTTCAGAGTTTCGCACAAAAAGAATATCAAACGGAGTCCAAACAGAATGAAACCTTCGGGAACGTGATTTTCGGAACGAACGTGATCAAGAGGACTTGGACCCTATGTCAAGACATCAACCAGGAGGGCACGAGGTAGGGGGGCGCGCCTACCCCCCAGGGCGCGCCCTCCACCCTCGTGGGCCCCCTGTTGCTCCACCGACGTACTCCTTCCTCCTATATATACCTACGTACCTCCAAACTACCAGATACGGAGCCAAAAACCTAATTCCACCGCCGCAACCTTCTGTACCCGTGAGATCCCATCTTGGGGCCTGTTAGGAGCTCACGCGGGGGGCATCGATCACGGAGGGCTTCTACATCAACACCATAGCCTCTTCGATGATGTGTGAGTAGTTTACCTCAGACCTTCGGGTCCATAGTTATTAGCTAGATGGCTTCTTCTCTCTTTTTGGATCTCAATACAATGTTCTCCCCCTCTCTCGTGGAGATCTATTCGATGTAATCTTCTTTTGCGGTGTGTTTGTTGAGACCGATGAATTGTGGGTTTATGATCAAGTTTATCTATGAACAATATTTGAATCTTCTCTGAATTCTTTTATGTATGAATGGTTATCTTTCCAAGTCTCTTCGAATTATCAGTTTGGTTTGGCCTACTAGATTGATCTTTCTTGCAATGGGAGAAGTGCTTAGCTTTGGGTTCAATCTTGCGGTGTCCTTTCCCTGTGTGATGAGGGGCAGCAAGGCACGATTGTATTGTTGCCATCGAGGATAACAAGATGGGGTTTATATCATATTGCATGAGTTTATCCCTCTACATCATGTCATCTTGCTTAAGGCGTTACTCTCTTCTTATGAACTTAATACTCTAGATGCATGCTGGATAGCGGTCGATGTGTGGAGTAATAGTAGTAGATGCAGGCAGGAGTCGGTCTACTTGTCTCGGACGTGATGCCTATATACATGATCATACCTAGATATTCTCATAACTATGCTCAATTCTGTCAATTGCTAAACAGTAGTTTGTTCACCCCCCGTAAATACTTATGCTCTCGAGAGAAGCCACTAGTGAAACCTATGGCCCCCGGGTCTATTTTCCATCATATTAATCTTCCAACACTTAGTTATTTTTATTGTCTTTTATTTTATTTTGCATCTTTATCATAAAAAATACCAAAAATATTATCTTATCATATCTATCAGATCTCACTCTCGTAAGTGACCGTGTAGGGATTGACAACCCCTTATCATGTTGGTTGCGAGGATTTATTTGTTTGTGTAGGTGCGAGGGACTCGTGCGTGGCCTCCTACTGGATTGATACCTTGGTTCTCAAAAACTGAGGGAAATGCTTACGCTACTTTGCTGCATCACCCTTTCCTCTTCAAGGGAAAACCAACGCAGTGCTCAAGAGGTAGCAAGAAGGATTTCGGCACCGCTGTCGGGAGTCTCACATAAAAGTCAACATACTAAGTACCCATCGCAAACCCTTATCTCCCGCATTACATTATTTGCCATTTGCCTCTCGTTTTCCTCTCCCCCACTTCACCCTTGCCATTTTATTTGCCCTCTTTTTCATTTTCCTTTTTTCTCATCAGATCTATTGTTTGCTTGTGTTACCATGTGCCTTCTTTTTGCTTGCATCTTCGCTTGCTAAAAGATTATGGATCCTCATCCACTTTCTAATCTCTTTAAGATATCCAATTATGATGAACCTATTGCTAGTGAGTTGAGTGCACTAGATTATCTTTATGAGGTTTGGCTTGAAATTCGTGAATCTGAAAATTGTGATGAAGTACTTTATGAAGCGATTAATGATAGCTCCTTGAATAAAAAGCATGATTGCAATGATTTTACTATAAATTCTCTTGATGCCAATTGTGCTAATAATATGCAAAACCCTAAGCTTGGGGATGCTAGTTTTGCTATGTCCTCTACTTGTTGCAATGATCATGATTGGGGTGATTCTTCTTATGATCTTGAAAATTTATTTAAGCCCCATGATGATTATGAGATTGATAATAATGTTTGCAATAATATTGAAAGTGGGTTTGGAAGAGTTTCAACTTTAGATCCCACATATTTGGAGTATGTTCAATCTTATGATATTTCTGATAAAAGTGGGTTTGAAGAGGTCATGACTTTAGTTAATGATATTCCCACTATTTTGGAAGAGTGTCAACTTTGCATGCATGTGGATCATGTAGGATTTTTTTATGTAATAGCTATATTGTTGAATTTGAATATGATCCCACATGTAATTATTATGAGAGAGGAAAATATGGTTGGAGAAATTTTCATGTTACTAAATTACCTCTCGTCATGTTGAGATTGCTATTGTTTCTTTCCTCTTCCTTGCATATGCTAGTTTTTGCTTGCTATGATCATTTGTTTGCCTATAAGATGCCTATGCATAGGAAGTATGTTAGACTTAGATGTGTTTTTCACATGTTTTATGATTCTCTCTTTGTGCTTCAATTCTTGTTTTTCATGTGAGCATCATCGAAATTATCAATGCCTAGCTAGGGGCGTTAAACGATAGCGCTTGTTGGGAGGCAACCCAATTTTATTTCAGTTTTTTTGTTTTTCGCTTCTGTTTAGGAATAAAAATTTGATCTAGCCTCTGATTAGACTTGTTTTTATGTTTTAATTAGTGTTTGTGCCAAGTTTAACCTATAGGATCTTCTTGGATGATAGTTATTTGATCTTGCTAAAAATTGCAGAAACTTTATGTTCCCGAAAATAATTGTTAAAAGTCACTAGAACGTGATACAATATTGATTCCAATTGCTACTGATCAATAAAAAAATTATATAGGTCGTCCTATTTTGGCTGAATTTTTGGAGTTCCATAAGTTTGCATTAGTTACAGATTACTACAGACTGTTCTGTTTTTGACAGATTCTGTTTTTCGTTTGTTGTTTGCTTATTTTGATGAATCTATGGCTAGTAAAAGAGTTTATAAACCATAGAGAAGTTGGAACAACCCGTCGCCCCCGCTTCATCTCCCAGGAGGTGACTCGGGCGGATCCCCATGCCGCCGCCGCCACCAACCCCTCCTCCTCATCCCTCCCTCGCCACCGCCGGCGCACGTCGACGGGCAAAGCCCACCGGCGGCCGGCGGCGGCGGGGCCTTCTTCTCACGCGCGTAGGAGGCCATCGCGTCCAGATCTCGCGTAGGCTGCTGAGTCAGGGGATCGAGTCGTCAGCTTCGACCTGCTGCTGCTCGATTCGGGGTCGTGGCGGCCTCCTCCATGCATGGTGCAGCAGGCTCCTGGTGATCCACACCGATCTACGAATTGTGGCTACACTAGAGTCAACGCATGCTGGGACGTTGGAGGCGTGAGGCAAGGAGGCGATCTAAGGTGTGTCATATCAGTGGCGACAACATGCAGCCATCTTCGACGCATCTCTGCATTCATCTTTGCGTGGGCCGACTCGGGCGGCGGCTAGATCCGCTTCTTCCGGCAGTCTCCCCGTGCGCCATTCCCTTGCTGTTGTCGGTCGGCGCCACCGGGCTTGCCTGCACGACCGACAGCGGTGATGGGGTTCCGTTCCCATGGCTCTTTCAGCAGCGATTGGCGAGATGCAAATGGTGGCTGATCCTTGGGTTCTTTCGCCTAAGATGGTGTTCTACCGGTTGCCGGCCCTCATGGATCTGGCCGTTGACGAGTTCCGGAATGCTCCGCCGAAGATCTTCATTGGGTGCTTGACGCCTGTAGATTGCCGGATCGGATGGGATTCGGTCGTGTGCGCCCCTATTTCAGCCTGAGTTGCTTCAGGAGGGTGTGACGCGAAGCTTCGACATCTGTTGACATTATGGGACACGTCGGTATTTCAATTCCC
This sequence comes from Aegilops longissima, assembly GCA_021605205.1. Lineage (NCBI taxonomy): Eukaryota > Viridiplantae > Streptophyta > Magnoliopsida > Poales > Poaceae > Aegilops > Aegilops longissima. The sequence continues at coordinate 64,636,524 of CM038678.1, read as the reverse complement.
ATGGTGATGACAATGATGGAGAATGTCATGGTGGCTAAGGTCTGAGGCCTTGTAATGGTGGATCGACTCTTCATGGTGATGAGGACTTTGCTTGGTGATTCGTGACTCGTAGCAACGACATCGGCAAGTGGGGGCAGCAACACAGGTGCATAGTCTTAGCTTTCAGGGTGAAAACCCAAGATCTGGCCTTAATAGATTGTGCCTGGCAATGACCTTGTTAAAGACACTGTTTTGAGAGCGCGGATCTTCTCCAGGGTGAAAACCTAAGATCTAGGATCGGGGCGATGACGGTGCTTGTGCACTGTTTCCTTCTTGGCGGCGTCGCTTTTGGAGAATTTGGACTTCGGGTGTTGTCTAGGTGGTGGTTCGTGCTGCAGCTACAAGAAATCGATCACTGTAGCAGGATTTTTTTCTTCTGCTTCCTTTTGTTTTTGGCTATGTGCATCCGTAATGTCTTTATGACATTATTGTTGCAGAGGCTGGGTGTAATTGGTATCTCCGTGATATTAATATATTCCCTTTGTCGAAAATAGAGAAGTTGGAATACAGTAGGTTTAACACCAATATAAATAAATAATGAGTTCACTACAGTACCTTGAAGTGGTCTTTTGTCTTCTTTCACTAACGGAGCTCACAAGATTTTCTGTTAAGTTTTGTGTTGTGAAGTTTTCAAGTTTTGGGTAAAAGATTTGATGGATTATGGAACAAGGAGTGGCAAGAGCCTAAGCTTGGGGATGCCCATGGCACCCCAAGATAATCTAAGGACACCTAAAAGCCAAAGCTTGGGGATGCCCGGGAAGGCATCCCCTCTTTCGTCTACTTCCATCGGTAACTTTACTTGGAGCTATATTTTTATTCACCACATGATATGTGTTTTGCTTGGAGCGTCTTGTATGATTTGAGTCTTTGCTTTTTAGTTTACCACAATCATCTTTGTTGTACACACCTTTTGAGAGATACACACTTGATTCGGAAATTGTTAGAATACTCTATGTGCTTCACTTATATCTTTTGAGTTATATAGTTTTTTCTCTAGTGCTTCACTTATATCTTTTAGAGCACGGTGGTGGATTTTTTTTATAGAAACTATTGTTCTCTCATGCTTCACTTAGATTATTTTGGGAGTCCTACAAAACAGCATGATAGTTTGCTTTAACAATAATAGGCATTCAAGATTAGTAAAGAAAAAAAGAAAAAATTCTTATGAGTGTGTTGAATACTATGAGAAGTTTGATGCTTGATAATTGTTTTGAGATATGAAGATGGTGATATTAGAGTCATTCTAGTTGAGTAGTTTTGAATTTGAGAAATACTTGTGTTAAAGTTTGTGATTCCCGTAGCATGCACGTATGGTGAACCGTTATGTGATGAAGTCGGAGCATGATTTATTTATTGATTGTCTTCCTTATGAGTGGCGGTCGGGGACGAGTGATGGTCTTCTCCTACCAATCTATCCTCCTAGGAGCATGCGCGTAATACTTTGCTTTCATAACTTGTTGATTTTTGCAATAAGTATATGAGTTCTTTATGACTAATATTGTGTCCATGGATTATACGCACTTTTCTTCCTTCCACCATTGCTAGCCTCTCTAATACCGTGCACTTTTCGCCGATATCATATACCCACCAAATACCTTCCTCAAAACAGCCACCATACCTACCTATCATGTCATTTCCATAGCCATTCCGAGATATATTGCCATGCAACTTACCACCGTTCCGTTTACTATGACATGCTCCATCATTGTCATATTGCTTCGCATGATCATGTAGTTGACATTGTATTTGTGGCAAAGCCACCGTTCATAATTTCTTTCATACATGTCACTCTTGATTCATTGCATATCCCGGTACACCGCCGGAGGCATTCACGTAGAGTCATATTTTGTTCTAAGTATTGAGTTGTAATTGTTGAGTTGTAAGTAAATAAAAGTGTGATGATCATCATTTTTAGAGCATTGTCCCAAGTGAGGAAAGGATGATGGAGACTATGATTCCCCCACAAGTCGGGATGAGACTCCAGACTAAAAACAAGAGGTCATAAAAAAAAGGCCCAAATAAAAAAAATGGGAGAAAAAGAGAGAAGGGACAATGTTACTATCCTTTTACCACACTTGTGCTTCAAAGTACCACCATGATCTTCATGATAGAGAGTCTCCTATTATATCACTTTCATATACTAGTGGGAATTTTTCATTATAGAACTTGGCTTGTATATTCCAATGATGGGCATCCTCAAAATGCCCTAGGTCTTCGTGAGCAAGCGAGTTGGATGCACACCCACTTAGTTTCTTTTGTTGAGCTTTCATATACTTATAGCTCTAGTGCATCCGTTGCATGGCAATCCCTACTCACTCACATTGATATCTATTAATGGGCATCTCCATAGCCCGTTGATACGCCTAGTTGATGTGAGACTATCTTCTCCTTTTTGTCTTCTCCACAACCACCATTCTATTCCACATATAGTGCTATGTCCATGGCTCACGCTCATGTATTGTGTGAAGATTGAAAAAGTTTGAGAACGTCAAAAGTATGAAACAATTGCTTGGCTTGTCATCGGGGTTGTGCATGATTTAAATATTTTGTGTGGTGAAGATAGAGCATAACCAGACTATATGATTTTGTAGGGATAACTTTCTTTGGCCATGTTATTTTGAGAAGACATAATTGCTTAGTTAGTATGCTTGACGTATTATTATTTTTATGTCAATATTAAACTTTTTGTCTTCAATCTTTCGGATCTGAATATTCGTACCACAATTAAGAAGAATTACATTGAAATTATGCCAAGTAGCATTCCACATCAAAAATTCTGTTTTTATCATTTACCTAATCGAGGACGAGCAGGAATTAAGCTTGGGGATGCTTGATACATCTCCGACGTATCTATAATTTTTTATTGTTCCATGCTATATTATATTCTGTTTTGGACATTGTTGGGCTTTATTATACACTTCTATATTATTTTTGGGACTAACCTATTAACCGGAGGCCCACCCCAGAATTGCAGTTTTTTGCCTATTTCAGAGTTTCATAGAAAAAGAATATCCAACGGAGTCCAAACGGAATGAAACCTTCAGGAACGTGATTTTCGGAACGAACGTGATCCAGAGGACTTGGACCCTATGTCAAGACATCAACCAGGAGGGCACGAGGTAGGGAGGCGCGCCTACCCCCCAGGGCGCGCCCTCCACCCTCGTGGGCCCCCTGTTGCTCCACCGACGTACTCCTTCCTCCTATATATACCTACGTACCCCTAAACTACCAGACACGGAGCCAAAACCTAATTCCACCGCCGCAACCTTACAGACCCGTGAGATCCCATCTTGGGGCCTGTTAGGAGTTCACGGGGGGGCATCGATCACGGAGGGCTTCTACATCAACACCATAGCCTCTCCGATGATGTGTGAGTAGTTTACCTTAGACCTTCGGGTCCATAGTTATTAGCTAGATGGCTTCTTCTCTCTTTTTGGATCTCAATAGAATGTTCTCCCCCTCTCTCGTGGAGATCTATTCTGTGTAATCTTCTTTCGCGGTGTGTTTGTTGAGACCGATGAATTGTGGGTTTACGATCAAGTTTATCTATGAACAATATTCGAATCTTCTCTGAATTCTTTTATGTATGATTGGTTATCTTTGCAAGTCTCTTCGAATTATTAGTTTGGTTTGGCCTACTAGATTGATCTTTCTTGCAATGGGAGAAGTGCTTAGCTTTGGGTTCAATCTTGCGGTATCCTTTTCCAGTGATAGTAGGAGCAGCAAGGCACGTATTGTATTGTTGCCATTGAGGATAACAAGATGGGGTTTGTATCATATTGCATGAGTTTATCCATCTACATCATGTCATCTTGTTTAAGACGTACTCTGTTCTTATGAAGTTAATACTCTAGATGCATGCTGGATAGCGGTCGATGTGTGGAGTAATAGCAGTAGATGTAGGCAGGAGTCGGTCTACTTGTCTCGGACGTGATGCCTATATACATAATCATACCTAGATATTCTCATAACTACGCTCAATTCTGTCAATTGCTCAACAGTAATTTGTTCACCCACCGTAAATACTTATGCTCTTGAGAGAAGCCACTAGTGAAACTTATGGCCGCCGGGTCAATTTTCCATCATATTAATCTTCCAACAATTAGTTATTTTTATTGCCTTATATTTTATTTTGCATCCTTATCATAAAAAATACCAAAAATATTATCTTATCATATCTATTAGATCTCACTCTCGTAAGTGACCGTGTAGTGATTGACAACCCCTTATCGTGTTGGTTGCGAGGATTTATTTGTTTGTGTAGGTGCGGGGGACTCGTGCGTGGCCTCCTACTGGATTGATACCTTGGTTCTCAAAAACTGAGGGAAATACTTACGCTACTTTGCCGCATCACCCTTTCCTCTTCAAAGGAAAACCAACGCAGTGCTCAAGAGGTAGCAGCTTCTCTCAAGATAGCATAAGTATTTGCGATGGGTAAACAAATTACTGTCGAGCAATTGATAGAGTTGAGCATAGTTATGAGAATATCTAGGTATGATCATGTATATAGGCATAACGTCCGAGACAAGTAGACCGACTCCTGCCTGCATCTACTACTATTACTCCACACATCGACCGCTATCCAGAATGCATCTAGAGTATTAAGTTCATGAAGAACAGAGTAACACATTAAGAAAGATGACCTGATGTAGAGGGATAAACTCATGCAATATGATATAAGCCCCATCTTTTTATCCTCGATGGCAACAATACAATACGTGCCTTGCTGCCCCTACTGTCACAGGGAAAGGACACCGCAAGATTGAACCCAAAGCTAAGCACTTCTCCCATTGCAAGAAAGATCAATCTAGTAGGCCAAACTAAACTGATAATTCAAAGAGACTTGTAAAGATAACCAATCATACATAAAAGAATTCAGAGAAGATTCAAATATAGTTCGTAGATAATCTTGATCATAAACCCACAATTTATCGGATCTCGACAAACACACCGCAAAAGAAGATTACATCGAATAGATCTCCACAAGAGAGGGGGGGAACATTGTATTGAGATCCAAAAAGAGAGAAGAAGCCATCTAGCTAATAACTATGGACCCGAAGGTCTAAGGTAGACTAATCACACTTCATCGAAGAGGCCTTGGAGATGATGTAGAGGCCCTCCGTGATCAATGCCCCCTCCGGCGGAGCACCCGGAAAGGCCCCAAGATGGGATCTGATACGTCTCCAACGTATCTATAATTTTTGATTGCTCCATGCTATATTATCTACTGTTTTGGACCATATTGGGCTTTATTTTCCACTTTTATATTATTTTTGGGACAGACCTATTAACAGGAGGCCCAACCCAAAATTGTTGTTTTTTGCCTATTTCAGTGTTTCGAAGAAACGAAATATCAAACATAGTCCAAACGGAATGAAACCTTCGGGAACGTGATTTTCTTACCGAATATGATCCAGGAGACTTGGACCCTACGTCAAGCAACCAACAGGGAAGGCACGAGGTAGGGGGCGCGCCCTCCCCCCAGGCACGCCCTCCACCCTCGTCGGCCCCCTGTTGCTTCACCGACGTACTTCCTCCTCCTATATATACCTACGTACCCCCAAACGATCAGATACGGAGCCAAAAACCTAATTCCACCGCCACAACTTCCTGTATCCACGAGATCCCATCTTGGGGCCAGTTCCGGAGCTCCGCCGGAAGGGGAATCCACCATGGAGGGCTTCTACATCATCATAGCCTCTCCGATGAAGTGTGAGTAGTTTACCTCAGACCTTCGGGTCCATAGTTAGTAGCTAGATGGCTTCTTCTCTCTTTTTGAATCTCAATACAATGTTCTCCCCCTCTCTCGTGGAGATCTATTCGATGTAATCTTCTTTTTGCGGTTTGTTTGTTGAGACCGATGAATTGTGGGTTTATGATCAAGATTATCTATGAGCAATATTTGAATCTTCTCTGAATTATTTTATGTATGATTGGTTATCTTTGCAAGTCTCTTCGAATTATCCTTTGGTTTGGCCAACTAGATAGGTAGTTCTTGCAATGGGAGAAGTGCTTAGCTTTAGGTACAATCTTGCGGTGTCCTTTCCCAGTGACAGTAGGGGCAGCAAGGCACGTATTGTATTGTTGCCATCGAGGATAACAAGATGGGGTTTTATCATATTGCATGAATTTATCCTCTACATCATGTCATCTTGCTTAAGGCGTTACTCTGTTTTCATTAAGTTAATACTCTAGATGCATCTTTGGATAGCGGTCGATGAGTTGAGTAATAGTAGTAGATAGATGCAGCAGAGTCGGTCTACTTGTCTCGGACGTGTTGCCTATATACATGATCATACCTAGATACTCTCATAACTATGCTCAATTCGTCAATTGCTCAACAGATAATTTGTTCACCATCGTAGAATACTTATGCTCTTGAGAGAAGCCACTAGTGAAATCTATGGCCCCCGGGTCTATTCTCTATCATATTAATCTTCCATCACTTTATTATTGCTTTGCTTTTACTTTGCTTTTTATTTTACTTTGCATCTTTATACCAAAAATACAAAAAATATTATCTATCATCTCTTTCAGATCTCACTCTCGTAAGTGACCCTGAAGGGATTGACAACCCCTAATCGCATTGGTTGCGTTGAGCTATTTGTTTTGTGTAGGTACGAGGGACTGCTATGTCTTGGGCTTGCGTTGGTTTTCCTCGAAGAGGAGAGGGTGATGCAGCAAGTGTAGCGTAAGTATTTCCCTCAGTTTTGAGAACCAAGGTATCAATCCAAAGAGGAGGCTCCTCAAAAGTCCCACACACCTACACAAACAACTGAGAACTCGAACCAACGCAATAAAGGGTTTTCAATCCTTCACGCCACTTCATGTAAAGTGAGATCTAATAAAGATAGTATGATAAGATAAATATATTTTTGGTATTTTATAGTATAGATGTAAAAAGTAAAGATGCAAGTAAATGTAGATTGAAAGCAAATATGACAAGAGATAGACCCGGGGGCCATAGGTTTCACTAGTGGCTTCTCTCAAGATAGCATAAGTATTACAGTGGGTGAACAAATTACTGTCGAGCAATTGATAGAAAAGCGCATAGTGATGACCCACAAGTATAGGGGATCTATTGTAGTCCTTTCGATAAGTAAGAGTGTCGAACCCAACGAGGAGTAGAAGGAAATGATAAGCGGTTTTCAGCAAGGTATTCTCTGCAAGTACTTAAATAAGTGGTAACAGATAGTTTTGTGATAAGATAAATTGTAACGAGCAACAAGTAACAAGAGTAAATAAAGTGCAGCAAGGTGGCCCAATCCTTTTTGTAGAAAAGGACAAGCCTGGACAAACTCTTATATAAGGAAAGACGCTCCTGAGGACACATGGGAATATCGTCAAGCTAGTTTTCATCACGTTCATATGATTCGCGTTCGGTACTTTGATAATTTGATATGTGGGTGGACCGGTGCTTGGGTGTTGTTCTTACTTGAACAAGCATCCCACTTATGATTAACCTCTATTGCAAGAATCCGCAACTACAACAAAAGTATTAAGGTAAACCTAACCATAGCATGAAACATATGGATCCAAATTAGCCCCTTACGAAGCAACGCATAAACTAGGGTTTAAGCTTCTGTCACTCTAGCAACCCATCATCTACTTATTAATTCCCAATGCCTTCCTCTAGGCCCAAATAATGGTGAAGTGTTATGTAGTCGACGTTCACATAACACCACTAGAGGCTAGACAACATACATCTCATCAAAATATCAAACGAATACCAAATTCACATGACTACTAATAGCAAGACTTCTCCCTTGTCCTCAGGAACAAACGTAACTACTCACAAAGCATATTCATGTTCATAATCAGAGGGATAATAATATGCAATAAGGATCTGAACATATGATCTTCCACCAAATAAACCAACTAGCATCAACTACAAGGAGTAATCAACACTGCTAGCAACCTACTAGCACCAATCCCGGACTTGGAGACAAGAATTGGATACAAGAGATGAACTAGGGTTTGGAGATGAGATGGTGCTGGTGAAGATGTTGATGGAGATTGCCCTCTCCCGATGAGAGGGGCGTTGGTGATGATGATGACGATGATTTCCCCATCCTGGAGGGAAGTGTCCCCGACAAAACAGCTCTGCCGGAGCCCTAGATTGGTTCCGCCAAGGTTCCGCCTCGTGGCGGCGGAGTCTCGTCCCGAAAGGTTGCTTATTGTTTTTTTTCTCATCGAAAGACTTCATATAGGAGAAGATGGGCGTCGGAGAGCCACCAGGGGGCCCACGAGGTAGGGGGGCGTGCCCTGGCGGGGGCACCCTTGTGAGCAGGGTGTGGGCCCCCTGGCCTTCATCTTTGGCGACGATCTTTCTCTATTTATTTTAAGATATTCCGTGGAGTTTCAGGACTTTTGGAGTTGTGCAGAATAGGCCTCCAATATTTGCTCCTTTTCCACCTAGAATTCCATTTGCGGCATTCTCCTCTTCATGTAAACCTTGTAAAATAAGAGAGAATAGCCATAAGTATTGTGACATAACGTGAAATAACAGCCCATAATGCGATAAATATCGATATAAAAGCATGATGCAAAACGGACGTATCAACTCCCCCAAGCTTAGACCTCGATTGTCCTCAAGCGAAAAGCCGATAACAATAAATATGTCCTCATGTTTAGAGGTAGAGGCGTCGATAAAAATAAAATACGGACATGAAGGCATCATGATTGTTCTCATAACAGCAACACATATAGATTTTGTCATATGATTACTTATGTTCAAGTGATGATCTTTTCACGATGCAAAAGTATGAATCAGAAACCTTATTGAGCACCAACAAACTATAACCTCAGTCATTGAAGCAATTGCAATTTATCATAACATCGGAAATAGTCTATGTCAGAGCTTAAAAGCAAGTCCACATACTCAAATATCATTTAGTCCTTCATAATTGCTAACACTCACGCAATACTTGTGGTTACGGAGTTTTAATTGGACACAGAGAAAGATAGGGGCTTATAGTTTTGCCCCACAACCTTTTACCTCAAGGGTAATGTCAACAATAATAATTCATGCTCCCCTACATCCAATTAGATATGTATATCATGTTCTTTCCAACATGCTGGGCTTGCCAAAGGATAAAATGAAAAAGGAAAGGTGAAGATCACCGTGACTCTTGCATAAGGTAGAGGATAATAATAAAATATAGGCCCTTCGCAGAGGGAAGCAGAGGTTGCCATGCGCTTTTATGGTTGGATGCACAAAATCTCAATGCGAAAGAACGTCACTTTATATTGCCCTTGTGATATGAACCTTTATTATGCAGTCCGTCGCTTTTATTACTTCCACATCACAAGATCGTATAAAGCTTATTTCTCCCACACCAGGCAATGATAATATATCTATATGTGAAACCTCTCTTTCCTTATTACTTCCTATTAATTGCAACGATGACCAAAGCTATGTTTGCCAAGTCCCAACAACTTTTAATCATCATACTTTTTCTATGTGAAGTCATTACTCTCAATAAGATCAATATGAACTCTTTGTTTCTTTTTATTCTTTTTCTTCTTTATTTTCTTTTATTCACCAAAGATCATGGCAAAATAATCAAGCCCTTGACTCAACACTAAACTTTATTATATATATAGCTCACAGACTCGATTACATAGAGAGATCATAAAGCAAAACTCGAAACTAGATCATGCCATGACTTTATTCTACTAAATCAAGATACTACTAAAAGGATCGAACTAAGAAAAACGGTAAAGGTAGGAGTTGTGATTGTAATACGATACCGAGGCACCTCCCCCAAGCTTGGCAGTTGCCAAGGGGAGTGCCCATACCCATGTGATTATGTCTCCTTCGTTGGTGAAGAAGGTGGTGGTGATGTTGACTTAGTTGATGGCATAGACTTCTCCCTTAATTTGCGCTTCAGGACGGAATTTTGGTCCCTCAAATCATCAATCTCCCACTCCAGGGTTAATATCTTTTTGCATAAGTCCTGCTTATTTTCCTGCAAGAGACGAAAAGGGATAAACTCGATCTTTGGTTTCTTTACCCTATCAGAGAGACTTGACTTTTTGAACTCCACATGCATGTCCCCATGTTGAGGTAATGGGGCTTCATCTTCATCTGAGCTCGTCTCCTCCTTCCCCTTGGGTTCATAGCCCTCTTCTTCCTCCATAGTCCAACCATCGTGCTCCATGTCTCCATAGACCTTAGGATTTGCTAGGTAATCATCCACATAGCTTTCTCCTTCCAAATCCTGGGACGACATATTAATCTAATCTGCAGCAGCAATAGCTCGAAACAAGAACAGAGGATATTTGCGTGATACGGGAGTCAAAACCTTTCGGAGAATATATAATGAATTTTTACCGACCAAAATACGTATCGTGCAAGAAAACAGGGTCCGGAGGGCACACGGGGTGCTCACGAGGTAGGGGGGCGCGCCCAGGGTGGTAAGGCGCGCCCACCACCCTCATGGGGCCCTCATGTCCTTCCCGGGCTGCTACTTATTTTTATATTTTTCTAAATATTCCAAAACGGATAAATATTGCCTTAAAAATTGTTTTGGAGTCGGTTTACTTACCGTACCACATACCTACTCCTTTTCGAAGTCTGAAACGTTCCGTAAAGTGTCCCTTATGTATTCCCCCGGGGTTACGGTTTCAATAATATTGGTTTCAACATTTATGGGATTACCTGAGATATAATGTTTGATCCTTTGACTGTTTACCACCTTCGGATTTGTGCCTTCGAAGTTGTTGATTTTTATGGCACCGGAACGATAGACCTCTTCGATAATGTAGGGACCTTCCCATTTAGAGAGAAGTTTTCCTGCAAAAAATCTTAAACGAGAGTTGTATAGCAATACATAATCACCTACATTAAACTCACGCTTTTGTATCCTTTTGTCATGCCATCTTTTAACTTTTTCTTTAAACAACTTAGCATTTTCATAAGCTTGGGTTCTCCATTCATCAAGTGAGCTAATATCAAATAACCTCTTCTCACCGGCAAGTTTCAAATCATAGTTGAGCTCTTTAATAGCCCAAAATGCCTTATGTTCTAGTTCAAGAGGTAAGTGACATGCTTTTCCATAAAACATTTTATACGGAGACATACCCATAGGATTCTTATATGCAGTTCTATATGCCCATAATGCATCATCAAGTTTCTTGGACCAATTCTTTCTAGACCTATTAACAGTCTTTTGCAAAATTAATTTGAGTTCTCTATTGCTCAATTCTACTTGACCACTAGACTGCGGGTGATAAGGAGACGCAATTCTATGATTAACGTCATATTTAGCAAGCATTTTACGGAAAGCACCATGAATAAAGTGTGAACCCCCATCAGTCATTAAATATCTAGGGATTCCAAACCTTGGAAAAATAACTTCCTTAAGCATTTTAATAGAAGTGTTATGATCAGCACTACTAGTTGGAATAGCTTCTACCCACTTAGTAACGTAATCAACAGCAACCAAAATATGCGTATATCCATTAGAGGCAGGAAAAGGTCCCATATAATCAAAGCCCCAAACATCAAATGGTTCAATAACAAGTGAATAATTCATAGGCATTTCTTGACGTCTACTAATATTACCAATTCTTTGACATTCATCACAAGACAAAACAAACTTACGGGCATCTTTGAAGAGAGTGGGCCAATAAAAACCGGATTGTAATACCTTATGTGCAGTTCTATCTCCAGCGTGGTGTCCTCCATATGCTTCGGAGTGACACTTGCGTAGGATCTGTTCCTGTTAATGCTCAGGTACACAACGTCTAATAACACCATCTACTCCTTCTTTATAATGATGTGGGTCATCCCAAAAGTAATGTCGCAAATCATAGAAAAACTTTTTCTTTTGTTGGTATGTGAAGCTAGGTCGTATAAATTTAGCAACAATATAATTAGCATAATCAGCATACCATGGAGTGCTACGAGAAGTGCTTATGACATTTAGTTGTTCATCAGGAAAGCTATCATCAGTAGGTAGTGGGTCATCAAGAACATTCTCTAACCTAGATAAGTTATCTGCAACGGGGTTCTCAGCTCCTTTTCTATCAACAATATGCAAATCAAATTCTTGCAGCAAGAGAACCCATCTAATAAGTCTAGGTTTTGCATCTTTCTTTTCCATAAGATATTTAATAGCAGCATGATCAGTGTGAATAGTTACTTTAGAATCAACAATATATGGTCTAAATTTATCACAAGCAAATACAACTGCTAAAAGTTCCTTTTCGGTAGTAGCATAATTTCTTTGAGCATTGCCTAGAGTCTTACTAGCATAATGGATAACATTTAATTTCTTATCAACTCTTTGCCCTAGAACAGCACCTACAGACATAATCACTAGCATCATACATAATTTCAAAGGGTAAATTCAATCGGTGGCTGAACAACAGGTGCAGAGACTAATGCTTTCTTAAGTATTTCAAATGCTTCTACACAATCATCATCAAAGACAAATGGTACATCTTTTTGTAATAAATTAGTCGAGGCGAGAAATTTTGAGAAGTCCTTAATGAACCTCCTATAAAATCCGCGTGACCAAGGAAACTTCTTATACCTTTGATGTCCTTGGGACATGGCATCTTTTCAATAGCATCAACCTTGGCTTTATCAACTTCAATACATCTTTCAGAAACTTTGTGCCCCAAGACAATACCTTCATTAACCATAAAGTGGCACTTTTCCCAATTCAATACAAGATTAGTTTCTTCACATCTCTGCAAAACTCGATCAAGATTGCTGAAGCAATCATCAAAAGAGGAACCATAGATGGAAAAATCGTCCATGAAAACCTGACAAATTTTTTCACAAAAATCAGAGAATATAGCCATCATGCATCTTTGAAAGGTAGCAGGTGCATTACATAAACCAAAAGGCATACGTCTATAAGCAAAAGTACCAAAAGGGCAAGTAAAAGTAGTCTTTGATTGATCTTTAGCCGACACAGGTATTTGAGAGAAACCAGAATAAACATCTAGGAAGCAATAATGTGTATGTTTGCATAATCTTTCTAGCATTTGATCAATAAAAGGTAAGGGGCAGTGATCTTTCTTAGTAGCTTTATTTAGTTTGCAGAAATCAATTACCATCCTATAACCTGTGGTAATTCTTTGCGGGATCAATTCATATTTATCATTAGGGACAACAGTAATACCTCCCTTCTTAGGGACATAATGGACAGGTCTTACCCACTGACTATCAGCAACGGGATAAATTATACCTGCCTCCAGAAGCTTGAGTATTTCTTTCCTTACCACTTCTTTCATTTTAGGATTCAAACGTCGTTGAGGATCACGAACTGGTTTGGCATCCGCTTCCAAATTTATTTTATGTTGACATAGAGTGGGACTAATGCCCTTAAAATCATCATGAGTATATCCAATAGCAGCACAGTGCTTCTTCAGAGTTTTCAATAATCTTTCTTCTTCATGCTCTGAAAGGTTAGCACTAATAATAACAGGATATATTTTATTTTCATCAAGATAAGCATATTTAAGATTATCAGGCAACGGTTTAAGCTCAAACACGGGATCACCCTTGGGTGGAGGAGGAACCCCTAGGATTTCAATAGGCAAATTGTGTTGCAGAATAGGTTCCTGTTTAAAGAATACTTCATCTATTTCCCTTCTCTCATTCATAAACATATCATTTTCATGGTCTAGCAAATATTGTTCTAAAGGATCACTAGGAGGTACAGCAATAGAAGCAAGACCAATTATTTCATCCTTACTAGGAAATTCTTCTTCACGATGTTGTTTACTAAATTTAGAGAAATTAAACTCATGAATCATATCATCCAAGCCAATAGTAACAACATTCTTTTTGCAATCTATCTTAGCATTAACAGTGTTCAAGAAGGGTCTACCAAATATAATGGGGCAAAAGCTATCTTGTGGGGAACCAAGAACAAGAAAATCAGCAGGATATTTAGTTTTCGCACACAAGACTTCAACATCTCTAACAATTCCCACTGGCGATATAGTATCTCTATTGGCAAGTTCAATTGTAACATCAATATCTTCTATCTCAGCGGGTGCAATTTCATGTTGAATTTCTTCATACAAGGTAATAGGTATAACACTAGCACTAGCACCCATATCACATAAGCCATGATAACAATGATCTCCTATTTTAACAGAAATAACAGGCACGCCTACCACAGGTCTATGTTTATCTTTAACGCTAGGTTTAGCAATTCTAGTTGATTCACCGCAGAATTGAATAACATGCCCATCAATATTATCAGACAAGAGATCTTTAACAATAGCAATATTAGGTTCTACTTTGACTTGCTCAAGAGGTGTATAAGTTCTAATATTGCTTTTACGAACCACAGTTGAAGCTTTAGCATGATCCTTTATTCTAACAGGGAAAGGTGGTTTCTCAACATAAGAGGTAGGAACAATAGGATCATTATAAGTGACAGTCTTTTCTTCAACTTTAATAGGCGCAGCTACTTTTACTTCTATGGGAGGATGATATTTAAACCACTTCTCCTTGGGGAGATCAACATAAGTAGCAAAAGATTCACAGAAAGAAGCTACTATCTCAGAGTCAAGTCCATACTTAGTGCTAAACTTACGGAAAATATCGGTATCCATAAAAGATTTGACACAATCAAACTTAGGTGTCATATCTGACTCCTTACCTTCGTCAAGGTCCGAATCTTCAGAGTTGCGTTTAATTCTATCCAATAAATTCCATCTGAATTCAATAGTCTTCATCACAAAAGAGCCAGCACAAGAAGTATCGAGCATGGTGCGATTGTTATCAGAAAGCCGAGCATAAAAACTTTGAATAATTATTTCCCTCAAGAGCTCATTATTGGGGCATGAATATAACATTGATTTAAGCCTCCCCCAAGCTTGAGCGATGCTTTCTCCTTAGAGAGGCCAAAAATTATATATATAGTTGCGATCACGATGAACAAGATGCATAGGATAATATTTTTTATGAAATTCCAATTTCAATCTTTTGTAGTTCCATGATCTCGTATCATCACATAGCCTATACCATGTCAATGTGTCTCCCTTCAAAGATAAAGGGAAGACCTTCTTCTTAGCAACGTCATCGGGTATACCTGCAAGCTTAAATAATCCACAAACTTCATCCACATATATTAAGTGCTCATCAGGATGTTGTGTTCCATCTCCTGTAAAAGGATTAGCTAGCAATTTTTCCATCATACCCGAAGGAAATTCAAAAGGAGTTTCATTTTCAATAGGTTCAGTTAGTTGAGGAGCAACTCTTTGCTCTACTAGACGGGGTGAAGATACCCCGAACAAGCCCCTCAGAGAATTACTTTCCATAGTAACAAGTGACAGTAAATTTCAGCACACTATATAAATTTTTCCTTACCAAATTCCACCTACCAAAGGCGCTTCACTCCCGAACGACGGCCTTGAGAAAAAAGTCTTGATGACCCACAAGTATAGGGGATCTATCATAGTCCTTTCGATAAGTAAGAGTGTCAAACCCAACGAGGAGCAGAAGGAAATAATAAGCGGTCTTCAGCAAGGTATTCTCTGCAAGTACTGAAATAAGTGGTAACAGATAGTTTTGTGATAAGATAAATTGTAACGAGCAACAAGTAACAAGAGTAAATAAAGTGCAGCAAGGTGGCCCAATCCTTTTTGTAACAAAGGACAATCCTGGACAAACTCTTATATAAGGAAAGACGCTCCCGAGGACACATGAGAATATCGTCAAGCTAGTTTTCCTCACGTTCATATGATTCGCGTTCGGTACTTTGATAATTTGATATGTGGGTGGACCGGTGCTTG
Organism: Aegilops longissima; assembly: GCA_021605205.1. Taxonomy (NCBI): domain Eukaryota; kingdom Viridiplantae; phylum Streptophyta; class Magnoliopsida; order Poales; family Poaceae; genus Aegilops; species Aegilops longissima. Next base: position 64,620,717 of record CM038678.1, on the reverse strand, counting down.
GGTGCTGTTCTTACTTGAACAAGCATCCCACTTATGATTAACCTCTATTGCAAGCATCCACAACTACAACAAAAGTATTACGGTAAACCTAACCATAGCATGAAACATATGGATCCAAATCAGCCCCTTACGAAGCAACGCATAAACTAGGGTTTAAGCTTCTGTCACTCTAGCAACCCATCATCTACTTATTACTTCCCAATGCCTTCCTCTAGGCCCAAATAATGGTGAAGTGTTATGTAGTCGACATTCACATAACACCACTAGAGGCTAGACAACATACATCTCATCAAAATATCGAACGAATACCAAAATTCACATGACTACTAATAGCAAGACTTCTCCCTTGTCCTCAGGAACAAACGTAACTACTCACAAAGCATATTCATGTTCATAATCAGAGGGATAATAATATGTAATAAGGATCTGAACATATGATATTCCACCAAATAAACCAACTAGCATCAACTACAAGGAGTAATCAACACTACTAGCAACCTACTAGCACCAATCCCGAACTTGGAGCAGACTAAGGCATAACCTAGTGGTGGGGAGGGGTTGATGCCTTCCCACCCACCCAGGTTCAAGACATGGTACTTGCAATTTGGGTTTGTTGCACCAATTATACTGTAGGGAGTTCCCCTTATAGTCTTTCTATCAAAAAAATCCTGGACTTGGAGACAAGAATTGGATACAAGAGATGAAATAGGGTTTGGAGATGAGATGGTGCTGGTGAACATGTTGATGGAGATTGCCCTCTCCCGATGAGAGGAGCGTTGGTGATGATGATGACGATGATTTCCCCCTCCCGGAGGGAAGTGTCCCCGACGAACAGCTCTGCGGAGCCCTAGATTGGTTCCGCCAAGGTTCCAGCTCGTGGCGGTGAGTCTCGTCGAAAAGGTTGCTTATTGGTTTTTCTCATCGAAAGACTTCATATAGGAGAAGATGGGCGTCGGAGAGCCACCGGGGGCCCATGAGGTGAGGCGCGCCCCCACCCTCGTGAGCAGGTGTGGGCCCCTGGCCTTCATCTTTAGCGATGATTTTTCTTTATTTATTTTCAGATATTCCGTGGAGTTTCAGGACTTTTGGAGTTGCAGAATAGACCTCCAATATTTGCTCCTTTTCGACCCGAATTCCAGCTGCGGCATTCTCCTCTTCATGTAAACCTTGTAAAATAAGAGAATAGCCATAAGTATTGTGACATAACATGAAATAACAGCCCATAATGCGATAAATATCGATATAAAAGCATGATGCAAAATGGACGTATCACATAGTTATGAGATTATCTAGGCATGATCATGTATATAGGCATCACGTCCATAACAAGTAGACCGACTCTGCCTGCATCTACTACTATTACTCCACACATCGACCGACTCTGCTTTTGTATCTAGAGTATTAAGTTCATAAGAACAAAGTAACGCATTAAGCAAGATGACATGATGTAGAGGGATAAACTCATGCAATATGATATAAACCCCATCTTGTTATCCTCGATGGCAACAATACAATACGTGCCTTGCAACCCTTTACATCCACCGGGTAAGGACACGCAAGATTGAACCCAAAGCTAAGCACTTCTCCCATGGCAAGAAAGACCAATCTAGTAGGCCAAATCAAACTGATAATTCGAAGAGACTTGCAAAGATAACTTAATCATACATAAAATAATTCAGAGAAGATTCGAATATTGTTCATAGATAAACTTGATCATAAACCCACAATTCATCGGATCTCAACAAACACACCGCATAAAGAGTTACATCGAATAGATCTCCACAAGAGAGGGCGAGAACATTGTATTGAGATCCAAAAAGAGAGAACAAGCCATCTAGCTAATAACTATGGACCCGTAGGTCTGTGGTAAATTACTCACAACTCATCGGAGGGGCAAGGATGTTGATGTAGAGGCCCTCCGTGGTTGATTTCCCCTCCAGCAGAGTGTCGGCGAAGGCTCCAAGATGAGATATCGCGGATACAGAAGGTTACGGCGGTGGAAATTGTGTTTCGTGGTGCCCCTGGATGTTTTCGGGGTACGTAGGTATATATAGGAAGAAGAAGTACGTCGGTGGCCGCCCGAGGGGCCCACGAGACAGGGGGGTGTGCCCTACAGGGGGGGCAGCCTCCTATCTCGTGGCTTCCTCGGAAGCTTCTTGACTTGCACTCCTAGTCCTCTAGATCACGTTCTTTCCAAAAATCACGCTCCCGAAGGTTTCATTCCGTTTGAACTCCGTTTGATATTCCTTTTCTTCAAAATACTGAAATAGGCAAAAAAAAACCAGCAATATGGGTTGGGCCTCTGGTTAGTAGGTTAGTCCCAAAAATGATATAAATGTGTAAAATAAATCCCATAAACATCCAAAAGGGGTAATATAATAGCATGGAACAATCAAAAATTATAGATACGTTGGAGACGTACCAAGCATCCCCAAGCTTAATTCCTGCTCGTCCTCGAGTAGGTAAATTATAAATAAGAGAATTTTTGATGTGGAATGCTACCTAGCATAATTCATAATGTAATTTTCTTTATTGTGGCATGAATGTTCAGATCCAAATGATTCAAAATAAAAGTTCATATTGATAAAAGAAATAGTAATAATTCAAGCATACTAATCAAAGTAATCATGTCTTCTCAAAATAGCATGGCAAAAGAAAGTTCATCCCTACATAATCATATAGTTAGGCTATGCTTCATTTTCATCACACAAAGATGTTCCCAACTGTCAGATTTCGGGTTCCGGCAGACCCTCTAGGTTCGAACTCTGGGGTGCACGCGGAGATCACACCTCCAACCTACCTACGCCTCGTCGCCTTGCAAGGATCTAAACTACACAAAGAACAACACAAGGGACAAGAGGTTTATACTGGTTTGGGCCACCATTGTGGTGTAACACCCTACTCCAGTGTGTGGTGTGGTGGATTCCTTCAGGGGCTGATGATGAACAATACAAGGAAGAACAACCTCGCGAGGGCCTGTTCTTGGCCGGTGCGATGAACTACTAGGGGGAGTTCAGTCGCTTCTCTCTCTCTTGCCTATCTTTCCGGCCGATCAGGTCTTGATCTCTCTCCTCTCTACCCTCTGGGTGGCTAGCTCTATTTATAGGTAGAGGCCATGGGCCTCTCCCCAAATATTGAGCGGGAAGGGCGCCAACAATTGGCCATTTCGAAGAGGAACATCTAGTACACTTATCCTGACTAAAGTCGGTCCTCGCCTGCCAAAGACTCTGACGGTGACGCCGGCTTGGACTCCATGATGACCTCCTTCTTGTCGTCCTGCTGGTCTTGGTCTTGTTGCACTGAAATGGTTGCCTTTGCCTGATGCCTTGGCCTGCGCTTGCCTCCTTTGCACCAAAGGGGAAATGAGGACACTGCGCGGGCTGGCGCCCACCCGGCGCCCTCGGTCGTCATGGCTTGCGTCATGGGCACCTCGTGAGGTACCCGCCTTGATCTCTCCGCCTCCTCATGAGCCACTGACGAGGCCGTGCACGAGAAGCTTCTGTCGTCCACCCGCGAGCCTTGGCCCCTCGCGAGGTCTTGAGCTTGTGTTGATGAAGGCGGGCGTGCTAGGCCACCCCTTGAGCCACGCCGCAGGCCGCAGGCAGGCAAGTCTAGGTACCCCCGTTCCCAGAACGCCGACAGTAGCCCCCGGGCCCAAGGCGTGCCTGGACTTGGCCTAGCGAGAGAAGCGAAGGGCGAGAAAGCGGCGCCGCAGTTCCCAACAACCTGCGGCCTTGGCGCCGCGTGGCGATTGGTTGGTCGTGGGCGTCTCCACTTCCCCAGAATCCCTCAGCAATCGCATGACTTGACAAGTCCCTGCATGCAGAAACGGGTCATGATTACCCGCGATCATGGAGGCCGACGATTGGCCTCCTCCGGCTATAAGTACGGAATGGCGCGAGCTCTTCCAGCCCATCTCTTCTTGCTTCTCCCTCTTCTCCATGGCTCCGTCGAAGAGGTTCTTGGCCGTGGAGAAGGGAAAGGCCCACCAGGTGGAGCCTGACTCTCCCCCGGCCAAGCGCGGTCGAGGCCGTCCTCGCAAGCACCCTGCGGCTCCCGCAGCGGCTTCCCGCGGACGTGGAGGCGATCTCTTGCGCGGCGATGGGCGCCAGGTCGTTGATGGGGGGCGTGCTACGACTGCGCGACCTCCCAGGCCGCGCTTCCACTCGGCAGAGGTGCTGCCGGAGTTTGTTGTGTGGTCGGTGGAGCCGACCAGCACCTTGCTCCAGCTTCCCCTTCCTTTTAGGTGAACTTCCGGCGGCGCCCGGGCGCCTCTCGCTCAGCGGACGGTTGCTGCAGCCGGGCCTCCTGGGCTTCGCTGGAGGTCTCCGCCGCTGGGAGCGTGGCCCTGACCCGCGGCTGGCAAACGTTTGCCCGCGCGCGTGGTCTAAGTCGGCGGTGCACCCTGCACTTCAAGTTCGACGGTGATTCCACCCTCTACATGAGGGTGTTCGAAGAAGACGGTCGCCACGCTGGGTGCTGCCCTGAGGGTGACGACCGCGGCCGTGGGCCCAGCCCCGGCGACGATTGGAATGGAGATGACAGCGCGTGCGTGGTCGGCGGCGCTCGGGGCTCGTCGAGTTTCGGCGACTCTCCTTCGGACAGCGGCTCCTCCAGCGGTGGCCGCGACCAACCTCCGTGCCGCCGCGCCCGCATGGAGGGAGGTAGCGGGTCTACCCGCCGTCGCGCCCTGGTGAAGCGCGAGAGGGAGTCCGCCTGAGCTCCGGAGGCAGTTCGAGGCTTCGCCGCGAGTTGGTGTCAAGCGAGTCGCGCCTGTTTTGTTCTTCTCCTTTTCCTGCGCAAAGAGACAGTAGTGTAGGGCCCCGCGGGGGCGTGCTTGGACTGTTGCTGTTAATTATCGTACTGTTTTCGCTATTTCTGTACTTTGCTTTTGTGCCACACGCCTGCACGTAGAAATTACTTAGCTCGGGGAGGACCTGTCGCGGTCTTCGCTTCCTGAGGCCAAGGCCTCGTCGAACGCTTCATGTCCTGCAAAGATTAGTCAGGTGAGGTAGCTTCCGGCCTCAGTTGTGGAGGCGACCGACCCAGGTCCTGTGTTCGCGTCGCGGTGCCCGTGGGGCATGGACTCGGAGGGGTGCTCCCATAGCGGACCCGGCTTGGGAAGCCTCAAAAGATAGGGGCAGAAAACACTGCGAGAGGTGCCCGCGCGCTCTCCTGAGACTTCATGAAAGAAATCAAGACAGGGGAGCGAAAAAGGCAGAGAGCCACAAGCCAAAGACGGCAACAACTTCAATAAAACTTCAAATGGGAATGAACAAGCCAACTGCAGAAAGCAAATGGAAGAAGCCGCGTCCGGCACCTAATCTAGTCTTCGACGTCTTCTCACCAGCGCAGAGCTAAGTGCTGCCACTGGGCGTGGGCGGGAGCCCCCGAGGCCCGAGGGCGGCACTCCAGAGACTCCGGGGCGTGTACAACCCCACTCATTATTACGTGAGAGTGTCACGGGCGGCGAGCTTCACAGGCATTTTCCTTCTTCACAGGCACCGGGCCTTTTCCCAATCGCAGCAGCTTCCCAGGCATTCGCCTTCTTCACAGGCACTGGGCCTTTTCCAAAACACAACAACTTCACAGGCATTCACCTTCTTCATAGGCACCGGGCCTTTTCCAAAACGCGACAACTTCACAGGCATTCGCCTTCTTCACAGGCACCGGGCCTTTTCCAAAACGCGACAACTTCACATGCATTCGCCTTCTTCACAGGCACCGGGCCTTTTCCAAAACGCGACAACTTCACCCTCGCGAGTGGATTTACCGTTCTACGTCGGCAGAGCCCGGCCCCGCGCATACCTCAACCGCCGTTAGCCTTTCGGAACTAAGGGGCGAGGGGCTACGTGACCAGTTAGGCTCCTGAGTCGCGATGCTCAGGAATCCCCCTTGACGTTCAAACGGCCTGCGTACCTTGGCTCCGCTCGGGGAGAGACGTGCGACGAACCAGGCCCGAGGGGCCTGGCTGGGTGGCGTGCGTCTGGGCGTGACCCAGGCGTAGCCCCCGTGCCCAGCCCCCTCGCGCGACACTCCCAAGGGGAGGCGTTACGATGAGGCCAGACATTGAGCTCTGGGCTCCCTGAGGTTGATGCGGCCGGGGGCCACCCTCAGTTGTTTATCACCACCGCGGAGCATAGCGCTTCCGTATGTGTACAGGCATAGCCGCTCCTCGGCAGTGTCGTCAGCCAGCACGGAGCATGGTGCTTCCACTGGTGCGTGGGAGGGGGCTCCCCTCGGGAGGAGCCCTCGGGGCGTGTACAGCCCCGCCCTGACACGTGGCTGGCACGGTAGGGCCTGGCGAGGTGTATCTGGGCACCCGTGAACCAGCGCGGGACTCATGGGGCCCTACCTCAAGGTGGGTTGCGCCTGGCTCTGGGCCTTTTTCTTGTAATGTGTTCCTGCAAATTTGGTTAGATGTCGGCGCTCTACGTCCTCGAGTCCCGGCCCTCGAGCAGGCTCAACCTTCGCTGGTATGGCAGGTCGCGATGTCGTGGACAAGGCCAGAGGGTGAGGGCTGGAGAGCCAGTAGGAGCCCATGAGTCGCGATGCTCAGGTACCCCCCCCCTTTAACGTGCAAGCGGTCGACATGAGGGAAGAGGGGTGCCGTGGACAGGCATCAAATAATGATCATGATGGGTCCAACGCACGACCCGAATAAACGCAAGAGGGATACATGCCACTGGGTCTGGCCCGGGTGGCTTGGGGATGATGCAGCCCGAGGGGAGCCCCCAATAAAGTAAACTAGAAACATGAATCAAAAGGGATACATGCCGCAGGGACGGACCCACGCGGCCTGGGAATGATGCAGCCCTGGGAGGCGCTCCCAGCTGAAAATGAAACTCAAAGGATGTTACCTGATAACGTTGAAGATGAAGGGACGCTGAAGTAGCGGATGGCGTGTGCTGTGGAAGCCGATCTTCATGAGCCCCCAGGCCAGGGAGCCTCGGGAGGCTCGGGCGCTAGTGGCTCCTCGCGGACCATCTCCATCTCCGCCGGGACTGCGGAACACTGGCCACTTGAGCCTCGGGATGCTCCTCATGAGGCGCTGGCGGCGTGGTAGCTGCGTTCGGCAAGCCGTAAGGCATGCGAACATAGCTGTGGGTGGATCTTCTGGCGCCCCATGCTTGAGGCAGGCGCTCGAGAGGCGGCTCGGTTGAGCCTGGTATGTCGATGCAGACGCGCAGCCCACCATCCTCGCTGGATGGGGAGCTACAGCAGAGTGGCGGCTGCCACCCATGTCTCTTGACTCCTGCAGCTCCTGAATGATCTTGACGGCGAACTCCTGAGGGATTGGCCCTCCTTGCCTTGCTCCTTCTTGAGGGAAACGTGCTTTGAAACACGCCTCCAGGTGGTGCCCGAGCGCCTCCTCGTGATCTTAGCAAAGTCGGTGGCCCTCCGAGAGAGGCCCGAGCCTTGCTCGAGGAGGCGCCAGGCGCGCCTTCCTATCTGAAGGAGGTGCCCCTGAGCAGGCGCGGACCCTGAGGGGGCTGCCTCCCGAGGGGTCGGGCCAGGCGATGTCTTCTTCTTCTTAGGAGCAGCCTCGGGAGGCCTCCCGCTCCTGTGATCTAGGTCTTCAATTGACGTGGCTTGAAAAGCATGCTCCAGGGAACACACTGCGTCCCTTTCTTCACAAGGCACCGTGATGACTCCACCGCTTCCTAGCATCTTGAGGACATTGTAGCCGTGATGAGTCACGGCCATGAACTTGGCCAGGGCTGGGTACCCAAGGATGGCATTGTACGGCAGGCGAATGTGAGCGACGTGGAAGTCAATGATCTCGGTGCGGTAGTTGTCGCGCGTTCCGAAGGTGATAGGAAGGCGGACCTGCCCAATCGGAACTGTGGAACCATCAGTGACTCCGGAGAAAGGCTTGGTTGGCTGAAGCTGATTGTATGGCACTTGGAGATTGTTGAATGTCTCGACGGACAGGACATTGAGCCCTGCTCCGCCATCGATGAGGGTCCTGGTGACTTGCATGTTGCTGATGATTGGGGAACAAAGCATCGGGAGGACTCCGGCTGTGGATGAACACTTGAGCTGATCCGCTGAGCTGAACGTGATGGCGCATCTTGACCACGAGAGGCGCGTGGCTTCGAGCTTGGGAGGACTGCATTCACTTGTGGGCGAACTTCTTGAAGATGTGCTGAGAGGCTGGGGCTTGAGCTCCGCCCGGGATGCAAGCGATTGCACGCGGCTCCTGGAAGCCCCCAGCCCCCTCGTCTTGATGATGGTCTTCATTTCTCCTTGGCTGCGGTGGCAGAGGAGGGAGGCCTGCGTTGCCTTGTGGGCGATCCTCGCGAGGCTGATCCCTCCAGCCTCCCTCGCGAGGCGGGTCCTCAACCTCCCTCGCGAGGCTGATCTGCCAGCCGGTCCTCGCGAGGTCAGTCACGCCACCCTTGGCGAGGGCCACGGTCCTCCCAGCATCCTGTGCTTCTTCCTCCTCCTCGGCCATAGCCTCGATCGCTGCGGTCGGGGCGTCGACCGATTCGCCCTTCTCACACGGCCCTGAGCTCTTGGCATTCGTTGGTGTTGTGGGTGTGGAGGTCGTGGTACACGCAGTACCGACTGCCCTTGGATGACTCAGGCTGATCCCTTCCTCGCTTGGTGTCCGGTTCTGCTGCGAGCACGGCAGCCCCCTTGCACTTCACGTCCTTGACCTTGGGCTTCTTCTCTTCTGGGTCGGCAGCCGGCAGCTCGAGGAGGGAAAGGCGTCCTTCCTCAGCCTTGGCGCACTTGGTCGCCAAGTTGAACAGCTCCAGGGATGTGCACAGGTTTTCATGCATCACCAGCTCCTCCTTCATCTTGACGTCACGCACACCGTCGGAGAAGGCTGAGATGATGGCCTCCTCAGTCACCTTGGGAATCTTGAGGCATGCGTTGTTGAAGCTGGATGTACTGCGAGGTCTCTCGGCTGCTGCTGCTTGATGCGGTGCATGTCACTCATGGCAGAAGGCCGGTCGCGAATGCCTTGGAAGTTGGCGATGAAGCGGGTGCGCATCTCGTCCCAGGAGGAGATCGTGCCAGGAGCCAGGTTTAGGAGCCAGGTGCGGGCACCGTCCTTGAGCACCATGGGAAACCAGTTCGCCATGACCTTCTCGTCCCCGTTGGCGGCTTCGATGCCCAGCTCGTAGAGCTGGAGGAACTCTGCAGGACCGGCCGTGCCATCGTAGTGTGGAGGCATGTCTGGCTTGAACTTGCTGGGCCATGCGACGCTGCGTAGCTCGGCGGTGAAGGCGCGGCAGCCTGCAGTGGCCACGGGAGGCCTTTGGTGACGGAGGGCTTGATCTTGCGGGTCCCCGACGCTGCGGCGCAGGAGCAGCGGGTCTTGGCGTCTTTGGAGCAGGAGCGTGGTCGTGACGGGCCGGTGTAGGGAGCACTCGGGCACCTTCTTGGGGGCGAGGGACCTCTTGGCAGCTTTGCTCTTGCTGCACTAGTGCCGGATGGAGTGGGTTCCGCCCAGGGGCCACGCGCCTTGGGGCCAAGGTGCCTTCTTGAGGGGGAGGCGGCTGAGGCGCCCCCGGAGCTTCATCGCCCGCGCAAGGCGGGTATGGTGCAGCGAGAAGGACGGCGCGGGGGAGCCCCCTGCGGCGCGAACGAGCTCGGCGACGTGGTCGAGCCACTCCTCATAGACGTTGTCGACGGGGCGGTAGTGCAGGAGCTCGTTTGCCGTGATGAGCGGCTCGATCCTCAAGCAGCGGAGCGCTTGCGAGACGAAGAACCAGTGGGCGGCGAAGGAGTAGCGGTGCGGCCGTCTCGCCTCACGGATGAATCTTTGGGGCGGCGCTGCTGCTCGTTCCCGCCGGGCGGTGGCGGCGTTGACGGCGGCGACGGGAACGGCGGGCGTCCGCCGACGGGGCCATCTGGCGGCAGTAGCGAAGCGGCCGGCGCTTCAGCGCGGCTCGGCAGCGTCGACATGGATCGAGGGCGGCGAAAGAGCGAGGCGGCGGAAGCGGATTCGGCGCACCTACCGGGCGCCAAATGTCGGATTTCGGGTTCCGGCAGACCCTCTAGGTTCGAACTACAGGGTGCGCGGAGATCACACCTCCAACCTACCTCGCCTCGTTGTCGGCGTTACGGGAATGGGGTACCAGACTTGCTCTGCTCGCGCCTGCGGCGTGGCTCAATGGGTGGCCCAAGTCGACCCATCTTCATCGGCACAAGCTCAAGACCCTCGCGGCGGCGAGCCTCATGAGGCGGACGACAGAAGCTTCTCGAGCACAGCCTCGTCAGGCTGGCTCGCGAGGAGGGAGAGATCAAGGCGGGTACCTCACGAGGTGCCCATGGCGCAAGCCATGACGACCAAGGCGCCCGGCGGGCGCCAGCCCCAGCAGTGTCCTCATTTCCTCTTTGGTGCAAAGGGGCAAGCGCGGCGAGAGCATCAAGCAAAGGCACCCGTTTGATAACGAGACCAACACCGTCGCAACGGCAGGAAGGAAGTCATCGTGGAGCCCAAGCCGGCGTCACCACCAGAGCCTTTGACAGGCGAGGACCAACTTTAGTCAGGATAAGTGTGCTAGCTGTTCCCCTTCAAAATGGCCAATTGTTGGCGCCCTTCCCGCTCAATATTTGGGAAGAGGCCCAGGGCCTCTGCCTATAAATAGGACTAGCCACCCACAGGGTAGAGGCAGATCGGGAAGAGATCGAGACATCTCGCCTCATCTTAGCTTGATCCAGTCCGATCGAGAGCCTAGCCACAAGAACAGACCCTCGTGAGGCTGTTCTTCCTTGTATTGTTCATCATCAGCCCAAGAGGCAATCCACCTCACCACACACTGGAGTAGGGTGTTACACCACAATGGTGGCTCGAACCAGTATAAACCTTGTGTCCCTTGTGTTGTTCCTTTGGTAGTTTAGATCCTAGCGAGGCTGACGAGGTGCACGAGGTAGGGGGCGAGATCTCCGCGCACCCGTAGTTCGAACCTAGAGGGTCTGCGGAACCCGCAATCCGACATTTGGCGCGCCGGTGTAGGTGCACCGAATCCGTCTTCCGCCGCCTGTTCTTCGCCGCCCATCATCCATGTCGGGCCTCGTCGGGCCCGCGCCGAAGCGCCGAGCCGCTCTCGCTACCCGCGCCATGAGCGGCCCCGTCGGCGGCCGCCCCCGCCGTTCCCCATCGCCTGCCGTCAACGCCGCCACCGGCCCGGCGGGGAACGAGCAACAAGCATCATCCCAGCATCCGTCCGTGAGGCGAGACGGCCGTACCGCTACCCCTTCGCTCACCCGAGCTGGTTCTTCGTCTCGCGCGCTCCGCGCGCCCATGGAGGCTCGAGCTGCGCTCATCGCGGCAAACGAGCTCCTGTGCTACCGCCCTGTCGACGACGTCTACAAAGAGTGGCTCGACCGCGTCGGCGAGCTTGTCCGCGCCGCAGGGTGCTCCCCTGCGTCGTCCTTCTCGCTGCACCGCGCCCCGCCCTGCGCGGGCGATGAAGCTCCAGGGGCGCCTCAGCTGCCTCCCCCTCAAGAAGGCGCCTTGGCCCCAAGGCGCGTGGCCCCTGGGCGGAACCCACTCCGTCCGGCGCCAGCACAGCAAGAGCAGAGTTGTCAAGAGGTCCCTCGCGCCCAAGAAGCTGCCTGAGTGCTCCCTGCACCGGCTCGTCATGACCGCACTCCTGCTCCAGCACGCGAAAACCCCGCGCTGCTCCCAGTGGCAGCGCATGGGGACCCGCAAGACCAGGCTCTTCGTCACCAAAGGCCTCCCGTGGCCACAGCAGGCTGCCGCGCCTTCACCATCGAGCTGCGCAGCGTTGCGTGGCCCGGCAAGTTCAAGCCAGACCTGCCTCCTCGCTACGACGGCACGGCCGACCCTGCGGAGTTCCTTCAGCTCTACGAGCTGGGCATCGAAGCCGCCAACGGGGACGAGAAGGTCATGGCGAACTGGTTTCCCATGGCACTCAAGGACGGAGCCCGCACCTGGCTCATGAACCTAGCTCCTGGCACGATCTCCTCCTGGGACGAGATGTGCACCCGCTTCATCGCCAACTTCCAAGGTACTCGTGACCGGCCTCCTGCCGTGAGCGACATGCGGCGCATCAAGCAGCAGCCAGGAGAGACCCTGCAGAAGTACATCCAGCGCTTCAACAACGCACGCCTCAAGATTCCCAAGGTGATCGAGGAGGCCATCATCTCAGCCTTCTCCGACGGTGTGCGTGACGTCAAGATGAAGGAGGAGCTGGCGATGCATGAAGATCTGTGTACATCCTTGGAGCTGTTCAACTTGGCGACCAAGTGCGCGAGGATGAGGAAGGGCGCCTTTCCTCCTCGAGCTGCCACCCTTGAGACCGTAAGAGAAGAAGCCCAAGGCCATGGGCGTGAAGCGCAAGGGGCTGCCGTGCTGTGGCGTAACCAGATACCAAGCGAGGCAGAGATCAGCCCGATTCTTCCAAGGGCAGCCGGTACTGTGTGTACCACGACCTCCACACCCACAACACCAACGAATGTCAAGAGCTCCGAGCCGTGCGAGAAGGGAGAATCGGTTGAGGCCCCGACCGCAACGACCGAGGCTACGACCGAGGAGGAGGAAGAAACGCAGGACGCTGGGAAGACCGTGGCCCTCGCCAAGGGTGGCGTGACCGACCTCGCGAGGATCGCTGGCAGGATCAGCCTCGCGAGGGAGGCTGGAGGGATCAGCCTCGCGAGGATCGCCCGCAAGGAAACGCAGGCCTCCCTCCTCTGCCGCCGCAGCCAAGGAGAAACGAGGACCATCATCAGGACGAGGGGGCTGGGGGCTTCCAGGAGCCGCGCGCGATCGCTTGCATCCTGGGCGGAGCTCAAGCCCCAGCCTCTCAACGCATCTTCAAGCAGTTCGCCCGCGAAGTGAATGCAGTCCTCCCCAAGCTCGAAGCCACGCGCCCTCTCAGGTGGTCAGCGTGCGCCATCACGTTCAGCTCGCGGATCAGCTCAAGTCTTGCAGCCCAACCGGAGCCCTCCCAATGCTTTGTTCCCCAATCATCAGCAACGTGCAAGTCACCAGGACCCTCATCGATGGCGGAGCAGGGCTCAATGTCCTGTCCGTAGAGACATTTAACAATCTCCAAGTTCCTTACAATCAGCTGCAGCCAACCAAGCCTTTCTCCGGAGTCACCGATGGCTCCACAGTTCTGATTGTGCAGGTCCACCTCCCTGTCACCTTCGGGGCGCGCGACAACTACCGCACCGAGCTCATCGACTTCGACGTCGCCCACATTCGCCTGCCATACAATGCCATCCTCGGGTACCCAGCTCTGGCCAAGTTCATGGCCGTGACTCATCACGGCTACAACGTCCTCAAGATGCCGAAGCGGCAGAGTCATCACGGTGCCTTGTGAAGAGAGAGACGCGATGTGCTCCACGGAGCGAGCTTTTCAAGACGCATCACTTGAAGACCCGGATCGCGGGAGGCGCGGAGGCTCCCGAGACTGCTCCCAAGAAGAAGAAGACATCGCCAGCCCGACCCCTCGGGAGGCAGGCCCCTCAGGGTCCGCGCCTGTTCAGGGGGCACCTCTTTCTGTCGCATAGGAAGGCGCGCCTGGCGCCCTCCTCAAGCAAGGCTCGGGGGCCTCTCACGAGGGCCACCGACCTTGCTAAGGTCCGAGGAGGCGCTTGGGCACCACTTGGAGGCGTGTTTCAGAGCACGTTTCCCTCAGGAAGGAGCGAGGCAAGGAGGGCCAAACTCTCAGGAGTTCGTCAGCCAGATCATTCAGGAGCTGCAGGAGTCAAGAGTCATGAGTGGCAGCCGCCGCTTACCCGCTGTAGCTCCCCATCCAGGCGAGGATGGTGGGTTGCGCGTCTGCATCGACATACCAGGGCTCAACCGAGCCGCCTCTCAGGAGCGCTTCTGGCCCTCACGCGCGGGGCGCTGTGAAGGTCCACCCCACAGCTACGTTTGCATGCCCTACGGCATGTCGAACGCGGACGCCACGTGCCAGCGCCTCATGGGGAGCATCCTGGAGGCTCAAGAGGCCAGGCGTTCCGCAGTCCTGGCGGAGATGGAGATGGTCCGCGAGGAGCCACCAGCACCTCCGGAGCCTCCCGAGGCTCCTGGGCCTGGGGGCTTGTGAAGGTCGGCTTCCGCAGCCCACGACGTCCGCTAATTCAGCATCCCTTCATCTTCAACATTATCAGGTGACATCCTTCAAGTTTCATTTTCAGCTGGGAGCGCCCCCCAGGGGCTGCATCATTCCTAGGCCGCGTGGGTCCGTCCCTGCGGCATGTATCCCTTTTACTTCATGTTCCTAGCTTACTTTGTTGGGGGCACCCCTCGGGCTGCATCATCCCCAAGTCGCTCGGGCCAGACCCAGCGACGTCTGCCTTCCCTGCACCTATCTAAATGAACTTGCTCCTTCGTGATTAACATGCTTGACCTAGTTACCTACTCAATTGACACCAGCTGAAGGAGTTGCTCCCCAACGGCACGGCGCTTGCGCATGGGTCCATCCCTGCAACGCCGACAAACCTGAATGGCTGAGCTCTGGCCGCGGCAGCCCTGCACAGAGCCACCTTGTCAGGCCTTCAGTGCCTCGTCACCCCTCCAAAGCAACCAACGGCTGACCGTCGCTTGTCATAGCAGACTCTTGTTCTTCTTGTGGTGAGCCTGCAGGATCTCTTCAAGGCGCAGCACCAGGCGAGGCCCTCACGGCATCTTCTTCACTCTCGCCCATGCGAACCGCTTGCATGTTAAAGGGGGGGGGGGTACCTGAGCATCGCGACTCATGGGCTCCTACTGGCTCTCCAACCCTCTCCCTCCGGCCTTGTCCACGGCATCGCGACCTAGCATACCAGCGACGACTGAGACCCGCTCGAGGGCCGGTACCCGAGGACGTAGAGCAGAAAGGGGAGCAAAGGCGAGAGGGAAGAGGCACGCGGGGACCTCGCCAGGCAACCCCTCGCCTGCTGATGCGCGGACCTAACGTCGCACCAGGAAGCGGTTCCTGACTCTCGAGATAAGTCACCCTCCGGAAGAACTGGCTATCGCAGCGCCGACCTTTCACCTAATGCAATCCCGTGTTAGCAACGTCGCGCTCCTTTCTCACCGAGCGATGGCTGCTTGAGCGCTAAAGGGGACCTCCTGAGCATCGCGACTCAGGGGCTCTTACTTAACCCCGGACCACTCACCTCCTGGCCTTGACCACGGCATCACGACCTGGCATACCAGCGATGGCTGAAGCCTGCCTTGGGACCGGGACCTGTCGGCGCAGAGCACCAAGCCCTCGTGAGGTTCGAAAGGGGGGACTAAGCTAAGACGGAATGAGCATCTCGCACTACTTCACGGCAAGGATCATATTAACAAACAGAACCACAGGCACCCTACAAGCCCCCATGGGGCGCGCTTTTCGATTCCTCGCGGGGAACGAAGGGAGCAGATCCTAAAGAACACTAACTGCACGCGCCTCTGTGAGAGACACCATCATCAACAGTGGGCCGTCAGGCACCGGCGCCAACCTCATCCAGATCAGAGGCGGCGGCGGCCTGACGAGCCCGCCCTGCTCCGAGAGCGGCGTAGGCTTGGGGGCTCGTAGCTGTCGTCGCTCGTCTCCAGAGTCGCGAAAAGCTTGGCGGAGTCGATGGATCCTCCGCCGCCTCCGCCGCCTGAGGGGCTGCCGAGGGAGCGATCGGAGAGCCTGGTCCTCGCCGCGGCAGGGCCCCGACCACCTCTCTCAGGGCAGCACTCCAGCCGGCGTCCTTCCGTGTCAAAGACCTTGAAGAGCATCATGGAAGCGTCGTCGTACTCTAGGTGGATCGCGAGGGCGCCCCTTTCCCTGCAGACCCGGGCGATCTCGCCCCAGCCTCGAGTCATGAAGACCTTTCCCAGAGCGACGACCGCGACCTCCGCTTCGGTCGCGAGGGTGCTGCAGCCGGCGTGCTGCAACCAGAGCTCCAAATATCCCCCCTGCGGCATCACGAAGGCGAAGGAGGGAGGAAGGCGGATCCAAGACTGAGGAGGCATGGCAGCGTGGAGCAAAAACTCTCGGGAGGAGCCCTCGGCATGGACTCCAGGAGGGACGACGCGCACCGCCGTGACCCGCCGACATCGACGGCGGCGTCGTCCATGGCGCTCGACGTCAACTCCTTCAGGGCCCTCGAAGTGGGCGTACAAGGGCAGCGGGAACCCTGGCGGCGGCCGCTCGCACCAAGGCCTCGACACCTCCTGCCGGGCGCCCTCATCTCGACGGCATAGGGCTAGCCGTTTCTTCGGTGGAAGCGGTTCGGGACCCTCTCGGGGAGCCTTTCCCTTCTCTTCCGCGTAGAACCGGCGGATCGGAGCCATTGCAGCGAAGTGGAGCAAGGACGGAGAAGAAGGAGAAGCAAGAAGAGATGGACTGGAAGGGCACGCGCCGTTCCGTACTTATAGCCGGGGAAGGCCAACTGCCGGCCTCCACGATCGCAGGTAATCATGACCCGCTTTGCATGCAGGGGCTTGTCAATTTGTGCAATTGCCGAGGCGTCGTGGGGAAGCAGGGGCGCCCACGTCCAATCAACCGCCACGCGGCGCCCGAGGCCGCAGGCTGTTAGGGCCCACGGCGCCGACTTGCCCCTTGCTTCTCTGCTCAGCCAAGTCCAGCGCGCTTTGGGCGGGGCTCTGTTGTCGGCCTACGGGAGCAGGGGTACCGGACTTGCACTGCTGCGGCCTGGCGTGGCTCAATGGGTGGCCCGTCGACCCATCTTCATCGGCACAAGCTCAAGACCCTTGCGAGGGCCGAGCCTCACAGAGGCAGACGACAGAAGCTTCCTCAAGCATGGCCTCGTCGGTGGCTCGCGAGGCGGCGGAGATCAAGGCGGGGTACCTCACGAGGTGCACATGGCGCAAGACATGATGACCAAAGCGCGCCGGTGGCGCCAGCCAGCATGATGTCCTCATTTCCTCTTTGGTGCAAAGGGGCAAGCGCGGCGAGAGCATCAAGCAAAGGCACCCGTTTGATTACTGTGAGACCAAGACCGTCGCAACGGCAGGAAGGAAGTCATCGTGGAGCCCAAGCCGGCGTCACCACCAGAGCCTTTGACAGGCGAGGACCAACTTTAGTCAGGATAATTGTACTAGATGTTCCCCTTCAAAATGGCCAATTGTTGGCGCCCTTCCCGCTGAATATTTGGGAAGAGGCCCAGGGCCTCTGCCTATAAATAGGACTAGCCACCCACAGGGTAGAGGCAGATCGGGGAGAGATCGAGACATCTCGCCTCATCTTAGCTTGATCCAGTCTGATCGAGAGCCTAGCCACAAGAACAGACCCTCGCGAGGCTGTTCTTCCTTGTATTGTTCATCATCAGCCCAAGAGGCAGTCCACCTCACCACACACTGGAGTAGGGTGTTACACCACAATGGTGGCCCGCACCAATATAAACCTTGTGTCCCTTGTGTTGTTCCTTTGGTAGTTTAGATCCTAGCGAGGCGACGAGGTGCAGGTAGGTAGGGGGCGAGATCTCCGCGCGCACCCCAGAGTTCGAACCTAGAGGGTCTGCCGGAACCCGCAATCCGACACTCGTCGCCTCGCAAGGATCTAAACTACACAAAGAACAACACAATGGAAAAGAGGTTTATACTGGTTCGGGCCACCATTGTTGTGTAACACCCTACTCCAGTGTGTGGTGTGGTGGATTGCCTCAGGGGCTTATGATGAACAATACAAGGAAGAAGAGCCTCGCGAGGGTCTGTTCTTGGCCGGTGCGATGAACTGCCAGGGGGAGTTCAGTCGCTTCTCTCTCTCTCTCTTGCCTATCTTTCCGGTCGATCAGGTCTTGATCTCTCTCCTCTCTACCCTGTGGGTGGCTAGCTCTATTTATAGGAAGAGGCCCTGGGCCTCTCCCCAAATATTGAGCGGGAAGGGCGCCAACAATTGGCCATTTTGAAGGGGAACATCTAGTACACTTATCCTGACTAAAGTCGGTCCTCGCCTGCCAAAGACTCTGATGGTGACGCCGACTTGGGCTCCACGATGACCTCCTTCTTGCCGTCCTGCTGGTCTTAGTCTTGTTGCACCAAAATGGTTGCCTTTGCCTGATGCCTTGGCCTGCGCTTGCCTCCTTTGCACCAAATGGGAAATGAGGACATCTGCTGGCTGGCGCTCACCGGGCGCCTGGGCTTGGTCGTCATGGCTTGCGCCATGGGCACCTCGTGAGGTACTCCGCTTGATCTCTCCACCTCCTCGTGAGCCAGCCCGACGAGGCCGCGGCTCGAGGAAGCTTCCTGTCGTCCACCTGCTGGGCTTGCCCCTCATGAGGGTCTTGAGCTTGTGTTGATGAAGACAGGCCGTGCTGGGCCACCCCTTGAGCCACGCCGCAGGCCGCAAGTAGGCAAGTCTGGGTACACCCGTTCCCAGAACGCCGACACCAACTTCTATACCTTCGATGACAAGCCAAGCAATTGTTTCATACTTAAATAATCTTAAACTTTTTCAACCTTCACGCAATACATGAGCGTGAGCCATGGATATAGCACTATGGGTGGAATAGAATATGATGATGGGGATTGTGTGGAGAAGACAAAAAAGGAGAAAGTCTCACATTGACGAGGATAATCAACGGGCTATGGAGATGCCCATCAATTGATGTCAACATGATGAGTAGGGATTGCCATGCAACGGATGCACTAGAGCTATAAATGAATGCTCAACAAAAGAAAACTAGTGGGTGTGCATCCAACTTGCTTGCTCACGAAGACCTAGGGCATTTGAGGAAGCCCATTGTAGGAATATACAAGCCAAGTTCTATAATGAAAAATTCCCACTAGTATGAAAAAGACAACTTATGAGACTCACTATATGAAAAACATGGTGCTACTTTGAAGCACAATATATGAGACTCACTACATGAAGGACAAGGTCCTACTTTGAAGCACAAGTGTGGAAAAAGAGATAGTAACATTGCCCTTTTTATTTATTTTATTTTTTTGGACCTTTTTTTTTCTTTTGGACTTTCTTCTTTTTTGGGGGCAATGCTCTAATAATGATGATGATCACACTTTCATTGATTACAACATATGAACTACAACTCGAAACTAGAACAAGATATGACTCTATATGAATGCCTCCGGCGGTGTATCGGGATGGTGCAATGAATCAAGAGTGACATGTATGAAAAATAATGCATGGTGGCTTTGCCACAAATACGATGTCAACTACATGATCATGCAATAGCAATATGACAAAAGTAAAGTATGTCATGATGATGATGAACGGAACGGTGGAAAGTTGCATGGCAATATATCTCGGAATGGCTATGGAAATGCCATAATAGGTAGGTATGGTGGCTGTTTTGAGGAAGATATAAGGAGGTTTATGTGTGATAGAGTGTATCGTATCACGGGTTTGGATGCACCGCTAAGTTTGCACCAACTCTCAAGGTGAGAAAGGGCAATGCACGGCATCAAGAGGCTAGCAGAGGCGGAAAGGTAAAAGTGCGTATAATCCATGGACTCAACATTAGTCAAAAGAACTCATATACTTATTGCAAAAATTTAGTAGTCATCAAAACTCAAGTACTACGCGCATGCTCCTAGGGGGATAGATTGGTAGGAAAAGACCATCGCTCGTCCCCGACCGCCACTCATAAGGATGCACAAGCCAGGTACACTTCATGTTTCAAATTTGTTACACAACTTTAACCATACGTGCATGCTACGGGACTTGCTAACTTTAACACAAGCATTCTTTAAATTCATAATCACCCAACTAACATGACTTTAATATCACTACCTCCATATCTCAAAACAATTATCAAGTATCAAATTGATCATAGCATCCAATTCACTTCCTATGATAGTTTTTATTATACCCAACTTGGATGCCTACCATTCTAGGACCAATTTTAAGATCAAAGAAAATACCATGCTGTTCTAAAAGACTCTCAAAATAATACAAGTGAAGCATGAGAGACTAGAAATTTCTTCAAAATTAAGACACCACCGTGCTCTAAAAGATATAAGTGAAGCACTAGAGCAAAAACTATCAAGCTCAAAAGATATAAGTGAAGCACATAGAGTATTCTAGCAAATTCTAATCAAATAGGCTTCTCCCAAAAGGTGTGTACAGCAAGGATTATTGTGGTAAACTAAAAAGCAAGGACTAATATAATACACGACGCTCGAAGCAAAACACATATCATGTGGCGAATAAAAATATAGCTCCAAGTAAAGTTACCAATGAACGAAGACGAAAGAGGGGATGCCTTCCCGGGGCATCCCCAAGCTTAGGCTTTTGGCTATTCTTGAATATCTTGGGGTGCCATGGGCATCCCCAAAGCTTAGGCTCTTGCCACCCTTTATTCCATAGTCCATAAAAGCTTTACCCAAAACTTGAAAACTTCACAACACAAAACTCAACAGGAAATCTTATAAGCTCCGTTAGTGAAAGAAAACAAAACCACCACATAAGGTACTGCAATGAACTCATTATTTATTTAATTTGGTGTTAAACCTACTGTATTCTAACTTCTCTATGGATTATAAACTATTTTATTGGCCATAGATTCATCAAAATAAGCAAACAACACACGAAAAACAGAATCTATCAAAAACAGAACAGTCTGTAGTAATCTGTAACTAACGCAAACTTCTGGAACTCAAATAACTATCATCCAAGAAGATCCTATAGGTTTAACTTAGCACAAACACTAATTAAAAGATAAAAACACATATAAACGGAAGGTAGATGGATTTTTTATTACTAAACAGAAACAAAAAACAAAAAACACGAAGAAAATTGGGTTGCCTCCCAACTAGCGCTATCGTTTAACGCCCCTAGCTAGGCATAAAAGCAAGGATAGATCTAACGAGTGCCATCTTTGGCACTAAACTCATAAGTAGCACGCGTGATAGATTCATAAGGTAATTTGAATTTATTTCTTGGAAAGTGCCCCATGCCTTTCTTTAATGGAAATTTGAATCTAATATTCCCTTCCTTCATATCAATAATCGCACCAATCGTTCTAAGGAAAGGTCTACTAAGAATAATAGGGCAAGAAAGATTGCAATCTATATCAAGAACGATAAAATCTACGGGCACCAAATTTCTATTTGCAACAATAATAACATCATTGATCCTTCCCATAGGCTTTTTAATGTTGGAATCCGCAAGGTGCAAATTTAAAGAACAATCATCAAGATCATGGAAACCTAGAATATCACATAAAGTTTTCGAAATCGTGGAAACACTAGCACCCAAATCACACAAAGCAAAACACTCATAATATTTAATTCTAATTTTTATAGTAGGTTCTCACTCATCATTAAGTTTTCTAGGTATAGAAACTTCCAAATTAAGTTTTTCATCATAAGATTGCATCAAGGCATCAACAATATGCTTGGTAAAAGTTTTGTTTTGACTATAAGCATGAGGAGAATTAACAAAGGATTGCAACAAGGAAATACAACCTTTTATAGAGCAATTATCATAATCAAATTCCTTGAAATCCGAGATAGTAGGTTCAACATTATTAGAAGTTGAGGATTCTCCAATCTCACTTTTACCAAATTTAACATTAAGATCTAAAGACTCCGAATTCTTGGGACGCCTTCTTGGCAAATTTGATTCATCATCAGTCCCAAAATCATCAAAATTCATATTGCAAAACATGGATCTAATCGGAGACGCATCAATAACTTTAAGATCCTCATCATTATTTTCACGGAAACTAGAAGAACACGCCTTTATAAAGCATTCTTTTTTAGCACGCAATCTAGCGGTTCTTTCCTTGCACTCGTCAATGGAAATTCTCATTACTTTGAGAGACTCATTGATATCATGCTTAGGAGGGGAAGATCTAATTTTAAGAGAATCAATGTCAAGCGAAAGTCTATCAACGTTCCTAGCCAAATCATCAACTTTGAGCAATTTTTCTTCAAGCAAAGCATTAAAATTCTTTTGAGAAATCATAAATTCTTTCACACTATTCTCAAAATCAGAGGGCATCTTATTAAAATTACCATAAGCATTATTGTAGGAATTTCCGTAATTGTTAGAGGGATTACTAGGGAACGGTCTAGCGTTAAAATTTCCTCTATAAGCATTGTTTCCAAAACTATTCCTACCAACAAAATTCACATCCATAGATTCATTATTATTCTCGATCAAGGAAGACAAAGGAATATCATTGGGATCAAGAAGAGTATTTTTAGTAGCAAACATCTTCATAAGTTCATCCATCTTTCCACTCAAAACATTGATCTCTTCTATGACATGAAGTTTTTTACTAGAAGATCTTTCGGTGTGCCATTGAGAATAATTAGCCATAATATGATCAAGAAGTTTTGTAGCATCTCCTAATGTGATTTCCATAAAGGTGCCTCCCGCGGCCGAATCTAAGAGATTTCTAGAAGCAAAGTTCAAACCGGCATAAAATTTTGTATGATCATCCATAAATTCAAACCATGAGTAGGGCAATTGCGAAGCATCAATTTCATTCTTTCCCAAGACTGGGCAACTTGCTCATGATCAAGTTGTTTAAAATTCATAATATCGTTCCTAAGAGTGATGATCTTAGCGGGAGGAAAATACTTAGAGATAAAAGCATCTTTGCACTTGTTCCAAGAATCAATACTATTTTTAGGCAAAGACGAAAACCAAACTTTAGCACGATCTCTAAGTGAAAACGGAAATAACTTCAATTTAACAATATTGTTATCTGTATCTTTCTTTTTTTGCACATCACACAAATCAACAAAATTGTTTAGATGAGTAGTGGCATCTTCACTAGGAATGCCGACGAATTGATCTTTCATAACAAGATTCAGCAAAGCGGTATTGATTTCCCAAGACTCAACATCATTAAGAGGAGCAATCGGAGTACTAAGGAAATCATTATTATTGGTATTCGAGAAATCGCACAATTTGGTATTATCTTGCGCCATGGCAACAAGTAATCCAACACACAAGCAAACAGAAAAACGGCAAGCGAAAAGAGAGAAGGAGATTGGGAAAGAGAGGGCGAATAAAACGGCAAGGGTGAAGTGGGGGAGAGGAAAACGAGAGGCAAATGGCAAATAATGTAAATGCGAGGGAGATGGGTTTGTGATGGGTACTTGGTATGTCTTGACTTGAGCGAATCCCCGGCAATGGCGTCAGGAATCCTTCTTGCTACGTCCTGAGCTTGCATTGGTTTTCCTCGAAGAGGAGAGGGTGATGCAGCAAGTGTAGCGTAAGTATTTCCCTCAGTTTTGAGAACCAAGGTATCAATCCAGTAGGAGGCTCCTCAAAAGACCCACGCACCTACACAAACAAACTGAGAACTCACAACCAACGCAATAAAGGGGTTGTCAATCCCTTCACGACCACTTGCGAAAGTGAGATCTAATAAAGATAGTATGATAAGATAAATATATTTTTGGTCTTTTATAGTATAGATGCAAAAAGTAAAGATGCAAGAAAAAGTAGATTGAAAGCAAATATGATAAGAGATAGACCCGGGGCCATAGGTTTCACTAGTGGCTTCTCTCAAGATAGCATAAGTATTACGGTGGGTGAACAAATTACTTTCGAGCAATTGATAGAAAAGCGCATAGTTATGAGATTATCTAGGCATGATCATGTATATAGGCATCACGTCCATAACAAGTAGACCGACTCCTGCCTGCATCTACTACTATTACTCCACACATTGACCGACTCCTGCCTGCATCTAGAGTATTAAGTTCATAAGAACAGAGTAACGCATTAAGCAAGATGACATGATGTAGAGGGATAAACTCATGCAATATGATATAAACCCCATCTTGTTATCCTCGATGGCACCAATACAATACGTGCCTTGCAACCCTTTCTGTCACTGGGTAAGGACACCGCAAGAATGAACCCAAAGCTAACACTTCTCCCATGGCAAGAAAGACCAATCTAGTAGGCCAAACCAAACTGATAATTCGAAGAGACTTGCAAAGATAACTTAATCATACATAAAATAATTCAGAGAAGATTCAAATATTATTCATAGATAAACTTGATCATAAACCCACAATTCATCGGATCTCGACAAACACAC
The DNA here is from genome assembly GCA_021605205.1 of Aegilops longissima. Lineage (NCBI taxonomy): Eukaryota > Viridiplantae > Streptophyta > Magnoliopsida > Poales > Poaceae > Aegilops > Aegilops longissima. The sequence continues at coordinate 64,596,771 of CM038678.1, read as the reverse complement.
CGCAAAAATAGTTTAGAGGGTGCTTGGATCCAAGGGACTATTTTTAGTCTGACTAAAAATAGTCTCTTTTAGAGGCTAAAGTTCCAAGCACCCCTGACTAAAGAGAGGCTAGGACTAGTCTTGAGGCTAAAATATTTTAGTCATAGGAAATCTACTAAAATATGTATTAGCCCTCTCTCTCCTCATTTAATTCCTCTCTTTTAACACATGCGGGTTCTGGATTGGAGGGTTTGGAGGATAATAAATGACCAATAACTTGATTTTAGTCTCTTTAGTATTTGAATCCAAGCATGGGTGAGGCTAGCAAGTTTTAGTCCCACTACTTTTAGTCATGGGACTAAAACGTATCCAAGCACCCTCTTACATCGAATAGATCTCCGAGGGGGAGAACATTGTATTGAGATCCAAAAAGAGAGAAGAAGCCATCTAGCTAATAACTATGGACCCGTAGGTCTGTGGTAAACTACTCACAACTCATCGGAGGGGCAAGGATGTTGATGTAGAGGCCCTCCGTGGTTGATTTCCCCTCCGGCAGAGTGCCGGCGAAGGCTCCAAGATGAGATCTCGCGGATACAGAAGGTTACAACAGTGGAAATTGTGTTTCGTGGTGCCCCTGGATGTTTTTGGGGTACGTAGGTATATATAGGAAGAAGAAGTACGTCGGTGGCTGCCCGGGGGGTCCACGAGACAGGGGGGCGCACCCTACATGGGGGGGGGGCGACCTCCTATCTCGTGGCTTCCTCGGAAGCTTCTTGACTTGCACTCCAAGTCCTCTAGATCACGTTCGTTCCAAAAATCACGCTCCCGGAGGTTTCATTCCGTTTGGACTCCGTTTGATATTCCTTTTCTTCAAAATACTAAAATAGGCAAAAAAAACAACAATATGGGCTGGCCCTCTGGTTAGTAGGTTGGTCCCAAAAATGATATAAATGTGTAAAATAAAGCCCATAAACATCCAAAAGGGGTAATATAATAGCATGGAACAATAAAAAATTGTAGATACGTCGGAGCCGTATCAAGGACTTGCGCGTGGCCTCCTACTGGATTGATACCTTGGTTCTCAAAAACTGAGGGAAATACTTACGCTACTTTGCTGCATCATCCCTTCCTCTTCGGGGAAATCCAACACAGTGCTCAAGCGGTAGCAGGATCTCACGGGTACAGAAAGTTGCGGCGGTGGAATTAGGTTTTTGGCTCCGTATCTGGTAGTTTGGGGGTACGTAGGTATATATAGGAGGAAGAAGTACGTCGGTGGAGCAACGAGGGGCCCACAAGGGTGGAGGGCGCGCCTGGGGGGGGGGGGGTAGGCACGCCCCCTACCTCGTGTCTTCCTTGTTCGTTGCTTTGCGTAGACTCCAAGTCCTCTGGATCACGTTCGTTTCGAAAATCACGTTCCCGAAGGTTTCATTCCGTTTGGATTGCGTTTGATATTCTTTTTCTGCGAAACTCTGAAATAGGCAAAAAACAACAATTCTGGGCTGGGCCTCCGGTTAATAGGTTAGTCCCAAAAATTATATAAAAGTGTAGAATAAAGCCCAATAATGTCCAGAACAAAATATAATATAGTATGGAACAATCGAAAATTATAGATACGTTGGAGACGTATCAAGCATCCCCAAGCTTAATTCCTACTCGTCCTCGAGTATGTAAATGATAAAAACAGAATTTTTGATGTGGAATGCTACTTGGCATAATTTCAATGTAATTCTCTTAATTGTGGTATGAATATTCAGATCCGAAAGATTCAAGATAAAGGTTTAATATTGACATAAAAGTAATAATAGTTCAAGCATACTGACTAAGCAATTATGTCCTCTCAAAATAACATGGCCAAAGAAAGTTCATCCCTACAAAATCATATAGTTTAGTCATGCTCCATTTTCGTCACACAAGAATGCTCTCATCATGCACAACCCCGATGACAAGCCAAGCAATTGTTTCATACTTTAGTAATCTCAAACTTTTTTCAACCTTCACGCAATACATGAGCGTGAGCCATGGATATAGCACTATGGGTGGAATAGAATATAATGATGGGGGTTATGTGGAGAAGACAAAAAAGGAGAAAGTCTCACATCAGCGAGGCTAATCAATGAGCTATGGAGATGGACATCGATTGATGTTAATGCAAGGAGTAGGGATTGCCATGCAACGGATGCACTAGAGCTATAAATGCATGAAAGCTCAACAAAAGAAACTAAGTGGGTGTGCATCCAACTTGCTTGCTCACGAAGACCTAGGGCATTTGAGGAAGCCCATTGTTGGAATATACAAGCCAAGTTCTATAACCAAAAATTCCCACTAGTATATGAAAGTGACAAAACAAGAGACTCTCTAACATGAAGAACATGGTGCTATTTTGAAGCACAAGTATGGAAAAGGATAGTAGCATTGCCCCTTTTTATTTTTTTTATTTTTCGGGCCCCTTTTTTTTATTTGTCCTTTCTCCCTTTTTTTATTGGGACAATGCTCTATGAATGATGATCATCACACTTCTATTTATTTACAACTCAATGATTACAACTCGATACTAGAACAAAGGATGACTCTATATGCATGCCTCCGGCGGTGTACCGGGATAACGATGAATCAAGAGTGACATAACGGTGGCTTTAGCCACAAATACAATGTCAACTACATGATCATGCAAGGCAATATGACAATGATGAAACGTGTTATGATAAACGGAACGGTGGAAAGTTGCATGGAAATATATCTCGGAATGGCTATGGAAATGCCATAATAGGTAGGTATGGTGGCTGTTTTGAGGAAGATATAAAGAGGTTTATGTGTGAAAGAGCGTATCATATCACGGGGTTTGGATGCACCGGCGAAGTTTGCACCAACTCTCAATGTGAGAAAGGGCAATGCATGGTACCGAAGAGGCTAGCAATGATGGAAGGGTAAGAGTGCGTATAATCCATGGACTCAACATTAGTCATAAAGAACTCACATACTTATTGCGAAAATCTACAAGTCATCAAAAACCAAGCACTACCCGCATGCTCCTAGGGGGATAGATTGGTAGGAAAAGACTATCGCTCGTCCCCGACCGCCACTCATAAGGAAGACAATCAAAGAACACTTCATGTTTCAAACTTGTTACATAATGTTTACCATACGTGCATGCTACGGGACTTGCAAACTTCAACACAAGTATTTCCCGAATTCACAACTACTCAACTAGCACAACTTTAATATCACTACCTTCATATCTCAAAACAATCATCAAGCATCAAACTTCTCTTAGTATTCAACACACTCATAAGAAAGTTTTTTTACTAGTCTTGAATACCTAGCATATTAGGATTATCTAAGCAAATTACCATGCTGTTTAAGACTCTCAAAATAATACTATAAGTGAAGTATGAGAGAATAATAGTTTCTATAAAACAAAACCACCACCGTGCTCTAAAAGATATAAGTGAAGCACTAGAGCAAAAACTATATAGCTCAAAAGATATAAGTGAAGCACATAGAGTATTCTAATAATTTCCGAATCATGTGTGTCTCTCTAAAAAAGTGTGCCAAAAAATATGATTGTGGTAAACTAAAAATCAAAGACTGAAATAATACAAGATGCTCCAAGCAAAACACATATCATGTGGTGAATAAAAATATAGCTCCAAGTAAAGTTACCGATGGAAGTAGACGAAAGAGGGGATGCCTTCCGGGGCATCCCTAAGCTTTGGATTTTTGGTGTCCTTAGATTATCTTGGGGTGCCTTGGGCATCCCCAATCTTAGGCTCTTGCCACTCCTTTTTCCATAATCCATCAAATCTTTTACCCAAAACTTGAAAACTTCACAACACAAAACTTAACAGAAAATCTCGTGAGCTCCGTTAGCGAAAGAAAACAAAACACCACTTCAAGGTACTGTAATGAAATCATTCTTTATTTATATTGGTTCTAATACTGTATTCCAACTTTTCTATGGTTTATAAACTATTTTATTAGTCATAGATTCATCAAAATAAGCAAACAACACACGAAAAACAGAATCTGTCAAAAACAGAACAGTCTGTAGTAATCTGTAATTAACGCAAACTTATGGAACTCCAAAAATTCATCCAAAATAGGAAGACCTAGAAAATTTGTTTATTGATCATCATAAATTGGAATCAATATTTTATCAGGTTCTGGTGATTTTTAACAATTATTTTCGTGAACAGAAAGTTTCTGCAATTTTCAGCAAGATCAAATAACTATAATCCAAGAAGATCCTATAGGTTTAACTTGGCACAAACACTAATTAAACCATAAAAACACATCTAACCAGAGGCTAGATCAAATATTTATTCCTAAACAGAAGCAAAAAGCAAATAACTAAAAATAAAATTGGGTTGCGTCCCAACAAGCGCTATCGTTTAACGCCCCTAGCTAGGCATAAAAGCAAGGATAGATTTAGGTATTGCCATCTTTGGTAGGCAATCCATAAGTGGCTCTCATGATAGATTCATATGGTAATTTTATTTCTTTATAGGAAAGTGTTCCATGCCTTTCCTCAACGGAAATTGGAATCTAATATTCCCTTCCTTCATATCAATAGTTGCCCCAATCGTTCTAAGAAAAGGTCTACCAAGAATAATAGGACATGAATGAGTGCAATCTATATCAAGAATGATAAAATCTACGGGCACATAATTCCTATTTTCAACAATAAGAACATCATTAATTCTTCCTATTGGTTTTTTGATAGTGGAATCCGCAAGGTGCAAATTTAAAGAGCAATCATCAAGTTCATGGAAACCTAGCAAATCACACAAAGTTTTCGGAATCGTGGAAACACTAGCACCCAAATCACACAAAGCATAACACTAATGATCTTTAATTTTAATTTTAATAGTAGGTTCCCACTCATAATAAAGTTTTCAAGGGGTAGAAACTTCCAACTCAAGTTTTTCTTCATAAGATTGCATCAAAGCATCAACGATATGTTTAGTAAAAGCCTTATTTTGACTATAAGCATGCGGAGAATTTAGCACGGATTGCAACAAGGAAATACAGTCTATTAAAGGGCAATTATCATAATTAAATTCCTTGAAATCCAAAATAGTGGGTTCATTGATATCTAAAGTTTTTACTTCTTCAATCCCACTTTTACCAAATTTTGCATCAAGATCTAAAAACTCCGAATTTTTGGAACGCCTACGAGGTAAAGGTAACTCATCTTCAGTCCCATCATTATCAAGATTCATATTGCAAAACAAAGATTTAATAGGGGACACATCAATAACTTTTAGATCTTCATCTTTATTTTCATAGAAATTAGAAGAACACACTTTCACAAAGCAATCTTTCTTAGCACGCATCCTAGCGGTTCTTTCTTTGCACTCATCAATGGAAATTCTCATGGCTTTGAGAGACTCATTGATATCATGCTTAGGTGGAACAGATCTAAGGTTTAAAGAATCAACATCAAGAGAAATTCTATCAACGTTCCTAGCCAATACATTAACTTTAAGCAATTTTCTTCAAGCAAAGCATTGAATTTTTTTTGTGAATTCATAAATTCTTTAACACTAGTCTCAAATTCAGAAGGCATCTTATTAAAATTTCCATAAGAATTGTCGTAGGAATTACCATAATTATTAGAGGAATTACTAGGATAAGGCCTAGGATTAAAGTTTCCTCTATACGCGTTGTTACCAAAATTATTCCTACCAACAAAATTCAAATTCATAGATTTATTATTATTCTCAATCAAAGTAGACAAAGGCATATCATTAGGATCAGAAGAAACACTCTTAGTAGCAAATAATTTCATAAGTTCATCCATCTTTCCACTCAAAACATTAATTTCTTCTATCGCATGCACTTTTTTACTAGTAGATCTTTCAGTGTGCCATCGAGAATAATTAACCATAATATTATCTAGGTGTTTAGTAGCTTATCCTAAAGTGATTTCCATAAAAGTGCCTCCTGGGCCGAATCTAAAAGATCTCTAGAAGCAAAATTCAATCCGGCATAAGTTTTTTGTATAATCATCCATAAATTCAAACCATGTGTAGGACAATTACGTGTCATTAATTTCATCCTCTCCCAAGCTTGTGCAACATGTTCATGATCAAGTTGCTTAAAATTCATATTATCGTTTCTAAGAGAGATGATTTTAGCGGGAGGAAAATACTTAGAGATAAAAGCATCTTTGCACTTATTCCATGAATCAATACTATTTTTAGGCAAAGACGAAAACCACACTTTAGCATGATCTCTAAGTGAAAAGGGAAATAGCTTCAATTTAACGATATCATTATCAACATCCCTCTTCTTTTGCATATCGCGCAAATCAACAAAGCTATTTAGATGGGTAGCGGCATCTTCACTAGGAAGGCCGGCGAATTGATCTTTCATAACACGATTCAACAAAGCAGCATTAATCTCACAAGATTCAGCACATTAAGAGGAGCAATCGGAGTGCTAAGAAAATCATTATTGTTGGTATTGGTAAAGTCACACAATTTGGTATTATCTTGAGCCATCGTGACAAGCAAGCAATCCAACAAGCAAGCAAACAAGAAAAGAGCAAAAAAGAGGCGAACAAAAGAGAGGGCGAATAAAACGGTAAGGGTGAAGTGGGGGAGAGGAAAACGAGAGGCAAATGGAAAATAATGTAATGTGAGGGAGATGAGTTTGTGATGGGTACTTTGTATGGCTTGACTTTTGCGTAGACTCCCCGGCAACGGCACCAGAAATCCTTCTTGCTACCTCTCGAGCACTGCGTTGGTTTTCCCTCGAAGAGGAAAGGGTTATGCAGTAAAGTAGCGTAAGTATTTCCCTCAGTTTTTGAGAACCAAGGTATCAATCCAGTAGGAGTCCACGCGCGAGTCCCTCGCACCTACACAAACAAACAAGAACCTCGCAACCAACGCGATAAAGGGGTTGTCAATCCCTTCACGGTCACTTACGAGAGTGAGATCTGATAGAGATGATAGGATAATATTTTTGGTATTTTTATGATAAAGATGCAAAGTAAAATAAAAAGCAATAGAAATAGCTAAGTGTTGGAAGATTAATATGATGGAAAATAGACCTGGGGGCCATAGGTTTCACTAGTGGCTTCTCTCAAGATAGCATAAGTATTTGCGATGGGTAAAAAAATTCCAATTGAGCAATTGATAGAATTGAGCATAGTTATGAGAACATCTAGGTATGATCATGTATATAGGCATCACGTCCGAGACAAAGAGACCGACTCCTGCCTGCATCTACTACTATTACTCCACACATCGACCGCTCTCCAACATGCATCTAGAATATTAAGTTCATGTAGAACAGAGTAACACATTAAGACAGATGACATGATGTAGAGGGATAAACTCATGCAATATGATATAAACCCCATCTTTTTTATCCTCGATGGCAACAATACAATACGTGCCTTGCTGCCCCTACTGTCACTGGGAAAACACACATAAAGATTGAACCCAAAGCTAAGCACTTCTCCCATTGCAAGAAAGATCAATCTAGTAGGCCAAACCAAACTGATAATTCGAAGAGACTTGCAAAGATAACCAATCATACATAAAAGAATTCAGATAAGATTCAAATATTGTTCATAGATAATCTTGATCATAAACCCACAATTCATCGGATCTCGACAAACACACCGCAAAAGAAGATTACATCGAATAGATCTCCACAAGAGAGGGGGAGAACATTGTATTGAGATCCAAAAAGAGAGAAGAAGCCATCTAGCTAATAACTATGGACCCGAAGGTCTGAGGTAAACTACTCACACTTCATCAGAGAGACCTTGGAGATGATGTAGAGGCCCTCCGTGATCAATGCCCCCTCCGGCGGAGCGCCGGAAAAGGCCCCAAGATGGGATCTCACGGGTACAGAAAGTTGCGGTGGTGGAATTAGGTTTTTGGCTCCGTATCTAGTAGTTTGGGGGTACGTAGGTATATATAGGAGGAAGAAGTACGTCGGTGGTGCAACGAGGGGCCCACGAGGGTGGAGGGCGCGCGGGGGGGTAGGCCCGCCCCTACCTCGTGCCTTCCTCGTTCGTTGCTTTGCGTAGACTCCAAGTCCTCTGGATCACGTTAGTTTCGAAAATCACGTACCCAAAGGTTTCATTCCATTTGGACTCCGTTTGATATTCTTTTTCTGTGAAAATCTGAAATAGGCAAAAAACAGCAATTCTGGGCTGGGCCTCCAGTTAATAGGTTAGTCCCAAAAATAATATAAAAGTGTATAATAAAGCCCAATAATGTCCAAAACAGAATATAATATAGCATGGAACAATAAAAAATTATAGATACGTTGGAGACGTATCACCGGCTAGGAAGGATGTGGAGATGGCATTTGGTGTGCTTCAAGCTCGTTGGGGAATTTGTGCAGAGCGCTCCAATGATGTGAAAATTAGAAACTTTATGGCAACTGATGACATATTGTGTTATCCTGCACAATATGATTGTCGAGGATGAGGGTGATGGTGTAGCCCAAATAAATGATTTGACGATAAAGGGTTTCCCCCCGCTTTATAGATAAAGCATCATCTGATACAACCAGCTCGCAGGGGTCGCAGCACAAACAAGCCCAAAGGAAAAAGAGAGAAAAAGAAAGAGAAATAAATGCCAACAACGACAGATCAACGAAACGAAGATGTCCGGCAACCGCTGCACCCTCCGGAGAAGTACAACCACGCACCGCACGCCGAAGCGCCGTGTACCAAGCAACACCTTCAAGAGGGAGGCGACGACTGTCGTGGTTCCGAGTCTGACAGTAGAATAGGGGGGTAGGAATATAGAGGCAAGAACTTAGCTATGGAGGAGTTGTACACGCCGGTTTTACGAGTTCAGGCCCTTCTCGGAGGAAGTAACAGCCCTACATCTCGGAGCCCGGAGGCGGTCGACTGGATTATACGCGTGTGAGTTACAGGGGGTGCGAACCCTTGTCCCAGAGGAGGGGGGTGGCTTATATAGAGTGCGCCAGGACCCCAACTCCCCTCCGTTATATAGGATTCAATGTACATAAAGAGGTGGCGTTACAGGTAACGCCTGTATTGAAATGTTGTAAATGGTCATTAAATATCTGAGTGAATGCTGAACCGTTGCTGTGCAGGGCGGCTTTAGGTCTTTTTATCGTCGAGTGGTTTGATGGTCGAGCGATCTGGATAAAGTGAGATCTCCGAGTGGATGGTAGGTCGAGTGGACTTCACTCGATACCTTAACTGGATCCCTTCTTCTGATACTTGAGCTTCGACCTTGGGTAGGATGTATAGGTCAGGCCTATTACCCAACCCTAGGTTTATGTCTACATCATTTGCCCCCGAATGGATCGAGGTTTGAGTGAAACAGAAGGATGGAGTTGACCTTGCGTTTACTGTTGATTGTCTCGTCTATATCTCCGAGTAGAGGCCAGTTGACAGAACTTCAGCTTCGTTTCAGTCGGCTTGATCGATTCAGAAATTACCGACTGGTTTATACCACCACATCTGTCGAACGAAATCTCTGATACAAAATCTTTCGCGTGATCGGTTGCAGAGGATCCAGGATTTCCTGGGATTCGAAATTTTGGTAGGAGTGCGCCAGGCGGAGCGTCCCACGGTAAGTGGAGTAGATAAATAGGACTTTTAGATTACTGCGCCACCTTTTTCGCCACGTATCCCATGTGCAACTGTTGGGGAGATTTGACAGGACCACTCGGGCCCACGCGTTAGCCACTCGGAAGTAGGCCCTTAAAAGCGGTGAGACCGAAGCGTTTGCACAGTGCGTGCTCATTTCCTTCTTCTTCCTCTTGCGACTCTGCTCCGCCCAGGCCATCCACTCTCGACGCCGTCGCTCCGCCGCCATGGGGAAGGACAAAACGGCAGCGCTGGAGCGTGCGAAGAAGGCGACGGGGGCGGCGAATGGCAAGAAGGTGAATCGGGGGACTTCGTCGCGTTCGGGGTTGCCGTCGGGTTGGATCCAGGGAGATTGGATCCGATCCTCGCTCCGACAGGAGGACTTGGACGATATGGCCGAGCTGGGGCTGATCGTCCATAAGTACGTGCGCCTGCCGAGGGGTGAAACGGAGCCACAGCCGCAGTCGGGTGAGTGTGTCCTACTCGCCACCCACGTCGACCGTGGTTTTTCGCTTCCCCCGCATCCCTTCTTTCGCGGATTCCTGAATTTCTTTGGGGCCCAACTCCACCATTTCACTCCCAACACTATCACATATCTTGCTGGGGTTCGTCTCTATGTGTGCAAATTTCCTAGGGTGCCGACCGCACTGGGGTCTTTTCAAGCACATCTTTACCATCCGATCCCAAACTGTGGAGAAAGCGAACTCGAAAGATGAGAAAACCCATGTCATTCATATGTGTGGGGGCCTGGGCATTCAAAAGAGGAAAAGGAGCTCTTTCCCTCCGATGACTCTTCCTGAGTCGGTAAGGGGCTGGTAGTTGACCTGGTTCTACTGCCAGGACCTCGCAACCCCAGGCCAGTCGACTGGGCTTCCTCCTTTCTCTTTTGACCGAGTTCAAACTCCATCTTCCTTGAAAGTGATCGATGCGGAGAAAGCAGAGACAGGCATGCTAGTTGAGAGAGTGGTACAACTAATCAACCAGGGTGTCACTGGCATGGATCTGCTCGAGGTGTTTCTCAGTCGGCGGATCCAACCTCTCCAAGCTCGTGACCATCCCATGTGGATGTACTCCGGGGCTGGTGACACTGCTCGGGTTCATCCGGAGGAGGTGGAGGCCAAAACCATAGCCGAGTGGTTGATGGGTATCACCGGGAACAAGGACAACCCCAGGGGCGCTAGGAGAGTCGACCCTTTCAGCGAAAGCAACCCACCAGACAAGGTCTGGTCATCATGACTAAGTTTTTGAATGTATTTCTGACTGATTGCTGTTCCGACTGACTTAGGATTGGTCTCTTGCTTTGCAGATCTACACGGAGATGTATTCGATGCCCAACGGTGAACAAGCTCTGGAGCAAGACCAAGAAGGCGAGGACAGTGCTGAGGAGAGCGGCGAGTGGGGGTCCCCAGCTGATGACGATGAAGATGAGAGCGACGAGTCGGAAGACGAGGAGGTAGCCGACTCACTGCCTCGCTCCGAACGTTGATCCAAGCAGAAGCACGACCCCGCGAACCGGTGCGGCAAGGCCGTGGCGTCGAGTGCTCCATCTCACAAGCGCACTCGGTTTCCGAGTCCAGATCTGACTGAGAAGGTCACCAAGCAGCCCAAAGCTAACCCATCGAAGGCTCGGAAGACCTTGCCTAAGATTAAGATGGATGTCCCTGTTGCTTGTGGGTAAACGCCTTTGTCATATCTTTTGTTGCGATTAAATTCTTTCTGTTCCGGCCGGCCTTTTTGTTCTGACCGAATGGTTGATGGATTTGTGTAGCCCGACCTCAGCTGCGACCGACATGAGCGTCGACAAGACTCCAGCTAACGAGGAAGCTGACGACGCCATCACCTCCAAAGCCAGTAAGCCAGGTCGATTCGAAATCGTCTGGTCGACTGAATGACTTGTCAGTTACCTTCATGGTTTTCTTTGTTCTTTGCAGATCCGCGAGATGTTGTTGTGCTTCCGGACGATGACGAAGAGGTGCCGCTGAGAGGGAGGAGGAGGAAGGACAGGGAGCTGGGCGAGAAGGTGCCTGAGGTCCAGGTTCCTCAGTCGGTTGTGACACCTGGAACGGTGGTCGAGCGCACGACAGATCCGGCTCGACCCAACGTCACCTTCACCGTTCCGCTGTCGACTGACTGCCCCTCGGGGTCGATTGCTCTGCCTCCATCACTTTCTGCTACATATCAAACTCCAGACGATCCGCCAGCTGCTGCCAAAGAAGCTCTTCTTCAATTGAATCTTGTGATGGGACAGATGAAAATGGTGCATGAGGCTAGTCAGGTAGCCTTCAACGCCGGAGCTGCTCTGCAAGCCAATGTCCAGGTTAGTTGTCTGTTCGATCGACCATATTTCTTGTCTGACCACCCACTGAGGTGTGGCTGTTTTGATGCTGAATATCTCTTTGTGTCGATTCGAGTCGAGCTGGGCAGACCATGTCGAGTGGAATCGAAACCAGTGGGGGCACGCTGAGTGCACCCACTGGGTGTAGTCCCCGAGACCATAGGTGACTGCGGGCAGTCGACTGTGGTCTGAGAACCTTCTTTTTCTCTCTTTTTTTTACCACTCGAACTGGGCAGACCATGCCGAGTGGAATCGAAACCAGTGGGGGCACGCTAAGTGCACCCACTAGGTGTAGTCCCCGAGGCTGCCATTGAATGTTTGATTCGGTGGTAGTCTTAGAGTAACTAGCATTGTGATGTCTTTTTATATCTGTCGACTGATATGGCTTGTGACTGTAGAAATCTTGTGATCTTGGGGCTCAGCTCTCTGCAATGAACAAGCAGCAAATCAGCCTAAACCTTGATCTAGAATTGGCCAAGAAGAATCTCCAGAGTGCTCTTGATGAAGTTTCTGCCATGGGAGGTAATAAATCGCCGAATGTTTATCCCACTACTGGCACTTTTTCTTTCCATTTTTTTGAACCGAGTGACTCCACTCGAGCAGATGTATGTAGTGAAAACCGCCAACTCCAAGCCCGTCTGAAGAATGTTATTTCTTTAGAGAAAATGAAGCAGGTTTTGGAGCAGAAGGATCTGGACCTAGCTGCAGCTCAGAAGGAGGCGCACGAGAAGACAACGCTTGCTGACAAGAAGCTTGCTTCAGTCGGCAAGTTAGAAGAGGAAAATTCCTAATTGAAGACTGTTGTTTCTGACGCCAACCAAGAGGTCGAGAGACTGAAGAAGGACAAGGAGAAACTGACCGACGAACTTGGGAGCCTCAAATCAAGAACGGCGAATTAGAGTCTTATCTGAGCCAACTTGATGCAAAACTGGTCCTGAAACTTGAAGGTACGGATTTAATCTGTCTTCTTTCTGTCGACTGATAATGTTAATTGCGCTGTCGACTCATTATTCACTAGACTGTGCAGAATTTTGCCAAGAGTTTGAAGCGGAAACTGGGCGGGTCGAGACGGGTCTTGACCCCAATAACTGTCCAGTCAAGGGTGAAGTTACAATGAACGTGCTGTGGTTGGAGTCTCGCATGGATGGCGCAATTGCCTATCTGGCCCTTCTGAAGGCTGCAATGACCCGGATTGATGCAGAACTTTGGCCTCAGGCAGAATCGTCTCAAGATCTCGAGTCTCTGATGGCTCGACTGAATCAAATCCCTGAGCGTGTGCAAGAATGAAAGAAGTCCTCTGCTCGCTGTGGTGCTGACGTTGCTCTGTGTCTGGTCCGAGTGCACTGCAAGGATGCCAAAGAAGACAAGCTGGCGGAGCTTAAAGTTGCAAACACGAAGAAGCATACTTTCCAGTCCTTCATGGACACTTTTCTTGCCGCCTCCACTCGCATTGCAGACAACATCGACCTTGACAGTTTCTGCGACCCAGCCAGTCCTTCTCCTGACGCGTGATTGAAAAAACATTAAGCTTTACCTTTATTTGCCTCGGGATGCCGAGTGATTGTGTAACTGTTAAACTTTTTCGGGCTTGATGCTCGAATACTTTTGAACCATCATCCGAAACCTTAGGATTTTATTCGAACTTGGTTTATTTCTGAATATGTTTGCGTTTGCCTTCGAGTGGAATTTGTTCTTCACTCGGAATAATCTTGGTGTTTGAGATGCGGCTATGAGGTAGTGATTTCAATCGACCCGCACTTCATCATCCTTGCAGGTAGCTCCGAAGGAGAAGGTTGCAGTCGACCTGCACCTCATCGTCCTTGCAGATAGGGATGGAGTGGACGTTGTACTTGTGGCGTAGCTCCGAAGGAGAAGGTTGCAGTCGACCTGCACCTCGTCGTCCTTGCAGATAGAGATGGCTTCTATACTTAGGCGAGTACTTGACTGCAGCTAAGCCCCCGAGTGGGAGGGTTTCTCTCCACTCGGTAGGATTTTACAAACTTAGGCGAGTACTTGACTGCAGCTAAGCCCCCGAGTGGGAGGGTTGCTCTCCACTCGATAGGATTTACAAACTTAGGCGAGTACTTGACTGCAGCTAAGCCCCCGAGTGGGAGGGTTGCTCTCCACTCGGTAGGATTTTACAAACTTAGGCGAGTACTTGATCAGCTAAGCCCCGAGTGGGAGGTTGCTCTCCACTCAGGATTTTACAAACTTAGGCGAGTACTTGACTGCAGCTAAGCCTCCGAGTGGGAGGGTTGCTCTCCACTCGGTAGGATTTTCAAACTTAGGCGAAACGGATTCGCAGCTAAGCCCCCGAGTGGGAGGGTTGCTCTCCACTCGGTAGGATTGTACAAACTTAGGCGAGTACTTGACTGCAGCTAAGCCTCCGAGTGGGAGGGTTGCTCTCCACTCGGTAGGATTTTACAAACTTAGACGAGTACTTGACTGCAGCTAAGTCCCTGAGTGGGAGGGTTGCTCTCCACTCAGTAGGACTTTACAAACTTAGGCGAGTACTTGACTGCAGCTAAGTCCCCGAGTGGAAGGGTTGCTCTCCACTCGGTAGGATATTACAAACTTAGGCGAGTACTTGACTGCAGCTAAGCCCCCGAGTGGGAGGGTTGCTCTCCACTCGGTAGGATTTTGCAAACTTAGGCGAGTACTTGACTGCCGCTAAACCCCCGAGTGGGAGGGTTGCTCTCCACTCGGTAGGATTTTACAAACTTAGGTGAGTGCTTGACTGCAACTAAGCCTCCGAGTGGGAGGGTTGCTCTCCACTCGGTAGGATTTTACAAACTTAGGCGAGTACTTGACTACAGCTAAGTCCCCGAGTGGGAGGGTTGCTCTCCACTCGGTAGGATTTTATAAAGTTAGGCGAGTACTTGACTGCAGCTAAGTCCCCGACTGGGAGGGTTGCTCTCCACTTGGTAGGATTTTACAAACTTAGGCGAGTACTTGACTGCAGCTAAGCCCCCGAGTGGGAGGGTTGCTCTCACTCGACAGGATTTACAAACTTAGGCGAGTACTTGATCAGCTAAGCCCCGAGTGGGAGGGTTGCTCTCCACTCGGTAGGATTTTACAAACTTAGGCGAGTACTTGACTGCAGCTAAGCCCCCGAGTGGGAGGGTTGCTCTCCACTCGGTAGGATTTTACAAACTTAGGCGAGTACTTGACTGCAGCTAAGCCTCCGAGTGGGAGGGTTGCTCTCCACTCGGTAGGATTTTCAAACTTAGGCGAAACGGATTCGCAGCTAAGCCCCCGAGTGGGAGGGTTGCTCTCCACTCGGTAGGATTGTACAAACTTAGGCGAGTACTTGACTGCAGCTAAGCCTCCGAGTGGGAGGGTTGCTCTCCACTCGGTAGGATTTTCAAACTTAGGCGAAACAGATTCGCAGCTAAGCCCCCGAGTGAGAGGCTTGCTCACCACTCGGTAGGATTTTTCAGACTTGGGCGAAATGGATTCGCAGCGAAGTCACCCAATGGGGGATTTAAAATGGAAACAAAAGCGACAAAAATCATTTAGGAAGATTATAAAGCTCTTGTCTTTGATAAATAAACTACAAAGGTGCTTCTTATTACATCTCATCCGAGTGAGTACTTAAGTATAAAAGGGGCAGAGCAGCTCCACATTCCAAGCTCGTGGCTCGTCTTTCTTATGTTCGACATTGTAAAGATGGTACGCTCCATTGCGGAGAACTCTGGAGATAATGAAGGGACCTTCTCAAGAAGGGGCAAGCTTGTGTGGCTTCTGTTGATCCACTCGAAGAACCAAGTCTCCCTCTTGAAAAGCTCGACCCTTCACGTTTCTGGCGTGGAATCGACGCAAATCTTGCTGATAGATGGTCGACCGGATCAAAGCCATCTCTCTTTCCTCTTCTAAGAGATCAACTGAATCTGTCGGGCCTGCTCGCTTCTTCTTGAGAGAAGAGTTCGACTGGTGCGCTGTGGAGCAGGTCACTTGGCGTAACAGCTTCGCCCAGAGACCCGAAAGAAAGGGTTCGTCCGGTCGATCGGTTGGGAGTTGTCCTCAAACCCCAAAGAACTGATGGAAGCTCATCGACCCAGCGCTGCTGCGTGTTTGAGATCACGATCATCGGGTTTCATCCTTTGAGGATTAGACCATTCGCCCTCTCTGCTTGACCATTCGACTGTGGGTGAGCGACTGAAGCATAGTCGACTCGTGTGCCTTGAGAAGCGCAGAACGCTCTAAACTCGTCAGAATCAAATTTCGACCCATTGTCAGTGATGATGCTGCGTGGAACTCCATATCTGAATGTCAATTCGCTGATGAAGCTGACAGCAGTGCTGGCATCAAGATTCTTGATAGGTTTGGCTTCAATCCATTTTGTAAACTTGTCGACTGCTACAAGCACATGAGTAAATCCGCTCCTACCAGTCCTCAGCGGCCCGACCATGTCTAACCCCCAAACAGCAAAGGTCCAGACGAGGGAAATGGTCTTCAGGGCTGACGCAGGCTTGTGAGACATATCAGAGTAGAACTGACAACCTTCACATCTGTCGACTATATCTTTCGCCATTTCATTTGCTCGGGGCCAATAAAATCCGGCTCGGTATGCTTTAGCCACAATGGCCCGAGAGGACGCATGATGACCACAGGTCCCCGAGTGGATGTGGTTGAGGATCGTTTGACCTTCTTCTGGTATTATGCATTTCTGATTGACCCCGGTCACACTTTCTCAGAACAATTGTCCCTTTATCACCGTAAAGGCTTTGGATCAACGGACGATCTGTCGAGCCTCTTCTTCATCCTCTGGGAGTTCCTTTCTAAGGATGTACGCGATGTAAGGCACTGTCCAGTCGGGAGTAATGACCATAACTTCCATGATTAAGTCGACCACGGCTGGAACCTCGACTTCAGTCGGATCTGTGGCACTCTTAGGTTGCGTGGGCTCTTCTGTAAAAGGATCTTCTTGAACTGTTGGTGTGTGAATGTGTTCCAGAAACACATTGCTGGGAATGGCTTCTCTCTTGGAACCTATCTTCACCAAATCATCGACTGCTTGATTTTTCAGTCGGGTATATGATGGAGCTCTAACCCCTCAAACTTCTTTTCCAGCTTTCTCACCGCATTGCAGTAACCAGTCATGGCTGGGCTTCTGACGTCCCACTCTTTCATCACTTGATTGACCACCAAATCTGAGTCGCCATAGACCATGAGGCGATGGACGCCGAGTGAAATGGCCATGCGCAACCCATATAAGAGCGCTTCATATTCTGCTTCATTGTTGGAGGAATCAAAGTGAATCTGGAGTACATATCTGAGCTTGTCTCCTCGGGGGGATACTAATACCACCCCGGCACCTGAACCATTCAACATCTTGGAATCGTCAAAGAACATGGTCCAGTGCTCCGAATGAACTTGAGTCGGCAGTTGTTGTTTGATCCACTCGGTGAGGAAATCAGCTATTGCTTGGGACTTGATAGCTTTCTTTGCCTCAAACTGAATATCTAAGGGAAGGAGTTCAATCGCCCATTCTGCCACTCGACCAGTTGCATCTTTGTTGTGCAGAATCTCTGATAATGGAGCGTCTCTGACAACTGTAACAGAGTGGTCAGAGAAATAGTGTGCAACCTTCTTCGTGGTCATATAAATCCCATAAACAAGCTTTTGATAGTGCGGATATCTCTGTTTCGACGGAGTCAGAACTTCAGAAATATAATAAACCGGGCGCTGAACTTTATAGGCTTTTCCTTCTTCTTCTCGCTCGACCGTAAGTACTGTACTGACGACTTGTCTAGTGGCTGCTATGTAAAGTAATAAAGGCTCTTTGCTGATTGGGGCAGCAAGCACCGGCTGGGTGGAAAGCAGGGCTTTTAGCTCTGCAAACGCTGCATCAGCTTCGGGAGTCCACTCGAACTTACCTGACTTCTTCATCAGTCGGTAGAGAGGTAGCGCCTTCTCACCAAGTCCAGAAATGAATCGACTTAGGGCGGCCAAGCAACCAGTAAGCTTCTGGACATCATGCACACGCACTGGGCGTTTCATTCGGAGTATGGCACCAACTTTCTCGGGGTTAGCATCTTTCCCTCGTTTGGAAACGAGAAAACCGAGTAACTTTCCTCTTGGAACTACGAACGTGCACTTTGATGGATTAAGCTTGATATCGTACCTTCTGAGGTTGGCAAAGGTTTCAGCAAGGTCAGTCAGTAGGTCGGAACCTTTGCGTGACTTGACCACAATGTCATCCATGTACGCTTCCACATTCCGACTGATTTGAGTGAGTAAACACTTCTGAATCATTCACATGAATGTGGCTCCAGCGTTCTTCAGACTGAATGGCATAGTGACATAACAAAAGCACCCGAATGGGGTGATGAAAGCTGTTTTAATTTCATCGGGTCCAAACAGACGGATCTGATGATACCCGGAATAGGCGTCCAGAAAGGACAGACGCTCACATCCCGCAGTCGAATCAACTATCTGATCGGTGCGAGGGAGAGGAAAGTGATCCTTCGAGCAGGCCCGATTGATATGCTTGAAGTCGATGCAAATGCGAAGTGAATTGTCCTTCTTGGGGACCATGACGACGTTAGCTAACCACTCGGAGTGGTAAATCTCTCGGATAAACTCAGCTGCCAGGAGCCGAGCCACTTCTTCACCGTTTGCTTTTCTCTTCTGTACAGCAGACCGTCGAAGATTTTCCTTGACCGGTTTTATCTTTGGGTCGACTCGCAAACGATGCTCAGCCAATTCCCTAGGAACACCCGGCATGTCAGAAGGTTTCCATGCAAAGATGTCCCAGTTCTCACGGAGGAAATGGATGAGCGCTTCTTCCTATTTGGAGTCGAGAGTCGTTGAAATGTGGGTCGGAGCAGCGTTGGGATCAGTCGGGTGGATATGAACTAGTTTCTTTCACCAGATGACTGAAATGTTGAATCCCTTGCAGGCTTCTTAGCTCGCAGCAAATCACTCGGATCTGCATTTTTCTGATACTCCTGCAATTCCACTACTGCCATCTGTGCATCAGCAATTTTTGAGCCCTTCTGGAAGCACTCTTCTGCCTTCTTTCGATTGCCAGTGATAGTGATCACACCGTTGGGACCAGGCATTTTCAATTTGAGGTACACATAGCATGGTCGAGCCATAAAGCGTGCGTAAGCCGGCCTGCCCAGAATGGCGTGATAAGCACTCTGGAAATCCACCACTTCAAATGTCAATGTTTCTTTGCGGTAATTCTTGTAATCACCGAAAACCACGTCAAGAGCAATCTGGCCGAGTGATTCAGCCTTCTTGCCTGGAATGACTCCATGCAAACTCATACTGCTTTCACTGAGTCTGGACATCGAAATGCCCATCCCTTTCAATATTTCTGCATACAGAATGTTCAGGCCACTGCCATCATGCATCAGAACTTCAGTCAGTCGAGTGCCTTCGACAACTGGGTCGACCACCAAAGCTTGCCTCCCAGGGGTGGCTATGTGTGTCGGGTGATCGGACTGGTCGAATGTGATGGCAGTCCGAGACCATTTCAATAATCTGGGCGTCCGAGCGACCATATTCACTTTCTCGTTAATCACTTTCAGTCGACTCTTACTCTCAACATCAGCAAAAATCATCAGAGTGGAATTGACGTGAGGGTAACCATCATCACTCTCCTCCTTGTCCTCAACCTTGTCTGACTCTTTTTCCTTGTCTTTGGGCTGTTTATCCCGGAACTGCTGGATGAGGAGCCGACACTGCCGAGTGGTACGCTTCGGGTAAATGATTTTACCCTCCTCATCTTTATTTGTGTGTATGTGGCATGGCAAATCTAGCACATCATTTCCATCTTGATCTTTTATCTTCTTAGGATTCCATGGCCCCTTGGGCTTCCCTTTGGGTTTTCCTTGAGTCACAGCTAAGGTTTCCCCAGGAGCAGCTGGCTCGGCTTTGCGCTTCTGCTTCCGACTGGAGTTTCCTC
Organism: Aegilops longissima; assembly: GCA_021605205.1. Lineage (NCBI taxonomy): Eukaryota > Viridiplantae > Streptophyta > Magnoliopsida > Poales > Poaceae > Aegilops > Aegilops longissima. Next base: position 64,576,950 of record CM038678.1, on the reverse strand, counting down.
CTCCGGTTTCATGGGCGATTGACTTGTGCTTGCCACTACGGAGCCGATCCTCTTCTTCACCATTAGCATACTTGGTGGCAATCTCCATCATTCGACTCAGAGACATGTCTTCGGTCCGACCGAACTTCAAGTTCAACTCTCGATATTTGACGCCTTCCTTGAAGGCACAGACTGCTTGGTGATCAGACACGTTCTCAACTATGTGATGCAGTGTGATCCATCTCTGGATATAATCCCTCAAAGTTTCATTTGTCTTCTGCACACAGGAATGCAGCTCTGTCAACCCTGCTGGTCGTTTGCATGTCCTTCAAACGTTATGACAAACACACGGGCAAGATCTTCCCAAGTGTAAATCTGTTGGTGCTAACGAGTTCAGCCACGCCTGGCGAACCCTCCAACATCGAGGCAGGTGTTTCATAGCCACTTCATCATTACCGCCGCTAATCTGAACAGCCACTCGGTAGTCCTCAAGCCAAGTATCTGGCTTGGACTCACCAGTGAACTTACTGACTACAGTCGCCAACCTGAAGTTGGGAGGAATCACCGCGGCCCTTATGGCTCTGCTGAAGCACTCTGGTCCTGAGACACGCGCTCTACTGCTGGTGGGTACATCTCTATCATGACCTTCTCGGTGAGCTCTTGTTCCTGTCGACCAAACCCTGAACGAGAATAGATCTCGCATCAAAGCCAGCTTCCCTGGGGTCGACTGGAATCCTTTGCCCAGCACTGTGAGGGCGCCTGTCATCCTGCTGTCGAGGCACATATGATCCACTCCTTGGGGGAGGAGCGGGCACTCGACGACGATCATCACGGTCGAGTCGGTGATCATACTGCTCATGGTTTTTGTACTGATCACGTCGGTCACCATGTCCCTCACGCCTCGGGGGCGATCTTGGGCTGTGAGCCGACTGGACTGTATCCGCAACAACGGATCTGCTATGGATCCTATTCCGTGATTGCGACACAGCCGTATTCTGCTCATCTGCTGCCCGGAGTAAATCCCTGATATGCATTCAACCTCTGCCAGCTTCGGACTGGGAGGGCTGAATTGACTCTGCTATTCGGGCTGCAGCTGCAAGATTTTGGATCGGAGTTTGATATACCTGAGTCGGAGGTGGAAAAAGCTGGCGTCGACTGGATTCTTGAACCCTTCGCCGCGCATGTTCGTCGAGTACTCACTGGAGATTTTCTAGCCGAGTGCGCTTAGCCAGATTGGCCAGGTGCGCGTCCTCCAAGGCCCGGGCCTTGGCGGTTTCTCCAACAATAGGAGTGTGAAGAGCATCCATGTTCCGGCGGCGAAGTTCTTCCCTTTGCTCCGACGAGACAGGCTCGGGGAGGTACTCCTCATGGACATGCGACAGATCACCTCTGCCGTCGCCATCGTCGGTGCGAGGGAAGCCAGGAGGACTACGAGGTCCGTCTATCATGACCTCCGCCGCTAGATCACTGCTGTCACACTCAGATGCGGTCTGTGCGGAGTCAGTCGACATGTCAAATAGGCCATAGAGAGATTCGTCGGGCTCGATCGCTGCGACCTAGGGGATGGCCGTTTGGCGAGCCACCGCGTGCCTCACCCATCGCTGAAGCCTTGACCGACCGGAGCGCTTGCGCCGGCGGGCGACGGGGCGGGAGGGCACCACAGGTGCCGACTGATATTGGGTCGACGGCTGCCTCAAGAGGACGCCGCGGACGCGCACGCGAAAGTGCGTTGCCCCGCGGACGGGGAGTGCATCGACATCGAGTGGAGCCTCCTGAAGCCAAGCGGAGTCGTCGGCGACGAACACGAGCGCGCCGAGATGGATCTCGCGGCCCTCAGCCAAACCTCCGCCTGAAACCATGATGAAGGGGATCGGAAAGATTGCAACTTCTCCAACAAGTTGCTAAGACACCTGCCCCAGGGTGGGCGCCAACTGTCGTGGTTCTGAGTCTGACAGTAGAATAGGGGGGTAGGAATGTAGAGGCAAGTACTTAGCTATGGAGGAGTTGTACACGCTGGTTTTACGAGTTCAGGCCCTTCTCGGAGGAAGTAACAGCCCTACGTCTCTGAGCCCGGAGGCGATCGACTGGATTATACGCGTGTGAGTTACGATGGGTGCGAACCCTTGTCCCTGCAGGAGGGGTGGCTTATATAGAGTGCGCCAGACCCCAGCTCCCCCTCATTACGAGGATTCAATGTACATAAAGAGGTGGCGTTACAGGTAACGCCTGTATTGAAATGCTGTAAATGGTCATTAAATATCTGAGTGAATGCTCGACCATTGCTGTCCAGGGTGGCTTTAGGTCTTCTTATCGTCGAGTGGTTTGATGGTCGAGCGACCTGGATAAAGTGAGATCTCCGAGTGGATGGTAGGTTGAGTGGACTTCACTCGACACCTTTACTGGATCCCTTCTTCTGATACTTGAGCTTCTTTGTCCTTAGGACTAGGACCTTGGGTAGGATGTATAGGTCAGGCCTATTACCCTACCCTAGGTTTATGTCTACATCAACGACGATGCCGCTGTTGCCCGGACTAGTCCTAGGGTTTCCCCCTGCACGCAGGGGGCAATGGGGGAGGGTGTATCCGACACCCTTCAGGAAGGTTCAGCGGCACCCGCAGGCGTTGCCACGTCGGGGCAGGGCGAGCCGCCAGGGATTTCTCCCGACCCAACCCCCCCACCCCCACCACCCCAGACGATCCATAGTGCACCGCCCAGCACGCCGCCCACCAACATGTGCAACCACGGTCGCCGAACCAACTCCGCTGTCTCCCTGAGGCCGCAGACACGAGACCTGGAGGATGAGAGGAGAGATAGTGGGCTCGGGTGCATCCACAACACAGCCGACGTGGGGGAACATGCACCGCCGCCGCCGCGCAGCCGACCGGACGCACAGACAAGGGGCCAACCAGGTGATGAGGCCCAGCCGGACCCAAAAGGGTCCGGACAGCCCCTGGCGTCGCGCTGCAGCTCGCTGGCTGACGAAGCCGCCACCTCCCGCATGAAGGAAATATACCCTATAGGCAATAATAAAGTTATTATTTATTTCCTTATTTCATGATAAATGTTTATTATTCTTGCTAGAATTGTATTAACCGGAAACATGATACATGTGTGAATACATAGACAAACAGAGTGTCACTAGTATGCCTCTACTTGACTAGCTCGTTAATCAAAGATGGTTATGTTTCCTAGCCATAGACATGAGTTGTCATTTGATTAACGGGATCACATCATTGGGAGAAAGATGTGATTGACTTGACCCATTCCGTTAGCTTAGCACTTGATCGTTTAGTATGTTGCTATTGCTTTCTTCATGACTTATACATGTTCCTGTGACTATGAGATTATGCAACTCCCGTTTACCAGAGGAACACTTTGTGTGCTACCAAATGTCACAACATAACTGGGTGATTATAAAGGTGCTCTCAGGTGTCTCGAAGGTACTTGTTGGGTTGGCGATTTGAGATTAGGATTTGTCACTCGGATTGTCGAGAGGTATCTCTGGGCCCACTCGGTAATGCACATCACTTAAGCCTTGCAAGCATTGCAACTAATGAGTTAGTTGCGGGATGATGTATTACGGAACGAGTAAAGAGACTTGCTGGTAACGAGATTGAACTAGGTATTGAGATACCGACGATCGAACCTCGGGCTAGTAACCTACCTATGACAAAGGGAACAACGTATGTTGTTATGCGGTTTGAGCGATAAAGATCTTCATAGTATATGTGGGAGCCAATATGAGCATCCAGGTTCCGCTATTAGTTATTGACCGGAGACGTGTCTCGGTCATGTCTATATAGTTCTCGAACCCGTAGGGTCCGCTTGCTTAAAGTTCGATGACGGTTATATTATGAGTTTATGTGTTTTGATGTACCGAAGGTAGTTCGGAGTCCCGGATGTGATCACGGACATGACGAGGAGTCGCGAAATGGTCAAGACATGAAGATTGATATATTGGACGACTATATTCGGACACCGGAATGGTTCCGGGGGTTATCGGATATATACCGGAGTACCGGGGGGTTACCGGAACCCCCCCAGAGGTTATTGGGCCTCATGGGCCCGAGTGGTGGAAGAGGAGAGGCGGCCAAGGGGCAGCCGCGTGCCTCTCCCCCCCCCAAGTCCGAATTGGAGAAGGAGGGGGGCGGCTCCCCCGCTTTCCTTTCCCCCTCTCTCTCCTTCCCTCTCCTCTCCTACTCCAACATGGAAAGGGGGGAGTCCTACTCCCGGTGGGAGTAGGACTCCTCATGGGGCGCGCCAAGGGTGGCCGGCCCCCTCCCCCTCCTCCACTCATTTATATACGGGGAGGGAGGCACCTCCTAGAGACACAACAATTGATCCCTTGGATCTCTTAGGCGCGTGCGGTGCCCCCCTCCACCATAATCCACCTCGGTCATATCGTAGCGGTGCTTAGGAGAAGCCCTGCGTCGGTAGAACATCATCATCGTCACCACACCGTCGTGCTGACAGAACTCTCCCTCAAAGCTTCGCTGGATCGGAGTTCGAGGGACGTCATCGAGTTGAACGTGTGCTGAACTCGGAGGTGTCGTGCGTTCGGTACTTGATCGGTCGGATCGTGAAGACGTACTACTACATCAACCACGTCGTGCTAACGCTTCCCCTTTCGGTCTACGAGGGTACGTGGACACACTCTCCCCTCTCGTTGCTATGCATCACCATGATCCTGTGTGTGCGTATGAGTTTTTTTGAAATTACTACGTTCCTAACAGTGGTATCCGAGCCTGGTTTTATGCGTTGATTTTAAATGCACGAGTCATACTGCTTACCAGCATGTCACACTTTGGTTCGGCGGTATTGTTGGATGAAACGGCCTGGACCGACATTACGCGTACGCTTACGCGAGACTGGTTGTACCGACGTGCTTTGCACACAGGTGGCTGGCGGGTGTCAGTTTCTCCAACTTTAGTTGAACCGAGTGTGGCTATGCCCGGTCCTTGAGAAGGTTAAAACAACACTAACTTGATGAACTATCGTTGTGGTTTTGATGCGTAGGTAAGAACGGTTCTTGCTCAGCCCGTAGCAGCCACGTAAAACTTGCAACAACAAAGTAGAGGACGTCTACCTTTTTTTTGCAGGGCATGTTGTGATGTGATATGGTCAAGGCATGATGCTATATTTTATTGTATGAGATGATCATGTTTTGTAACCGAGTTATCGGCAACTGGCAGGAGCCATATGGTTGTCACTTTATTGTATGCAATGCAATCGCCCTGTAATTGCTTAACTTTATCACTAAGCGGTAGCAATAGTCATTGAAGCAATAGTTGGCGAGACGACAACAATGCTACGATGGAGATCAAGGTGTCGCGCCGGTGACGATGGTGATCATGACGGTGCTCCGGAGATGGAGATCACAAGCACAAGATGATGATGGCCATATCATATCACTTATATTGATTGCATGTGATGTTTATCTTTTATGCATCTTATTTTGCTTTGATTGACGGTAGCATTATTAGATGATCTCTCACTAAATTTCAAGATAAAAGTGTTCTCCCTGAGTATGCACCGTTGCCAAAGTTCGTCGTGCCCAGACACCACATGATGATCGGGTGTGATAAGCTCTACATCCATCTACAACGGGTGCAAGCCAGTTTTGCGCATGCAGAATACTCAGGTTAAACTTGACGAGCCTAGCATATGCAGATATGGCCTCGGAACACTAAGACCGAAAGGTCAAGCCTGAATCATATAGTAGATATGATCAACATACTAATTTTCACCATTGAAAACTTCTCCATTTCACGTAATGATCGGTTATGGTTTTGTTGATTTGGATCACGTGATCACTTAGATGATTAGAGGGATGTCTATCTAAGTGGGAGTTTGATACGTCTCCGTCGTATCTACTTTTCCAAACACTTTTGCCCTTTTTTTGGACTCTAACTTGTATGATTTTAATGGAACTAACCCGGACTGACGCTGTTTTCAGCAGAATTGCCATGATGTTGTTTTATGTGCAGAAAACAAAAGTTCTCGGAATGACCTGAAACTCCACGAAATATCTTAGAATAAATAATAAAAAATCCTTGCCGAAGATGAAGACTAGGGGGCCCACACCCTGTCCACGAGGGTGGGGGGCGCGCCCCCCCCTCCTGGGCGCGCCCCCCTACCTTGTGGCCCCCCTGGAGACCCTCCGACGCCAACTCCAACTCCATATATTGGCTTTCGGGGAGAAAAAAATCAGAGAGAAGAAATCATCGCGTTTTACGATACGGTGCCGCCACCAAGCCCTAATCTCTCCCGGGAGGGCTGATCTGGAGTCCGTTCGGGGCTCTGGAGAGGGGGATTCGTCGACGTCGTCATCATCAACCATCCTCCATCACCAATTTCATGATGCTCACCGCCGTGCGTGAGTAATTCCATCGTAGGCTTTCTGGACGGTGATGGGTTGGATGAGATTTATCATGTAATCGAGTTAGTTTTGTTAGGGTTTGATCCCTAGTATCCACTATGTTCTGAGATTGATGTTGCTATGACTTTGCTATGCTTAATGCTTGTCACTAGGGCCCGAGTGCCATGAATTCAGATCTCAACCTATTATGTTTTCATGAATATATGTGAGTTCTTGATCCTATGTTGCAAGTCTATAGTCACCTACTATGTGTTATGATCCGCAACCCCAAGTGACAATAATCGAGACCACTCCGGTGATGACCATAGTTTGAGGAGTTCATGTATTCACTATGTGCTAATGCTTTGTTCCGGTTCTCTATTAAAAGGAGGCCTTAATATCCCTTAGTTTCAATAGGACCCGCTGCCACGGGGGTAGGACAAAAGATGTCATGCAAGTTCTTTTCCATAAGCACGTATGACTATATTCGAATACATGCCTACATTACATTGATGAATTGGAGCTAGTTCTGTGTCACCCTATGTTATGACTGTTACATGATGAACCGCATCCGGCATAATTATCCATCACTAATCCGGTGCCTACGAGCTTTCCATATACTGGTCTTTGCTTATTTACTTTTCCGTTGCTACTGTTACAATCACTACAAAATACCAAAAACATTACTTTTGATGTCTTTACTTTTGTTACCGTTACCACCACTATCATATTACTTTGCTACTAAACACTTTGCTGCAGATACTAAGTTTCCAGGTGTGGTTGAATTGACAACTCAGGTGCTAATACTTGAGAATATTCTTTGGCTCCCCTTGTGTCGAATCAATAAATTTGGGTTGAATACTCTACCCTCGAAAACTGTTGCGATCCCTATACTTGTGGGTTATCAAGACCTTTTTCTGGCGCCGTTGCCGGGGAGCATAGCTCTATTCATTGAGTCACTTGGGATTTATATCTGCTGGACACTATGAAGAACTTGAAAGACTCTAAGACAAAAATTTATCCCTCAACAACTACGAGGGGAGGTAAGGAACTGCCATCTAGCTCTGCACTTGATTCACCTTCTGTTATGAGTAAGCTAGCGACACCTAAACCTGCTTCTGCTATTCGATCCGATATGTCGCATGTTATTGATGATGCCACTTCTGCTATGCATGATACTTATGATGAAACTACTTCTATGCTTGATACTACTGTGTCCCTTGGTGAATTTCTAGATGAACAAATTGCTAGGGCTGGAGAGAAAGAAATTATTGAATCTGAATACGATGATGAAAGTGATGATGAAAATATGCCTGTTATTCCTGAGGGTTATGTTTTTTGATAGGGAATCTTTTGCAGCTATTTTTGCTTGTAAAGATAGATATGAACTTAAGAGGCTGCTGGTTAAATGGAACAAAGAATCTCTTAGAGACAGAATGAAACCTGAACCTGCTTTTGCTACTTCACCTATCTGTGTTCTTGATAAGGATTATGAATTTTCTGTTGATCTAGATATAATTACTTTGGTCGAATCTGATCCTTTTTATGGCTATGAATCTGAAACTGTTGTGGCACATCTTACTAAGTTAAATGATATAGCCGCCCTGTTTACTAATGATGAGAGATCGCACTACTTTTATATACTCAAAATATTTCCGTTCTCATTAAAGGGTGATGCTAAGATATGGTTTAATTCTCTTGATCCTGGTTGTGTGCGTAGTCCCCTGTGATATGATTTATTACTTTCTCGCTAAATATTTCCTGCTCATAAGAAACAAGCTGCTTTGAGGGAAATATACAACTTCGTGCAAATTAAAGAAGAGAGTCTCCCACAAGCTTGGGGAGGCTTCTCAAGTTACTTAATGCTTTGCTGATCATCCTCTTAAGAAACCTGAAATACTTGATATCTTTTATAATGGACTAACCGATGCTTCCAGAGATTACCGGATAGTTGTGCTGGTTCTCTTTTCAGGAAAGAACACGGATGAAGCTGAAATTCTATTGAATAATATGTTGACAAATGAAAATAATTGGGCACCTCCTGAGCCAGCTCCAGAGCCAACCATCGAGCCTATTCCTAAACCAACTCCAAGAAGAGAGGTGTTCTATTTCTTAGTCCTGAAGATATGCAAGAGGCAAAGAAATCTATGAAAGAAAAAGGTATTAAAGCTGAAGATGTTAAGAATTTTACCTCCTATTGAAGAAATACATGGTCTTAATTTACCGCATATTGAAGAAGTATATGATCTCAATTCTTTATTCACTTAAGAACCTCCTGATCCCGATATCCCGACACAGGTAGTAAAGGTAAATTCTCTCTATAGATATGATAAAGCTGAAGTCCCTCCTACTAAAATTGCTAGTCAGTGCTTGGATGAGTTTGATAACTTTATGTATAAGCAAGATGACTTTAATGCTTATTTTGGCAGACAATTAAAATAAGATGCTTATATGATTAAAAGCTTGGGCGATTAAATGGCTAATATTAGAGGTGAACTTAAACTTGTTAGCAAACATGCTTCTATGGTTACCACTCAAGTAGAACAAGTACTTAAAGCTCAGAAAGAAGTGCTTGATGAAATGAATAGTAAGAAAAATGATTATGCTATTAGAGTGGCTACTAGAACTGGTAGAATGACTCAGGAACCTTTGTATCCTGAAGGCCACCCTAAGAGAATCGAGCAAGATTCTCAGAGAAATAATATTGATGTACCTAGTTCTTCTAAAAGGAAGAAAAGGAAAAATGATAGGACTTTGCAAACTTCTAGTGAACCTATTGCTGAACCACCTGAGAATCCAAATGATATCTCTATGTCTGATGCTGAAACACAATCTGGTAATGAACATGAACCTAGTGAGAATGTTCATGATGATGCTCAACCTAGTAATGATAATGTTGTAGAAGTTGAACCTGCTGTTGATCTTGATAACCCACAATCAAAGAATCAACGTTATGATAAAAGAGACTTCGTTGCTAGGAAACATGGTAAAGAAAGAGAACCATGGGTTCAGAAACCCATGCCTTTTCCTCCGAAACTATCCAAGAAAAAGGATGATGAGGATTTTGAGCGCTTTGCTGAAATGATTAGACCCATCTTTTCATGTATGCGATTAATCGATGTGCTCAAAACAAATCCTTATGCTAAGTATATGAAGGATATCATTACTAATAAAAGAAAGATACCAGAAGCTGAAATTTCCACCATGCTTGCTAATTATACTTTTAAGGGTGGAATACCAAAGAAACTTGGAGACCCAGGAGTACCTACTATACCATACTCCATTAAGAGAAATTATGTTTTAACTACTTTATGTGATCTTGGAGCCGGTGTTAGTGTTATGCTTCTCTCTTTATATCGTAGACTTGACTTGAATAAGTTGACACCTACTGAAATATCTTTGCAAATGGCTGATAAATCAACTGCTATACCTGTCGGTATTTGTGAGGATGTGCCTGTTGTGGTTGCAAACGTTACTATTTTAACGGACTTTGTTATTCTTGATATTCCCGAGGATGATAGTATGTCTATTATTCTTGGAAGACCTTTCCTTAATACTGCAGGGGTTGTTATTGATTGCAACAAAGGCAATGTCACTTTTCATGTTAATGGTAATGAGCACACGGTACACTTTTCGAGGAAACAACCTCAAGTTTATAGTATCAATTATATTGGAAAAATTCCATCGATTATATTTGGAGGTTTTGAATTTCCTCTCCCTACTGTCAAGAAGAAATATGATATACTTATTATTGGGGATGTCCATATCCCTGTTGAGGTAACCTAGTGTTATTCGAAATTTCTCCGGTTCCATGTTAGTCGGAATGAGTTTGTTAACAAGACCTGATCAACCTTGTTAGTGGATTCCTTTTGATGAGCATGAGATGGATGAAACTAGAAGCACAACCTTCTGTACCCACTTTATATATTCTGTTATTTAGTAGAAATAAAGTAAAAATAGTATTTTTCTGTCTGTTTTCTGATTTATGTGTGCAATATAAAAATACCCCGAAAATAAAAGTCCTCAGAATGCCATGCCAATTTAATATGATTTTTTTCAAGAATATTTGAGGATATATAGTGCAAAAATCACCGTGGGGGGAGCTTCCACCTGGCCACGAGGGTGGAGGGCGCGCCCTACCCCCCTGGGCGCGCCCCCTACCTCGTGGGCCCACGGTGGCCCTCCTCCATGTATCCCTGCACCCATCTTCTTCCTCTGCTTCACACAAACCCGAAAAACCAACTCAAGCACGAGTTCCAGGCACTTTTGCTGTGATTTTCGATCTCCTTGCTCAAAGCACCTCTCGCAAAACTGCTTGGGGAGATTGTTCCTTGGTATGTGACTCCTCCATTGGTCCAATTAATTTTTGTTCGAGTGCTTTATTCTTAGCAAATTTTTGCTGCATAGGTGACCATGTTCTTGAGCTTGCATGTCAAATTTATATGGTTTCAAGTAGTTCTAATGCTTGATATAGGCTCTAGGCACTTGTAGGAGTAATTGCTATCAATTTTATTGAAGTTGGTTCACTTTTGTTTGAAGTTACTAAAAATTTCAGAATTTTTTTAGATGAAACAATATGTTTAGGAAGATGTTCCAAGGTGGTTCTTCAAGGAAGCAAGGTCCCAGGCTTGCAATGCGTGATGCTGACGAGGAACCACCAAGAGACGCTCTTGTGAGGCCCTGTGAATGGCCTTCAGGAAATTTTATGGATCAAGCGGGAATCAAAGAAGAATTTAGCGCATATTTGCGTAATGCCGGTCTTGAGGACTTTGAAGCTGACAAATGCCCCCAGTATCATGATCTCACAAGTTCATTTGTGAGGAGGTTTGAGTTTTCATATTCGCGTAATTCTCCTTCAGTCATGTTTGACCTTTATGACAAATCTATTACCATGGACTTAGAGGATTTCACTTTTGCTTGCAAACTTCCATCTTGGGGTAGTGTCAGGGATCCCCCTAAATCTGAATATAGAGACTTTCTTGCTAGAATAACTGTGGGGGAATCTAGAGATATAAGACAAGCCACTATAGGGAGCATTCACTTTCCTGCTATACATTATTTTGCTCTCTTCATAGGTAGATGCATAAATGCTAAGGATGAAGCATGTCACATGTGTGCTCCTGATCTCATCATTCTCAGAAGTGCCGTGTTAGGAGACCAATCTTATCATATGGGAGCCATTGTAGCTCGTAGGTTGCATCATAATAGACATAACAGAGATTTCTTTGGAGGAATTTATGCAACCCGCTTAGCTAATTTTCTTGAGATAGACAGTCGTGAGGGTGATGTGGAGTTACCCCCTACTTATTTAGATTTTGATTCTATGGTTTCCCACCAGTTTGTTGAGAGGACTGAACCACCTCTCCAACTCTCCAATATCGACTAATCTTTAACAAACGGCATGTTGTCCATATTACTCTTCCTGCTCCTTCCTTCTTTGGTTCTTAGACAAAAGGAAGATATATTATTACCAGAGAGGAGGCAGATGAGTAAGAGAGAAGAGCGGAGGCGGCTCGACGCCACGCTGCAGCTCAGGAGGCGATAGCCGCTGCATCGCAGTATGACCCCAGCTACACCTACGGGTATCCGCCAGGCTATCCCTGGCAATAGACCAACTTAGGCCAAAAGCCTAAGCTTGGGGGAGTATGTATTTCTCACCGACATTACATTTATGTTCACACACACTCATTGCTAAATGTCGGTGTTCATACTCTTTCACTGTAATATCCATGCTAGTTTATTTCCTTTTTCCTGCTTTCTTCTTGTGTGTCTATTAAACCTTAAGAAGAAACAAAAAAAATAGCAGTAGTTTATTTTCTCTGCTGTAGTAGTAATAATTAAAAAGAAAACCCAAAAATATTTCCCGTTCTTCTTTTGCTTGTTGGGAGCTCCGTGTAAATAGTTTTTATTTCTTTTCTTTTCTTTGGGGGTCAGTAGGAGAAGACCATGATTAAATTGTTGAAGTGGCTCTTATATGCATCATTGTTGATTTAACCAAGAGCCCATATTGCCTTGTCTTCTCCTATTTATTGAATGCTCGCAGATTCCAGCTTAGTCCAATGCACGTGCATTCTTATTATTATTCACATCATTCGGTCGTGCAAGTGAAAGGCAATTATGGTGATATATGATGGACTGACAGAGATGGTAAAAGCTGGTATGAACTCGACCTCTCTTGTTTTTGTAAATATGATGAGTTCATCATTCTTGATTCAGCTTATTATGAATAAACATGTTTGCAATGACAATTAGAGATCATAGTTGCTCGTGCCATGCTTGATTAGCTATGAGTTATAATGGTTTACCTTGCATGCCAACATGCTATTAAAATGGTTGTGATGTGGTATGATGGGTTGGTATCCTCCTTTGAATGATTTAAGTGACTTGACTTGGCACATGTTCACGCATGTAGTTGAAACAAATAAACATAGCCTTCACGATATTTATGTTCATGGTGGATTATATCCTACTCATGCTTGTATTCAATATTTATTAATTTTAATGCATGTTCATGACTGTTGTCGCTCTCTAGTTGGTCGCTTCGGTCTTTTGCTAGCCTTCACTTGTACTAAGCGGAATACTGCTTGTGCATCCAATCCCTTAAACCCCAAAGTTATTCCATATGAGTCCACCATACCTTCCTATATGCGGTATCTACCTGCCGTTCCAAGTAAATTTGTATGTGCCAAACTCTAAACCTTCAAATAATCATTCTGTTTTGCATGCTCGAATAGCTCATATATCAACTAGGGCTGCCTTATCTTCCGTGTTAGGCGGGTTATTCTCAAGAGGAGTGGACTCCGCTCCTCACTCACGAGAAAATGGCTGGTCACCGGATGCCCACTCCCATGCTTTATGCAAACTAAATCAAAATAATTGCAAACAAAACTCCCCGGGACCCGTTGAATGTTGGAGGCACTCGTTGTTTCGAGCAAGCCATGGATTGATGCTTGTGGAGGAGGGGAGTATAAACTTTACCATTCTGTTTGGGAACCGCCTATAATTTGTTTAGCATGGAAGATATCGTCATCTCTTAGTTGTTATGTTGACAATGAAAGTATGCCGCTCAAAATATAATTTATCTCTATTTCAAAACCGAGCTCGCACCTCTAAAATCCCGCTTCCCTCGGAGGGCCTATCTATTTACTTTTATGTTGATTCATCACCTTCTTATTAAAAGCACTAGCTGGAGAGCACAGCTGTCATTTGCATTCATTACTGTTAATTTATATCGGGTATGACTATGATTGGATCTCTTTTACCATGAATTACAATGTCTAGTCAGTCCTTGATCTTTGAAGGTGCTCTGCATTTATGTTTTGCGGTCTTAGAAAGGTCTAGCGAGATACCATCTTGTTATATCATATTATGATTATTTTGAGAAAGTGTTGTCATCCGAGATTTATTATTATGGCTTGCTAGCTGATTATGTTATTGATATGAGTAAACATGAGACCTGAGAATTATTGCAAATGTGGTTAGTTATGATCTTTGCTGAAAACCTGAATGCTGGCTTGACATAGGTACAACAACAAGAGCAAACAAAGTTTTTCTTTTTCTCTTTCAGTTTGTCAACTGAATTGCTTGAGGACAAGCAAGGGTTTAAGCTTGGGGGAGTTGATACGTCTCCGTCATATCTACTTTTCCAAACACTTTTTCCCTTGTTTTGGACTCTAACTTGTATGATTTTAATGGAACTAACCCGGACTGACGCTGTTTTCATCAGAATTGCCATGATGTTGTTTTATGTGCAGAAAACAAAAGTTCTCAGAATGACCTGAAACTCCACGGAATATTTTAGAATAAATAATAAAAAATCCTCATCAAAGATGAAGACCAGGGGGCCCACACCCTGTCCACGAGGGTGGGGGCGCCCCCCCTCCTGGGCGTGCCCCCTACCTCATGGGCCCCCTGGAGACCCTGCGACGCCAACTCCAACTCCATATATTGGCTTTCGGGGAGAAAAAAACCAGAGAGAAGAAATCATCACGTTTTACGATAAGGTGCCACCGCCAAGCCCTAATCTCTCTCGGGAGGGCTGATCTGGAGTCCGTTCGGGGCTCCGGAGAGGGGGATTCGTCGCTGTCGTCATCATCAACCATCCTCCATCACCAATTTCATGATGCTCACCGCCGTGCGTGAGTAATTCCATCGTAGGCTTGCTGGACGGTGATGGTTTGGATGAGATTTATCATGTAATCGAGTTAGTTTTGTTAGGGTTTGATCCCTAGTATCCACTATGTTCTGAGATTGATGTTGCTATGACTTTGCTATGCTTAATGCTTGTCACTAGGGCCCGAGTGCCATGAATTCAGATCTCAACCTATTATGTTTTCATGAATATATGTGAGTTCTTCATCCTATCTTGCAAGTCTATAGTCACCTACTATGTGTTATGATCTGGCAACCCCGAAGTGACAATAATCGAGACCACTCCCGGTGATGACCATAGTTTGAGGAGTTCATGTATTCACTATGTGCTAATGCTTTGTTCCGTTTCTCTATTAAAAGGAGGCCTTAATATCCCTTAGTTTCCAATAGGACCCTGCTGCCACGGGAGGGTAGGACAAAAGATGTCATGCAAGTTCTTTTCCATAAGCACATATGGCTATATTCGGAATACATGCCTACATTACATTGATGAATTGGAGCTAGTTCTGTGTCACCCTATGTTATGACTGTTACATGACGAACCACATCCGGCATAATTATCCATCACTAATCCGGTGCCTACGAGCTTTCCATATACTTGTCTTCGCTTATTTACTTTTCCATTGCTACTATTACAATCACTACAAAATACCAAAAACATTACTTTTGCTGTCTTTACTTTTGTTACCGTTACCACCACTATCATATTACTTTGCTACTAAACACTTTGCTGCAGATACTAAGTTTCCAGGTGTGGTTGAATTGACAACTCAGCTTCTAATACTTGAGAATATTCTTTGGCTCCCCGTGTGTCGAATCAATAAATTTGGGTTGAATACTCTACCCTCGAAAATTGTTGTGATCCCCTATACTTGTGGGTTATCAGAGTTCTTAAGTAATATGATTAATTGAACTTAAATTTATCATGAACTTAGTACCTGATAGTATTTTGCATGTCTATGTTTGTTGTAGATAGATGGCTCATGATGTTGTTCCGTTGAATTTTAATGCGTTCCTTGAGAAAGCAAAGTTGAAAGATGATGGTAGCAATTACACGGACTGGGTCCGTAACTTGAGGATTATCCTCATTGCTGCACAGAATAATTACATCCTGGAAGCACCGCTAGGTGCCAAACCTGCTGCAGGAGCAACACCAGATGTTATGAACGTCTGGCAGAGCAAAACTGATGACTACTCGATAGTTCAGTGTGCCATGCTTTACGGCTTAGAACCGGGACTTCAACGACGTTTTGAACGTCATGGAGCATATGTGATGTTCCAGGAGTTGAAGTTATTATTTCAAGCAAATGCCCGGATTGAGAGATATGAAGTCTCCAATAAGTTCTACAGCTGCAAGATGGAGGAGAATAGTTCTGTCAGTGAGCATATACTCAGAATGTCTGGGTATAACAATCACTTGATTCAACTTGGAGTTAATCTTCCGGATGATAGCGTCATTGACAGAATTCTTCAATCACTGCCACCAAGCTACAAGAACTTCGTGATGAACTATAACATGCAAGGGATGGATAAGACGATTCCCGAGCTCCTTGCAATGCTAAAGGCTGCGGAGGTAGAAATCAAGAAAGAGCATCAAGTGTTGATGGTCAATAAGACCACCAGTTTCAAGAAAAAGGGCAAAGGGAAGAAGAAGGGGAACTTCAAGAAGAACAACAAACAAGTTGCTGCTCACGAGAAGAAACCCAAGTCTGGACCTAAGCCTGAGATTGAGTGCTTCTACTACAAGAAAACTGGTCACTGGAAGCGGAACTGCCCCAAGTATTTGGCGGAGAAGAAGGATGGCAAGGTGAACAAAGGTATATGTGATATACATGTTATTGATGTGTACCTTACCAGAGCTCGCAGTAGCACCTGGGTATTTGATACTGGTTCTGTTGCTAATATTTGGAACTCGAAACAGGTACTACGAGTTAAGCGGACACTGGCTAAGGATGAGGTGACGATGCGCGTGGGAAACGGTTCCAAAGTCGATGTGATCGCCGTCGGCACGCTACCTCTACATCTACCTTTGAGATTAGTATTAGACCTAAATAATTGTTATTTGGTGTCAGCGTTGAGCATGAACATTATATCTGGATCTTGTTTGATGCGAGACGGTTATTCATTTAAATCAGAGAATAATGGTTGTTCTATTTATATGAGTAATATCTTTTATGGTCATGCACCCTTGAAGAGTGGTCTATTTTTTATGAATCTCGATAGTAGTGATACACATATTCATAATGTTGAAGCCAAAAGATACAGAGTTGATAATGATAGTGCAACTTATTTGTGGCACTGCCGTTTGGGTCATATTGGTGTAAAGCGCATGAAGAAACTCCATACTGATGGACTTTTGCAATCACTTGATTATGAATCACTTGGTACTTGTGAACCATGCCTCATGGGCAAGATGACTAAAATTCCATTCTCCGGAACTATGGAGCGAGCAACTGATTTGTTGGAGATCATACATACTGATGTATGTGGTCCAATGAATGTTGAGGCTCACGGCGGGTATCGTTATTTTCTCACCTTCACAGATGATTTAAGCAGATATGGGTATATCTACTTAATGAAACATAAGTCTGAAACATTTGAAAAGTTCAAAGAATTTCAGACTGAAGTTGAAAATCATCGTAACAAGAAAATAAAGTTTCTGCGATCTGATCATGGAGGAGAATATTTGAGTTACGAGTTTGGCCTACATTTGAAACAATGTGGAATAGTTTCACAACTCACGCCACCCGGAGCACCATAGCGTAATGGTGTGTCCGAACGTCGTAATCGTACTTTACTAGATATGGTGCGATCTATGATGTCTCTTACTGATTTACTGCTATCGTTTTGGCGTTATGCTTTAGAGACGGCCGCATTCACGTTAAATAGGGCACCATCAAAATCCGTTGAGACGACGCCTTATGAACTGTGGTTTGGTAAGAAACCAAAGTTGTCGTTTCTTAAAGGTTGGGGCTGCGATGCTTATGTGAAAAAGCTTCAACCTGATAAGCTCGAACCCAAATCATAGAAATGTGTCTTCATAGGATACCCAAAGGAAACTGTTGGGTACACCTTCTATCACAGATCCTAAGGCAAGACATTCGTTGCTAAGAATGGATCCTTTCTAGAGAAGGAGTTTCTCTCGAAAGAAGTGAGTGGGAGGAAAGTAGAACTTGATGAGGTAACAGTACCTGCTCCCTTATTGGAAAATAGTTCATCACAGAAACCGGTTCCTGTGACGTCTACTCCAATTAGTGAGGAAGTTAATGATGATGATCATGAAACTTCAGATCAAGTTGTTACTGAACCTCGTAGGTCAACCAGAGTAAGATCCGCACCAGAGTGGTACGGTAATCCCGTTCTGGAGGTTATGTTACTAGACCATGATGAGCCTACGAACTATGAAGAAGCAATGGTGAGCCCAGATTCCGCAAAATGGCTTGAGGCCATGAAATCTGAGATGGGATCCATGTATGAGAACAAAGTATGGACTTTGGTTGACTTGCCCGATGATCGGCAAGCCATCGAGAATAAATGGATCTTCAAGAAGAAGACTGACGCTGACGGTAATGTTACTGTCTATAAAGCTCGACTTGTTGCAAAAGGTTTTCGACAAGTTCAAGGGATTGACTACGATGAGACCTTCTCACCCATAGCGATGCTTAAGTCTGTCCGAATCATGTTAGCAATAGTCGCATTTTATGATTATGAAATTTGGCAAATGGGTGTCAAAACTGCATTCCTGAATGGATTTCTGGAAGAAGAGTTGTATATGATGCAACCAGAAGGTTTTGCCGATCCAAAGGGAACTAACAAAGTGTGCAAGCTGCAGCGATCCATTTATGGACTGGTGCAAGCCTCTCGGAGTTGGAATAAACATTTTGATAGTGTGATCAAAGCATCTGGTTTTATACAGACTTTTGGAGAAGCCTGTATTTACAAGAAAGTGAGTGGGAGCTTTGTAGCATTTCTAATATTATATGTGGATGAAATATTGTTGATTGGAAATGATATAGAATTTCTGGATAGCATAAAAGGATATTTGAATAAGAGTTTTTCAATGAAGGACCTTGGTGAAGCTGCTTATATATTGGGCATCAAGATCTATAGAGATAGATCGAGCCACTTAATTGGACTTTCACAAAGCACATACCTTGACAAAGTTTTGAAGAAGTTCAAAATGGATCAAGCAAATAAAAGGGTTCTTGCCTGTATTACAAGGTGTGAAGTTGAGTAAGACTCAATGCCCGAACACTGCAGAAGATAGAGAGAAAATGAAAGATGTTCCCTACGCTTCAGCCATAGGCTCTATCATGTATGCAATGATGTGTACCAGACCTGATGTGTGCCTTGCTATTAGTTTAGCAGGGAGGTACCAAAGTAATCCAGGAGTGGATCACTGGACAGCGGTCAAGAACATCTTGAAATACCTGAAAAGGACTAAGGATATGTTTCTTGTTTATGGAGGTGACAAAGAGCTCGTCGTAAATGGTTACGTCGATGCAAGCTTTGACACTGATCCGGACGATTCTAAATCGCAAACCAGATACGTGTTTTTATTGAATGGTGGAGCTGTCAGTTGGTGCAGTTCTAGACAAAGCGTCGTAGCGGGATCTACATGTGAAGCGGAGTACATAGCTGCTTCGGAAGCAGCAAACGAAGGAGTCTGGATGAGGGAGTTCATATCCGATCTAGGTGTCATACCTAGTGCATCGGGTCCAATGAAAATTGCTTGTGACAATACTGGTGCAATTGCTTTGGCAAAGGAATCCATATTTCACAAGAGAACCAAGCACATCAAGAGACGCTTCAACTCCATCCGGGATCAAGTCCAGGTGGGAGACATAGAGATTTGCAAGATACATACAGATCTGAATGTTGCAGACCCGTTGACTAAGCCTCTTCCACAAGCAAAACATGATCAGCACCAAGGCTCCATGGGTGTTAGAATCATTACTGTGTAATCTAGATTATTGACTCTAGTGCAAGTGGGAGACTGAAGGAAATATGCCCTAGAGGCAATAATAAAGTTATTATTTATTTCCTTATATCATGATAAATGTTTATTATTCATGCTGGAATTGTATTAACCGGAAACATGATACATGTGTGAATACATAGACAAACAGAGTGTCACTAGTATGCCTCTACTTGACTAGCTCGTTAATCAAAGATGGTTATGTTTCCTAGCCATAGACAAAGAGTTGTCATTTGATTAACGGGATCACATCATTAGGAGAATGATGAGATTGACTTGACCCATTTCGTTTAGTATGTTGCTATTGCTTTCTTCATGACATATACATGTTCCTGTGACTATGAGATTATGCAACTCCCGTTTACCGGAGGAACACTTTGTGTGCTACCAAATGTCACAACGTAACTGGGGGATTATAAAGGTGCTCTACAGGTGTCTCCGAAGGTACTTATTGGGTTGGCGTATTTCGAGATTAGGATTTGTCACTCCGATTGTCGGAGAGGTATCTTTGGGCCCACTCGGTAATGCACATCACTTAAGACTTGCAAGCATTGCAACTATTGAGTTAGTTGCGGGATGATGCATTACAGAACGAGTAAAGAGACTCGCCGGTAACGAGATTGAACTAGGTATTGAGATACCGATGACCGAATCTCGGGCAAGTAACATACCGATGACAAAGGGAACAACGTATGTTGTTATGCCGTTTGACCGATAAAGATCTTCATAGAATATGTGGGAGCCAATATGAGCATCCAGGTTCCGCTATTGGTTATTGACCGGAGACATGTCTCGGTCATGTCTACATAGTTCTCGAACCCGTAGGGTCCGCATGCTTAAAGTTCGATGACGGTTATATTATGAGTTTATGTGTTTTGATGTACTGAAGGTAGTTCGGAGTCCCGGATTTGATCACAGACATGACGAGGACTCTCGAAATGGTCGAGACATGAAGATTGATATATTGGACGACTATATTCGGACACCGGAATGGTTCCGGGGGTTATCGGATATATACCGGAGTATCGGGGGGTTACCGGAACCCCTCAGAGGTTATTGGGCCTCATGGGCCCAAGTGGTGGAAGAGGAGAGGCGGCCAAGGGGCAGCCGCACGCCCCTCCCACCCAAGTCCGAATTGGACAAGGAAGGGGGTGATACGTCTCCAACGTATCTATAATTTTTTATTGTTCCATGCTACTTTATTTACTGTTTTGGACTATATTGGGCATTATTTTCCACTTTTATATTATTTTTGGGACTAACCTATTAATCGGAGGCCCAGCCCAGAATTGCTGTTTTTTGCCTATTTCAGTGTTTCGAAGAAACGGAATATCAAACGGAGTCCAAACGGAATGAAACCTTCGAACGTGATTTTCTCACCGAACGTGATCCAGAGACTTGGACCCTACTCCAACGAACAAAGAGGCAGTCACGAGGTGGGGCGCCTCAGGGCGCGCCCGCCTCGTGGGCCCCTGTTGCTCCACCGACGCATTCTTCCTCCTATATATACCCACGTATCCCCAAACGATCGTAACAGAGCCAAAACCTAATTCCACCGCCGCAACTTCATGTATCCACGAGATCCCATCTTGGGGCCTGTTCCGGAGCTCCGCCGGAGGGGGCATCCCACATGGAGGGCTTCTACATCATCATCATAGCCTCTCCGATGAAGTGTGAGTAGTTTACTTCAGACCTTCGGGTCCATAGCTAGTAGCTAGATGGCTTCCTCTCTCTTTTTGGATCTCAATACAATTTTCTCCTCCTCTCTCGTGGAGATCTATTCGATGTAATCTTCTTTTTGCGGTGTGTTTGTTGAGACCGATGAATTGTGGGTTTATGATCAAGTTTATCTACGAACAATATTTGAATCGTCTCTAAATTCTTTTATGTATTATTGGTTATCTTTGCAAGTCTCTTCGAATTATCCGTTTGGTTTGGCCAACTAGACTGGTAGTTCTTGCAATGGAGAAGTGCTTAGCTTTGGGTTCAATCTTATGTGTCCTTACCAATACGTAAAGGGTTGCAAGGCACGTATTGTATTGTTGCCATCGAGGATAATAAGATGGGGTTTTTATCATATTGCATGAATTTATCCTCTACATCATGTTATCTTGCTTAAGGCGCTACTCTGTTTTTAACTTAATACTCTAGATGCATTTGGATAGCAATCGATGAGTGGAGTAATAGTAGTAGATGCAGCAGAGTCGGTCTACTTGTCTCGGACGTGATGCCTATATACATGATCATACCTAGATATTCTCATAACTATGCTCAATTTTGTCAATTGCCCAACAGTAATTTGTTCACCCACCGTAGAATACTTATGCTCTTGAGAGAAGCCACTAGTGAAACCTATGGCCCCCGGGTCTATTTTCATCATATCAATCTCCATCACTTTAATACTTGCTTTGTTTTTACTTTGCCTTTTACTTTACACTTTGCATCTCTATATCAAAAATAACAAAAATATTATTTATCATCTCTATCAGATCTCACTCTCGTAAGTGACCGTGAAGGGATTGACAACCCCTAATCACGTTGGTTGCGAGGAGCTATTGTTTTGTGCAGGTACGAGGGACTCGTGCGTAGCCTCCTACTGGATTGATACCTTGGTTCTCAAAAACTGAGGGAAATACTTACGCTACTTTGTTGCATCATCCTCTCCTCTTCGGGGAAATCCAACGCAGTGCTCAAGAGGTAGCAAGAAGGATTTCTAGCGCCGTTGACGGGGAAGTCTTCGCTCAAGTCAAGACATACCAAGTACCCATCACAATCCCTATCTCCCGCATTACATCATTTGCCATTTTCCTCTCGTTTTCCTCTCCCCCACTTCACCCTTGCCGTTTTATTCGCCCTCTCTTTCCCAATCTCCTCCTCTTCTTCCCGTTTGCCTTTTTCTCGCTTGCCTTTTGTTTGCTCGTGTGTTAGTTTGCTTGCTTGTCATTATGTCTGAAATTGGGGAAATTATTGCTGATATGGGCGATAATAATATCATAGAAAATTCTGAAGCTCCTGCTGAAGAATCCCCTACCTATCATACAAAAAGATTTCGAATCGGTAGTGGTAATATTATTGGAAAAGGAGTTATTCAAGATTTCTTTACTTGTGCTGGTGCTTTACCCTCTATGGTGGTTCTATTCTTCATAGAACTAGTAGCCCTGCAGACGCTATTGCCATGCTTATCGTTGAACTTGAAAGACAATTTATGCATATGCATCCTTCTATACAAATAATTTTCCTAGAATTTTCTAATACACTCCTCTATTAAGCGTGCCACTACAATATTTTTGGCTCATGAATTCAGATTTATAATAAAAGAAGCCAAAGAAATATTTGCGCATTATAGGGTGGACGCTGGCCGTCCTCCCATAGAATCTATCCTTTTTGATCAAGAAGAAATAATGCGTTTTCAATCTATCGACTATGTTGCTTTCAATGAAAATCTTAGAAAAAAGGTGCCTACCAATATTTTAATTGATAGAATCTCTGAACTTAACGATGATTTGGCTATTCGAAATAATGAGCTAGGATGCTCTCTTGAGTATAGGCTCACCAAGTTCTGTCAAAATAATGCTTATAATGATGAATTGGTTGTGCAACACGAAGGGCCGAAAGAGGAACCAATACCTCCTAAAATTGATCTTGGGGACTTCTGTCCTATTAAATTTAGCCCTTTTGATTACTTTTGCTTGCCTCAAAGAAAACTTGCTGCCGAACGTAGAGAATATGAAATGAGTTTCACCGATCTATCTTATTACTACGGCACTACTTAAATCTATCGTTGCTTTTATGCCTAGCTAGGGGCGTTAAACGATAGCGCTTGTTGGGAGGCAACCCAATTTTATTTTTATTTTTTTATTTTTGCATCTGTTTAGTAATAAATAATCCATCTAGCCTCTGTTTATATGTGGTTTTATGTTTTAATTTGTGTTTGTGCCAAGCTAGACCTATTGGATCTTCTTGGATGATAGTTATTTGATCTTGCTGTAATTTCCAGAAACTTTGCGCTCAGTGCCCGAATTATTAAAACTCACCAGAACGTGATAAAATACTGATTCCAATTGCTTCTGATCAATAAGCAAATTGTCTAAGTCGTCTAATTTTGGTAGATATTTTGGAGTTCCAGAAGTTTGCGTTAGTTACAGATTACTACAGACTGTTCTGTTTTTGACAGATTCTGTTTTTCGTGTGTTGTTTGCTTATTTTGATGAATCTATGGCTAGTAAAATAGTTTATAATCCATAGAGAAGTTGGAATACAGTAGGTTTAACACCAATATAAATAAAGAATGAGTTAATTACATTACCTTAAAGTAGTCTTTTGTTTTCTTTCTCTAACGGAGCTCACAAGATTTCTATTGAGTTTTGTGTTGTGAAGTTTTCAAGTTTTGGGTAAATTCTTTTGATGAATTATGGAACAAGGAGTGGCAAGAGCCTAAGCTTGGGGATGCCCATGGCACCCCCAAGATAATCCAAGGAAACCAAAAAATCAAAGCTTGGGGATGCCCCGGAAGGCATCCCCTCTTTCGTCTACTTCCATCGGTAATTTACTTGGAGGTATATTTTTTATTCACCACATGATATGTGTTTTGCTTGGAGCGTCTTGTATTATTTGCGTCTTTGCTTGCTAGTTTACCACAATCATCCTTGCTGTACACACCTTTTGAGAGAGCCATACATAAATTGGAATTTGATAGAATACTCTATGCGCTTCACTTATATCTTTTGAGCTTGATAGTTTTGCTCATAGTGCTTCACTTATATCTTTTGAGCGTGATAATTTTTGCTCTAGTGATTCACTTAGATATTTTAGAGCACGGTGGTGGATTTGTTTTAAAGAAACTATTAATCTCTCATGCTTCACTTAGATTATTTTGAGAGTCGTTAATAGCATGGTAATTTGCTTAATATTAATAGACTTGGTATTCAAGATATGTGAAACTTTCTTTTGAGTGCGTTGAATACTAAGAAAAGTTTGATGCTTGATAATTGTTTTGAGATATGAAGATGGTGATATTAGAGTCATGCTAGTTGAGTAGTTGTGAATTTAAAGAATACTTGTGTTGAAGTTTGTGATTCTCGTAGCATGCACGTATGGTGAACCGTTATGTGATGAACTCGGAGCATGATTTATTTATTGATTGTCTCCCTTATGAGTGGGGTCGGGGACGAGCGATGGTCTTCCTACCAATCTATCCCCCTAGGGGCATGCGCGTAATACTTTGCTTTGATAACTTCTAGATTTTTTAAATAAGTATATGAGTTCTTTATGACTAATGTTGAGTCCATGGATTATACGCACTTTTTCCCATCCTTCCACCATTGCTATCCTCTCTAATACCACGCACTTTTCGCCAGTATCATACACCCACCATATATCTTCCTCAAAATAGCCACCGTACCTACCTATCATGGCATTTCCATAGCCATTCCGAGATATATTTCCATGCAACTTTCACCATTCCGTTTGTTATGACACACTCCATTATTGTCATATTGCTAGCATGATCATGTAGTTGACATCGTATTTGTGGCAAAGCCACCGTTCATAATGCTTTCATACATGTCACTCATGTTTCATTGCATATCCCGGTACATCGCCGGAGGCATTCATATAGAGTCATACTTTGTTCTAAGAATCGAGTTGTAATTGTTGAGTTGTAAGTAAATAAAAGTGTGATGGTCATCATTATTAGAGCATTGTCCCAAGTGAGGAAAGGATGATGGAGACCATGGTTCCCCCACAAGTCGGGATGAGACTCCGGACGAAAAATAAAAAAAATAAAAAAAATAGGCCATAAAAAAAGAGAAAAGGTCCAAATAATAAAAATAAAAAAATAAAAAAGAAATGAGAGAAAAAGAGAGAAGGGAAAATGCTACTATCCTTTTACCACACTTGTGCTTCAAAGTAGCACCAAGATCTTCATGATAGAGAGTCTCTCATTTTGTCACTTTCATATACTAGTAGGAATTTTTCATTATAGAACTTGGCTTGTATATTCCAATGACGGGCTTCCTCAAATGCCCTAGGTCTTCGTGAGCAAGCGAGTTGGATGCACACCCACTTAGTTTCTTTTGTTGAGCTTTCATATACTTATAGCTCTAGTGCATCCGTTGCATGGCAATCCCTACTCACTCACATTGATATCTATTGATGGTCATCTTCATAGCCCGTTGATATGCCTAGTTGATGTGAGACTATCTTCTCCCTTTTTGTCTTCTCCACAACCACCATTCTATTCCACATATAGTGTTATATCCATGGCTCACGCTCATGTATTGCGTGAAGATTGAAAAAGTTTTGAAAATGTTAAAGTATGAAACAATTGCTTGGCTTGTCATCGGGGTTGTGCATGATTTAAATATTTTGTGTGGGGAAGATGGAGCATAGCCAGACTATATGATTTTGTAGGGATAACTTTCTTTGGCCATGTTATTTTAAGAAGACATAATTGCTTAGTTAGTATGCTTGAAGTATTATTATTTTCATGTCAATATGAACTTTTGTCTTGAATCTTTCGGATCTGAATATTCATACCACAATTAAGAAGATTTACATTGAAATTATGCCAAAGTATCACTCTGCATCAAAAATTCTTTTTTTATCATTTACCTACTCGAGGACGAGCAGGAATTAAGCTTGGGGATGCTTGATACATCTCCAACGTATCTATAATTTTTGATTGCTCCATTCTACTTTATTTACTGTTTTGGACTATATTGGGCTTTATTTTCCACTTTTATATTATTTTTGGGACTAACCTATTAACCGGAGGCCCAGCCCAGAATTGATGTTTTTTTTGCCTATTTCAGTGTTTCGAAGAAACGGAATATCAAACGGAGTCCAAACGGAATGAAACCTTCGGGAACGTGATTTTCTCACCGAACGTGATCCGGGAGACTTGTACCCTACTCCAAGGAACAAAAGAGGCGGTCACGAGGGTAGGGGGCGCCCCCCCTCTAGGGCGCGCCCCCTGCCTCGTGGGCCCCCTGTTGCTCCACCGACGTACTCCTTCCTCCTATATATACCTACATACCCCCAAACGATCAGAATAGGATCCAAAAACCTAATTCCACCGCCGCAACTTCCTGTATCCATGAAATCCCATCTTGGGGCCAGTTCCGGAGCTCCGCCGGAGGGGGCATCCACCACGGAGGGCTTCTACATCATCATCATAGCCTCTCTGATGAAGTGTGAGTAGTTTACTTCAGACCTTCGGGTCCATAGCTAGTAGCTAGATGGCTTCTTCTCTCTTTTTGGATCTCAATACAATGTTCTCCCCCTCTCTCGTGGAGATCTATTCGATGTAATCTTCTTTTTGCGGTGTGTTTGTTGAGACCGATGAATTGTGGGTTTATGATCAAGTTTATCTATGAACAATATTTGAATCTTCTCTCAATTCTTTTATGTTTGATTGGTTATATTTGCAAGTCTCTTCGAATTATCCGTTTGGTTTGGCCAACTAGATTGGTCGTTCTTGCAATGGGAGAAGTGCTTTGCTTTGGGTTCGATCTTTATGTGTCCTTACCCAGGATGTAAAGGGTTGCAAGGCACGCATTGTATTGTTGCCATCGAGGATAACAAGATGGGGTTTTATCATATTGCATGAATTTATCCCTCTACATCATGTCATCTTGCTTAAGGCGCTACTCTTTTTAACTTAATACTCTAGATGCATGCTGGATAGCGGTCGATGAGTGGAGTAATAGTAGTAGATGCAGCAGGAGTCGGTCTACTTGTCTCGGACGTGATGCCTATATACATGATCATACCTAGATATCCTCATAACTATGCTCAATTTTATCAATTGCTCAGCAGTAATTTGTTCACCCATCATAGAATACTTATGCTCTTGAGAGAAGCCACTAGTGAAAGCTATGGCCCCTGGGTCTATTTTCATCATATCAATCTCCATCACTTTAATACTTGCTTTGTTTTTACTTTGCCTTTTACTTTACACTTTGCATCTCTATATCAAAAATACCAAAAATATTATTTATCATCTCTATCAGATCTCACTCTCGTAAGTGACCGTGAAGGGATTGACAACCCCTAACCGCGTTGGTTGCGAGGAGCTATTGTTTTGTGCAGGTATGAGGGACTCGTGCGTAGCCTCCTACTCGATTGATACCTTGATTCTCAAAAACTGAGGGAAATACTTAAGCTACTTTGCTGCATCATCCTCTCCTCTTCGGGGAAATCCAACGCAATGCTCAAGAGGTAGCAGGGGGCGGCCCCCCTTTCCTTTCCCCCTCTCTCTCCTTCCCTCTCCTCTCCTACTCCAACATGGAAAGGGGGGAGTCCTACTCCCGGTGGGAGTAGGACTCCTCATGGGGCGCGCCAAGGGTGGCCGTCCCCCTCCCCCTCCTCCACTCCTTTATATACGGGGAGGGAGGCACCCCCTAGAGACACAACAATTCATCCCTTGGATCTCTTAGCCGTGTGCGGTGCTTCCCTCCACCATAATACACCTCGATCATATCGTAGTGGTGCTTAGGCGAAGCCCTGCGTCGGTAGAACATCATCATTGTCACCACGCCGTCATGCTGACGGAACTCTCCCTCAATGCTCGGCTAGATAGGAGTTCAAGGGACGTCATCGAGTTGAATGTGTGCTGAACTCGGAGGTGCCGTGCGTTCGGTAGTTGATCGGTCGGATCATGAAGACGTACGACTACATCAACCGCAAGCAGCTAACGCCCGGTTTCGTCTCACGAGTGCGTGGACACACTCTCCCTCTCGTTGCTATGCATCACCATGATCCTGTGTGTGCGTAGGAATTTTTTTGAAATTACTACGTTCCTAACAAGAAGGACTCCTCATGGGGCGCGCCAAGGGTGGTCGGCCCCCTCCCCCTCCTCCCACTCCTTTATATACGGGGAGGGAGGCACCCCCTAGAGATACAACAATTGATCCCTTGGATCTCCTAGCCGTGTGCGGTGCCCCCCCTCCACCATAATCCACCTCGGTCATATCGTAGCAGTGCTTAGGCGTAGCCCTGTGACAGTAGAACATCATCATCGTCACCATGCCGTCGTGCTGACGAAACTCTCCCTCAAAGCTCGGCTGGATCAGAGTTCGAGGGACGTCATCGAGTTGAACGTGTGCTGAACTCGGAGGTGCCGTGCGTTTAGTACTTGATCGGTCGGATCGTGGAGACGTACGACTACGTCAACCGCGTTGTGCTAACGCTTCTGCTTTCGGTCTACGAGGGTACATGGACACACTCTCCCCTCTCGTTGCTATGCATCACCATGATCTTGCGTGTGCGTAGGATTTTTTTTGAAATTACTACGTTCCCCAACAGTGGCATCCGAGCCAGGTTTTATGCGTAGATGTTATATGAATGAGTAGAAAACAAGTGAGTTGTAGGCAATACAAGTCATACTGCTTACCAGCATGTCATACTTTGGTTCGGCGATATTGTTGGATGAATTGGCCCGGACCGACATTACGCGTACGCTTATGTGAGACTGGTTCTACCGACGTGCTTAGCACACAGGTGGCTGGCGGGTGTCAGTTTCTCCAATTTTAGTTGAACCGAGTGTGGCTACGCCCGGTCCTTGAGAAGGTTAAAACAGCACTAACTTGAAGAACTATCATTGTGGTTTTAATGTGTAGGTAAGAACGGTTCTTGCTCACCCCGTAGCAGCCACGTAAAACTTGCAACAACAAAGTAGAGGACGTCTAACTTGTTTTTGCAGGGCATGTTGTGATGTGATATGGTCAAGACATGATGCTATATTTTATTGTATGAGATGATCATGTTTTGTAACCGAGTTATCGGCAACTGGCAGGAGCCATATGGTTGTCGTTTTATTGTATGCAATGCAATCGCCCTGTAATGCTTTACTTTATCACTAAGCGGTAGCGATAGTCATAGAAGCAATAGTTGGCGAGACGACAATGATGCTATGATGGAGATCAAGCTATCGCGCCGGTGACGTTGGTAATCCTACACTGAGTTTATCAAGGGAGTACAATAGTGATCTAGGAGTAGATTACTGGACAGCGGGCACAATTATCCTTAGTGGAATAAGGATATGTTTCTCGATTATGGAGGTGACAAAACGTTCGTCGTAAAGGGTTACGTCGATGCAAGTTTTGACACTGATCCAGATGACTCTGAGTCTCAATCTGGATACATATTGAAAGTGGGAGCAATTAGCTAGAGTAGCTCCGTGCAGAGCATTGTTGACATAGAAATTTGCAAAATACATACAGATCTGAATGTGGCAGACCCGTTGACTAAACTTCTCTCACAAGCAAAACATGATCACACCTTAGTACTCTTTGGGTATTAATCACATAGCGACTCTAGTAAACCCTTTGAGTGTTGGTCACACAGCGGTGTGAACTATGGGTGTTAATCACATGGTGATGTGAACTATTGGTGTTAAATCACATGGCGATGTGAACTAGATTATTGACTCTAGTGCAAGTGGGAGACTGAAGGAATTATGCCCTAGAGGCAATAATAAAGTTATTAATTATTTCCTTATTTCATGATAAATGTTTATTATTCATGCTAGAATTGTATTAACTGGAAACATGATACATGTGTGAATACATAGACAAACAGAGTGTCACTAGTATGCCTCTACTTGACTAGCTCGTTAATCAAAGATGGTTATGTTTCCTAGCCATAGACATGCGTTGTCATTTGATTAACGGGATAACATCATTAGGAGAATGATGTGATTGACTTGACCCATTCCGTTAGCTTAGCACTTGATCGTTTAGTATGTTGCTATTGCTTTCTTCATGACTTATACATGTTTCTATGACTATGAGATTATGCAACTCCCGTTTACCGGAGGAACACTTTGTGTGCTAACAAACGTCACAACCTAATTGGGTGATTATAAAGGTGCTCTACAGGTGTCTCCAAAGGTACTTGTTGGATTGGCGTATTTCGAGATTAGGATTTGTCACTCCGATTGTCGGAGAGGTATCTCTGGGCCCACTCGGTAATGCACATCACTATAAGCCTTGCAAGCATTGTAACTAATGAGTTAGTTGCGGGATGATGTATTACGGAACGAGTAAAGAGACTCGGTCATATCGTAGAGGTATCTCTGGGCCCCTCCCCCTCCTCCACTCCTTTATATACGGGGAGGGAGGCACCCCCTAGAGACACAACAATTGATCCCTTGGATCTCTTAGCCGTGTGCGGTGCCCCCCACCACCATAATCCACCTCGGTCATATCGTAGTGGTGCTTAGGCGAAGCCCTGCGACGGTAGAACATCATCATCGTCACCATGCCGTCGTGCTGACGGAACTCTCCCTCAAAGCTCGGCTGGATCGGAGTTCGAGGGACGTCATCGAGTTGAACGTGTGCTGAACTCGAAGGTGCCGTGCGTTCGGTACTTGATAGGTCGGATCGTGAAGACGTACGACTACATCAACCGCGTTGTGCTAACGCTTCCGCTTTCGGTCTATGAGGGTACGTGGACACACTCTCCCGTCTCGTTGCTATGCATCACCATGATCTTGCGTGTGCGTTGGAATTTTTTTGAAATTACTACGTTCGCCAACACCGCAGACCACCGTCTTCTCGCCACCAACACCAGGGAGCAGCGTCGCCACACACCGAGCCGACGGCCCGCCCTAGCCCAGGTGGAGCCCGAAAGGGCCAAGATCTGGGCCGCGCGGGCGCCACCGGCCACCAGCACCGCCATGCCGCCCCACAACCAACGGCCGCGCCGTTGCAACGAGGACCCCGAAGCCCGTGGGAAACCCGCCGCCGAGCCGCACCGCCTTAACGGAGGCCCCTGGGAAACAACGCAAGACGCCGCTGGCCTGCTGTTGCCATGCAGGCGGGGTTCGACGGACCCGTCGATGATGGCGGGGGGAAGGATAGGGAGGGGCGGAGGAGGAGGATGCCGAGGTCCGCCCGTTGCCCTGGGGTGGGGGGAGCGAGCGGACGGAGATGCGGAGGAGGGGGAGGGAGGAGGCGCGACGACACGGCGGCAGCAGCATGGCGCGGCAGGAAGGGTGGCGGGGGGAACGAGGATGTTGTGGATGCATCAGCTTATGAAGAACAAATTGAAATCCCGAAAGATCAAGATGTGGCTCAGCTTATGAGCTTTCTGCAAATGCATGAGAATATTCATGTGCACACACAACTACTCAATAATTTTGTGGAGTATATGTGGACTCATAATGAAAACTAAGAAGCTAATGCCTGAGTTGTGTATTTAAAATAAATTTTATGTAAACACAATCTATGCTCCGTACCAACATTTATTATTTATGTTCGTCAGGATGCGCCGGCGGGCAGTATATAGGTTGGATTTACCGAATCCGGCTGTAGATGTTCTAACTACTGCTACAGTAACCAGTAATGGCCGAGCGCCGTGACAAATGCCGCGGCCGGTGGAACGCGACAATGGTATGTACGCAGTACGCGCGATGCTGCCTGCTGTCACGGTAGCTATGTCTATCCAGGCAACCTATAGCTTACGAACGCAGCTGCATTATGCGTGTACGTTCGCTCACCAATCAGCACGATTTGGTGCGCGCCTGATCATCCACCATAACTACTGCTACAGTGTGGATGAGAGATAGTAAGAGTTTGGGGCGGCGGAGTAGTTTTGTGGTCTCGAAGCACAGGCGGAGCCTAGACTCTGGACTCCGAACTCGGTGAAGCCGGCCGGCCATGAGTCCCGAGAAGCGAGCGAGAGCATCTTTGTCGTGTGGGGATGGTGGAACAAAACATGCCCCCGTACGCGCGCCTCCAAACGCAAGCCACCATACCCGTACGTACGCAGCAGCAACGAGGCCGCCGGTAGTAGGAATGTGAGATTTACTATAACTACCACTACCACACGGACGGCTACGCCCATTATACTACTCGCTCAAACAGCGGTGCTCGGGCGCGGAGTACCATCATGCCACACAAATCTCTCTCTCTCTCTCTCTCTCTCTCTCTCTCTCCCTGTTCTTGTATTTGCTTAACCGGATGTAGTGATGCGCATGTGTGATACCTACCTACCTCTAACTAATTAGTAGGCTACACTGAGTTCCCATGCAGCCCCCCTTCCCTGATGAACTGGACCGGGCGAGGAGCCAGAGCCAGTGGCTGCTCTGGCCTCTGGCGCACCGGGCATGGAAGACTGTGGCAGAAGGCCAGGCCAGGGCAGCTACTGTGCGCATGTGAGCCCTTGCGGTACAAAGCCCCACGCCTTTCGTGCTGCCGTACCGCGTCACATGTGTTTCAGTTTCTTTTTCAGCGGGTATTTTTTTCGGGAGGAACTCCAGTTTTTTTTTTTTTTTGAGAAGGGGGTGCTCCAGCTTTTTCATCCTACCACAAGACACGCTGGGCCGATGCCCACTTTCTTTGTTCACAAAGGCTCTCATCATGACTGAGCACACACTTCCAGCAGGGCTGTCGCCACAGGCTTGGGCCGCTATCATGCCCAATAAGCATAGAGCCTTCATAAGGAAGGAGTGGTGACTTTTCTTTTTCTTTTTTCCAATATCAAGAAAACATATACAGTATGATCTGATAAATATTACCAAAACAATATGAAGTACAGTGGACAAAGAACTGGACGTAGAATGATCAGTAAAAACGAAATAAAATGAAAATCGTAGTAGTCTTCTTCTTCTTGCGATTGTACGTCACTCCTGGAGATCGAAAACTGCATTCAACCAACAATAAAGGAAATGGGCACCTGCATCCTGCCAGGATTTGAAAACCCCCAATAGTCACTCGCCCCTTGAGACAAGATATACACATTGCCAAATCAACATCGGTTGGAGCATCACCCCTGCAGTACATGCTTACAATTCATTACCACCAGTTCAAAGGGTTGGAGAAATCGAACCGTGCCGCAAAATGCCAAAGTCGCCGTTTCACAACTCAACAGATCTGGGGACACGAAACTCTCACATGCCCTTCGTCGGTGTTGGATTGCAGGTGAAAAGACTCCACCGTGTTCGCTCGCTGGGAAAAAACCACCTTCCCGATTTCGTCAGGAAAAAAACCACCTCCACCGTGTACGAGACAGATGGTTCCCACTTCTCGATGAGGCCCCGCGAGCTAACCCGAGGTAGATTGCTTTTTTAGGGATTCCCGAGGTAGATTGTTGAACAGATCGGCTCCCACATAGGCCTCGTTTAGCACACGAATTTTGCACAGGCCCAACCTTCCAATTAGCAGAATTCCTCTCGGATCCACCGCAAAACTATGTCTCGCCGGCTCAGAGTGGGACCTCATGGTTTCTTCGCACCGATAGCCACTGAGACTACATCGAGTTCGTGTTAAATTACTCAGGTGCGAGCTACTAGAAGGAAAAGAGTTGGGTTTACATTGGTTCTCCGTTTTCTTGTTTTTTCCTTTTTTTCTTCTTTTTTATTCGGGTTTCTTCTTCTTTTTTCGTTTTCTTTTCTTTTTTTGTTTTTTCTTCTCCATTTTTTCATTCTTTTTTCATTTGTTTCTTCGGTTTTCAATGCTTTTTTGTTTTCATTTCTTTTTTATTTTTGTTCTCTTTTTTCTTTGGTTTATTTTTTTCTTTGTTTCTTTTGTAATTCATTCTACATTTTTTGTATATGTCAACAACATTTTTCTCATACACATTTAACATTTTTTCAGTGCAGACTTAACATTTTCGTAATACATTATCAACATTTTTCCTCTACGCATTTTATTTTTTTTAGAAATACAGATTAACATTTTTTGAATACATGGTTAACATTTTCTCTACACACACTTTTAAACTTTATCAAATGCTCGGTTATCATTTTTTAAATACAAGATTTTTTCTAAATACATGGTCAACATTTTCTGTGGTAACCTGGCGCTCCAAATTCTCTTCCATCCGCCCTGCTCCTCATCTATGTTTGAAGTTTGTGGGTTTTTACGATCCATGCTTCTCTTCTCCTCTTAGTTTCCATCATCATGCGGTTCGCTGAGAGGATGGAAAACACACCGCTCTTTTCAAAATGCCAAGCCCCAAAATCATCTTGTTGCATATGGCTGATTGGTATAGTCTGGATGATCTCAATATCCATCGGCAGAAAGTTTTTTTTACTCGAATATGCACGAGTGTGCATATTATATATTAAAGAAGAAAGGCAAAAGAGTGCCTCTACCAAGATTACACTAGTTTCTTACACTTACTCCTCACTACTCGTCCACCTATGCAAACTATGGAAGAAAGGTCGATATTCCCTTTAAACTTCGAGGGTGCCTTCGAGGTAGGAGGCCGAGCCTGCGGCGGCTAGCCAACAAGGGGCAGCACGGCCCCGCAGGCTAAAAAGAAGTGTGACCCAGATCGAAACGCCGCCGCAACGGTATGGCGCGTCACCATATTCCCAGGATTGATTCCTGGAAGGCGTACTAGCGCTGGTGCTCTTTTCAGGAAAAAGAGCGCTCGCCGGACTATGTCCGGAGAGGTTGCCAATCGAGCCACCGCCAGCCAGGCTCCAAAGCCGGGTCCAGAAGCGGAGGCGAGCACGAGGCGTGCGTTGGATGCTCCTTCGACAGAGGATGCCGACAGATTGTCCGCCACCAACTCCGAGGTGGAGAGTGCCATGAATCACAGGCGCCGCCGGACAGTTCTTCGTGACGCATGTTTCTCCCAAGAGGCATTGAATGCCTTTAATTCGGGAGATGCGCACCTCCGTTCCGCTCAAGATGGTCTAGCCAGAGCCACGAAGCAGTATGTAAAGGACATACGGGTGAGGAAATTTGACGGTTGTATATACCAGTAGCCCCCGAGACTTAAAATAGTTAGAATAACTGATTTAAGGATCATTTGTTATGCAGGATCTTACAAAAAAGAATACCCGACTATCCCAGAGCTTGAAGAATGCAAGGCCCAACTTGAGGCCGATTAGCCCCTGTGGGAGCCACAGAGACCCCTCCGTAATATATGCTTCAAAAGATAAGTAGTTTGTGAAGTGCGGCGTGTGTAAATCTGACAATAATATTGCAGATGGCGCGGACTAGATCCGACAAGCAACAGCTCTTGCGCGGTTGAAGGTCAAGAGAATGTGCTTACAAGGGTGAGGCAAGAGAAAATAATCTGCAGGATGCCAACACCCACTGGGTGAGGAACTAAAGGATGTTCGTGCTCAACCTGTCTGACTCCGTGAAGGAGAATCGGCGACTTCGTCGCGGCATTTATAGTAAGTGCTTGAGCGAACTTTGAAAAAGAGTTCGGCGAGGAAATCAACTAACAGAGTTATGTTTGTAGGTATGCTCACGGGTCGTCCTGCAGAGGAAATGCCCGGTTCTACGGGTGACCTTCTTCCCGAGCTATTGCAACTGCACGAACGAGTTCGGTAGGTGATGAAAGGCGTCGCACAGGCCTTGTGGCCATCTATCTCCATGCCCGAAGGCCTTGGAGAGCTTGCAGAGAAGCTTCAGGGAGCACGGCGGTGCTTCCGACTATTGAAGATATCGTCCTGTCGACAAGGCGCCAGGGAGGCCTGGGCCATGGTGAAGACGCGGTACACAAAGGCGGACCCAAACCACATGACCGAGGTCGGACCTGTGGGGCCCGACGGGAAGGAGATCCCTGTGAGCTTAGTGTACGACCAAGTAGAGTTGGCCGCAAAGTATTCCCAGCAGGACTGTAAACTAGACAACCTATTAGATGGCATTGAAGAGGAATACAATCAGTCAATTTGACTATGTAATTTAAAATTACATGTAAAATGCCTTCTAGCCGGATTGTAGATCGTTTGTCGTAGCGGACCTTTTCTCTTCAACCTCGGGACCCAATAGTCCGGAGTGTGTCGAATACCTCGCGGTTATGTAAAAACCGGGCATGCGTGGAGACCAAGCGTAGGGGTCATGAGTGCTTTATCGGACAAGTGCCCAACTAGTTATGTTATATTACATGGTTAGCCGTAAACATCTACCGGGAGAATAGTTCCGTTAGAGGTTCCTTTCCCTGGGAGGCATGCCTTAAAGTGCATGTCCGGATCGAAAAGAGCATAAAAGCATCTGGGGCAGATAAATGAAAAATAAAAATCGTCTTTTAGTTCACCGACCGAATATTCCCTTAAGAACGCTTAGCCGCTTCACCTAGTTCGAGGTACACGTCCGCTGACCCGGCGGTAATAATCGCAGAGGTGCTCCCTTTACCACCTAGCCGAACAATCGGGAACGTAGGGGTAAGCACATGAGCCAGGCAACCCAGCTTGGCCAAAACTTAAGTCATATCGATGCATATAATGGTGATAAAAGGTACATGCGGAAGTGTGACACATGTGTTGGGCATTAAGCCCGTATAAATAAGCTTCTGTTAAAGAAGCCCCCAGGTATAATGAGCGCGGATAGCGCGTCAAGTTTGTGCGAACAATGCGCGAACAAGCCTTTAACGGCTTCGAAAAAAAGGAGGAAGAAGGAGAGAAATAAAAGACAGCTTAAAGTATAAAATATAGACGGAGGAAGGAGACGAACTCAGAATCCGGCGCTAGGCGTATAATTGGAGGCGGGCTGTGTTCCATGGGTTCGGCTCGAGTTGGTTATCCGATGTGTTTCACAGACGGTACGCTCCGCCGGTCAGGACTTGGTCGATGATGAAGGGGCCCTCCCATTTGGGCTTGAGTTTGTCCTTTTTCTTGTCCGGCAGGCGTAGAACTAATTCGCCAACATTGTAAGCTTTGGCCCGTACTTCCCTGCTTTGATATCTTTGAGCCTGCTGTTGATAGAATGCGGAACGAGCTTTTGCCACGTCGCACTCCTCCTCCAAGGCGTCCAAACTGTCCTACCGGTCGAGCTCGGCTTCTCTTTCTTCGTACATGCACACGCGAGGTGACTCATGAATTATGTCGCATGGCAACACTGCCTCTGCGCCGGATACCATAAAAATGGTGTGAATCCTGTAGTACGATTCGCGTGGTCCGCAACCCCGTAGTACGGAGTCGAGGTCCTCAACCCAAAGGCGTGTTAGATTCCTTGAGGGACCGCACTAGTCCGGGTTTAATGCCGCCATGATTAGACCGCTTGCTCGCCGACTTGACCGTTAGTTTGGGGTGATAGATCAGCGTAGTCGAGCTTGATGCCCATGTTTTTGCACCAGAGTTTGACCTCGCCGGCTGTGAAGTTCGTGGTCGTTATCGCGATGATGCTATGGGGACGCCCGAACGGTGTACTACCCATGATATGAAGTCTATCACCGTCCGGATTCAGCCGCCTTTTGAGCTTTGCCTCTATCCATTTGGTGAATTTATCCACCATGACCAATAGGTATTTTTGCTTGTGGGTTCCTCCTTTAAGGGGTCCAACCATGTCAAGCCCCTGCACCACGAAGGGCAGGTGATGGGTATAGTTTTGAGGGCGGTGGGTGGCATGTGGCTTTGATTAGCAAAGAGCGGCAACCGACACATCGTTGGACTAAGTCCCGAGCATCTGCCCGGCCGTCACCAATAAAATCCTGTACGGAAGGCCTTGCCTACAAGGGCCCGGCTATGCATGGTGCCCACCAAGTCCGCATGAATTTCAGCCAGGAGATTCTGCCCTTCCTCTTCGGAGATACACCTTTCAAGGACTCGGTTGTGCTTTTCTTATAAAGCTCTCCTCATGGACCTTATAGGCTTTAGACCGCCGACTATGCAGCGGGCCTCGCTTTTGGTCTCGGAAGTTCCTGCCTAATTAGGTAGGCTAGGAATGGTTCTGTCCACGGGGCAATGACTGCCATTATTGCGTAATGACAATGTTATTTCGTTGGCGGAACCACCAACTATGTCGGAATGTTCGTGTGGGGCGGTGTGGTTGGATCCGGGTTGTTATTTCCGGACTCTCCCTCCCATAATACGGATGGCTTGAAGAGCCTCTAGGAAGACGTTGGGGACGCATCGCGCTTTGCGCCAATCTGCGCTAACACGTCCGCTGCTGGTTGTTATCCGGGCTATATGGTGAAATTCGAGCCCCTCAAACCGAAATGACATTTTAGGACGACATTGCGATAAGCTGCCATTTTCGGATCCTTGGCATCAAAGTCCCGTTTATTTGGGATATCGCGAGGTTCAATCCTCAAGCACTTCTAGGCGTTGAATGCCCATGGAGACGCCATCCGGAGACCATGTAGAAGGGCCTCAGATTCGGCTTTATGTTGTTGGAGTCCGTACATTATTTGAAGTACGATTGATCTGTATCTCGGTTGGGGACGTCGAACGACGCCAGCCCCTGTGCCGCCAACATTTTGGAGCCGTCAAGTGCATGATCCAGTTGGAATATGCGCCGCACTCTTTAGGGAGTTCGCCATCCATTCGCCATTTAAGTCAGCCAAAACTTGTGACTTAATAGCTCGCCGTGGCTTGTAGGTTATGTCGAACGGAGGAGCTCAATGGCCCATTTAGCGATCCGCCCGCTATGTCGCGATTGTTTATAATGTCATTAAGAGGTACTTCGGAGGCTACTGTTATCGAACACTCTTGAAAGTAGTGTCGCAGCTTCCGGGATGCCATGAACACCGCGTATGCTATCTTTTGATAGTGCGGGTACCATGACTTGCATGGAGCTAGGACAGTGGACACGTAGTAAACTGGTTTTTGGAGAGGGAACTTGTGTCCATCCGTTTCTCGTTCGACAACGAGCACCGCGCTTACAACTTGATGGGTTGCTGCGATGTATCATAGCATTGGTTCGTCCATGTTGGGCGCGGCCAGGACCGGATTTGTTGCCAATATGGCTTTGATTTCTTCGAGTCCGGCCTTGGCGGCATCCGTCCACTCGAAGTATTCGGTGCGCCGGAGGAGGCGATAAAGGGGTAATGCCTTTTCTCCTAAGTGGGATATAAAGCGGCTTAGAGCCGCCACACATCCAGTCAATTTTTGTATTTGTTTGAGGTCTTTGGGGATATCCAATTGTGACAGAGCTCAGATCTTGGCAGGGTTTGCTTCAATTCCTCTACCGAATACAATGAAGCCCAAGAGCTTTCCGCTGGTACCAAAACGCATTTTCCGGGTTGAGCTTGATGTCATATGTTCGGAGATTATCGAATGTGAGCCTCAAGTCGTCGACTAGGGTTTCAACATGCTTGCATTTGACGCACCACATCGTCTCACGATGCCTCCACCGTTTTGCCGATCTGGTTTGCCGACATGTACGAATCATGCGCGATATGTTGCGCCAGCGCTTTTGAGCCCAAGGGCATTGTGTTGAAGCGAATGGGTCGATGGAGTGATGAATGCCGCTATGCGGCTTGGTCTGGCTCTGCCATCTTAATTTGGTGGTAGCCGGAGTATGCGTCGAGGAAACACAATGAATTGTAAACTCGCGGTAGCATCGGTAATTTGATCGATGCGGGGAGGGGAAGGGATCCTTTGGGCAAGCGTGTTAAGGTCCTTAAAATCAACACATAGGCGCCAGATTTGTCCTTCTTGGTACCATTACCAGGTTTGCTAGCCAGTCCGATGTTTAATGTCTCTCGATGAATCCGGCCTCCAATAGTTTGGCTAGCTCTTCTCCCATGGCCTGTCTCTTGGGTTCGGAGAAACGCCAAGAGCTTGTTTGATCGGCTTGAACTTTTAGGATATTTAGGTTGTGCTCGCCAGCCGGCGGGATTCTGGCATGTCCAAGGGTGCTGCAAAATGTCCCAATTTTCGTAGGAATTCTCGTGGTCTGGCGCCCACATCAGGGTTTAATTGTGTTCGATGGAGGCCGCTTTTGTAGGGTCCGTTGGATGGACTTGGAATTTGACTATTTAGTCGCCGGTTTAAAAGAGGTGGACTTGGATCTCTTATCGAGTATCACATCGCCCCTGTTCACCGTGGGAGCGTAGCAGTTGAGTTCCTCCG
Source organism: Aegilops longissima (assembly GCA_021605205.1). Lineage (NCBI taxonomy): Eukaryota > Viridiplantae > Streptophyta > Magnoliopsida > Poales > Poaceae > Aegilops > Aegilops longissima. The sequence goes on along the minus strand of CM038678.1, from coordinate 64,536,723 downwards.
CCGCTAGGGTTTTGGATAGTGCCTCAAGGGCAAGTGCGGTTGTTTTATTTTCGCGCGAGCGCTATGTCCGGTCACTAGCGAGAGTGATAATTCCGCTGGTCCGGTCATTTTGAGCTTCATGTACCCGTAATGGGGTATAGCTTGAAAATTGTGAATGCCTCTCGCCCTAATAGAGCGTGGTATCCACTATGGACGGGCCACTTGGAATGTGACCTCCTCGACCTATAATTGTCCGGCGTGCGAACACCACATCCAGGTGATCTTTCCTATACAACATGCTTCCCGATCGGGATTATTCTCTAAAAGTTGTGCTGCTTTGCTCAATGCGGCTCCGATCTATTTCCATTTTTCAAGGGTTTCTCAGATGAGGTTTAATCCGCTGCCGCCGCCCATGAGTACCTTGGTAAGGCGAAAGACGCCCACTATTGGACCGAGGACCAATGCGGCTGGTGCTCGGGCTGTTCGATTTTAGGTTCATCACTGGCGTTAAAGGTAATAGCCGTGTCCTCCATGGATTTATTATTGCTATCTGGTAGACTTCACCAAGGCTGAGAGTTCGTTTCCGCATATTATTTGATGCGAAAGTCTCAAGACCGTTAATCTTCAGACCGGTATTGTTGGTCCGGTGCTCGAGCTAAAAGCTCTTCGCCACTTTTGGCCACCTGCCGTAGTATCCAACATGCTCTAAGGCTATGAGTTGGAGTGGCGCCCAGGTGCTATGAATTTTGCGGGTCCATCGAGCCATCCCTCCAAGACGGTTCCATGCCCTTTGGGGAGTTTTTTGCTTTTGGTATGTAACCCGGTGTTCAGTGATGATGCACCCTTTTATTTCGGACTAGGGTCGATTCGGGCCGGATTATCCCAAAATTTGATTTCGTTTTCGAGCGCTCTCCATCGCAAGAAGATTTTCGTACTATGGACGCCAAGTCAGTAAGTGTGTAATTTCACGACGACTTATGGCGTTTAGGATTCCCTTGTCCGCAATTATTGCGAGAAGAATGAGATTATGCCTCCTCCTCGCGGCAATCCTTTATCCTGTCCATAACCAGGAGGAATCGCCCAAGAATGATGTCTTTGTTTCACCGGGCTCTTGCCGGGTTTGGGATAGATCGCTTATGTTTGGGTGGGCGGGTGGAATTAAATTCCGAACCCCGTCCGATCTAAGATTCAGGGGCCAAGAAGTTTCTGAACTTGGAAGCTTGGGTTCTTGGAGGTTGTCCAATGAATCTAGCCCGCTGCCTGACTTTAAGTTCAGGGCTTGAGTGGTGTCCTCCCCTCCGCGGGAATCCGGCATGGAGGGGTCAGGAATCCGGCATAGCTAGTCCTTAAGGTAGGATAAGAGTCGTCAGATTGTTCCTCTACCACAACAACGTGGTGGGTAGCCCGGGAGAGTTGATCTCTCTCGGATCGTTTTAGGTCCAATCGATCATAGTCATGTAGCGACCTCAGATATATGGCGCGATCCAAGAGATCGTTTAAGGAAGAGAGCTCCATCGATCTAAGCGCTCGGCGAATTCGAGTTAACGTGAAGATTGCTTTCGATGACCCGAGAAGTCATCGTCGTGAAGCTGCGTCAACAGCGGTCATAAGAAACCGCTTAGTCAGAGTTTGGCGGTGGCCAAAGCTCCTTTAACAACGGCGTTGTCTTTAAAGACGGGATGAGGCATCCTTCGACGACAGCGACAAGCACAGAGGAACTCTCAATGAAAGCACCAATGTCGGTGTCAAACCGCGGATCTCGGGTAGGGGGTCCCGAATCGTGCGTCTAGGCGGATGGTAACAGGAGACAAGGACACGATGTTTTTACCAGTGTTGGGCCCTCTCGATGGAGGTAAAACCCTACTCCTGCTTGATTAATATTGATGATATGGGTAGTACAAGAGTGGATCTACCACGAGATCAGAGAGGCTAAACCCTAGAAGCTAGCCTATTGTATGATTGTTGTTCGTCCTACGGACTAAAACCCTCCGGTTTATATAGACAGCGGATAGGGTTAGGGTTACACAGAGTTGGTTACAACGGTAGGAGATCTACATATCCGTATCGCCAAGCTTGCCTTCCACGCCAAAGAAAGTCCCATCCGGACACGGGACAAAGTCTTCAATCTTGTATCTTCATAGTCCAGAGTCCGCCAACGGTGATAGTTCGCTATCCGGACACCCCTAATCCAGACTCCCTCACCTACGCCATTTCACGACGGATCCTTCGCGCGGCCCGAATGGACTGCCTTTCGTCTTCCAGGCGGTTTCAGCACGCCTTTAGGGCGCAATAATCGTGGGACGTGGGGGGAGTGGGCGCAGTTAATCCCACGTTCCCCCACGCCTCGCCTCCTCGGCTCCGCCGCCCGAGCCTATAAGTAGGGGGAGGAATGAGAGCGGCAGAGGCTCGCACGCTCGCCCTCGCTCCTCTCTTTCCTCTACCGCCTTCTTCGATCTTCCGCCGCCGCAGCGCACTTACCACCGCACCGTTCCGCCATGAACCCTCTTGGCTCGCCGCGGTTCCTCCGCTGCGTGGCTGTGCTCCGCCACTTGCCGCTTTCTCATTTCCTCTTGTTCCCATGGCTTGCCGAGCTCGTGGGACGCTCCAACGTCCATGAAGACCGACGACTGGTTTCAAGACACGGCGGTTGCCGGTGAAGACCTTTGTGAAGACCGCCCGCACCGGAGACGGAGGTGTCGTGCGGGCGCCGGAGGAGGGCGGCGGGTCATCTTCCGCCAGACTGCTTGCTGCTCGGCCTCACTCGCCCGGGCGGGTTCTTCCGCTCCTTCCTCGAGTTCTACCACCACAGCCGCATCACCTCACCCCCAACACGGTGATGCTGCTGTTGCCGGCTCACACCACGGCGAGGGTTTTCTCGGCGTCCTCCCCACCCTTGAGCTCTTCGGGAGTTCTTCCGGTCAAACTTGCACCGCCTCGCGGGTGTGCTCCGCCTGTGGCGCCTTCATCGCCATGCAGAGGACAACCGACAACAACCCTTTTACAGCTATCCCGCTGATCCAGTCAGTGAAGCTCTGGCAGCAGTCATATTTCTACGTGAAGAACATCGCCCCGCAAGGCGACTTCGTGAACTTGCCGGCTTACGAGCTGGCCCGCCGCCGAGGCAGCCTGTCTTGGTCCTTCCGAGTCCGTGCGCTCTCCTCCCGGGAGCAACGCCGCCACCCAGCTCCGGTGATGAACGCCGAGGGCTTGGTGGCGGCCGACCTGGTCGCCGCCGTGGAGCGCCGGTGCTCCCTCTCCAAAGCCGGGCCGCACATGATCTGGCCAAATGAGCGGCCGTCAATTTCCATGCCGGCTGAGCACTGTGGAGATGCCTCGTGGCGAGGTGGCTCATATGGTGAATTATATCTCCAACTGCAAACTCACCAAGGAGTGGCAGTATGGAAAGGCGCTGTATTCTCGGGCTGATCCCCCGCCTATGGTGAGTTTTCCTTCATTTCTTCTTCTTTGGTTGCCGGGTTCGCGATGGCCAGCTATTGACCAGTCGGTTTGTCTTGGAGCATAACCCCCTTTCTTCGCCGGGCCGTCGGGCAGCAGGGGCCGAGCGCCATTCTTACGAATCGGCACGCCGGTGGACGACCCCGACGACCCAGATTTGGGGGCGGCTGCCATGGATGACGCCATAAGCGGAGCCGGCGGAGAGGCAGGCGGCCCCGAGTTCACAGCCGACTTCGGGGACTGGCCGGATGATGATGAAGCCGAGGCCATCCCACGCCGGCAGCCGGCGACCGATCGCCAAGGCGCGGGGCCTTCTGCCGCGCCAGCTGCTCGGGGTGGCGCACAAAAGCGTCGGGCCGGGCCGGGTTTCTTCGGCGGCCGGCCGAAAAAACCCAAGAGCTCCGTTGCGGCGACCAAGCGGGACGAGGCGGCCGCAAAAGCGGCACGCTTCCGCAAGGTGGTGAAGCAGCCACAAGCGATCTCGGCGTAAGTGTTGGGTGTCTTGTACTTTTGTTGTCTTCTTTGGTTGAGGCTCATCTAAGCCGTCTTCTTGATTTGCTGAACAGGGCGCCGCTTTCCCTTGAACGGGTTGACGCCGCCTCCATAGTCGAACCGACGGGAGGGTCTTCGAGTTCCCGCCACGTGGATCCCCGCGCCGACCTCATGGAGGCAACAGAGCGGAACGCGCGGGAGGCGCAGGAAGAGCGGGAAGCGG